>CM061496.1:10614166-11822500 GCA_030867185.1 Tagetes erecta | reverse complement strand
TGTTACACTTATGTGTAACATTATGTAATATATATTTTTATGTGAATATTTAAAAACATAGGGTTTTAACTGTCACACCCTCAATTTTTCACAAACGGGGTATCCGTTAGGTGTGTGACATACCAGGACTCAAGCGATTAGTTACAGTAACACTGACTCAATATTTTTAACAAAAGTTTAACTTAAAGGTTAACCCAAAATTCAGGGTACAAGAAATGTAAGTTTTCAAAGTTTAGCGGAAGCTTTCAAAACAAACTCATTATTTAAATAAACTTGTGCTCAACAGTTTAGCACAAAACCAATAAAACGTATGCTCAATAGTCTAGCACGATACCGGGATAAAACCTGTGCTCAATAGTCTAGCACAATTAAATAAAAACCTCTGTGCTCAAAAGTATAGCACATAACCCAATAGAAATTTTCAAAAACCAATAATGTAAATAAAAGTTGGTAAAAATATTAAAGTGACTCATGCATGCAATGTCCTACGTGCACAGCTCCTAGCCACCTGAGAAAACATACTGAAAACGGTCAACACATGGTTGGTGAGCTCAATGAGATATTTAACAAAAGTATTTAAATATCAAAACAGTTAACTGATAAATTTCATTTGCTATTGCTGGTTTGCAAGACCACCTCGCTTACTACATGAGCACGTTGAGATTAAACTGAACGTTGTGTTGCGCCTTACTGCCATCAAACTAGATGACCAAAAGTTCCAAGGACAATCTGCACCACCTAGATCCCTACCAGCGTGATGGGGTCTGCCGAACCCGGTAGTACAACTCAAATTTCCCCGTTATACCCACTGTATATTAATAATCTCAACTAAAGGAAAGAACTTTTGTTGGAACGTTTATGCTCAAGTAAAATAAGCCATTAGACAATAGAAATTAGTTTATCAAAACAGTTGCCCGAAGGCCCTGCCCAAAGGCATAAAACGCAGCCCAAAGCCGTATAAAATCTTGCCCGAAGGCCCTACCCGAAGGTATAAAAATGCAGCCCAAGGCCGTATAAAATAGTTTTGTATGTTATCTCCCCGAAATGATTTAAAGCGGACAAAGAGACTCACCTTTGATGCGAACAGCAATTTAACATCATTATGCCACAATAGAACCTAAACCGTCTTACGACCTGCTTAATAGTTAATTGTTAACTATTAGTTATTTATATTTATACGAACATACATGTATCTATATACATACCCATGTAGCACATTCCACGCATCCTATCACTAGTGGGACCCGACATACATCATCAGCGCGTGACTCACATACTTTTCATGTTTGCACTTTGTGTCATGTATTCATACCAAACAACCATATTTACATACACATCCACACAACGCATACATGTTGGTTCTCATATACATACACCAACCTACACATGCATAAACATATACGTCCATATATATATATTGCAGCACTTACATACAATCGCATACGTATATCTCTTAACAGATCTAATCTACATATATATTATCCGAACATCCAAAATAAGCAGGCACCCAACGGTGACGAATAACATACATTTAAGAAAGCCATTCATGGTCTTGTAAAGAAAATATTTCAATAAGATCTTGCCAACGA
This sequence comes from Tagetes erecta, assembly GCA_030867185.1. Lineage (NCBI taxonomy): Eukaryota > Viridiplantae > Streptophyta > Magnoliopsida > Asterales > Asteraceae > Tagetes > Tagetes erecta. The sequence continues at coordinate 11,820,911 of CM061496.1, read as the reverse complement.
CTTTCAAACGTAGCTGGGGATATAAACAAATTCCACACTAGAGGGTGTAACAATTTACGAATATTTGTGTTTTGAAGCAATTCTCTAGAGATCTAGAAAGTTCAAGAAAGAGCGCTGCTGTCATAAATATATGCATATGAAAATGGTCGTTGACACAAACTGACAAATATAAACAAAATACCTTGACTGGTAACTTCTTCATTATATGCCACATACATAAACGATGGCGAGAAGATGGAAGTACCTCTAAAATGGCTTGCCTCATTGCAGCATCTTGGTCAGTTAACACAAGCACTGGTTCTTTTTTATGATCAGTGATAAAGCACTCAAGCAACCAGATGTAAGATTCAGTAGTCTCGTCAAATATAAGTCCAGCTCCAAACGTGGCATAATTTTTGTTATAATCGACACCAGTTAATTGAACAAATATCATGTTATACCTAATAAAGACGCAAAAACTCAAAATCAAATACACTAGGTGTAACAGAAAAGTGTAACACATTTTAATAAATCCAAAATCTAACATATATGGTGTGTAACAATGTGTAACATAAACTAAACGTGGCATAAGAAAACGTACTTGTTTGTATGGTAAGTTGCATCAAATGCAAGTACATCTCCAAATGCTTCGTAATTCAACTTGGAGATCTCGTTGGCCAAGAAAACAGATCTTAACTTACCATTTTGAACAACGAAATCAAAAAAGAATTTGGTAACGACTCTAAACGTTCACGTAAGCGTTCAAGAATCATTTGTGAATCCCTATCACCAATAAATATCCTTATAGACTGACTAAAATTCTTAAAGTCAGTGAATGTTCCGAGGACATTATGAAGCCCACCCATTAATGACACTAAAAACCTATGAGCCTTAACGGGGCCTAAACTATTAATGCTCATGTTGTGAATATACTGTTTAGTGAAAAATGGAAGCTTTCTAGATACCTTATTGAGGTCCCTGTTAATAGAGCTTACTAGAGGGTGATTGTGATACTCATAAAAATTTACCAAAAACCACTCGTTTTTGTCAGAATCAAAGTTGAGTAGTATGTGTACTTTGCAATCACAAGTCGTAAATCTACTCCTTTTTTTTGTTTCAGAGAACCTTTATCCAACGTATCAAACTTGTGATTTGATTGAGGCTTCCCTGCTTTAGTGCAGCGTAGGTATTTATGGGTGACAACGTTAGTCCACCATTTTGTTTGCCCTTTCCGAACAGAGAAACCAACCTTTTCAGCATACGTTTTAAATGTTTGCAGGGCGTCTTCAAATGACTTAAATCTATACCCCTTAATAGGTATCAAATGTTCCCCGACTTTTCGAGAATAAAGTTTAGTGTCGTTAGGGGAGATGCTTACAACAATATCCTCCTCTTCTGCAAGTTATTTTGTGTTCAAACAGTATAAGGACCCCACTAAAATGTTTCCTAAAAAAAAAGAACATAAAACATAAAAAAATGAATAACAAATGCATTAAAAAATATACATTGTGCTTGAACATCATTTATTTGTTCCTTGGTAACTTCAACTTCAATGTAATCATTAAGATTGTGAGGGAAAACATTAATGGGAGACAGTGGACTGTTTGCATCTTCAATGTTAGTGGTATTGTTCATTAGTGTGGGTGAGTTTAGTGAATATGCTTCTTCGAATTTTGAAGATAGGTTGGTGGCCATTAATGGGGAAGCCATTAATGAATTTGTTTTCATGGTCATAAAGATAAAGAGTGTGAAAAGATCACTAAATAGGAAGAGGAGATTTGATTTGAAACAGGTTGGAAACAGTGGGAACATTTAATGAAAGAAAAGCTTGATAAGATGGCTTAGGATTTATTCAAAGTTTGAGGTACAAAAAAAACTTTCAAAGTACAAAGTGATTAGAAATATCTTCTATAAGAGAAAGATTGTGTTTTCAAAAAAGATTTGAAAGTACATACAACTCAATGAAAATCCTGTTTTTAAAAGCAAAGCACCGGATTGTTTGTTTGTTTGTTAAACTTATTTTTTCAAGGTTTTGGGAAGAAACATGAGTCTTCATGAAAAAAGTTAGCAATTCAAGCTAAATATTGTTCTACTAATAAAAAGGGGTAAAAACATAGTTCAAAATACATGCTTCTTCTAGTACTAATAAAAAGTCAAAAACATACAACAAAATCACGACAAAGTTTTCAAGCAAGTTACCACAATACAAATACACACATACACCTAAAACATTATTAGATAAATTAAAACAAAGATGATGCATGTCAGAAGAAGCTTCTTTAGCATCCTTGTTTCGCCTACACTTGAAGAGAGTTTTTTGATAGGGTGTCGTTGGTCTGTAAGAGCACAAAGTTTTGTGACTCCAAATCATTTTTAGCCCTAAGGAGCCCAGGGATAATGTCAGTACATGCTTGGCACCTCTTTTCATCCAACCATTCAAAGAATGCGCAACGTGCCACCTAAAAGATAACAAAATAATAAGAAGGTAGAAATATAAAGTAGAAAATTAAAATCATCAAACTGACTTGGCCAGCGCATGCATAAATATGTCGTCCCGGGTTTTTCAGAGTCCAAGATGTACGGGTTGTCGCATCCTTACCGCAATGACAGAAAACCATCCTAACAAAAAGTATGTAACAATATGTATGATTTGAGTGTAACATTATGTAACATGTATATGTAACAATTAGATCTATGGTATGTAAACGTGTGCAATGTAACATTGTGTAATAATAAAAAAAACGAATTAAATCTAAATAAACATAAGCATGACATATAACTGATTGTGTAACATGATGTAACATTGACTAACATTAGGGTGCGGTTTATATAGGGACCAGAAACATGGCGGGTGTAACAATTGTAAAACATTGATATTTTATAAATCTCGTTAATTAGAGCTATGGCATGTAAACGTGTGCAATGTAACATTGCGTAACAATAAAAAATGAATTAAATAAAAAATAAACATACGCATGACATATAACTGATTGTGTAACATGATGTAACATTGACTAACATTAGGGTGCGGTTTATGTAGGGCCCAGAAACATGGCCTATGTAACAATTGTAAAACATTGATATTTTAACAAACATTAATTAGAGCTATAGTATGTAAACGTGTGTAATGTAACATTGTGTAACAGTAAAAAAACGAATTAAATCAAAAATAAACATATGCATGACATATAACTGATTGTGTAACATGACGTAACATTAGGTGAAGACATGTTGAGCCTTACAAAAGTAATTATATGTAACAACCTAACTAACAAAAAATATAAAAACTATAAAAAAAGGCGTGATATATTAAAAAGCCGCCCTTTGTAACACCGTATATGACAATTTTTAAAATGTTTTTCATAAAATACTTTACCTCCCTATTGTTCAACATTATAGCCAACATTATATCCCTGCCCCAAAAACTTGCTGTTACACATTGCTACATTGCACACGTTTAAATATCATTCATCTGGAAGTCAAAAGGGTAAAAAATTAACATTGATAATAAAATTGGTTACGGGCCATGAATCTATGTAAAATACAAATATTAGGTAATGAATCCATGTAGAAAATATCATCAGGATTATAACCATGAAAAAAAGAAACGAGTTTGAAAAATTTACAACCAATATACAGAAAAAATACAGAGACAGAACTAAAAATAACAAGAAATAACGCGCTTAGATTTGTATATAAAAATAGAGATATTAATAACACGAAATTCATTAAAAAAAATACATATTTACCTTGTTAATGGCTGGTAGAGTAAAATTCCTGCGCCAAATGAGGATCTGGTACAGCAAAAATGCTGCTTCAAGATAATGAGAGACAGAGCAAAAAAAGGGAAAAAAAATGTAAATACACAAGGTAAATAGTTCATGCAGAGTTCGAAGAAGATCTGAAATGGTTCACGTTCACATTGGCCAGACGAACTTAAATGTAAATGGTTGAGATGGAAATAAGGTGAGAAATTGAAATCGATTTGAATTTGAGAGTTGCTTGTAGATATGGGAGTTGATAATGTCAGATTTTAAAAGTGGTGAAAAGAGTAAAGGACGTTTATACCCTCCTAGAGAAAAGACAAAAGAATGGATGAAGGAAGCATGTGGCTTATTTTAAACCACAAACAAAGTTTCCAGGGTTTCTTTGTTAAAACAAGTTTCCAAAGCATACATCTCCTAACTTATTATATGTAATACTTGTATGTATGTATATTTTACTTTAACATTATATTTTTAGTTACATTGATTTTTGATTGAAATTTTGATCTAGGTATTAAATTGTTAATTTGTTTATAAACTTAATTGGTTGTGTATTAAATTATCTTTGAGGTTAGTGACATATTGATAATATTTTGTATTTAAAACATTAAATAGGTTCAAATTCTACAATGAATAGATTGTCATTAACTTATCTTAGAAAATCTAGACTTACTTTTAAAACAAAAGTATTATGAGTCTTGAGAGATATTTTACAAGCCAAACATCAAACATTAAATCGTCGTCTTCAAATTGCATTATCTGGACTGTCGGTACGCTTTCTGACCGACTTTCATTTTTCCATGATTTCATTAATGTGAAGGTTTGGATGACCAAGCACACAATCAGCAACATGATTGCTGAACTCTTAAAAAAAGCAGACGTAGTCCGATGATTGCATGTTTGTGCAAGGTTCCAAGCCAAGCCGAGTTGCAAATCATCATTGAGTGTCCATGGATTGTTAGCGGGATTCATGTCCACGGATTGAATAACAAAGTAAAATGTATTGCTCACTTACATGTAAGGGCTAATTATGTAACTTACTTATTTTAATAAAAAGGAATAGTTGTGTAATTTTTTTATATTATTATTATTTTTATTATTATTATTATTATTATTATTATTATTATTATTATTATTATTATTATATTAGTTATGTAATAGATCTGTTTTTAACAAGAAAACTAATGGAGTTAGTGGGTTGGAGTCAAATTAAAACATATTGGCAAGTAGGAGGAGACAAATAGCAATTTTGAAGCATTTGTATACAAAACGTTACTTTAATCAAACCTCCGATAGGCAAAATTAAATTTGTTCCGACTAAAAACTAAAGTCGTTCGACCATGTTCGCCTCGATTGCAACAACAATGTGGTGCGTCCATCCATGTGGCACCTAGATAAGTATAGTCGTTCGACTTTTTGTTGTAGTTGATCAACTACAAACCTAGAAAAAGAATAGTCGTGCGAGAATATAATACAGTCGTCCGACTAGTCAATCGAAAAATTAACTTATTCTTTTCTTTAGTCCTTCCAAGTCACTTTTTTGACTCCACTTACAACCCTTTTGTCGGAAGCATGTGTGGAGAACGACCCTCGTCAACGCCTTTGGGGACCAAGTTTCACAATTTCCGTAGTCGTTTGGGGACCACTCTGAGATCTGAGCATGTCGAAAATGTCGATGGATTTTTTCGGGTTTGTTATAGTCCGTTTGTTATACCTTACATCCGACCACAACACATGTTTTGAGAGTATAGTTAAAGTTAAATTTAGGTTTAATTTTATTTTGTTTATATTTTTTGCGGGGTAACTGTAAACATTGGAGGGGTACAAGGAATATAGATCTAGTAAAAAAAACTTATCAATTCAAATCCTAACTTACGAAAAATTTGGGATCATCAATGCTTTAGTAAGTGGTTGGACCTGAGGTCGTATGATTATGATGGAGATCTTGTTCATGCATTTTTCCAAATGCAGGTGCCACACCCTATTGACCCAAGTATTTTGGGTTGAGTTATAAGATTCCTGATAGTAGTCAAATTTTTTTTTTGCACCGCATGAGTACTATTTACTTACTGGTTTCATTTTTGGTGATAACCAAAATATGCTTGAAGATTTATGGAATAAAGAGGGTTGTAATAAGTCTAAGCAATCAGTGATTGATTTGTACGTTAAAAGTGATCCGCCTATTATAGTTTGTGTATTATTCTATTTTATTCTTAATTTCTTAATGGGGGTCGAAAATCGAAAAAAAATTGAGGAGTGATATTTGTTGTTAGTCAATGACTTTGAAGCCCGGAATAGCTTTAATTGGGGTAGTTATTTATGGTCACGGGCTGTCTACTCGTTAACTGATTCGTTGACTAAGAGGCAAGCTAATCCACCAAAAGCCTGGATGAATCCAGTTACTTACTGGATTTGTTTCGCCTTTTAAGGTATTCATTAAGTTACATGTTATTAACAATATTTATTTTCTATTATTAGGTATCTATTATTAATAGTATTTATTTTCTATTATTTCAAGCTTTGGGTGCTTGAGATACTTCCATATTTAGCAACGTATTCAACTAGAGAAGTAACTATTCCAAGAGCATTCGGCTGGTGTCAAAATACTAGATTTCAATGGGCCTCGGTTATTAAAATTCTAGAGTAGTCGTTTATGGTTGTTTTTTTAAAAAATTTGTATTCCATATTTATTAATCTGAATTAACAAACTTTCCCCTAACTTTTGTGTTCAACAGCCTAACTCTGAGTGTGCTCCAAGGAGATTATGGCCAACGGATGATGAGAAGAACGAAGCTTGGTGGATTCAGTCATGTGCTTATATTCAAGAAATGGTTGATGAGAAAATGAAAAGCACGAGCCAAAATGTAGGCTCTTCAAAAGATGGGCTGACAGCTGAACATAATTTTGAGTTCAACAAGGTTTCAAGTTTGGATGATAATGAATTCATTGAAGATGATAACTTTGATGTCGACAACATAAATTTTAAGCAACAAGGTTTCTTGAATAGCCTGATTTACCAAGATAATTAACTTGACTGAAAACCATTCTCACCCGAAGCCTAACAAAAATAACAGTGGCACTGGCATCTCTAATGATCAGTTTCAAGAGCTCTTGAATAATGTACAATTGATTTTACCGAATTAGAATTTACATGAGTTGTTTTATAAGGTTAAAAATTTTATTTCAATTAAATTTTCTATATCCATAAATATGAAAATAACTTATGATTAGATTAGGTTTATAAAAAAATAATATAAAAATAAATTTATATGTCTATATTCAGAAATATTTGAACCAGGAAGCGAAAAATTTCATAAAAACAAGCTTACAGAGACACAATGAAATTGTCAAATCTTGTTAGGATATTTCTTCACATTTGAATGTGGAGGTAAAAATTAAAATAATTGTTTTATTAAAACATTGTATCTCTACATAATAATATTTAATTTGTAATTTTTTAAACCCTCAAAAGGACGTAGAAGATCTCCGAGATGATCTTCAAAATGATTTCTCGAACATTAATGCGGAGGATATGAGAACACCGGCCAATCAATCCATCCAATCAATTCAATTAGTAAGTTTGATTTTTTAACACAATTATATTTTTAACGGTTTTTAACACAATTATATTTTTAATTGTTTTTTAACATAATTATATAATAATTATTACAGGAACCTAGGAGGCGAAAAGGCAAAAGACAACGTTTTTCGTCCCGTTATTATGTAACGCATTTTCGTCCTTTTAAGAACACACCACGTATGGAGAAAGAAAAGAACAAATACTCTGTCACCGATTCTGAACTACTAAAATTGTGTCAAAGGAGTTACTATTGGATTTGGTCGACATTACTCCAGCATTATGCGATTGACGGTGAGTTTTGGAGACTGCTTCTAGGTAAACAGGCTGGTGGATGGCTTGATGAGGATGTAGGTTTTAATTTCCTTTCACAATAAATAAGTAGACTATTTTAATATCAACCATAAAATAGGTTAAAAAACAAGTGTATTTTTACTAGCATATCGACTGTTGGATCCATTACAACCTATTGAGCAGACCAGAGGAGGCTACATGGACCATATTGCCTTGCCAGTTCCTACTCAATAAAAATGGAAGTAACTGCCAATTAGATTATGGTTCCGGGTCATATGCTTCATTTCCATTGATTGAATACATTCAAACTGTAAGTATAGTTTAAAGTTGATTTAACTCTAAGAACAAGTGGCTGATAAATTTGTTTCCTTATTTTTAGTTTTATATATACCAGTGAATGTAAACTGTCGACACTGGGTTCTAGTAGAGATAAATTTGAAAAACTAGACCCTTGCGACATACGATAGGTATGTTTATGTGTTTTATATTCTATATTAATTATTATAAAATGTTAACAAAATCATCAAAATTTTCAAAATTTTCGTTTACTAGTTTACAGACATATTTCCAACAGAAGCCACGATTTCACAACTTGATTTTTATTTTTCAGAGTGACTTTTTGCAAACCTTGGATAATTATTGGTTAACAACTTCATGAAGCCAAACCTTGGAAAACCAAAGAGGCACCATTAAACTACAAGAAAGCCAAAAATCAAACGGTTTGGCAAGATGCAATGAAATTCAAACTCGCCCCAGTTGAATACAACGATACTTGCCAGTTGTGTGACCTACCGAATGAAAGTGAAGTAATTGGGTTAAAGTGGTTACTCAAAATGAAACATGACGCTACCGATCAAGTAACGAGATACAATGCATGGTTGGTAGAAGAGGGATATGTTCAAGAACAAGGTATTGATTATGATGAAGTTTTAGCACCGGTGGCTAGACTCCAAACTATTAGACCGTTGGCCGTTGCTACTTGCTAGCTATAGCAACTCATAACGCTTGGGTAAACATAATTCTATATAATTCTAAATGTGAAGGTCGGTGACACCGACACGTGTCACCGACCGATTCGTCAACGTATTTTTTAATTTTAAACTGTTATATATTTACGGTTTTGACCTCTAACTTTGATATATTTACGGTTTTGACCCCTGACTTTGACATATATACGTTTTACCATCGACTTTGACTTGTCACTTTATAACGTTGAACCGTTACTCTACTTTGACATATTCACGACTTTGCTTCCCAGTTTTGACATCTAAGTTTGGATATTTCTCCGTCTTTTAATATGGGACTTTACACCGTAATGTACGAGACATGAAATTTTCTTTTACGTGTTTACGAATTTGACCCTACTATTCTTCTTTGACAATTCTGGCATTAACCATCTGGTTTTTACTTATTTTAATTTTGGCTTTTACGTTTTTTATATACTCTTCTTTTAATATGTTACGTATTATAACTTCGCACCGTAACGTGTGGTACATGGAATTTTTTTATCAACGCGTGTGACGAAGTCACATACGCAAGACCCGGCCGCCGCAACGCGCGGCCCGGCACAGAAACCTAGTTTAATTTAATTTGGTAGGAATAAACATAGAATTCCTTGTTATTTCTAGTGGCGAATTGCAAAAGGAAGCTTTAGCCTTTATGATATGCTAATGATTAAATATCCTTATATTATTCTTAGGCCTGTCAATCGATGTGATCGTGAAGCCAATTAAGCAGGCCCATAGCAAGAGTTTGGAACTTTGGAAGTAATGTAAAAGTTTGTTGTTCTCTACTGCATTTAATCAGAGTATTAATAGTTACATAGTTAGGGTTTAATTTATTTGTTTATGAAATTAAAGAATATTATAGAGTTCATATAAAATTGGTTGTGTTATAAATATAGAAATGATTGTATTCGATTGATTGAATGATATACTTAATCAATAAAATACACCTCTCTTTGTTGATCTCTCTTTTATTCTTTCTCTCTCATATGCTATTTGAATTGTTTGCAGCACGTTAACAACACGAATTGCTTTTGTAGTCGTATGATATAAGCACACATGTTACAATCGTGGAGATTTGTTATATTCTCTAAAGTTGTGTCGGCATGAATACTTAGCCGCGGTAAAGATTTGTTAAACTATCAAACAAGTTTTATTTTGATTCATACGATTTACTGTTTATTAATCATGTATTAATTATTGGTATGACTTATGAGTTACTTTAATGGTTCGTTTATTTTTTTATTATTGTTGTCATCCAAAATGTCACGTAGGTGTCATCATCAACAGATCGAGTTATTATCGACCATAGAATCCGTTCTTGTGGATTGAAATTAAAGAATTTTTCAATTGAGATTTTATTTACTTTTGCATATTAGTTAAAGTATTTTGATGGAAAAACAACTGCGGCTACAAATTGTAATAGTTTCTATACAGAATTTTTATAGTAATTTGGACACAGTTTCGCAAATACATTTTCTATAAAATTAGACACCAAAGTTCTTGGTTTTCATTCAATCTTTAATTTGAGAATTTACCTATTTAGTTTTAACATGCTTAACTTTTAATCAAAAGTTTATGTTCCGTTTGAAAATACAAATACATAAGTTTATATATGCTATACTAATTATGTTATATAAGAATTATTTGAAGTATGTTTCATAACGAAAACTTTATAAGAAAAAGGAACACAGAAATAAAAGAAGTTAATATATAACTTGAATGAAACAAACTAGTTGCTTTCGTGTCATGTTAGCATACATTTACTATAACTATGTTTGATCACTACCAAGTTCTAACAAGATAACTCTATAATGACTATATATATCGAAAGAACCATATATTTAGAAAGAACTATTGAGAATCATATAAACCGTGTACATATTGCTTAATAACAATGGTAAAGTAAAAATAAGAAGATTTATTACTATTGTATCATTATTTCTTGAATTTTATCACATCTCTCATCGGTTTTTTTTTATTAAAAACTAAACATGTGCATGTTTGCAAATCAACAAAAACCTTTACAAATCATATTTTTTATGAATAAATCTTAAGATTAGTAAGTTTACAAGGATTTTTGTCAATTTATATAATAAAAATTATAACAATTAACGCGGTTCTTACTTAGTTCTTTTCAAAAAATAAGTTCTCAAATAAAGATGCTCCTATATAGTGTTATATATGTATATATAGGGGAGAGTTATCCTAAAAATAATTTTAATCTAAGAAAGCTAAGAAGGATTTATGACATTTAGATCTCTTTTTTAATGGTTGAGATCAATTTGTAGTAAGTTTATATGACATCTCAATTGACGAAGAGAATGTTAATTGATGTTATGAAGAAAAGATAATATTTCAAAAATCTCATTTATTTGCAGAATGCCAAGATTTAAGACTAATAAGTCTTGCATGACTAGGACATGTAATTATTTCTCAATCGACATTATGTGAAGAGAAGATTATTTGTAAGTTAAATCGAATAAAACAATTTCTATTTGACATACCTTAAATATGCTCTCGAAGTAGCAATATGATGAAAAAAGGTATTGTAAGATTTTAAATCCTAAGGGTGGTGGGAGTGGAAGATTTTGAACCCCCACTACCCTCACAACCCACCAATAATAATACTCCAACTCACAACTACCCTCACACTACCCTCACTTCTATTTTTTGGTGGGTGTCAATACCCTCATACCCTCACTTTTTTTTTAAATTTTTTATTTTAATAACTTTAAATTAACAATTAAAAATATATAATATAAAACCATTCATTAAATAAAAAAAACTAACAAATTACATAATTTAAATAAATAACATAATTTAAAACAATTCATTTAAATAAATAACTAGTCTTCGTCTTCGTCTTCGTCTTCGTCTTCATCCTCGTCCTCGTCCTCGGTAGTATCCAAGTAGTCAAGATCTAGAGTTGCAAGATGTTCGGTTAGATCATATCGAAGTCGGTGATGTATCTCGGAATCATGCAACTCCTCAAGTGCATCATCATCCTCAACTGGTTGCACCGGAGGATCTCGTATGTACACTGGCGATATAGCATTTCCATCATCTTTTAGTATCATGTTGTGCAATATCATGCACGTGTACACCAACTTTCTAATCTTGTCTATACTCATTGCACGTAGGGGGCGTTTAAGAATACCCCATTTAGACTTCAAAATCCCGAAACCTCGCTCGACGTCTTTTCTGGCCGACTCTTGCACTTTCTTAAATCTTTTATCTTTTGGATCGGTTGGGTATGGAGTCGCTTTCACAAACACGGACCAAGTTGGGTATATACCGTCTGTTAGATAGTACCCGCGTTTGTATAGTCTTCCATGCACATACATCGGACACTTTGGCGCAGTCCCATTTTGCTCCGGGAGAAATAGTGGAGATTGGTTGAGAACGTTAATGTCATTGTTGGACCCGGGGGTACCGCAGTAAGCATGCCACCACCACGTATCTTGTGAAGCCACCGCTTCGCACATGACCGTGGGGTACTGGTGATCACCTCTCATATATTGTCCCCGCAAGCTGGTTGGGCAACTTCTCCAAACAAAATGTGTACAATCGATGCTACCGAGCATCCCGGGGAGGTGGTGTTTTTCTTCGTGGGCTTGGTATAAAAGTGCAATGTCATGGCTAGTGGCACGTCGTAAAAATTCGGTACGATATAAATAAATTATAGAATCACAAAAATATTCTAAACTTTCGCGTGAAACTCTAGCTGACATGCATAAATATTCATCATATTCATCGGGCGCATTACCCGTTGCAAGTTGTTTGATCGCGGACGTGACTTTTTGTAGCGCCGTGAAACTCTTTTTTTTCCTCCCGTCCAAACCTTCTTGAAAATATTCATTTGTTGCTTCAACGTCTTGTACAATTTTTAAAAACAAGCGTTTCGACATACGAAACCTCGTGCGAAACGTGGTCTCCGAGTACTTCGGGTTAGCATTAAAATAGTCCGCCATTAGAGTTCTTTGTCCTTCTTCACGATCTCGTTCAATGTAATTTCGTGAAGAGGTTGCCGTGTCGTCTTCTTCAGCATGATCCAACACCATACGCAAACTACTATCATCGGAGAAAAATAGTTTGTTATCCGACGAGCTGGATGTGTAAACTAATTTCTTTCGATGCATTTTTTTAGAATGAAAAAATATAGTAGAAAGATAGTTGTGTAGAAAGATAGTTGTGTAGAAAGATTATTGTGTAGAAAGATAGTTGTGATTGAGTATGTTAATGTAAATGTATATATATAGTATATATAGGTTTGAAATAAAAAAAAAAAAAAAATATGCAAATAGCCGTTTGAGGTGGGCCAGACCAAAGAAAAAGAGCCGTTGTTGCAACGGGTACCCATGCCCGTGACCACCTACCCGCACCGCTACCCGCGGGGGCGGCGGCGGTGTTACCGCGCGGGTACGGGCTACCCGCATGGGTACCCGCACCCCACACCCACCACCCTAATGTCCAAGAAAATAATGGACAACCCTGAAACTTGTACGATTTTAATTCATCTCCTAAAGGATTATGATTATATAATTATTATTATGAAAGTCATGATTATGGCATTGTGATGCTAATAATGAGATCGACCATCAAAGTGACAAAAGAGATTGAACATATGATAATACTACGGAATTGATTATGACAAAGTTTTAGCATCGGTGGCTTGACTCGAAACTATTATACCATTACTCGGTATAGTAACTCATAGTGGTTGGGTAGTACATCATTAAGACGTTAAAAGAATTTTATTTTGTAGGAGTAAACATATTAAAACTTCTTGTTATTTAATTCGGGAATGCATTAAAACAGATAATATTATAGTGAAGCATGTTAAAACAGATAATATTATAGTGAAGCATGTTAGTGATGAATTTCAAAAGGCGAACCAGTTATTTATTAACAATATAAAAACTAATGGTTGAATATCCTTATATTATCTTAGGCCTGTAAGGCTGTAAATCGATGTGATTGTATAGCCCATTAAGCAGGCCCATAAAAGAATTTGGAAGTAATGTCAAAGTCTGTCTACTCTCTAGAGTCTAGTCAATTTAATCCAAGCGGAATTAATAGTTAGGGTTTATTTTATTTGTTTATTAAAGAAAGATAATATTATAGAGTGCAAATAAAATTTGTAGTGTTTTGGCTATTATAAATAGATATGTTTTTTCTTGTATTCATTTTGTACTCATAATTATGAGCTTTACTGAGTTGAGTAGATTAATAAGAAAAGTATTTGTGTTCGTGTTTTGTTTGTTTTCGATTACGTGATATTAAGTGTCCGCAAAAAATACTTGGAGGGTTTGACAAGCGTTTCAAAAGTGATAGCAACTATTTTCAAACGTTAATGATTTCTTAGCCTCATAGTTAAGAGGGAGGTGACACACTTTGTCTTTTTTTAGATCGTGAGTTTTAGTATAGACATTGACAAATTTGATACAAATAACTATAAACTATATGCCTTAATCTAACAGGGGTTCGCGGTGGTGTAGGGACTGAATCGGAAAAAAGAGGGATTCTAGTTGTAAGATATCTAATGAGATCGTCGCTGGAATTCAGATATTATTCAAAAGAAAGAACTCAAATATTTGAAGTTGCTGGTTTTTAAAAATGTATTTTCAAACGGTAGGAAAAACACTTGATGAATAGTAAATTTAATTAAATATGCATGTTATGTATGAAAACAATTAGATACGTGGTGAAACGTCGCAGTAGAGAATGGTATATATTATTTTCTATATCAAATTGATTGATAGTGACATCAATAAGAAATTAAATACGAAATAAAAAACCTTTCATGTAACATGAAAGGTCAAATACAAAGTCAATAGGGTGCCGTAATGGTTGAATGATCCTTCTCTTGTCTTCACTTTGGAGTTGTTTTCAACGTGAAAATAGGCGTACGTTGTCCCGTTTTCTTAAACTATCATTTTGTGACATTTTTATATTTATTAAAGAGTTATACGACATTTAAGCTTTGAAAATGTATATAATAATAGAAAAAGATTGATTAGACATTAAATGGTATTATGGTAACTCATTATTGTGTAAGACATTAATGTAAAAAAACGAGGACGCACAATTTCAAAATATTCTTTGGATTATTTTGGCGTTCAAGTTTTATATATATAATATCAAACAATTATGATTATGGAATATTAAACACATGAACATGTAACGCTGCCTAAATGTATAATACATAGAATAATGACAAATATTTGGGTTCGAAGGCTGCACGATGATCTTTACATAGCAAATGACACGTTTGGAAACTTTTAAACTAATGTCGTAACGATACCACATAAAACGTCAAACTCGAAAAAAATAACCAACATAGAGAAAATGTGTGTTAAGAATCAACCTCCTGATCTTGCACCGGACTACTACCTCCAAACAAGTTTAAAAAATATTGAGTAAACTGCAGTTTGTGTACATTTGTTTTTATACCATTAACAGTTTTGATCTGACGTTAACAGTTTTGATCATTGTGATTTTATTTTCTAATAGAAATGGTCCCGGACACTAACTTCATCCAATTTTCCGTTAAATCTCTCTCACGCACCCCGCAATCTAGGGGGTACAAATGTCATTTCTCCCCTCGATCTGTTATCTAGGTTATCATGTAGATTAACATTTTTGTTCAGTCGCATGTTAAAAAGAGTGAGAGAAATGACATTTTTACTTCGCATGTGAGTGAGATTAACGAAAACTTGGATTGAGTTAGTGTTCGGGACCATTTCTGTTAAAAAAATAAAATGACCAGGACCCAAACTGTTAAGGTGAGATTGAAACTGTTAATTATATCAAAACACAATGACCAAAATTACAGTTTACTCAAAAATATTAATTAGCTTTAGTATTGAGGTTGGTGGTTTAATGGCAGAAACAATGCCTCTAGGAACACCATTTATGAGGTCTCAAAATTGAAGCAGAGAAAATGTAAATATCTAGAGTATCTATCTAATAAATCATATTTTTAGGGGGCAATTTTTGGAGGGATTTTTTTTCTATAATAGGAAGTTTGGGAGGTAAAATTTAGCTAAATTTTTCACCATGCAAGTTGATGGAGCCAACTCCTTAAATATTATATATTTACAAATTGTTAAATATAATGGTTATAATTTCTTTATAAATATTACTATTTAACCCGTGTGTAACACACGGGTATTAAACCTAGTACTTTATAAAATGTCGATAAAAAAATTAGTAACACTAATTACATTATTTTATACTTATAGATAACTGACACTAAAGTTTTAGTCACCTTGTTATTCTAAAAGAAAGAACAATGTCTACCAACTATGTTCAAAGCAAAGACTAACTAAGATCTACCGAATATTAAAATTATTAGGTCGTTTGAATTTAGTAAAGCAAACAAGGGTATGTATGCGACGTTTCAGCTATCTTAAACCACTAACGGTTGATTTTAGTAAAGTAAATAAGGGTATATATGTAGATATTTAAATTAACTAGTTCTCTAAGATCATGTGTCACGTTGCAATTCTGGGGGTGTTTGCGAATGAAGGGTGGAGCCCATGGGGTGGGCGGCGATGGAGGTGCCAGATTTTTGGTGGTGAGCCTGTGAGGTGTGTGGCGATGGAGGTGTTGGATTTTTGGTGGTGAGCTTGTGAGGACGGGCGATGATGAGGAAGAATAAGGTGAGGGTAGGTCCCATATAAAACAATGGTTTAATTGATTTAGTTATTAACTTGTTTTAATTATTTAATTGATTTAATAATCCATTTTTAAAATCCTAATAAACATAAATAAACCTTAATAAAACATAATTAAAATCCTTATTTAACATATTTTAGTCCAATCTCATTTATAGTCAAATGAATTTTATGTTTCTCACGGGTTATCTTAGTCATAGTTCCAATCATTATTGTGTATCATTGGTTCGTCAATTAGGTTGCACGTACAACCATAGGGTTTTCAGGTTGCACAACCATAAGGTATTTAGGGTTTGAAATCTTTGAGATTTGAGAGTGAAGTTTTGGAAGTTTATTGAGAAGGGAAGATGGAGATTTATATATAAACTAGGTTAACACCCGTGTGTTCACACGGGATTAAACATTAAAGAAAATGTATATACTAAAGGAATAACAAACGTATCATAAACGCGCAAAGTAATGCAAATTAAAACACGAAAACTGAATTTATTTATTAAAAAGAGAAAACCGAATTTTAGTAATTTAAAGCTAAAATTGTTTAGTGATAAAACAATTAAGTGATTCATTTTTTATTATTATAATAATTGTTTTTTTATAAAGATGAATTATAAATGTTTTGTAATCAAAGAGTGAGAAAATCTAAACTAATATACTTATTTTTGGAAAGGTATTAAAATAAATCTTAAATTGTTTAAAGAAATAATACTGTATTTTTAGAAATTTTATGAAACACTTAATGGGGATGCATCAGGTGGCGACATGTGGCGCAATGTGATAACATGAGTTAGCGATTTATTAGAAGAGGGGATATGAATATGAATATTAGCGTTATTCAAATACATTAATGGTTATTTGATTTTTATTTATTTAATTAATTTTTTTCGCATTCATTATTTAGTTAATGCACAGAATGATTTTTTAGTAATTTATTTATTTTTATTTAATGCTTTATCTAATAAATATTTTTTATAATTATAATTAAATTATATTTAAATTATATTTAAATGAATTCTTTATATAAAATTAATATGTTGTTTAAATAAATAGAAAAAAATATGATGTGGAATATATGTTGATTATGCAAATGATGGTGCTAGGTAAAAGTTGATTGTGAGAAAATGATCGAAAATTAGTAAAAAGTTGATGTATCATTTTAACTTGCCTAATCTTTTATGGATAATTTTCAGCGTTGCGGGCAATCTAATTTAGTAATACAATCATCATCATAAGTTAATTTACTTTACAACACATAAATATATATCATTAACTAGTTTTGTGTCCGCATTACGCTCGGGAACACAACACCCAAGTAATGATTTTAAGGATATTAATGGGGGCATGAACGATGCCAATAAGTTTTGAGACAAACCTTAGTAAAACGGAAACAAAAGATCTATTTAAAAAAAATAATTTTTAATATAGCAATATTATACTCAAATTAAAGAGAATTAAATGTCCGGTTTATAATGTAGTTTTTTTTAATAATTTCGTATACAAAGTTATGTAAGCTTCAAAAATACTAAAATTTTTAACTGTATGTTATTACCACCTTTATCTCTAAATTTCATTTTTTATCCTATCAAATACAAACAAACTCATGTACACCCCTAGTAGGAGAGATGTGAAAATGTGACTACGCTTAAATTTTTTAAATTTTTTCATATATTAGAGAACTAAAATATAATTAATATTATATATATATAATAAATCAAAGTTTTAGGGGAGGCAATTTTTGGGTGGAATTTTTTTTGTTCTATAATAGGAAGTTTTGGAGGGAATTCACCATGCATTAGTTGATGGAACCAAAAAATATAGAAGATGAATGTATTTTTTAATAATACATTTTTAATCATTTTTTTTCACATTCAAGTTTTAAATTTAAAATATTTAAAAAAATTGCTTACATAAAAAGTATAGAAGATGAATGTATTTTTCTAATGTGTTATCAAATTATTGCTATTTACTCAATGATGCGTAATTTAGATAATCTGTGTATAAATCAACATGTGTATAAATCAGTTCGTGTGTATACACGGGTATTAAAACTAGTTATAAAATATTTTATGGAACCTTTCTCATTCTTTAATTCCCGCCAAAACTAAGTGACACAATTTCACACGCGGAGCTTGATTCCGGGTCGGTTCTACACTTTCTTTTGGATCTTTTAAAACGGATCATATAAAAATCATAACTCAAAAGCATTATTGCTGCACGCATCTGCTTTGAAAACCCTAAAGGGATTTCCTTCATCGCCGATGGAGAGATATATCTTTGTTCTTCAAATTGAAGTTAGTTTATTTAGATACAGTCTTATAATGAAGAAAACATGTGATTGTGAGAACTTTTGGGACGATTTTGTGATGTGTTTAACTAAATATTTGTTGTGCCATTTAGCAGAATGAAGGTTGTTGGTGCATATTTGTTAACGTGTCTCCATGTGCCGGTGAGTTGAAGAACATTCTTGGTTCAGGTATGATTTATGAGGATATTTTGAATATATTTGAGATTGATTCTTAGTTTCAATTGATTAAGTATCAAATTTTTACAATATGAAACCCAACCTATTCCTGTTGTACAACGCCAGCGTTATACAATGAATTACATGCGAATGGTTTGAGGCATACTACAAACCTGTAATACTCATTTACTTGTGTGAGTTTTGTCTAACACATTAACTTTGATCATTTAACTAATTGAAAAATGTTAGATAGCACCTTAATTTTAACAAATGACTTTTATGGCATTTCTTCAAAATTGACTATTTGAGTTATTTGATGGTCATGTTAATATATAATTAATGGACTTATTAGGAATGGAATGTTAATTGGATTATTCAAAAACTTATGCTCATACTAAGTAATATGATGAAGCAAAACCTTGGAACGAAAGATGCATGTGATGTTGCTTTTAGTTGTGCTTCACAAATTGATGTTGAATCTTATGCCATTAGTCTGGTTAATTTAAAGTTTGTTTTAAATGTTTTTTAAACATAAATAGGTGTTTTGATAATGTAACTATTTAGCAGCATAAAGTTGTGATTTTACTACATCTAGCCATCCAAATTTTGAAGCATAGGTATGTATAATGTATTATGATCACTCTTTTCTTATTCGTTACCAAAACTAAATACTAATTTTTTTTATGTAAACACAGCTTATCTATTGGCCACAATTCGATTATGGAGACTATTCAAAGAGGTGTGTCTAAAAGTAACAAATGTGGCGTTCTAACTTTCATCTATGATGTCATGTGGGACAACAAAAGCTTGTCGTTGTGCCGCAACTACCACCACAGTAGTTATTTAGCCCTGATCTAACCTTTATTTCATGTAATATATATCCTTTTCCAAGTGTTAAATTTGGTATAAACTTAGAATTATGTATTCATAGCTTCACCCGTGTAACACACAGGTTTTAAGCTAGTTGTTATTGTAATAAAAGCTACTAAAAGATGTCACATAAGCGAGAAATTCTCTAAGAACACCACATAAGCAAAATTACTTTCGTTTTATTATATTAGAGATAATATGTCTAATAGCATGATTTAGAAATGTTTAGCAACATGTAATTAACATGCTTACAAATAATCTCACACCGCACAATCAAAACTCAGACTCATTAATTCTGTATAAACTCACACATCAAAATCAACATGTACTCAATCAGTCAATGTATAGGTGAGCTAGCTTAAATAACTCGATCACTTGTCTTATGTGAACTAATAAAACAAAGTTGCACATTAATCAAATCTCCTACGATTAATTTAAGAAGCTAAAAGGATGTCTTTAATATTGGTGTAACGTGATTTTGGTTTGTTTCCATGCACATACGCTAACAATAATAACTATTATAATAGAAAAATAAAACAAGTTCTTTCAAATTCTTTTACAAATATCTATATTAAACGACAGCAAAGCCTCAATCATTGAACATGCCCTTACACTAAAATAAGAGACAATATAGGCCAAATTACATATTTAATTATTAGGTTTACTAGAATTTTGACATTGGTTCCAAATTAAATAGCAATCCTGAATTTCTTAGTCCACATATGTGTCCAAAGTCTCCTCTTCAACACGTGAAAGCAAAACCAAGACTTTTGTATAGCCAAAATGCAAACATTTTTTTATTGATCATTAAAGTATTAACAAGCAAACTACATTTGTAGGATTTCGAACAAGCTACCATATACATTAGTGTACGTGGCAGTGCGGTATGCTGCTCTATGCTTTTGGTGTGTTGGATGAAGTTTTTTTAAAGTAGTAAATATAGTTTAGATATATTGGTTTTAAATGGTCTTAAAATTTATATTTTTGTTTATACTGGTTTTAACTATTGAATTGGCTGATAACGATCCTAATTTTTATCACTTAGGCAATCAACAGACTGTTGTTGAAAAAAATTTAACACCGTTATATTTTTTTCGAATTAAAGACCGATGTTTTAGGGCTTTTGATCCTAAGGAGAATACGAGTTGATTGATGTAAACATTATATCGAAAAGACGCTTTGAACGACAAAATTTTTACATCTAATTGAAGCACCGTTAGGTTTAAACATCCGATTGAAGCACCTTTTCGTTGTTCGGAACGACGTTAGTTGTTATGAGGTTGCTTTTACATCAATTGACTCGCATGTTCCTTATGATCAAAAGCCACAATACGTCGGTCTTGAATTCGAAAAAAACGTATCGGTGTTAAAAATCTTTTAACGACGGTCTTTTGGTCGCCAAAGTGATAAAAGTTGGGACCGTCACTAGTCAATTCGATAGTTAGAACTGGTAGAAATCAAAAGTTAAAAGTTGCTTACTTAAGACGATTATTAGTTTGCTTTAAACACACACACATATAGGTGAACGATATTCTAAAATCATATATGAAAACTTTAAGAAGGCAAAAAAGGATTTTTAAACACTAATGAACCGAGTCAAACACATTCTGATTGATCTCATTTCGGCAACATTGAAACTGGCTTACCAAACCTTCCGTCCAAGCCCACCGCTAAAGAAACCTAAATTGTAACACCATAGGCAAATCTCATATCGGCTGTGGGCAAGGAGAGATCTGAGATCAGGAGAGATCCGATGTTTATAAGGGATGTCCGACCTCAAATACCAACAACGCGTTTTGGGCTTAATGCTAGTGGATGAGTGGAGAACTTCATAGTTAAGCCTGCTCGGATGATATCAATCTCAGGATGGGTGATCATCCTGGGAAGGTTTCACCCGGGCAACCAAAAGGAAATCAGTAAGATCTAATGTAGCAAAGCGGACAATATTGGTGGCGTGAGGGGCCGGATGTTACAAGTGGTATCAGAACAACTTCTGTGCCGTTCAGGATGGTGTGGCAAACCTCATCGAGGATGGTGAGTCCCTAGGGGTGTTCAGAGGGACACCTTAGGCAAATCCCACATCCGAGAATTGGATGTTGGGGCAAACCTCATCGAGGACGATGAGTCCAAAAAGGGGATGTTTGTAACACCCTAGGCAAATCCCACATCGGCCGTGGGTAGGAGAGATTGGGATTTATAAGGGATGTCCGTCGACCTCAAATACCAACAACGCGTTTTGGGGCTTAATGCTAGTGGATGAGTAGAGAACTTCACAGTTAAGCGTGCTCGGATGATAGTAATCTCAGGATGGGTGACCATCCTGGGAAGGTTTCACCCGGGCAACCATACGCAAATCCGTAAGCTCTAATGTAGCAAAGCGGACAATATTGGTGGTATGAGGGGCCAGATGTTACATAAACCCTAAAAGCTAAGCACTTAGGCTAAACCTTAAGGCAAAAACTAAACCCAATAAACTAAACTTTAAAAGCCAAAGGCTACGATTGTAAAGTTCGATTAGACGGTTCCAACGCCGCCAACATGAGGTCATTCGGAGTTCGTTTGACCTGATTATGAGTTTTTTTAATCCTTTTAGCCAAACCTTTACACACACATGTTAAAACAGTAGAAAAATGGGATCTAGAACTCACCTGGTTATGCTAATAAACTTTGAGTTTAAGTATCTTAGACTAAAAACACACCATACCTGCGAATTTATATGTTCGCTCATAAATTCACTGCGGAGAATTTGTGTATTCGCTAGAAATTTGAAATCATTTTCGCTCAAAAAACTTTGAACTTTCGTTAAGATTAATTCGCTAATTATATTTGCTCGGTCATATGAGTCACGTGCACACACACCCAAAATCTGAATCCAGCGAACTTACATATTCACTGGTTCGAATTTAATTACATTCGCTACGAGAACAATAAATTTGCTGGACGAGGTTTAGCAATGAACCAACTTATTTTTTACTCAAAATATTCAGTTTTCAACCAAAATCCAAACTTTTTACATCCAAATCTTTATATTATCTCATAAGATGCTAAATCTATGCTTTTTGTACAATACCAACGTAAAATTGTGACATTTTTATGACGTTGTGCAACTTTTCAAAAACTTAATACCCTTGAATTCGATTCTGATATAAATAGGTGTTTGGAAGATGATTCTTACTTGGATTTTCTTCTCTTTTCTTGATGATTTAAGACACAAACAATCAAATCTTGATTCCTTAATCCACAAATCTACAAATCTTAAAGTTTCTTTACTTTCTCTCAATACTCTCTCTAAAATTAAATGAAAGTGAATGAAATGATGAAGGCGGAGGCTAGTTAGGATTGCTTAAGGGATGATTATAGGCTCTTAAATCCATAATTTTAGACCAATGGACTCCTTAAGTCTATAATCATTCTTTCTATTTCACCATAATAACCAAAAGTAAAGCCATTTATATTAAATGCTCTATTCAACTTTTAGGATGTTACACTTAAATATGATGGTCATGGGTTCAATCTTGACAATGGTGTAAATTAGTTTGGTGTAATATATATAGGAGTAATCTCGCTACACTAAAGAAATAGTAAATAATCTATTACTTGACATTCAATTAGGTTATCCACCTATAGGCCACGTATTATTAAAATGATTTATTTACATAGTAAATCAAAATAATGTCATTTTTTATATTTCAACTAGAATCATACAAACTGATTTGGATATTTATATTATTTTATTTTATTGTTTTTTTCATTCTAAATGATTAAAAGTCTAATTAACGTTTAATATACTAAGAGCATTCACATTTGATTCCATATCCATATCTTCAAGATTACATTATAATCACCACTAATTCTCTAATTTTTAATTAAATAACATTTTTTATATTTTTATCATTATCTTTTGTCTCTCATTCACTCGTAACTACTTTCATAAAATATCAAAAAATTATACAGTGTATCTCATATGCAGATAAACGGTAACATGCGTTTTCTTAAAGTTTTTTTCTTTTCCACTTACAATCACTTCTTAAAATAAATCAAACTAGCTAACAAAACTATACAAACTCTACCATGAATGCTTTAACTTCTTATACAAACATTAAATAGGTTGTGCAAGCCATTTGCAACCGTTAAATTTTCGTTATCACAACCGTTAAAACCATACATGGGCTAAATCCTACGAAATAGCAAATGTTATTCAACTTTAAAAAAACATAACGAAATAGTTGTACACAACACCATAACAATGAAATACATCTAATCTTGTGCTGAGAACGACAATCTCTTTGTTTAGAATCACTTAACAAAAGGACACCACCATATATCATTTGCCACCATCCATCGTCTATTGAAGAGACAAATAAGACGACAGAGGCGACCAGAAAAGACGTTGGAAGCGGCATGACGACAATAGTCAAATAAGCCAGCAAGAGAGAGAAACAAAAGTGAGCATGTCTTGTTCCAAACATCCAATTATTATAAAGCAACTAGAAAACTAATTGCCTCTCAAACACTATTCATGATTTTTTCTTTTAATATATAGTAATTTTTATTTTAATATATAGTAATGTTACTACTATTCGATTTTAATGCAAACTCTCTTTGAAAACCCATCAATCAAACTTTAAAAATTAACAAATTAAATATAGTTAAAATACCATATATTTTACTACACATAGTATCAAGTTTTCAGCTTGTATAATACACTGGTAAACAAATTCTTTAGAAATATCTATATAATAAATTTAGGTTTTAGGAGGTCATCAAAGTCGTTTTAGGGGGAGGGGGGGGATGAGGGGGAAATATTATGGGAATGAAAAATAAAAGGCAAAAATGAGGAGCCACCTTTTAGTTTCTATTTCAATAGTTATCAATTTTATTAATAATCAAATTTTGTATTTTTCGTTTCCTATTTAATTTTTAAAATTAAAATATATAAAAAAAAATTGTTACTAAAAAGGTATATAAGTTGAATATATAATTTTGATTTATTATCAATCTATTGTTACTTACTTATTGATGTGTAATTTAAAAAATTATTTATAATTACTTAAATATTATTTAATTATTAAAATATTGATTATATCAACCTGTAACATACATGTATATATTAAACCTAGTATATGAATATACTTTAGCACAAACTTTGTTTTTATAACTGCTTTTAGCACAAATAATACACAACATATATTTTTATACCCCATATAAATAAATTTCGTTTCTGAAACTAGTAACATATTTGAATTGTGAGAAACCCACTTGAGGATCCAATAACTCCCCAAGTCAAAGTTGGGTACATGTGATGGGGTCCTTTGGCACCTTGGAAACAATAATGGTGGTTAAAAAGCGTAGAAGATGAAGTTGACAAGAACCAGGGTTGGAAGTTGGGACCCATACCTATTAGTTGACCAATTTACAACCCTTAAATGTTATATAGGTGTTCTTTTGCATGATTAAGAAGTAAGAACTGATTAAACGAAGGTCAGCCAACATATATAATGACATACTCCATAAACATGTTCACGTTTGTGTGTATATCTATATAAATTACTAATTTAATGTGTGCGATATGGTCAGGAATACAACACGAAAGTGATAATTTTAAGAATATTTATGGGACATAAACGGTTCTAATCAAATTTGAGACAAAACCTTGGTAAAACCGAAACAGAAAAATTATTTTTTTTAATATAGTAATCTTATAATTTCGTATTTATGGTGTAGTTTTAAAAAATATATATAATTTCGTATAAAAAATAATGTATGTTTAAAAAATTATAAAGTATATCATTGTAGGTAACTAACAACTTTATTCCTAAGTTTTATTTTTATACATTGCAAAGCTGGAAAGTTTAACTGAATTTAAGAATGGAGTTTTATCTAGGGCCATCAATGATGTTGTGGGCAATCGAAAGATGATTAGATTTTGGATAGACCGATGGAAATGGAAACACTTGATTGTGGATGGGGGGTGGGGTGGCAAATTAGTTGTTACAATTGATCTTTAATTAAACTGCAAAATGTGGTGTTAGATGAAAACAAGGATTCGTGGAGGTGGGTTCCAAGTGAGGAGGGGGTGTTTGATCTCTATTGCCTCGGTGAAAAAGATGATTGAGTATTCGGAGGCGAGATAGGTGGCGGAGGTTTGGGATTGGAATGGGTGGTTACCATTGAAGGTCAATGTGTTTGCTTGGAGAACGATGTTATATAGGCTGCCTACTTGTGATGAGTTGATAAAACGAAGGATCTTGACGGGCCCGGATGTGTGTGTTTTGTGCTTTGGTGAGAATGAATCAGTGGATCATATTTTCTCCTCTTGTTTTGTATCGACGATTTGGCATCATGTAGGGGTACTGTGGTGCAAAGTTCCCTCTATTTTTGTAATTTTCTCCTTTATGGATATTGCGAGGCTACACAAGTTTATCTCTGGATGGGATGCGAAGAGGAAAGCTTTCAAGTGGTGTTGATGGTTGCGTGTTGGAGTATTTGGCGTGCTCCAAATGATTTTATTTTTTTCGACATACCAATCAAGGTGGACAAGATCATTGGTCAAATCAAAACACTTAGCTATCTTTGAATGAAAAATGAAGCTAGACTAGCTATTGATTGGAAAAGTTGGTTGTGTTTTTTCTTGTAACGAGTTTTGACTTGTTTCCGCTCTGGCCTCTTTAGGATGGGTTTTGGAGTTGTTTTAATAAAGTTTGTCATTCCAAAATAAAAAATCTACCGATAATAGGTTTTGCATAAGAGAAGATCTCAAAATATGCTACTTAAAATTATAGTGATAATACATTTTGAATATAAAATTATTATTATGTACGTGAGAAGATCTTAAAATAGCAAAATTTATTTTGTATAGAGATAATAGGTTTTTTTTTCTAGACACGTTCCTGAAATTGCATACTTATTTGTTTGGCACTTAACAACCAATTAAGTACACCCTTGGGTGGTGGTTGTGGTGGGTCATGGGCTCATGGGTGTGGACTTAATAAGAATGGTGGTGGTGTCGCGATACATACTAGTAATGACTTATTATAGCAAAACCATCTGCCGTTCAAAATTTTTTATAAATAATAACAAAACCATTTTATTAACCTGTTACAAAGACTATTAAGGTACAATAGTTTACTTGACAAAATAAGTTTTAATCAAGCCGAACGTCAACATTTGTCTATGTCTAGTGCACTGTTTTGATTATTGGATGGTTCTACTTTATGGCTGAAACAACGACAATTCAATTCTACTTTTTAATTCCATCAGAATTGATGTTGTGTGTGACAAATTTATATGGGACAGTGTCGTAGTATCAGATATAAAATTCTATTTTAAAGTTGATTGAAAGGACTTACGGATACAAAAAGTCTTGAACGAAGAAATTTGAGGTGCAATCACTTTTAAATTATATTTTTTAACCGATTTAAATTTTATTTTTATGTATTTGTGTATATTTAAAGGTGTAGTGTGACTTCACACCGGTATATTTTTTTTCAACTATGATATAAATAGGGAAAAATTACCCCAGTAAAAAGTTACACTACACTTTCAAATAAAAATAGACATAAAAATCATAATGTTTAAAAATTAAAGCACATATGAAAATTAATATTTAAAACATTACTAATGCTTTAAGTTTGTTCTTGTTCTTAAAATACATATTTTTTTGAAAAGCAACAACAATAAAACTATATGTATATATTACATTAAATAAATTATATAACATCTGAAGTTAGTATCTAAGACATAAAACTTTAAAAATAAGTGTGTTATCAATGGTTCATCAACTCCATTAACGTTGTTATCAGAATATATGTTTTAAAATGAACCAAATTGCATATATATACACATATAAAATTTGTATCGTTCGCGAACCATATTTAAAACACGTTTCAAAATAAACAAGTTTGTAACTATACATATATGGGTAACTTTGTAATTGCTTCTAACTAGATATAAGACTGGCATCGCGATGCCGCGGCTGGGTCATATGATTCCGCCACACATGTTGACAAAAAAAGTTTTATGTCTCACACATTACAGTGTAAAGTCGTAATGCGACATATATTAAAATATAGAGATCGATATATCCAAACTTAGAGGTCAGAATGACAATTAAGTCAAAGTCGTATTGTCAAGGTCATAAATATCTCAAAGTAGAGTACGAGATAAAAGTTGTAAACTGGCTTAGACAATCAAAAAAATTAACGTGACATTGGCCCTACACGTGTTTTGACGACGAAGTAGATAATATAGTTTTAGAGTAAAAACGACACTTTGACGTGATATGGTGACGTTAATGTGGCATCGCGATTTAAGATTTTAGAGAATATTTTAATTAAGCTCGTGGTGAAATCATTAAAAAAACTAAGTTTGATGAACCAAACTTCAAAACATAAAGTAAAAGAAAACTTTATGTTGCTTGAATCCGAAATCGAACTCATGACCTACAGCAAGATCCAAGTCTTGCAACAATCAATCAACCACTCAACCAAACTATTCTTTTGAGTTATGTTTCAAATCAATTATATTTAACATACTGCAAGGTCGGGCTTCACTAACGACTTTGCCCATTAGTAAGTTTATAATTACAAATGACACACATGTGTCAAGTTAAAAATACATTTGAATCTGCGTAAATGCAGAAAACTACTAATCTCGCGGATGTGTAATAATAGTGGTCTTTGGGTTTGTACCGATTCGACCATTTTGGTCCTTATGTTTTTTTTCTTGTCATCTTGGTGTTTGGTTTTGTAAAAAATTGTCATTTTGGTGTTTCGGTCAACGTTTTGTATTAGATTTGTGTAAAATGACGAAAATACTATTATTTATTAAATTGTAATTTTCCAAACCTTTTCCTCCCTTTTGGTTCTCTTTCCCAACTTGTGTCATTTTGGTAATTTTCCTAGCTTTCGTCAATTTGGTCATTTTTTCAAAAATAGGTCATTTTAGTCATTTTCTCAACTTTCATCTTTAAAATCATCTCCAGCTCAAGCAATGTTACAACAACAGCCCCCACCATGACACTCTCTTTCACCGTAAAAAATTGTATAAAACATAGACAAAAGGCTAAAAAAACAAACTGAAATTAGTTATTAATTACTTATCAGTTTAATAATTTTATTACATGCCAAACTCAATATACGAATCCGGTTATGCAAAACGCCTAAAGAAACGAGAAAAAAAAACGATCGATGACTCAATTAAAAAAGAAAGCGGTTCATTTTTAAAATATGTCACAATCACAAAAGATTTTTATAATTCTAATTATAAATATTTTTGTTTATTAGCTTCGCTCTCACCCTGTGATAAAGGAGAAGAAGAATTTATAATAATGACATTTGAAGAAACTAAAGAGCTTCATATTTTTAATTTATCTAAGACCCAAAACGACTGAGCCGTCCGTGCTCCTCCAAAGACGGGAAGAAAATGAGTTGCTTAGTGGTGGCTGTCGGTTGAGAGGTGGATGAAGGGAAGAGATATTCGATGAGATTTTATTTGGATGAGCTGTATAATGACAATGACAGAGAAGATGAATGAAAGGGTAAATGGAGGATCAAAGTAAAATCTAAAATTTTACTTTTTCTTGCCATTTTAATCCATAAAATGTAAAATGACTATTTTACACTTCAATTTAATGGTTAAATTTAACAGATGTTGACAAAAGGACTAAAATGACATATTTTTACAAAACCAAAAGAACATAAAAACATAAAAACCAAAGTGGTCGAATCGATACAAATTCGAGGAACAAAATGACAATGTGCTCTATTGTTAACCAAACAATAAAAATTAGTTGATGTTAAAGGTTGATTGGGATCAGATGATGAAGAATTTGTTTTGCTTTTCTTCTTTTTCTTTGATTTTTTCTTTTGCACCTACTCCTTAACCTCATTCTGTTGTTTGTTCTTTAGCTCTTTTTTCACCTTTTCGTTTTGTTCAGTCTTTGATAAATCTTTAACTTGAAATCCATCTGGTACAAATTTCTATAAAGACTAACATACTTTTGCTTGTTATAAGACATTGTTGTTGTAGTTTGTTTATGATCAATCTCTTCTTCACTATCATCACTAGCATTTACTCCTTTAAGATCATAGGGATTATGATCTTTCAGATTTCTTGAAGTCAGTTTCCTTATACAACTTTGGTGTAGTATAAAGAAATGAAGATTTGGCTGCGTAATCATATGGATCCAACTTTTCATTAACTGTATTTGTCATTGATTTTGATATTACTATGTAGTTTCCATTGTAAGGACGCGAAACTAATTTGTAAGAAATGCCAGATGTATCCTTGTGATCCCTTTAAAAAGTAAGCATTTGATCATGGAATCTTTAACTACACACTTGATATTTCTCAAGTTTGACATCAGTTGCAGCAAGTTCAGATCTTTATTATCACACCCCTAAATTCATCGTTAATGAAGTTTTTGCGTTAGATGATCACTAGCCAGTTTAGTAATTTGTGCCGTAGAACATGTTTTACTAATTATAGCATTACTAGCTATTTAAGATAATCACTAACAAATTTCATGACATTACAATGTAGCTAGCATGTTTAGAACAAAGTATGCAAGGCAAGTAAGTAATAAAGTTTCTATAAATAGAAGGCATGTGTATAACCCTAAATGCATACCATTTATCATGTTAATGCATATATTATGTTTCAACTATCATTTTTATCACCATTTATATACTTCCTATTTGGTAAGGTCGGTGGTTTCCACCGGCCAACCACACAATGCCACGTGTCACACTCCTATTGGTTGTTTAAGGTTTTGAATTTTTTTTTAATTCGGACTTCTGCTTTAGATATAAACAATTTAGTTAGATTTTGTACAACAAAAATTCTGGTAGCTCACTGGTTTTCACGCGCGCTTCAATTGTAACTACTAGCAAACCATGTCGGTTCGAATCCCAGCGTATGCATGAGTTACATATGTTTTTTCAATTGTTCTTATTCTTTGTTTTCACCATTTTTTCAATTTTTAGTCTCCAACTAAACTTTAATATGATTAGGACTATAACTTTCCCACTCTATTTTGACATATTTCTAGCATTTATGACTATTACCTTACTACTTTATTATGATTTTGTTTTCATATTGACACTAACGTTTGTTATATCTATGTCTTTTAATATGTTCTACATTATGATTTTGCACCGCAACATGCGAAATATGAAAAAAAAATTATCAATACATGTGACGAGGCCACTTCCGCAAGAACCGACCACCCACATCGTTAGAAAACACGACAACACACAAATACGTTTACCAACGGTCCCGACTGCAGCAACGCGCAGCCTGGCCACATTACCTAGTTAGATAGTAAACTACATGTCTAGATCATGTTATTCATATGAACAAGTTTTCACTTTTAGAACCAACTAAACAGACCTAAGTGAAATGAAACTTCATCTAAACACCAAAATATGACTAAATATGCATTGACCATAGTCGGTGTCATCGACTATGTGACATCTACCCAAGTCCGAATCCGAACGCCCGACTCGAACCCGAAGTTGTTTATCTTTTATTTGTATTTGTATTTATTTTTCCTTTTAAATGTAACGATTTGATATTAAAGATATATAAATTGAACGTTACGTTATCTTCGTATTTAATATCTTATCGACCAAGTTATTATTCAACGTTTACCAATTAGTTACTAAGATATAATAAATTATATCTCAATATATATATATATATATATATATAGGATTATGATCAAATGAGAAGACTCATATATTGCAAGAAGAAAAAGAAGAAACCTAAATCACTAAAAAAACTTATCAATAGTTTAGTTTTTTTAAATAAATTCACTTCCTACATACAAATGTGTAATGTATAAACTAAAACAAATCATTAAAATATTTTTTACGTATGTATTTTTAGCGTTTTAAATTTACCTACACATGTGTAAGTAACCTAATTTACACATGACTTCCACATGTGTAGGTTTAACAAATAAACGAAATTTATTCAATTTTACTTTTTGTATGTCAAAGTTAATGAATAAATATTGTATTTTTATCATTATTTTGTATGTTAAAAACGTTTTTGGTTGAAAAAAATGAAGAATTTAGCTATTTCTTTCACTTCTCGCAATATTTGCTCTTCTCAAATGAACCCTCCCCTGACTAAGAAGCAATAAGAGATTGTCATGTGGCATCTAGAAAAATTAGGAGAGGGGGTATTTTAGTCATGCCCACTTTTTTAAATATTCTCTCTCCACATGCAAGTCACATGTCAATTCCCCCACTTTTTTAAAACGTTTATAACTTTTACATACGACATTATTTTTTTAAACAAATTACACCATAAAAACGAGAATTTTTTTCTCTTTAAAACGCGTATAATATTGATATATAAAAAACGAACTTTTTTTCACAATTTTTCAGCTCATTGTGTCTAACGTCAGGTCATTGTGTCTTCCGTCAGGTCATTGTGTCTTTTGTCAGGTCATTGTGTGATTGTGTCATCCGTAAGGTTGTTGTGTCATTCATCGGGTCATTGTGTAATCTTATTTGACAAGTATTACACAATGATCTAATAATAATTACACAATAACACAAAAAGTATTTCAAAGATCTTGCTCTCACATCATTCTCCTTAAAAAATAAATAAACAAAACGAAAAAAACTATTATTTTCTCATTGTGTCTTTTTTCATTGTGTCTAATTTAAAAAATAAAAAAACGGTAATTTTTTAATTTTTTTTAATTTTTTGTTTATTTATTTTCTGAAAGAGGAATACATGGGAACAAGGTCTCCGAACCACTTTTTTCAAATTTGATTTATATTGTGAGTTATAATTTTTTTAAAAGTGTCATTGTGTCTTTGTTTACCATTGTCTCTTTGTTTACCATTGTGTCATTCTCACACTTTGTAACAAAAATGAAGTTGTCTTTGAACATTTCTCAAACACATATTAACAATTTGTGACACGGTGATAATTTCTAAACACATAATATGACACAACAAATATTTAAAATAAGATGATATTATATAATGACTTAAGAATGAACCGATAAAAGTGATATTTCACTAGTTATAATATAACACAATCACATGATATTACACAAGGACTAGACAAGTGCCGAAGAAAATTTTATTTTTTATATATCAATATTATACGCGTTTTAAAGATAACAAAACGCTTGTTTTTTTGGTGTAATTTTTTTAAAAAAATAATATCGTATTCAAAAGTTATGAAAGTTTTAAAAAAAGTGGGGGAATTGGCATGTGCCTCACTGCCTTGCATGTGGAGAGAGAAAGTCAACAAAAGTGGCTATGACTAATGTACCCTTCCACCAATTTCTTTTCCTACAAATTGATCTCAACCATTAAAAGAAAGATCTAAAGGTCATAAATCCTTCTTAGTCTTCTTAGATTTCCAACACTATGTAGGATAACTCTCCTCTATATATATATATATATATATATATATATATATATATATATATATCTCTTATAATAGAGATTCTAAAAAAAATTGTTAGACAAAACCGCTTCTAAGTCTAAATATAGTTCATTAACGTCATAAATGAGCTAATGATAGAAAAAACGTCACTTCTACCAACGTTACAAGTTATTAGTTAAGTTAGTTAATTAATATAATTTATAAAATTAACTTTGGGCCAAAAAACTGTAACTTTTGAAACTTAAAATAAAGTTACATAACAAACTGAAACATGAAGGGCCGATTGTGTAAAATTTAAAATTAACCCAAACCTTCCCCCAAACTCCCATACTTCCGGCTCCATCTCCAGCAACCCCCTTTTCCGGCCAAATCGAAATTCCGACAACTTTTGTTACGCGTTTTAAAATTCCAAATCAACTGAAATCATTCCTAAACCTTCCTAATCCATCTTTAATCAGTTTCGAACCTTCGTTACCACCTAATAACGCGTTTACAACGGGTGTTAACTCGAATTGATTTTTATGATTTCAAATCAAAATTTTCATTTACGTAATTAGATCGTAATCAACGATTAACCTGTTCCAAATCATCCTTTATCACTCGACTAACCATTTCCAAACATCAAACAAACTTTTTCTTTCTTCAATTTCTCAAATCAAAGCGACCAAAGTGTTATTCGGTCAACTTAATTGATTCCGACCTTCCGGGCATCGTTGCAGGTAACATTTTTGCTCGTTTGAATCCCCTTGATCTCCTGCAACTCTCTAATCCATCAATTACATCTCATTTCTGTTCCAGATTCATAAATTTCATCAAGAACAGTCAACTTTCCTTCCTATTCGTATCCGTATCAAATCTTCACCAAAAGGTAAGTTTCTTATATCAAAATACTTGTGTTACAATTGGGATTAAAAGCCCTATGTTTTGTTTTGGATTGGTTAACAGGTTGAATCAATTGGATGGTTTTTAAATCTAGGGCTTGTATTGAAATAGGTTTTGTTGTTTAATAAAGAATAAAGAAATTTAAAATCGATTCAAATAACACAAAGCGAATCTGGTCCAGTGGTATTGTTGTTGTGCTTTGAACGAAGATGGCCATGGGTTCGAGTCCCATGGCCCTATTTTTCTTAGATATTGATGTTTTCATATATTTAAACATTAAATAATATGTTCTAATACCCTAAATAACATCTGTATGTTAAACATATTTTTTAAGGATTAAAAACATATAGTTTGTAATACATATTTACAAAAAAATGGTGTTTCATGATTACGAGTCTTTAGAAATTGTACAAATATTTAAAGTAAAATAGTAAAAAGAAAATGCTTATAAAATACGTACACATTCAATAATATTTTATAAATCCCCAATTTGTAACTTAAAAACCCTAATTCCCAATTCGTATTTCAAAACCTTAATTCACAATTTGTAATTTAAAAACCCTAAATCCCAAATCCGAAACCCTAGATTTCGGATTTTTTTATTCTTGTCACTATTGTTTAATTTCTAAGTTAGGGTTTTTACCAATTAGTTAGGTGATACTAATATTTGGGCAGCCCTTGGTTCTCTTTAGCCGAGTTTCTAGTGATTCGATTATCTTTGCTTTTCAAGGTGAGTAAACTCACTCCTCTTTTTACTATTTTGCTTTTGGGGCTGAAATATGTGTTTCGATATGATACTACGGTTTTTCGTTTCTTTTTTATTCTTTTTCAAATGAGATCATTAGCATGATATAATCTTATGTGGTAGTCAATAGTAGTTGTATTATTTTGTAATTTCCACCGGTACAATGTTAGCACTAATGGTTTGACAAACCCACCTACATTTATTTCAAAGTAGGTGATTTAAACCTGACGATTCTTTGGTTGATTCTTTAGGTTGGTTAATATTACTCTACTGTGATACTTGTTGCTACGTTGCTATGTGCCTTAGATGCTTAAATAATTATTGATAACTTGTACATCGAGACGGTTAATTGACGGTGAAACGACTGTTATCATTAATTGTAACATGAGTGGTTCTCATGAAATGTTGCTAAAGGTTACCCTGCGGGGTCTATGGTTCTTGTTTCTATGTGATTCTGTGGTCATGGTTAAGTAATATGATGAAATTGCTATGCATATAAGCTTGCGAAACATATTAATAATGACCTCGGATTTCATATTATGTACTATTAACTGTGTTTTTACTCACTAGCTAATTCTTTAGCTAACTTATTTTACACGTATTTTAGGTGGCGTTTGAACGTTTATGCTTTCGAGACATTTAGGATGCTTATTGGACCTTGAATAAATGGGAATTAAACACTATTAATTGTTGGCTTTTATTTCCGTTTTAAGACTATTTATTTCTCATTTATGTCACGACATTGATGCTTTAATAATATTAAAACATGTCTTTTAGTGTGCCATGTGCTTTGTACTATTGATATCCAATTCTCTTGATAGCCCGGTGTTTCTGCCGCCGGATAAGGTGTCACAGACTATGCTCTGAAAGTCGCATTGGTCTGTTGTTAGCATGGACTAGGCTTGGATCGTATTCTTTAGTATTTGTTAAAGTAAAAGTCATTGTCATAGACTCGTACTATTTTCTTCTATAGTCTTTTGCTATAGTAATAATCACGACTATTGCTTTTTTCTTCTAGTTTGTTGAAAACCACTCACTTTTTAGACTTCAAATCTTGTTTCCATAGTCGGTACTACAAATATAGTCGATGCTAAAATGCTACTTAATTGGCTAGAACTTTGGCTTGTTTCCAGTTCCTTCTGGCCGCTATCACCAATAGTCGACGCCATCTGCCATACACCAACACTTGGGGATATTTTCCTATTTTCACATTAAAAACATTTTAAGTTAGAATCAACTTGTCCTAGCATTACATATATCATCATAATCACAAAATGATATTATCGTGTATAATCCTCATTTCTAGGGTTAACATAGTGTCAATACACCTTTACTTACTTCATACGTGTGACCGTACATCTTTATACGAAAACCCGTCGACAGATTAAGTGGGGTCAACCTTTTTTTTTTCTAAAAATAGTACGATCTATATACCAGTTACTATTATCACACCACTGCACAATAGATATAGATTCAATCCTTTTATAAAAGATAACTTGTTCAGGCAGAGGCAAAGCGATTCTTAGGCGACCGAATGCTTGTGTTTCAGTTAATAGCACCACTATTCTGAGTCTTCACGTATCAGTAAATGCCCTAGCAGGATCACGATGTACTTGACGCCACCCTAAGTTGATATAAATGGGTTTTTATTTGATATGTCTTTATTCCCATGTTGTCGTAGTTTGAGTTTGTTACGTTTATCAAGCCTTCCAACAGGAGGGTCGACACTACCTTAGTGGGGTTATAATTCTGGCCGCATTTTTTTTAAAGATTACAATCTGTTACCCTATGTTTTACACCACGTTTATTAATTATTTTATATTGAGTTATTCCAAGTGAATTCTATTGCAAAGCAACACTTTGTTACAATATGATATTTCCTTCTACCATATTCCCTACACTATTTACATTTCCTGCAATTTATTTCTCTATATTCTTAGTATATTTACAACCCCTCCCTTCTACGGGTGCAAACGAGCCGGCTCAAGCCGAGCCAGGTTGGGCTCAGGCTCGGGCTCAAAGATAACGAGCTTGGCTCGAGGTGACTCGTTTTTTTTATCGAGCTTGAATATTGGGCTTGGGCTCGGCTCATGGCTCATTGAGCCAACTTGGTTTTTTTTCTTACACATAATTAGAACATTCATGGATTATGTTAAAAACAGAAGTAGCTGCTTAAAAAGAGAATGAAAAAGAAATTAGGGTTTAAACTTTAAAAGTTGAAACTTGATGTGAAAGATTAGACGAGGTGACAATTAGGAGGGATGAAGTGACTGAAAAGTTAAAGTATTAAAAACAAAAAAGAATTAGGGCAACAAGTCTTTTATTTTGTTTAATTTTTAGTATTCAATTATTTATAAAAATAAAGTAATAAGTAATGATCCATACTTAAATAAATGGTAATATAAATATATCTTTCTCTCTATCTTCTATCTACATATATGTATATTCTATCAAGTCACGAGTCGAGCCATGAGCCGAGCCAACGAACCGAGCCCCGAGCGAGCCACGAGCCGAACCTACCATGGCTCAGGCTCGGCTCATTTAGATGTCGAGCCGAGCCGGCTCGGCTCGTTTAGATAAGAGCTTTTTCCGAGCTAACCTCAAGGGAGCCACGAGC
Organism: Tagetes erecta; assembly: GCA_030867185.1. Lineage (NCBI taxonomy): Eukaryota > Viridiplantae > Streptophyta > Magnoliopsida > Asterales > Asteraceae > Tagetes > Tagetes erecta. The sequence goes on along the minus strand of CM061496.1, from coordinate 11,783,623 downwards.
CACGGGCTTTTTAAACACCCCTACTCCCTTCATACTAATTGACAAAACAATAACGAAAATTGAATATCGATTCTCTTCTTATGTCCGTGAATTGATAGTTGGGTCTTTCTTACATATATTACGTTATGATAGATCCTCTTAACTATTGTGTGTTTTGAAGTTGAAGTATAAATCTTTTTATTTTATAAATTCAAAACATGATAACTTGTTTAAGACGTATCTAACAAATACACATATCAAGGAGATTTATGAATGAAAAAAATGCTATATGGAATAATGTTATGGTGCCTATTTATGGTATGAACGACAATGTGCATTTAAATGCAACTAGAAATACCGTTTGGGATCGAGAGAAAACTAGCCTTTCAGTAGACTTGATGAATTAGGGTTTGTCCATTTATCTTCAATGCATAAGTGAATGAAGAGTCATGAATCGGGGTTTGTCCATTTACGACTTTTCTTTATAAATTCGCTTTCAGAGTCTCAATGCTTATTTTCAAAACGTAACGTTTTCTTAAATTTGATGCATAACGTTGTTGCTGCTTTTAATTTTTTTCCTTTTTTTTACCCGTGTTTCTGTATAAATTTTATTTAAATTCGATATTTCGCAAAACACGGGCATATCTACCTATTCTAATAATTGAGTAACTCATCCACATGTCAACATTCTAAGTACTCCACATAAGATTTTGCTTAGGTGTCATCTTCTAATTCAATTTGATGGATGATTTCAATGCGGGTCATGGTATGCTCCATATTCGAAATAACCCGATATGTATAAATACAAAATTCACAAATTATCATCAATTATCACCTAATATGATATGTTTAAAATAAAAATTTACCGATTATCATCATCTATCTTCTAACCCGATATGTTCAAATTAAAACTTTACCACTTATCATGGATTATCTCCTAACCCAATATGTTCAAATAAAAAATTTACCACTTATCATAAATTATCGTCTAACCCGATATATTAAAAAAAAATAACCAACTGTTATAGATAATTTTCTTTATTTTAACATATAATTTTTGATAGGAAAATATTTGTAAATATCTAAACCGATTTAATAGAGATGTTAAAAATAAATTTAATGCCTAAATTTAAATAAAACATATTAAACTGAAATCCCGTGTAATACACGGGTAATAATCTAGTATATCCGTATATGTGTTTCAAATGATTTAAACACGACACCTTTTTATAATTAAGTATGATAATATTTTAAATAAACCTTTGAAGTTTATAATAGGGTTATTGGATTTTAATAAACGAACTTTTGTATATTGGCCGATATTAATCCCAACATAAAAAATTCTCTGTGGCAATCCCAACTTATAACTTATTTTCGTACAATGATCCTCCGTTAAAATTAACTTAACGTCATTAACTTTTGTTTTTTGAATTTCTGATCGATGTTTTAGGACTTTGATCGGGAGGACGAGACGAATCTATTGAAGTAAAATTTATCTTGAGCCGATGTTCCAAACGAAGAAATTTTAACATCCGATTTAAGCACCGTTAGGTTTAAAGACCCGATTGAAGACCGTTTGGTCGTTTGGAGCATCGGCTCAAGGTAAGTTTTACATCAATAGATTCGTATCTTCCTCCCGATCAAAAGCCCTAAACATCAGTCAGAAATTCGAAAAAAATTAACGGCGTTAAGTTATCTTTAACGGAGGATCACTGTAGGAAATTGTAAGTTAGAATTAATATCCGTCAATATACAAAAGTTTGAATTATTAAAATCCAATAACCCTTTATAATATATGGGGTTCGATCTCGATACATTCATGTGATATTATATTGATTGGTAAGTGTCTTTTAAAAAACATGTTCCAAAAGCAAATATAACTATCTATACCAAGCAATTTAATATTGAAATATGGAAGTGCTTTATGACGTGAAGCATGAGTAGTTTTTCTCTCTTCTTTTCCTTAACATCATGATGATGAAACATTGAAAAAATGTATATGTATTGTGACTATTGTCAATTAACTTTGATGTGCTAGAAAAAAAAATATCTTTCTGACCAAATTAAAGGAGGTTCGTTTACTTTGATTTATATATATCTACCAAGATTTGATTGATCTTTATATCTAGAAAAGTGGAGTTTTTATTCTATTTTATTTATTTAAATTTTATTTTTATTTTTATTGGAGATATCTTCAAACTCCCCCTACCCCCATTAACGACTTCCCTTTTTGCTTTTTTACAATATGCACGTTTCTTTCCGATATCTCTGAAGTTTATCACAAGTAGGAAACATTGAAATGATTTTAATAAATAGTTAAACACACACTTGTATATACCAATTTGCTACTCCCTCCGTCCCATTAGAAGTGTTCTAGTTTGAAAAACACAAAGTTTTAGGCACATTAAATGATGAGTATTTTTGCTTGTCATTTGACAATAATACCCTTGACAATAAATATTATTGTGGGTCCATCATATTGTTTGTTTTATGTTATTAAGGGTAAATTTGGAAGTTTACCAATAAATTTTAAAAGTGGCCACTTTAAATGGGACAACTAAAAAAGACAATATGAACACTTATAATGGGACGGAGGGAGTATTATTTTATACCAATTCTTCCATTGGTATTAAAGACTGATTATTAAAAATATTAATATTAGAGTTTTAGAAAACGTGATTTTAATAAATTACACTTTGGTCTCTGACGTTACATTTGTGTACCATGTCAATCACAAAAATATGTCTCATAATTAAGCGAATTTTCTTCTTGAATAAGCGAATTTGCTTCTCGTAGACAAATGTTTGCAAACATTTGACAATACGATTATAGTGCATGTTAATAAAAAATTGTTCTGCATAACAAGATTTGAGTGAGCGAGCTTGTCTTAATTCGATAGTTTGATTAGTATAGATAGTTTGATTCAATTGTAAAGTGTCTTTTCATACAATGTAAACACGTATATTGTTCAAGTATATGCAATCATCCCTTGTTGCTAAACTTGTGTTAATTCGATCCTGTAGATGGAATCTTAATTTCGAGGATGGAATCTCAATTTCGAACGGTCTTTTCCTGTTTCATGACCTAAATTTTCAAGAGAGGTTCACTTTTCCACACAATTATGCAAACCTTTAAGTTAATGACCATAGTTAAATATCATTAACAAATTAAGAATAAAGTTCAGTGAATAAAAAGTGAAAAAGTGAAGGATATGTTCAAAATCTACAATGCGAAAGTCACTTTTGAGTTAATCAAAATCTATTTAATAGAAAAAGGACCTTGGACACAAAATGCAAACTTTATTTTATTTATGTTTTACTTGGGGGGAAAAAGATGAAAGCCACGTTTTCTAGAACATAAAAAACGTATATAAATTGCAAGACGACATCGAATAAAAAAAGCATCACACAAAGTTCTTCATGCCTCTCCGTCAATCATACATAAACTATAGAGTAAATTACATTTTTTGGCCTTTAAAATAAGTTAAATTACAAATTATAGCCTTTATTTTAAATTTTTGTACTGGTTGGCCTTTATATAAATTTTTCTCACGGTTTTAGGCCTTTAAGTTAACGAAAGTTAAGTTTTCTCGTTAAATCAAGGGTATTTTAGTCATGGGCCATTTCTGTCAATATTAAAACTCTCTTTAATTGCTTTAAAACTGAAAATGCCAAACATATAAACTTGAGAAGCTGAAACTGTAAATAAATTAAAAACCCATCTCCATCTTCTCCTATCTTACCTGAGTCTCTCATTTTCTCCATCTTCAACCAAATCGCCGACGTCAAAACCCTAGGCCGTTGCTCTCTCGTTTCCAAACGATTTCATCAACTAATCCTTCACGTCCAAAACGTCTTCGTTCGTGTCGATTGCGTCATCTCCGACGAGGATTCCGCCTCCGTCTCCGGTACTGATAAATCTCGTGGATCGTTTTTAAACATTTTCAGACTTGTGTTAGGTGGAACTGTTAAGCCGATTCAAGGTGTTTGTAAGTTTTTATATCCTAAAACCTTGCTAGCATCAGTTACAGGTGAACATGAAAACTAACATGAGCATGAAGATGAACAATTAGAAGGAGTTACAGTTACTCATCATTTTCCAACATAGGTTTTGAAAAGCTTTATTGATATTCGGTGTCTTAGAATTGAGCTTCCTAGTGGTGAATTAGGTGTTAAAGATGATGTATTGTTGAAACGGAGAGTTGAATTTGGATCTACACTTGATAATTGTGTAATGCTTGGTGCATCTTCTGTGAACAGAACAAACGTGAGTACAAGTGTGCTAATACTAGTTTTTTTACGTCGCCGGAGATATACCGGACATTGCCGGATAATATGCCGGAAAAACGTGGGTGTGGAGGGGAGGGAGATGGGTTTTTAATTTATTTACATTTTCAGCCCCTCAAGTTTATATGTTTGGCATTTTCAGTTTTAAAGCAATTAAAGAGAGTTTTAATATTGACAGAAATGGCCCATGACTAAAATACCCTTGATTTAACAGGAAAACTTAACTTTCGTTAACTTAAAAGCCTAAAACCATGAGAAAAATTTATATAAAGGCCAACCAGTACAAAAATTTAAAATAAAGGCTACAATCCGTAATTTGACTTATTATAAAGGCCAAAAATGTAATTTACTCTAAACTGTATAAAGAAAGTCATAAATTAAATACACTAGATATAAGATTTTGGAAACCGTAAAAAGTAATAGTCTTATAGTCTAAGAAGATAATTATGATTATGGTAATTGATGACCCAAGTCATAGAACCTCACGTACAGTCAACAAGTCAAAGCTAGATGCTCTTTAGCTATAGTAATGTTACAATAACATGACGGTGTTCGATATTTAGTTGTGTTCTACTACGTGAGACGAACACAACGAGCCCTAACATTGTCCAGAATAGAGTTAAGATGAATGAGATATTGTCCCACATAGGTGTGAAAACAAAACAAAGATTGGATTATAAGTAAGAACTTCCAAGTAAGCTTGTTCTCTACATGAGTAGAGACACCCAATGATACATGCATGGGGACATGCACAAGGGTGCCGGGCACCCAACGCGCATGAGTAATCATTCATGATTGATATACATTTTAAGTTGCTAAATTTGTGTTTTTAACTTAATTATCTTATCAAATGCATTTACTTTGTGTTATGCTTGTATAACAGTCTTTGGAAGCTTACATGAAAATAATTGAGCTTTTAATGAAGATTGAGTATCACATGGGCAAATAAAGATCAAGAAACGAAGTGTTGGAAATAAGTTCACTTTTATTAAAATAATTAACTAAATATTATAACGATTCTCTCGTTATACATGGGAAATACACAAGTGCATTACCGTGTACAAAACCAAATCAGAAATACATGTAAAGAACAATTTACAAATGATACAAACCGTACTGGTTAGTAAAACTTCAATGCGATAGCAATGTACATGACGGTAACAACAACGAGATTGATGATCCTGCAAAACAGATATTAGAAAGAAAGATCTGGGCTTGTGTTTGACACAATTCCCTTAAACAGATTCGTCGTCTGTTCCCAGGGTACACCGGACGAAAGCAGCGTACTGCCGGACTTGATCACTTGCCTGAAAAGAAACCGAAGAAGATGATGAAATGAGATGATTGATATTATGTGTCTTGCTCTTGCGTTTTTGGTGTGTTATGAACTCTCCATGTTTCTTTGGTTTTTATTTTTTTGTGTTAATCCAAACTCAACTTGTGTTGCCATGTTTTGGTTGTTATCTTTATGATAAGCAATGCAAGAGTCTTGCAATTCATGACAATTGAATTGTCATAAAACCCATCAACTTGCAATTCATGACAATTGAATTGTCATAAAACTCATCAACTCAAATGTTGGACATCCCAACAATCTCTTCTAGATGTCTCAAAACCGGGTCGGGTTACAGAAACGCAACCTCGAGTTTCCGGACATGCATTCGGGTTACCAACCGACAACTTGAGAGTTGACCTCTCATTTACACAAAATATCTAACAATCCCCCACATAAATAGAGGTCGATCTCTAAATACAAATTATCATTCCGATTAAATTTCAGCAGTTGAATCTTGCATACGATAGGTAGGTGTTACCCTTTGGACCTTAGCTCATGAAACGCATTTAGTCTATTGGCTCTGAGTAGAACGCGTTGTCTTTGAACTCGTCTGCCGTTTGTGTAGGCGACAATATGCTTCACACAAGACTCTCCCTGACAAAGTCAAGTCCTCATAGTTATGTTCGTTATGGTCATGAACATTTTCCTGGTTCTGCGAGAGCTCTAGGAATTGTGCCCCTCCAATTCCATTCGAAGCGACCCCAATTCTTTTTAACATAGGTGATTCATCACATGTGACTACATTAGTCGAATCATTAAAAGCCATAAGCTTAGCCTCATACTTGTCACTTTTAGGAATGGACTAGGAAGATTACTAGATCCTTGTAGTAGACTTCCTTTTAAAAGACGTGGGCGTTTTATCAGTTAACTCTTCCTTCTTAGTTAACCCCCCACAGTGACCTTACCAGTTCATACGAGTAGGTTTTCCTATTGAACTCGGATCTTGGGATCTCCAGTCCACCGAGTTAGGTTTCCTTCATATAAACTTAGCTTTTCACGGGCTTTAGTCTCATTCCACAACTCAATCTCGCATTAACTCTCAGGTTCTTGGATCCAAGCTATTTTATTTGACTTCGTCAAGTCATAATAGTCTACAATCGAGATTGGTTGTCCGTGTTTAGTTTAACTCTTAAGTTAACCTTGCGTATTGTCACTTTAAAGACTATAACCTTAGGCCATTAGTTTTAGTCTTTGGTTTTAAAAATACAATATGCAATTTAAGTGAACACATCTTCACTATGCCAATAGGCAATTTAGTGACCACCAACATGCAATTTAAGTGAATAGATATTCACTATGCCTTTGGTCACTAGATCATTAAACTAATCAATTGGCATTCACATGTTTGCAATATTTACTTGGATTATAAAATCCATATTGCTAAACATTCCACATTATTATATCAAATGCAAGTAACCCCCACATTTAAGTGGTATTGGATAACTTAAACCAACTTTCGGATCAATTACCATTTTCACATACCCTGAAAGGATTGTTTCTTAAATGGCTTCTCCCCCACATTTCTTGCCATTTGATCAAGTTTTGTGACTTTACTTATGACACCAAGCTGGCGATCATGATTAAATCAAGATCCTATCTTTGCATCACGGAGTTCATAAATGCTTAATTTCCAACTACAAAGCTTAGATAAGCTTTTGAGTTAACTCAAGCAAACTACAAAGCTTTAGATGAGCTTTTGAGTTAACTATAGCAACACATGCCTTAGTCATGAACTTTTAGTTGGGCCATAAGTTTTTCATTAACCATTTGAAACTTATATCTAAGTTTCTCATCTAGGATGAACCTAGAGACTTGAGTTCTCCTCAAGTTATATCACTTCCTTATATTGAATGAAAGTCATCATTTGATTTGTTTATACAACTAATTCTTATGATATGTATGTGAATGTTTCATATTAATTAGTCAGTCTCCATAGAGCACCATAATTAATTAGTATTAGTCTAGCATGCTTTAGACTACAATACTCTAGCATGTGAACAGAAGATGCATCATTTTGATTTTTCACAGCTCTAAGAACCAACATCATATACACTCCAACAAGAATTTCATTTCACAATTTATACAAATCATCATCTCAAATCTGCAGTATTTGAGAATGTCTCATATGTATGTTTCTCAAACATACAAAACTTCATCATTCATTTAGGAATATGATATCTATGAACTTGATATCTAGCGCTTCGCCACCGACTCATAAAGATTTTAACAAAGTCTTATTCTGAGTCACCTTGGCAAATAACTTATCATCAACGAATGGTTCACTGTTATGTTGAGATACAATCATACTAGACTAATAACCATAACATGGAATTCACAGATTCTCATACTCACTGTTCATTGTTGATTTGAAAATATATATACTTGGTATATTATTCATCATGAAGATCACATCTTCTACATAGTTAAATCAACATTGAAGATAGTAGACGCATCTACATGTACTTCATTTCTCATGATAAATCACATATTATATTACATGTCACTCATGAGTCCGTTTCAATTTATGACAACATATATATATATATATATATATATATATATTATCATGTGTTACAATTTACACCAAGTAAATTTCCACAATATATATGTCTTCAAATTTGATGTCTCACTTATGACTACATCATTAGTCATGATAATGACTCACAAGTTGAAGTTGTGCTTTTTGCACTATCCGTTTAAATAGACATCAATTTATTATGCATGTCACACGTGTTTCGATTTACTTTATTGTATTAACTGCATGTGTTATCCTAAGATATTGAACACATCAATTATACAACATCGAAACTACTTAATCCAAATGGGAATTTATTCATCATAATTTAATCGGATATGATAGTCACTATGTATAGGTTGGACCCACCGGCTTGTCGGTGTTACTTTTGTTTGTAATTGTTTAACCTGTATTTGTATTAGTTCTAGCGAACCTACGGGCGAATCTATAGATTCGCCCGCAGGTCAACATGTCTTTTGTATTAAGGTATCGACTGGGCGAACCTATGTGCCCAGCGAACCTGTGTTGGTTCGCTAGATAGATTCGCTAGAGCGAATCTATCAGCGAACCTAACACTACTATATATTGTAACCTTATCTTCACTTTATACAACTTTTGCACATCTTTTACTCAAGCCATTCTTCACTGATTTGTGTTGTGTAATCGTTCTATTGAGGTGCTAGGAGCTTATTCTACTTATCATTGTAGCTTATTTACCTCGATTGTGTGTTAGATCTTGTTATTGGGTTGTTTGGACATTTTACACTTTGTTCTTCAAGTCTTGGTCATATTTGTGTTAAACAAGTCAACAAAGCACTGAAATCACGATCTTCATGGACCAACAATATGGTATCAGAGCCATAGTGCTCTTGATTGTTTGATTCAAGTGATTTTTGTGTTGATTTTTGAAGTTTTTGGGTCAAAACACTTTTGATTCTGTTCTCAGCTTGTTTCTTGTGTTTTGGAGTTGTATTTTGCTCAGAGTTTGTAGTATTTAGTCATAGGAAGCTTTTAAAACAAACCTGTGTGCAAATGGTCAAGTTTTGAGGGTTTTCGAACTGTTTCCGTACTGTTTCAGGGTGGTTGAGCTACCAGCGAATCTATTTGTTCAACCAGCGAAACTGTCAGTTCATCCAGCGAACCTAATTCAAACTTTTGTCCTGATTGATTTGTGTTGTGGCCAGCGAATCTAACATATCATCGAACGAAAGTTCACCTGTCTAGCTGACTGTGCAAGCGAAACTGCTGCCAAAATCAGGCCAGCGAATCTGTGCTTGCTTGTCAGCGAAACTGTTTGACTGTCTAGCGAATCTGTCACCAGCGAATCTATCCAGCGAATCTGCTGTGTTCTTCGGGCGAATCTTTCCAGCGAAACTGTTTGTTTTCAGCGAATCTATTATCTGTTCAAAGTTATGACTTCATCAACACTTAATATGAATGATCTGGACAGCGTTCAACCTAACAGGCCACCGAGGCTTGTTAGTGGTGAAAACTTTGAAGATTGGAAAAGATGTTTGAAAGCGTTCTTCTACTACACGGACTACAACCAATGGGAATCTATAGTAAGTGGCCCGCACGTGCCAACAACTGTTGAAGGAACCGTCACCTCAGTAAATACAGACCCAACTACTTTTACTGAAACAGATATCAAGTTACTGGATCGTGATAAGAAGGCATTAGGGGCTTTGATACTTTGCTTGCACCAAGACATCTTCAACCGGTTTGCAGAACACACAACTGCAAAAAGCCTGTATGATGCATTGTGTGAATTTTATGATGGCAATGAGGATCTGAAACTGGATAGAAAAGCTCAGGCTGAAAAGGAATTCAACTCTTTCGTGGGGTATTCACAAGAGAACTTGACTGATATCACAAATAGATTCCTATCTGTATCAAGTAATCTGAAGAAATATGATGAAAAGCTGGGCAATCACGAACAAGTTGCAAAATTGTTAGATTCTCTTCCTCCTCAATGGAGCCTTCAAATCAAGCTGTTGAAACAAGAGAGAAACTTTCCTGACTACAAATTGATGGACGTCATCAACAAGCTGAAGTCTTTTGACCTTGACGTGAAAAGAAGAGAATATAATCAGTCAATGATGGTTCCAAACATTCCGTCTCAAAATGCTGCACTTATCTCATCCGCTGCAAACTCTTATGCCTACAGTGCTGCATCTAGAGGACCATCAAGTCATGTATCTGCTAAATCTGCTGGTGTACCTTCAAATGTTGGTTCAAGCTCGAATGCGTCTGTCACCACTCAGATTCCGTCAGATACTATGGCTTTATTTGGGATGTTTGTCCACAGTTATGAAGCTCTTGTTGCAGGTGAGTTAAAAGGGAAGGGTATGACTGTAGAAGATATGTATCAGGTGGACCCTGATGATTTGGAGGAAACAGATATTCAATGGCAGATGGCTATGCTCACTCTTCGTGCCAGACGATTCATGGAAAGAACTGGCAGAAGAAACTTTGGAAATCAAGGACAGAATGCTAAGCTGGGATATGACAAGGGAAAGTTACGATGCTATAACTGCAAACAACTGGGTCACTTCAAGAGAGAATGTCCATTACCAATCGTTACTGAGCCAGTTAACTCTGCAAATCCAAGATCTGCTCCAATTCAAGAAAAGGTTGAGGAAGCAAAGTCAAAGAATGAAACTGCTCTGCTCACCAACTTTGACTGGAGTGCAGAAATCGAAGAAACCAAGGAGGAGATTAACCATGCCCTTGTTGCTGAAATTGCTGAGTTTGATGACAATGACATAAATCTCTTTGATCCGTTCAAAGAATTTTATGGAAAGGAAGAGGAAGAGAAGGTGGAAAATGTTGATAAAGTTCAATCAGATGTTATTGCTCAAGGGCATCTGAATCATTCAGGTTTGGTTTGTGAAGCTGCTGTTAATGAAGTTAAGCATGAGGAAGAGTCAAAGGTTAGCCTGGAAGAAGTGATCGAGAAGGCAAGGCTAGATGCAGTTGATGAATTCAAAAGAAGCACTCCCTACTGTCAATGTGATCGTGCACTGGCCGCCGAAAAACTGGAACATTCAAATGCCGTTGTAAATAGTCATTGGCATATTGACAGCGGATGCTCCAGACATATGACAGGATTGAAGGATCTTCTTACTAACTATAGGATCATAAATGGAGGTTATGTTGCTTTTGCGGGAGATAAGAAAGGGGGGAAGATGATTGGTCAAGGAGAAGTCTCAAATGGCTCACTTACTTTGGAAGACGTCAACTATGTTCCAGAACTGGCATTCAATCTTTTGAGTGTATCACAAATTTGTGATAAAAATATTCCTGTGATGTTTCTTCCAAATGAATGCCTGTTCTTGAAGCCAGAGTTTACTATTCCTGAAGATATGGTGATCATGCGAGCACCGAGACGAAATGATACCTATATGCTGAATATGGGATCACAAGAATCAAACTCCACCGTGACATGTCTTCTGTCTAAAGCATCATCCTTTGAATCATTTTTGTGGCATAAACGATTAGGACACATTAATTTTAAAATTCTGAACAAATTGGTTAAGAACAATTTGGTTAGGGGTTTACCACAAAAGGACTTTTCTGTGGTCGAGAAATGCATGGCTTGTGCTAGAGGAAAACAGCACAAAAAGCCACATAAACTCAAAATTACAAATACTATCTCAGAACCCCTCGAATTGTTACATACTGATTTATTCGGTCCAATAAGTGTCAAATCTATTGCTAAAAAGTCTTATTGCTTGGTTGTCACAGATGATTACTCTAGGTACACCTGGGTGAGATTCATGGCAAACAAGAGTGAGACAGCCGAAGAGTTGATGAAGCTGATTCCTCTAATAGAGGTTCTTGGAAAGAAGAAGGTTCAAGCCATCAGAAGCGATAACGGAACTGAATTCAGAAACCACATCTTCAACTCCTTCTGTGAACAACGGGGTATTCTCAGACAGTTTAGCGCTGCTCGAACACCACAACAAAATGGTGTTGCTGAAAGGAAGAATCGAACCCTTGTTGAGGCCGCTAGAACTATGCAGATCGAGTCAAAACTTCCAATTATTTTCTGGGCTGAAGCGGTTAATTGTGCAACATATGTTCTTAACAGGGTACTGATTGTCAAGGAAAAGATGAAGACTTCATACCAACTGTTTCGAGGAATTAAGCCGCTGATTGATTTTCTACGCCCCTTTGGATGTTCTTGCACTCTTTTGAATACTCAAGATCAGAAGACGAAGTTTGGTGCTGTCTCTGATGAATGCTTCTTTGTGGGATACTCGACCACACAAAAGGCGTATCGTGTTTACAACAAGCGAACGCGGATTGTGCAAGAGTCCTACTACGTTGATTGGCAAGAATCAAACACTACTAGTATTGGTAGTGAACCAGCTTGGTTTTATGATTCCACCACCATTTTCAAATCATTTAATCTTCCTGACTCTGACGATGACGACATCATTCCACACACATCGGTTTCTATTTTCAATCATACACCCACACCATCACAATCACAACCTTCCACATCCGCCACACAACTACCTCCCACTTCATTTGACATTCCATCACCTCCACCAGATATTCCACCACCTCAAACTGTTCAAACTTCTCCATCAGATATTCCATCCACATCCACTACCATCCCATCACCTACACCTCCACAACCATCAAATCAAACACCCTCAACCGACCAAAATCCTTTACTACTCAACACTGACTTCAAAACCCTGAAAAACCATCCTCACGATTATATCATTGGATCTATTACCGATGGTGTGCGAACCCGGAGTCAGAGCGGTTTGATTAATGAATGTCTTTATGCTGCCTTTCTGTCCCAAGTTGTTCCAAAGAATTATAAACAGGCTCTTGAAGATCCGAGTTGGGTAGATGCCATGCAAATGGAACTTCAGCAATTCAGGAAGCTCAAAGTTTGGGAATTGGTTGATCTTCCTCCTAACAAGTGTCCAATCGGCACTAAATGGGTTTTTCGGAACAAGCCAGATGATCGTGGTGTTGTAATTAGAAATAAAGCAAGACTGGTTGTTCAAGGATTTGCTCAAGAGGAGGGGATTGACTACACCGAGGTTTTTGCTCCAGTCGCTCGCCTGGAAGCCATCAGAATCTTTCTTGCTCATGCCGCAAACAAAAACTTTAAAGTTTATCAAATGGATGTGAAATGTGCATTTCTATACGGAGACATCGATGAGGAGATCTACGTATGTCAACCACCAGGCTTCGAGGATCCTGATTTCCCGTCAAAGGTTTACAAGCTTGACAAATCCTTGTATGGGTTGCATCAAGCTCCAAGGATCTGGTATGAAACTCTGACACAGTATCTCCTCAGTAAAGGTTTCTCACGTGGGAGTATAGATATGACATTGTTCAAGAAGGAGGTGGATGGCGAGCTGCTGATCGTTCAAGTGTACGTTGATGATATCATTTTTGGTTCAACTAATGAAGGCTTGTGTAGAGAATTTGAGAAGGTGATGATGGATCGTTTTGAGATGACAATAATGGGGGAGATGTGTTTCTTCTTGGGGCTACAAGTGGAGCAAAAGCCTGATGGAATTCTGATTCACCAAGAGAAATATATCAAAGAAATCCTCACGAAGTTTGGCATGGATGACTCTTCTCCTGAATTGATTCCTTTTACTGCTCAAACATGCCTTACTTCCGATGATAATGGGAATCCTGTGGATGCTCATCGGTACCGCTCGATGATCGGATCTCTCATGTATCTGACTGCAAGTCGTCCAGATATTACATTTGCCGTGTGTTACTGTGCTCGTTTCCAAGCCAATCCAAAAGAATCACATGAAAAAGCTGTTAAACGAATTTTCCGTTACCTCAAGGGTTCCTCTCGTTTGGGACTTTGGTATCCAAAAGGTGGGAACTTTGATTTACATGCATTTTCTGATAGTGATCATGCTGGTTGCAGGATTAACAGGAAATCAGTCACTGGTGGATGTCAATATCTTGGAGAATGTCTTGTTTCGTGGCAAAGCAAGAAGCAAACAACCGTCTCTCTGTCCACAGGAGAAGCAGAATACATTGCTGCTTCAAGTTGCTGTTGCCAAGTGCTGTGGATTCAACATCAGATGATGGATTATGGCATCAACTTTCTTCATACGCCACTCTTTTGTGATAATGAAGCTGCTGTTGGAATTGCCAAGAATCCTATTCATCACACTCGAACCAAGCACATTGAAACGAGAATTCATGCAATCAGGGATGCACAGGAAAAGGGGTTTATTGATATTATTCCTATCGAAACTAGAAAGCAAAAAGCTGATCTTTTCACAAAAACTTTTGACAAACCACGTTTTTATGAACTGATCTCCATGCTGGGTCTTATATCTTTTTGAAAACCTTTTTTCTGTGAGAATCCTTTTGTAAATATGTAAATAATCTTTTCTTTTTCTTCTTTGAAAAATCCGTGGGTCACTCGATTCATTGCTCCGTTACTTTATTTTATTTTTTTTCTTTCTTTTTCTTCTTCTTTTATTTTTCTTTTAATTCTGTATATATATATTAAGAAAATCTGAAAAACAAAAATTTCTTATTAGACGGCTATTATATAGAAATTTTGGGGGAGATATAACAGATTAACTATTTATAGTTTTTCAAATTTTTGCTATTTCAGGATCTCCGTTTTGATTGATGTTGAAGAGTCGTTGAAGGAGGTCAGAAGCATTGCGTTTGGGATATGTCAGATAGGCTCAGCCCGAAAACGAAGTAAACAGTGATCGTGCAGCCAAACATAACGCTCAAGATCTCGACAACAAGGATTATCTCCTTGACGTGAATGGATTGCACAAAGATAATGGTTCTGTCAAAAATGGGTTGAGAGTGTCAAATCTTTGTCTTGTTTTCCCCAAACATCCCAAATCACCCTCGCCCTATCCCCGAATCGAGTTTCTAGTATGCAAAACAAATAAAATAAAAAGCTGCTAGTGATGCTCTTCGGAAAAGCCTCTGAGTGAGTTACTCGTTAACTCCTCAGAATGTTTTGAGTCAAGTGCTTAACTCCTCTGCTATACGAAAGTATTGACCTGGAGTTGGTGGATCTTCTCTGCTATACGGAAGTATTGACCTGAAGATTCACCGAGCATGCTCAAATGTTTATCTCCTCTGTTATACGTCGGTATAGACCTGGAGCTCTAGACTATTTGAGTTACCCAAATAATAAGTCGCATTGTATTCAAAAGAATCAATTGCTGACAAGCTCCACTCACAAAGAAAAGATGCAAAAAATTGCACAAGTGTCAAAAGAAGCTAATGCATCGGTCAACATTCAAAAGTTGATCATTGAAATTCAAGCAAAGTCAATAGTATTGCTCAGATATACCCTGATGACAGAACTTGTTCTTTTTACCTAGACGTCTGTGGGGACTGAGTTGTCTGAGTTTCTTCAATCATACCGAAAACATGATAAAAGAAGCTGCTGATCTCTTGTTGAAAGGACTAAGGCATGGGTTTAAATGGACAAACATATCTGCAATCCCGCCAATCGATGATTCTCCGGATTCTACTCAAAACATCATGAAGAATATATATCCTCATTAGTGTTTAAAACTTTGTTATTTTATTTTATTTTATTTTAATTTTATTTTAACTTCTATCTTGTTATTTCTAGTATTTTTAGGATTATATGTGTATATGTTTATTTTTGGAGCGTTGATATCGTGGGACGTTCTTCACGGTTTTACAAGTTTTTAAAACTTAAGAAAATCCAAAAATATTTTTGTGTGTGTGCTAGCGAACTTACAGGTTCGCCCGGAATCTCTTTGTTTCGCTGACATGAAACATCCTTGTTTTTGTGTCAGCGAACCTGCTAGCGAACCAGTCGGATGCTTTGTCTTTTGGTCTTCCGGCGAACCTAAGGTTCGCTGGTCTGTCTGCCAGCGAACCTATGTGTGTATATATATACAGTGACAGCGAAACATCTCGCATATTCGCTGTCCAACTGTACTGTAGCACGACTTTCAAAATCTCACACCAAAGTTCGATTCTCACTCCAACCGGTCTTTTTCACACATTAAACATCATTTAAGTGTCTGGTATGTGATCGATTACACTCTAATCTCCGTCTAAACCCTTATTCGCACCATTACCATGTTTTTAACTGTCGGACCTTGATTATGTGTTGATTGAATGACTGATTTTGTGTTACATGTTAGGGTTTTACTTCATTATAGCCCCGTTTAATGTTTAGTTTGACTGTCTGTTGCTTTATATGCTTAATAATGGTTGATTGATTGTGATTCTGGCCGTTTTTCAAAATCTAGGGTTTCCAGCGAACCTATGTGTTCGTCTGGCGAATCTGAACGAAAGTTCAAAACTTCGAGCGAACCTATGTCGTTATGCTGTCCGCGCGACAACATAGATTCGCCCGACAGTTTCTAGCGAACCTATACATTCGCTCGACCACAATGACTGATTTTTCATGTCAGCGAATCTATAGGTTCTGGTGCCAAAATCTCAGGTTCGCTATACTAGCGAACCTAATTTCCAGCGAATCTATTAACTGATTTTCAAATCTTCGTTTCTGATTAATCTCCGTTTATTTTTCAGGGACAATGTCGACATTATTCTTCGAGAAAAAGCACAACATGTGTGCTTTACTTGACGAAAACCATGAAAAGGCCGGGAGCTATAGAGACGCTATCAAATGGCTGAAGTCGTCACAAATACACTATGCCATCTCTCACTCACCTACTATATATGAGACGCACGTTCGGGATTTCTGGCGAACTGCTGTCATGAACGTGTCGGTGCAGCCGTCACGCATCTGTGCTAAGGTCGGTGGACACGACTTGGCGTTTACTGAAGCCGATCTGGCTAGAATTTTGAGGCTAGAGGATGATGTGGGTGAGGAGGTCCATATGACGGCTGAAGAAGTTTATGGGGCATTCCGGACAGCGGGGTATGAGGGCCCGATGCCCGGAGAGAAGAAAATGGAGTTTGTGAAGTCGTACTTGATCCAGGAGTGGAGATACATAGCACATGTGTTCATTATGTGCCTGGATCACCGGAAAGGGGGTACGGACGGGCTGAACTTGGACTGGGCTCGAGCTATGATGCTGTTTTGCCGGGGGCAAAAAGCAAATCTTGCGAAGTTGATTTTCAATTACATGCTTGAGAACATCCATGCCAGCAAAGGGGCTAAATGGTTAATGTATCCCAGATTCATTCAGATGATTCTGAATGATAAACTACCAAATCTGCCGGTGGAGGGTGCAGAATTGAAAATCTGGGATATGCATTCAAGGATCTTCAAGGATTGCAAATCGGTGAGGTCGGATTGTGTGGGAAGGACGGCTTATTTATGGGAGAATATGTATCCGGCTGAAAGGTGGGTGTATATACAGAGGCTGATGGAAACGGAAAGGAAACGGGATGGAGAAAATATAGAGGTGGTTGAAAAGAAGATCAGGAAACGGAAAGCCTATGCCAAAGAGAAAGATTATTCATTTGATAGGGAGGTTGATGAAATCCAAGCCGAGATTGATGCTGGCAGGGAACTAAGAACGAAGAAAAGGTCTGATACAAATGCTGAAGGATCAAAGAAGGTGAAGCATGATATCGGGGGTACATCTGCTGGGTCTGAAAACGAATTGAAAGTTGAGGTTGAGAGATTGAAGGCTGATCTGTTTGAGTTGAAAGTGAAGCACGAAGAGTTGGAAAAGCAAGATGCTGAGAAATCGACGGTTATATACGAAATGGGTAGAATGATGAGGGACCAGCAGTGTCTGATCGTGAGGATCTTCAAAGAATTAAATAGTTTGAAGGAGAATGCTGGATCTGAACCGGCAATGACAGAGGCGGAACTGAACTCCTTAACGGATATTGCAAATTATCCGTTAATGGATGTTGACTTTGGAGATAAAGGTAAAGCTGCCGAGGAAACATTTGATGAAGAGATGGGGATTGATATGGACATATTTGAAGGAGAAGAAGTGGTGGGAGGATCGAGTAAGGATTTTACTTTGATTGATGAACCCGAAACTGATGTCGATGCAGAAAGTGAGGAAGATATTGAGGATGAGCCGGAAATATACAAAGTGGAGGAAAAGGGGATGAGCTACCAGTTTGAACACGCTGAGCTAGACAAATCCGAATGGTTCAGGAAGGAAGAAGCTGTGGTTCCTGAAGTACCGATATTCCAGCACTTAGATGAACCCAACACCAAACAGCAAGATAGGCAGATCATAGCATGGAAGTACAACTGTTTGGTGGATGCATACATGATTAAACGAAGGGGTGGGGACATCACGTACATCAAGAACAGGAAGCACTTCGCCACCTTACCTCGGTGGGATTTGCGTAGACTGGCAGAGCTGCCATTACTGGGAAAGGAAGATAGTGGCAGGGCTTGCACGTTCGAAGCTGCTATTCAGGAGGCTGCCAAGACTGATTTTGTTCAATTCGGGTACCAAAAACCGAAGAGGATGAGACAGACACGGGACAGACATTGGGTGTCGTGGAAGGGGAAAATAGTGTTGAAGATAGCTGCACCAAAGGTGATGACAAGGGTCAGGGTCCCAGACACACAGCCGCCCAGATTGCAGGATTTCTACAAATGGTTTTATGATAACAGCACTGGGGAGGCCATCATCAGACTTCAAGGGGAAGACCGTCCTGAAATACGTTTGTTTGACCCTATGGAGGTCTTCTCCTTCTGTGATGAGGATCTGAAGGTGCTATGCGAGAATAGGATAAAGCACGGGGCTGGAGATGACACTGCTGCTGAAGCGAACCTGTTTGTGAAGGTCGCAAATAAAGCCCGGGGGATTCGTGCAGAACTGAAAGCTGTGAATGAGAGGTTGAGGAGGACGGATGATCAGAAAATGGACATGGATGATCTGACAAGACAGCTTGATCGAACTATTGAACAGAGGTTTGAGAAACCTGTGGAGGTGATTGATTTGGAGGTGATAAGCGAGGAGCCAACTGCAGAAAAACAGGCGGAAACGATAGTTCAACTTGAGCCTGATGCTGATGTCGCAGATACAGAATTTGTGGACTCGATGCTGAATCTAAGTGAAGATGAGGCCGGAACTGAAGACTTTACAAACCCTATGGCCGGGATCAAAGAAAGGGCAGGAGCGTACATCGAACATCTTTGAAGCCAACGAGACGAAGCTAAACCAGAAGACTTCCCCAGGTGAGGTCCAACCTAGGGGGAGTATTGATAGTCACTATGTATAGGTTGGACCCACCGGCTTGTCGGTGTTACTTTTGTTTGTAATTGTTTAACCTGTATTTGTATTAGTTCTAGCGAACCTACGGGCGAATCTATAGATTCGCCCGCAGGTCAACATGTCTTTTGTATTAAGGTATCGACTGGGCGAACCTATGTGCCCAGCGAACCTGTGTTGGTTCGCTAGATAGATTCGCTAGAGCGAATCTATCAGCGAACCTAACACTACTATATATTGTAACCTTATCTTCACTTTATACAACTTTTGCACATCTTTTACTCAAGCCATTCTTCACTGATTTGTGTTGTGTAATCGTTCTATTGAGGTGCTAGGAGCTTATTCTACTTATCATTGTAGCTTATTTACCTCGATTGTGTGTTAGATCTTGTTATTGGGTTGTTTGGACATTTTACACTTTGTTCTTCAAGTCTTGGTCATATTTGTGTTAAACAAGTCAACAAAGCACTGAAATCACGATCTTCATGGACCAACAGGATATATAAATGATTTCTAACAAATAAAATCTTATTGTGTTGCAATCTTCAACATTTTCATCATCTTATATGACGATCACCTTTAGTGACATATACACCATTATAGTTAGTCGATACATCCCATTGACTATGATTCCAATAGCGCGAGAGCTGTTGGAATGACTACCGATGACAAACAATGATCCGTGTCATTTAGCACATTCTTGGAATAACTCCAATGGTATCTTTATTTGTATTTTCTAGAGGTACTCCCTCAGTAAAATCTCATGCCATCATATCCTCGTTTCATTTTTGAAATTATATTCTTGAACAGTCACTCAACTTTCCGGATAACAATATGTTGTGTAACTCTTTACTAATCTCAAGTAACAGTATTCTAACAATACAAAATATATATAACAACAACACAAAGTTGTTAGAGATTATTATATTTTTTTCTCTTTAAAACAAACTGTGTTAATATTTTATGCAAAACTATTGTTATAACATACTTTTATTTATCATTTGATTCCAAAAAATCAAGGTGTCAAACTCCAACTTTATATATATATATATATATTTTGTTTTCAACTTTCCAAAAGCCAGTGGTTTAACATATTGATTTGAAGTTATACGTTTACACAAAACGTAGTAACGACTTGAGATTATGACATTATTTCTAACCCTCATGTTAGAAATGCAATTTTTACACAAACATATTCCAAATATGTAATTATTTTATAAACATAATTATCTCACAATATTGAACCAAATGTTTACATAAAACACTTATAACCATATTAGTTCAATCATATCTAACACTCTTGTTAGATAATAAAACAAGATCTAACGAGCACGTTAGAAACTACACGTTTACATAAAACATATTATGAATACCAATAAATGCTGTCTAACACATTTATTAAATAATAACGATTACATAATCGTTTTATATATGTTGATCATCGCAACAAACCGTTTCTAACACACATGTTAGAAGATAAACGATTAAAACATAACTTTTGAACTTTCCGGTTTATATAATAAAAACCACCTCTCACATATTAATTGCTCAAAACATTATTCATTGCATCATATGTAACCATTAAAACCCATTATATATAAATGGTTATAGACATGAACCATCTCTTAGATGTTAATTCCTTAAATCATTATTCATGATATTCATAACCATTAAAACTCATTATATCTAAATGGTTATAGAAACATGAATCATCTCTTCATGTTAATGTTAATGATTCAAATTATTATTGATGTCATTCATTACTATTAAGAGTCATAATTTCTAAATGGTTATAGAAATACAAACCATCTCTAACATACATGCTAGATGGTAAACTTTTACACACAACATTATTTATAAAACACTTATTGTTTCATATAATTAGTAATCACTAAAACGTTTGTTAGGTAAGAAAAAGACGTTTACACAAAACGTTCTTAACCATTACCAAAATAATATCCAACATTCATGCTAGATAATCAATCGGGTTCTAACGCACACGTTAGATAATTAGACGTTTATACCAAACGTTAATGTCATGTGGTTTATACATTAAATCGATTCAAACACTATTGTTAGATTACCAAACGTCTATCGAAACGTTTTTGTCATATGGTTTCTTAACTAAACCAATTCTAACACTCTTGTTAGAACAGCAAACGTTTACCGAAAATTTTTATTGTATGGTTTTTTTTAACCGAATCAATTCTAACACTCTTGTTATAAAACTAAACGTTTACCGAAACGTTTTCTCGTACGGTTTATTCGTTAAACCCATTCGAACACTTGTTAGAAAAATACACAATTAGCAGTATTTTTAAACTCAAGCTAATTGAATCAAACCATTTGAATTGTACCACCAAAGTTAGGATTTTAGATTCTACTTCAATCTATATATAATCCAAACACAAATTTGTACTAATACATATTATTTCCCAATAAAATATATTTAGTGGATTTTAACTAAAATCTTAAATAGTTTTTTATTTTAATCTTTTGTGAACCAAATCCTTGATCAAAGTTTTAAAATTGTATCAAACAATTTTCATAAAATCTGTTTAAGTTTGTTGGAAATAAGTTCACTTTTATTAAAATAATTAACTAAATATTATAACGATTCTCTCGTTATACATGGGAAATACACTATTGCATTACCGTGTACAAAACCAAATCAGAAATACATATAAAGAACAATTTACAAATGATACAAACCGTACTGGTTAGTAAAACTTCAATGCGATAGCAACGTACATGACGGTAACAACAACGAGATTGATGATCCTGCAAAACAAATATTAGAAAGAAAGATCCGGGCTTGTGTTTGACACAATTCCCTTAAACAGATTCGTCGTCTGTTCCCAGGGTACACCAGACGAAAGTAGCGTACTGCCGGACTTGATCACTTGCCTGAAAAGAAACCGAAGAAGATGATGCAAATGAGATGATTGATTTTATGTGTCTTGTTCTTGCGTTTTTGGTGTGTTATGAACTCTCCATGTTTCTTTGGTTTTTTTTTGTGTTAATCCAAACTCAACTTGTGTTGCCATGTTTTGGTTGTTATATTTATGATAAGCAATGCAAGAGTCTTGCAATTCATGACAATTGAATTGTCATAAAACCCATCAACTTGCAATTCATGACAATTGAATTGTCATAAAACTCATCAACTCAAATGTTGGACATCCCAACAATCTCTTCTAGATGTCTCAAAACCGGGTCGGGTTACAGAAACGCAACCTCGAGTTTCCGGACATGCATTCGGGTTACCAACCGACAACTTGAGAGTTGACCTCTCATTTACACAAAATATCCAACACGAAGAACATGAAAAACATCAGACATTGTCGCACCCCTAGAAGGACCACACCATACTCTTGTTTGAAGATTGATATGAGGAGCTCTATAGGGCGCTGTTCCAACAGGGAAGCACCTTTTGCCCTTGTCCCATCAGATATTTTTAATGCAGAACTTTTCCATATTTAAGCGATCTTATGTTATTCTTAAACACTAACTTGCTCTCCAACTACCAAGGACAGATTTGGAGCATCTTTCACCATTCCAAGCTTTTCAATCATCATTCCATCAACAATCATGCCTTCCAACATCAAGTCTAAAGATCAATTCATAAGAATGAGCTGCTAATTCATTTGTAGTTGTTTCCAGGAGAAGAAATTTTTCAAGACATGTTTGGTTCGTTTGTTTAAGTTTTTTTTCTAGTAGATGGTCTAATTTGAACTCTGTGATATATATATTGTTCGATTGTTACTAACCTAGTTTATTGTTTTTTGGTTTTCAAAACTTTCATTTTCTACTCTTAAAAATTAGTAATTGGTAACTATTTTGGCAATTGATTTATCATTACATAGAAATTAAATTTTCATGATCAAAACCTACGTGAATGAACTTGACATTATATATCTTTGAACCTGAATCCCGGGAATAACTATCTTTTTAATTCAAATTTAATTCATTTTTAAAGTTGTTTTTTTCAATTTGCAAGTAAAATCCAACCAAAGTTCAAGTTTACATTAATGCAATTCTCTAATTCAGTAATCAATAGAGTTAAGATTAACACTGACCACAAATTCCATATGGAGACGACCTTACTTACCCATATTTCCATGGTAATTAAGTCTATATATTACTTGTTTATTAAACCCACAACAGCTCGATCATAATGGCGTCGTTGACGGGGAATTCGTGCACTTAGTGTTTATTTAATTTAGTTGATAGTTTTCTTTAAAAAAACGCAAAATAATTTTTCATTATTATTATTGTTTAGAATGTTTAAGTTCAGTATCACACGTGGTTATCTTTGTTTTTGTTGGGCATGTATTTCCAAATTGCATGCATCATATAAGGCAATCAAGAAACACTTCCCGACTCGTTTTTTCTCCTAAGGTTGAGATGATTGCTCGTCATAACACAATCATTCACTGAATAGGCATCCATACTAGTCCTCGTACCTTCAAAATGGAGGACAAAAATATAGAAAATAAGTTAATTGATCCACCACGATCAGGTCTACCACCTTCAGGGTAACTGGAAAAAAGTATCTTGTCAACTAACTTAGGGTTATTCCCAACCTTCACCTCAACTCAAACCTCCAACCAAGCACTACTAACTCCAAACTTCACACAAGCTGAAACTCATCCAATTATTCACAGAGCAGATGGTAAATATTCCTCACCTTATATGAAGATAGTAGATGATGACTATCCACTTCAACAACAACCACAATTTAGTAGAACAACTTACCAATAATCACCATCAAATTGCATCCCTTCATTTTAGTTAGCTCCAAAATTCTAAAGGTATTCTTATGTAGTTTATTATGAGACATATACAAGAGATAACTAGGATAATTAAACGGGGTATGAGGGGCAAAAACGAAACATATTTGATTATCAAGGTGGAAGAGGGACCGATAAAATGGTTATGATGCAGATTTGGGGTATGGTGGGTATAGACGAGAATCTGAAGGGGTAAGGTACACACAAAAATAGCAGACAAAACTAGTAACTTATAGGTACCAAGCTCTAGTTTCACCATATCAGCAATAACTAGTTGGGCCCAGGCTAAGAGGACCTCCCTTAAATGGGGGTCTACATATTAACATTCCGCAAGGAATACCAAGAAGACATGATTAGGGCCTAGTGCGGGGGATTGAACGTCATTTCAAAACATCCATTTCAATAAATCTTTCACCAATTGTTTTACTAGTCTATCAAGCGAGATAATTTGAGGTACGATCTCACTCCATTCAGAATTTTCCAAAGTACCATGGATTGGTAACTTAACCCCTACTAGCATAATAGAGCTTATGATGCAAAGTGCAACACTATTGGGGGATAAGGGTTTTCTCCAGATGAGGTTAAATTTGGTATTATTTCAGTTCACATTAAAGAACAAGGCACAACAATTGTTCCAATCTCTACCATATGCTTCAATCACCATATGGGAAGACACTCAACAACAGTTTCTAAATGAGTTCAAATAAATCAAAGAACTATGCAAGAAAAAAATTGAGGGGTTTTACATAAGAACCATGTGAGATGTTTCATGAGGCTTTTAATCATTTCAAGATGATAACAAAGAATTGCCCTCATCATGGTCTAGATATATGGGAATCACTTAATGTTGTACTATCAGGGTTGCCACCAGAGGATGTTCGTGATCTTAATTCCATCTCAAATGAAACATTTAATACTAATGATGAATATATGGACTAGGAGTTTTTGGAAAGGATGGCAACAAACTTGAAGAGCAAGGTCAAGTTGGTAGAATGGCTAGACGGATGTTGTGAAATCCACTGTTAGTACTACGGTTGAAAATGAGAGGTTGAAAATTTTGGAGCAAAAAATGGCATAAAATGGGATCTTGGAAAAAAGAGAGTAATCATATTTATAAGTTTGTGCCAAATGCAATAAAATAGGGATTTCGGCTGAGTAGTATACGTTGTAGGATGAATACTTTGAAGAGGTGAACCAATTTAAAGGACATGATAGTGATATGAACTTTAACACCTACCACCCGAGCCTTAAAAACCACCCAAACTTCATGTTAGTCCAAACAACAATCCATTCGTGCTATCATGATTAAGATCGAATCAAATACACTGATTGTCACTAGATCTAACAACCAATGGACTTGGATTGATTCATAAGGCACACAACTAATTAAAAACCCATTTGAGAATTAGATGAAGATTTTAGAATAGAATGGTTTTGATGCTCACAAGATGATAACATTAGAATCCTAGCAATAACAAGCAATCGGAATCGAACTCAAGATCAGAGAGATTTGTATTCAATAAGTTCCCAAGAGTTGCTTACAAATGAAACAAGAACAACATTATATACAAACCACAGTTTCGCATGTAGTTTCAGATACATGCGAAACTGTCCGGTCGCTGAGTCTGTACTTGCTACATGTGCGACACTATAGTTTCACACGTAGTTTCACATGACTCAGCATACAAACTAAGCATACGATTAAACTAACTACACTATTACAATAAACCAAAATACGAACTAATCTCTTACAATAAACCAAATACATAAAGTAATAACGGCATGGTGAATACCACCCTAGACGTGATCATCACTTCAGGTATGGTAACCATAACAAGTAAACTAATTCTAATTTTCAAGGAAGAAGTTGTGGAACTAGGAAAGAATATCAATCTCTATCTCAGAATAGCCAAGCGGGTTATCAAAAGTCATATCCACAACCAAGTGGTCATGGAGTTGCTATTACAAGTGGTGGAAATGAAATGTTAGAGATTCTGAAGGCTTAGTAAGTAGATCAAAAGACCATGCAATAAGATACGCAACAAAGAAATTATAAGGATGAAATACGGGACAAGACAATTAAATCTCTGACAAATCAAGTGGGTCAGCTAGCAAGAAAGATGAACGAAATGAAGAAGAATAATGGAGTTCTCCTAAGTGATACAAAGTAAGTCCAGGTCAACAGTATTTGGGAGCAAGGACTTCAAAACAAAATCTAGTAGGTCAGGTAAGTGTACTTTGTTCTGGTAAGATTTATGATATTAAATTTATGATATACCTGTTATTAACAAAGAAGTTCCTAAAGCTACAGAAAAGGACAAGGAGGTTAATGCTGTTCCTTTTCCTAAGGCATTAGTGAACTCAAAGAAAGTAGTTTATTAAAGAAAAAAGGGTACCTAACAATATGAAATGTGAGAAATTTTCAAACAAGTAAAAATCAACTTACCATAATTGATGCCTTTAAACAGTTTCTCGCCTATGCTAAGTATCTCAAGGACATGTGCAACCAAAAACGACACCATTAGTTTCCTAAGACACTTGATTTAATTAAACCAGTCAACGCCGTTTTAAGTGGGGCCTTCCACCTAAGGTACAAGATCCAAGAACACAGTTGATATCCATTCAATTGGAAATTTTAAAATGTCCAAGTAGTTATTAGATCTTGGAGTAAGTGTGAGCATCCTTCTTGGGAGCCTGTACGACCAATATGATTTTGGTCCACTATGCCAGACTGACACTACTGTAGCTTTAGCTAAATTGACCCTTAAGCTTCTGAGGGGGATTGTGTAAGATGTCATTATGAAGGAGGATGATTTTTATTACCCAGTAGTTTTTTGGTTTTGGATTACATTTCTACTGATACAGAAAACATCCAAATGTGATTTTAAACTAGCCTTTCTTCAGCACTACATATGTTTTGATTAATTGTTGCACTGGTATAGTTGATATGCCATTTGGTAATAGGAAGATTCGAATACATATGTTTTCAAATATTTCTAACCCTCTGATTGATGATGAATGTTATGTAGCAGACATCGTTGATGGGTTTATTTCTCATTTTAGGGATGAGGCCACATAGTTTTGTTTTGTTTGTGACAGGTTGAAGCAGAAGCATGAGTTGATGAAAGAACTGAAGAGTGTGGAAGTAATGGCAGGACGAGAGGGTAGACCTTCATGGACACATCATGTGGAGGATCTACCTGAGGATATTTCATCTAGTTTGAAACCATCACTGATTAGTCCACCAATAGTGGGATTGAAAGATTTGCCAAACCACTTATAGTATGCCTTTTTTGTGAGAGGATCAAACTCTTCTTGTCATTATTGCACCAAATCTGGAAGAAGAGCAAGAGGAAGCACTACAGAAGGTGTTGAGAGCTCAGAAGGCAACAATTGGTTTGACAATAGCAAATATGAAAGTGATACGGGCCCAAGTGTTGATGATAGGGCCCTTGTGTTTCTGGGTACCCAAATAGTGTCTTCAAGGGTGTTGCATGAAAATGGGCATAACTTAGACTATGGGCCTACGTTTTGGATGAGCTACTAGTCAGTTCGATGACCGGAATGAGAGCTGTGTGGAAGTGATGATAATATGAGAGGGTAGACCTCCATAGTGGCTTATCCAACTTTTTTTCTCTAAATAATCCTCCTAAATGTAGTTATGAACACCTTATGGTTTATTTATGTTTTTTGGACTTTTGTTTTGACCTATGGCTGGTTTTTGGCCTGTTAGGGTTTATTCTTTGTTATTTAACCTATCATAATGTAGATTGAATGATCATTGATCATTTTTTAGTAAAACTACATGTCTTTTAGAATTCTCAAAGTTTAGAGTGAATTTAGGGGTTTGGGTTATAGATAACCATGGGCATTTAAAGTTTGAGCCCATATATTATTATGCGCAAGATCACCGCAGATGAGGAAGCCAAGCCTGACATAGATGCGTATAGGATATTGAATCCTAACATAAGTGAAGCGGTCAAGAAAAAGGCGATCAATTGGTTAGATGCAGGGATCATTTATCCCATTTCAGATAGTGCATGGGTAAGTCCAAGACAAACAGTACCCAAGAAAGCGGACATCCATGTAATAAGCAGTGAGAATGGTGAGTAAATTGCCACTCGGCTGGTAACCGGGTGGCGTGCTTGTATTGACTACAGTAAATTAAATATGGCTACTTCAAATTATCACTTTCCTTTTCCTTTTATTGACCAAACCATTAAGAAACTATAAAGTCAGAAGTTTTATTGTTTCTTATATGGTTATTCAGGTTACAACCAAATAGCTATACGTCCCGATCACTAAGAAAAGACTACATTAACATGCCCTTATGTACCTTCGCATTCAGGTGGATGCCAGTTGGTTTGTGCAATGCACCAGTTTGATGAGTATATTTTCATATATGGTTGGGTATTCCCTAGATATTTTTATGGATGATTTTTCTATGTTTGTTCCATTTTTCGAGTCTTGTATATATGAGTTGAGTCTTGTATATATGAGTTGTCTAGGGTTTTTAAAAGATTGTTGAGCTAATTTGTTCGAGTTAGGAAAAGAGTCATTTCATGGTAAAGGAGGGTATTGTATTTGGTTATGTTGTGTCTAAAAAAGGGATCGAGGTGGATATGGTAAAGATAAAAGATATATCAACATCACCACCTCCCAGTAATGTTAAAAGTGTGCGGTAATTTCTGGGCTATGCTGGGTTTTATCGTAGTTTTATTAAAGGATTTTGTTGTGTAACCTACTTTTGAAAGTTGTTCCATTTGAATTTAATAATGAATATTTACAATCTTACAACTTGCTTAAAGAAGAATGCAGTTAGATATCTGACTAAGAAAAAGGATGCCCAACTTCGGTTGATTCTGTGGATACTTCTATTTCAAGAGTTCAACTTAAAAATTCGTGATAAGAAGGGGAGTGAAAATATGTTAACGGACCATTTGTCACGATTTGTGCATGAGATATATGTTCATGATGAATAGATTAATGAGAAATTCCTTGATGAGTATTTAATGTATGTTTCTATAGGACATTGGTATACTAATTTTGCTAATTATTTGGTTACATGTGAAATTCCGAAATCTTGAACAAAGAAAGAGAAGCTAATGTAAGAATAACAAGAAGATGATTCACTCGGTCATGGGGTCGGATGGGATGGTGCTTGAAGGGGATTTTATGATCACATAATTTGTAACTTTTTACCAAAACTTCTTGGGGGGGGGGGGGGGGAGCATGCTCAACCGAGTCTTCCGTCGGGTGAGTTGTTCTCTAGAAGGCTGGAAAGTGACATAGCTTCTAGTATGATTGAACCGGTCACAAGAGATGAAATCAAGAAGGTTATGTTTTCTATGAATGATGATAAGGCTCCGGGTCCTGATGGTTATACTTCGGCTTTTTTAAAAAAAGCGTGGGATGTTGCTGGAGATGAGGTCGTCTTAGCTATTCAAGACTTCTTTAATACGGGTAGGTTATTGCAGGAATGGAACCATATGCTAATTGCTTTAATTCCAAAGACTCAGGTTCCAAGCCGTGTGACTGATTATAGACCTATAGCTTGCTGCAATGTTTTGTATAAGTGTATTTCGAAGATTATTGCTAATCGGCTGAAAACATCTTTAACAAGCATTATTAGTATTAACCAATCAGCGTTCATCCCTGGTAGGCGGATTGCAGACAATATCTTGCTCACACAGGAGCTCATGCACAACTATCATAGGAATGTGGGGCCTCCTAAATGTGCGTTTAAGGTTGATATTCAAAAAGCCTATGACACGGTTAACTGGAAATTCATGGAGTTTTGTCTGAATGGATTTGGATTTCATAGCAGGATGGTCAAATGGATAATGGCTTGTGTC
This sequence comes from Tagetes erecta, assembly GCA_030867185.1. Taxonomy (NCBI): domain Eukaryota; kingdom Viridiplantae; phylum Streptophyta; class Magnoliopsida; order Asterales; family Asteraceae; genus Tagetes; species Tagetes erecta. The sequence continues at coordinate 11,753,676 of CM061496.1, read as the reverse complement.
TCCTCTCCGTCCTATTCCATTTGTATTTATGGAGATGTTCATGGCTACTTTAAGGGTACTAGAGGCTTAAGACAAGGAGATCCTTTATCTCCTTATCTTTTTACTATGGTTATGGAAGTCTTAACTTTGCTCTTCATGAACATGTCGTTGGAAAGTTTCAAGTTCCATCATAAATGTGAAGAGCTTCGTTTCATCAATTTATGCTTTGCGGATGATCTATTTATTTTCTCAAGAGGTGATGCGAGTTCTGCTTCTTGTATTTTGGAGGTGTTCAAGAAGTTTGCAGATTTATCTGGGTTATTCCCTAATAACCATAAAAACACAGTGTATTTTTGTCATGTTCCCCCTCATGTTAAGAATGGTATTCTAAGCATTCTTCCATTTGAAGAAGGGAAATTTCCGGTGAAGTATCTAGGAGTTCCTTTGATTTCGTCCAGGCTAAACATTCACCACTGTAGAGAGTTAATGGACAGGTTGGAGAGTCGAATATCATCTTGGAATAACAAATATTTGTCGTTTGTAGGGAGGCTTCAGCTGGTTCAGTCAGTTTTATCATCGATGCACATTTTTTGGGCTGCAGCTTTTATTCTTCCTGTTTACACAGCCAAGGAGATAGAATCTAAATTAAAAAGGTTTTTTATGGGGAGACAAGGAGGATAAAAAACTTATAGCTAAAGTTTCATGGAAGAAAGTTTGTCTTCCCAAATTGGAGGGTGGTCTAGGTGTTCGTAGAGTTTCTGACATGAATATGGCTTTAATGGGGGCTCATATCTGGCGATTATTATCTCATGCAGACTCGTCATGGGTAAAATGGATAAGGGCTCACAGGATTGGAGCGAGAAATTTCTGGGACCTAAAAACTCCGGCTAAATGTTCTTGGAGTTGGAGAAATATCTTGAACTTGAGAGAGATCTTCAAAGGTAAAATTTGGGTTCAATTAGGTGATGGGAGGGACACGAAGATATGGTTTGATTATTGGTATGACCAGAGCCCCCTTGCTGATTTTATTAATGCTAGAGCTATCCGGGATGTTAATATGTCGCTTTTGGATTGGGTTGACAAAGTTTACGTGGGTTCTTCCTTGACATGGCCAAATGAGCTTGTTAGGCGCTTCCCCTCTTTGTGCTGTATTGATGCGTGCAATGGTATATATAAAAACAGACACTAAAACACCTAAGTTTTAAATTTATAAAACCTAGACAAACTAACTAACTTACACACAACCGGCAGTGTACCAGTCGAATGCAATATAGCTTAAGTAAGTCCGGGTGTCGACCCACAGACTCTATATACTACGTTAACTTAACTAGACAAGACTTAACTAAACTAGACACGAACTTAAATTAAAAGATTATTTAAGAAGGGGGGTTTTTGCTAAAAATAGAAACTTTCTAAATTAGGAAACTTACTAAAAATGGAAACTGAGAATTGAAAGACGGGTTTAAAACAGATGAGAGAAAACAAACCACCTAGGCTAGAATCATCGTTAACGTTGACCATCAATCATGTTTGGACTAATTTTTATGGAACCGGGATCTGAAACTAGTCACTTAAAGGCAACACTAACTAGGACCCTCGACCCTTCTCGAGAAGAAACCTAAAGTATCACTATTAAGTTAATACCACACCAGTTACGGGATTAAGCTTCCTCACAGTTACCTAATCGAATTACGTTTAATTGACTTAAATTAAAGACCTATCTCACGATACGGACTCTAAAGCCATTTCAACCTGACTAACTGATTTAACAAGCAAGTGTGTTAATATAAACTAAGTCGGACTTCTCACAAAGACCTAACCCTAGCAAATTAACCAACTTTACTAGTTAACAACCTATGGTTTTACTAATAGTATTAACAACCTTTTATTAATTTAACTAATAGTATTAATCATATGGTTTTACTGCAGGTTAACCATAAACAACCACAACGCAAGTCAATGGCTATAACGTACCCTATTCCGTGACAAAGACAATCACTAAGAACACGTGGACTAATAATATTAATTTAAACCAATAATAACATGCAAAAACACATCAATTAGCAATAAAGGTTGAAACTTTAATTAACCGTAATAATTCATAAACAAAAGCATCCAAACATGAAATCAAAGTAACGTTAACAATTCATCACAACGCCTAGGTAGTTCTAAACGATTAGCCTACCATAATCAAAGCAATAAAAACAAGTTTTAAAGTATTGAACATGATAAAAGGAAAGAAAAACAAAAGAACAATAGAACCCGAGCAATCTAGGAAGTAATCCTTGATCCCACGAGCATCTGGTGCCTTGGTTTCGCCTTCTTGCACTCAAAACCGCCTCCAAATTGCTGTAAATCACCTCTTTTCCGTCCCCAAAAGTGTCTAGGAGGCTAGGGTTTAAGTTAGAGGAGTTTATATAGTGAAACGGGCCAAAAACGCGTCAAAAAACCATCTCCACGCCACGCCACGCGGTGAGAAAAGGGGTTCTGGCCGCGTAGCGTCTTGAGCCCCTTTTTCAGATCCAGTTTTTCGTTTTCGCGCTCCGGTTCGCTCGTAACTCCGTTTCGCTCCCCATTTTTTCCTACGGATTCGATTTTTCACGATTTATCCGTTTCTTTATCAACATGGGACCTACAAAACACAAAAACATTAGTTGTGCCAAAAAATGATATAAAACGTAGCCGAAACGACACAAAATGCAATCAAACACAACTATGGATTTATGTATAATTTATCCTTTATCAAACATCCCCACACTTAACATTTTTTGTCCCTAAAAAAGCATGCACATAGAATCATAACTAATTAAGACATTCAACATTTCGTTACCGTTTTCAAACAAGAAACAAAATCAGATAAACATCGGTGCGTTTTATTTAAAACACCCTAACACTAGCTAATTAAGTTTCCCTTTATGTTTAATCTAAATTTAATTAAATCATTTATCTATAAGATCTCACACAGAGGAAAAATAAGTTAGCCCGATTATTGTTGCTTAACGAGGCACAGGATAAGCCACAAAGGTTTTCCTACCAAAGTAACCTAAAGAACTTAACTAAACTAAGAACTAGTGTCATATTAGGGTGGATTTTGATGGATGAATTTTGTGGGTATAGACTGTTTATTCTTTTTTTTTCATAAAACAAGATCACCTCACCCAGGGGTGTCGTATCCAAGTCGCTATCCCGGAGGTAGAGCACATGAGGTCTTGGATCACTTGCCTTATATTTTTCATTTTTTTTCATTTGATTTTGTTTTGATTTGGCTACTTTGAGCTCTTTTATTTAGCAGTTACTTTGAGCGCTTTTTAGTACTATACCCGGTGGACATTTTATTTGCGGATGCGTCACTTCTTTCACAAGAAGTGTGTTATAAATTCTAAAATGGCACTACTTCTTAACTTATTTAAGTTCTAAAGCGTAAAATGGTGCCTAATTTAATTTAGTTAAGGCCTTCCTATTCCTCCTAAGATGACAACCCACGAGATTCACGACAATTAACTTTCTATTAAAAACACTTAGGGAAACTTTCTTAGCTAATTGGGTTACCATGTAGTTTATCCAATATTCATTCTTGTTTTAAAAACCACAATTCATTTGAAAACCAAAATCAGTTTCCTATCATTTTCTATTTAAAGTGCACAACTCAAACAAAGACATTTTTCGATTTTTTTCAATTTTTTTTAAGACTCTATATGACTCAAAATAAACAAACAAGACTCAGAAATGACTATTTCCCATCCCCACACTTAAGTTCTACATTGTCCTCAATGTAGAGATAGAAAATAACTAAAAATAAAAATTAAAAAAAAATCAGAAATAAAAGATAGAAAGGTGAATTGGAAAAGACTTAGCTGGTCATATGCAGAACGAGTATGCTCCAAGTCTTCATTCCAATCTTCAGCTCCGATCGTATAGCATTTCGGTCGCGATCGAGCTTCCACCGACACTCTCGAGCTCCATCTTCGTCTTTACAAATACAAACTTACCCGAATGGAGATTGAGTACGTGTGAGAATGATTTAAACCTGCAAAAACAAACAAAAGAATACCCGAGCGTAAAACCGACTCGACAAAAATAAAATAAAAACTGACTCGATAGAGGACACTTATGCAAACTCTAAAAACTATTAAGAAACCTCCCCACACTTGAACTTAATAAGGAGGTTTCTCCTTAATCTGAACTATATCCAACCCGTTCAATTCCACCCGATCCAGATAAACACTTAAAAACTTGTTAGTGAAATTGAGAACAATTTGGACAATTGATTGTAAAGCTCTAAACGAGTCGGACCACCAACATTTAAACTTACTTGGAAAGAATCGGATTCGGGTCATGTAACTAGAAGACCGGTCATGCTTAACTTCTAATTTTTTAATCTTTATCCTAGCCTGAACCCAACTCTTCTTCTTTTTCTTACTTGCCTTCTCCCGTGATTTAGGTAGACTAGGTAACGTTTCATCCTCAAAATGTTTCACGGGCCAGCTATGGTGTTCCTCTTCTATCACCACACTTACTTGATGATCCCCACACTTAGTGTTTTCATAGGTTGTAGGGTCGATCATCTCTACTGGTTCATCTTCTAGGAGGCTATCTAAGTAAGCTAAGTCACCCTCGGTATCAATCATACCTAAATCATTATAATCGGGTAAACTATCTAACTCTAGATTTAAGAACTCATCCTCCTCAGACAAATGAACCTCTAACTCATCCTCACCTATACCAAACATCCAGCCTGAGGAGTCTCCTAACTCAACTTCTTCCTCAGGCACTACATCCATAACTAAGGATTCCCTATATTTTGCCCATTTTGTTTCATCAAGATCATCATCAGAATCACTATCGACAGAAAAAATAACATTTAAGTTACCTGGAGGTGAGACTTCAGCTTCCATTTTCGTCTCCATGTCTGGGCTAATCGGGTCATCCTCTGCATGCATGTACTCCTTCAACTGCGCGTCTATTTCCTCCTTACTCAATGAATAATCAATAACAGAACGACCTTTCCGTTCTACTACCTCTACCTGACAAACCGGAGGTGGGACTGAAATGTCCATTGTAGTCTCCGGCTGTACTTGTGACTCCTGCAAAATCTCATCCTCACAAGACAAGTGTAAACTATCTTGTGGCTTATTTAAAATATCACAAGAATCAAAAGCAACAGTAGAATTAGATGTATCGTTACCTGGTAACCAAGGAGTGGGCTTTGCGTGCATGATCTCATCCGAATCATCATAAAAAGTATTGAATTTAGGATAATGATAAGGGTCATTACCTGATTCTTATTGCAGCCTCTGACGCTGAACCTCTTCCAAACATCTCTTGCTTTCCTTTACAGCTTTATAAGATTCTTCCATCATCAACTGGTTTTGCTGTACTCAGATTTCCTGCTCTGCTAAGCTCTTTTGGGCATTGGCATCATCAGACACTAATTGGGTTAGCAAGTCCTCTATTCTGCTCAACCTCCCGGAATCCTGCGGTTGAGGATCATAGATGACATTGTTAGACACTAGTTCCGTCAACAAGCCCTCTATTCTACTCAACTGCCCGAAATCTTGGGATGTCGGAGACTCCTGTGAATAATATGTCTGCGCATGCAAAAAGGAGTTAGTAACATAAGATGGTACGGAGGACCTCGAATAATCTGGACATAAACAAGTAAAATGAGGTCCTCCACAAATTTCGCACATACTTATTTACAAGAAAGACTATGGAGAGAAAAACAAAGAAAAATAAAAACTACTCCTAAGACTCAAATAAACAAACACAAAAAGAAAGCACGTGTATAGCAAGTAAGACCTCAAAAAGTTAATTTAACGCAATTAACAAGAGTATCCGGCAACGGCGCCAAAAACTTGATGCGTGCAATACTATATATAAAAACAGACACTAAAACACCTAAGTTTTAAATTTATAAAACCTAGACAAACTAACTAACTTACACACAACCGGCAGTGTACCGGTCGAATGCAATATAGCTTAAGTAAGTCCGGGTGTCGACCCACAGACTCTATATACTACGTTAACTTAACTAGACAAGACTTAACTAAACTAGACACGAACTTAAATTAAAAGATTATTTAAGAAGGGGGGTTTTTGCTAAAAATAGAAACTTTCTAAATTAGGAAACTTACTAAAAATGGAAACTGAGAATTGAAAGACGGGTTTAAAACATATGACAGAAAACAAACCGCCTAGGCTAGAATCATCGTTAACGTTGACCATCAATCATGTTTGGACTAATGTTTATGGAACCGGGATCTGAAACTAGTCACTTAAAGGCAAAACTAACTAGGACCCTCGACCCTTCTCGAGAAGAAACCTAAAGTATCACTATTAAGTTAATACCACACCAGTTACGGGATTAAGCTTCCTCACAGTTACCTAATCGAATTACGCTTAATTGACTTAAATTAAAGACCTATCTCACGATACGGACTCTAAAGTCATTTCAACCTGACTAATTGATTTAACAAGCAACAAGTGTGTTAATATAAACTAAGTCAGACTTCTCACAAAGTCCTAACCCTAGCAAATTAACCAACTTTACTAGTTAACAACCTATGGTTTTACTAATAGTATTAACAACCTTTTATTAATTTAACTAATAGTATTAATCATATGGTTTTACTGCAGGTTAACCATAAACAACCACAACGCAAGTCAATGGCTATAACGTACCATATTCTGTGACAAAGACAATCACAAAGAACACGTGGACTAATAATATTAATTTAAACCAATAATAACATGCAAAAACACATCAATTAGCAACAAAAGGTTGAAACTTTAATTAACCGTAATAATTCATAAACAAAAGCATCCAAACATGAAATCAAAGTAACGTTAACAATTCATCACAACGTCTAGGTAGTTCTAAACGATTAGCCTACCATAATCAAAGCAATAAAAACAAGTTTTAAAGTATTGAACATGATAAAAGGAAAGAAAAACGAAAGAACAATAGAACCCGAGCAATCTAGGAAGTAATCCTTGATCCCACGAGCATCCGGTGCCTTGGTTTCGCCTTCTTGCACTCAAAACCGCCTCCAAATTGCTGTAAATCACCTCTTTTCCGTCCCCAAAAGTGTCTAGGAGGCTAGGGTTTAAGTTAGAGGAGTTTATATAGTGAAACGGGCCAAAAACGCGTCAAAAAACCATCTCCACGCCACGCCACGCGGTGAGAAAAGGGGTTCTGGCCGCGTAGCGTCTTGAGCCCCTTTTTCAGATCCAGTTTTTCGTTTTCGCGCTCCGGTTCGCTCGTAACTCCGTTTCGCTCCCCGTTTTTTCCTACGGATTCGATTTTTCACGATCTATCCGTTTCTTTATCAACATGGGACCTACAAAACACAAAAACATTAGTTGTGCCAAAAATGATATAAAACATAGTCGAAACGACACAAAATGCAATCAAACACAACTAGGGATTTATGTATAATTTATCCTTTATCATGTATATCCATTCCATTTACTGCAAACGGTATGGACGTAGTGCAATGGAGGGAAGGTAATGATCTAACTACTTCCTCCACCTCTATAGCATTTGATGCTATTAGAGTTAAGGAAGGGCAGGTGAATTGGGTGGATTGTGTTTGGTTCCCTCAATGCATTCCAAAGCATGCGTTTAACATGTGGCTTATCTGCCATGGCAAGTTGTTAACTAAGATAGGCTGCTAAGATGGAACCAATTAAGAGGTCGGAATATGCATATGATGTGCTGCTCCTTATGTTTGCATGATGTGGACTCTCATAAGCATTTATTTTTTGAATGCCATTATGCTTCTCGGGTGTGGAGTTTGGTCCGTAGCAAGGCTAAAATGGCGAATCTACCTCCAATTTGGTCGAGTATTATGCTTGATCTTCAACGTAATTCTAATGGCAAGGACATGGGTTAGATAGTTAACCGGATGGTTACGGCGCAACAGCTTATGCTATTTGGCAGGAGAGAAACAGAAGGCTTTTTAATGAAAATCCAAGGCCTCCGGAGGAGATTGGTAATTCGGTCATCCAAACTGTTAGATACAAGTTAATGAGCATAAGGTTCAATACTACAAATCGGACGCATCATATATTAGAGACATGGAAGCACATGGATATTGTTGACTAGTGGTGAATGTTTTTTGTTACGTTGTCTAGTATTAGCTAGAAAGTAGGGGTGTGATGTTATTTAGTTGTGGTTTCATTGTTTCATATTTGTACAATGTTCTACAGTCTCTGGGTATGTCCAAGACTGAACTAGTGTGGGCCTCTCTACACTACTTGTATTTATGCTTCTAATAGAATCACCAGTAATACGTTTACCCAAAAAAAAGAAAGAGAAGCAAAAGTTTGAGAATCGAGCCAAGGATTACATGTGGGAAAGGCCATAACTTTTCAAAATTGGGGCAAATCAAGTCATTCAATGGTCATAAACAAGGGTAAAAAGTGGTCAAAAAACAGGACAAAGGTGATATCATGTGACCTTTATTGGCTAATAATCTTTAAAAATTCATTGGAGTTTTCCAAGCATTGTACAAATTGTCAAAAGATAGGCAATAGTTCTGGAAGGAATGAGATGCGCATGCAACTGGTTCTAGTTGTAGATATCTTCATGGGTTATTCCTAGTTTTATGGCAATTTCTATATTTTGGTGCCGGTGGACTATGTTTCAAAATGGACTGAAGCAATCTCCACTAAAATGAATGACCATGTTTTCTCTTGTAAGTTTGTCTAAAGAACTATCTTTACACGATTTGGATTCCCCCATGTGATCATAAGTGATGGGGGTCTCTTTTCAAAAATTTTAAGTTTGGCAAACTACTCAAATAGCATGGTGTAGACCATTGGACTGCAACAACGTATCCCCACAAACAAGTAGGCAAGATAAAGTGTCTAATAGGAAAACTAAAGAGATTTTGCAAAACACCGTGCGACCCGACCAAAAGGATTGGTTCGTTTATTTGGAAGATGCTTTATGGGCGTATATCACAACTTATAAGACACCTATTGGCACTACTCTTTACCGATTGGTCTACAAGAAAGGATGCATTTACTTATGGAATTAGTTTACAGAGAATTATTGGGAATTAAAGAAGTTAACATGGATTACCATATTGCAGATTAAAAAAGGAAGTTGAATTTATGTGAGCTTGAAGAAATATAAGATGAAGCATACGAGACTTGCAGCAAGCTACAAAGCAAAGACAAAGGATGTGCAAGATGCTAGGTTTAGATTACAAAAAGTTAAAGAGGGCTATATAGTGTGGTTACACAATTCAAGGCTTAAGTTTCACCTGGGAACTTAAGATAAAATGGATGGGTCCGTATTTATTCACAAAAATAGGAAATTATGGTGACATAGAGATTGAAGATTTTGACGACCATTTAAGGCAAGTGGTAAACGGACATCGATTAAAGCCTTACTTGGATGTGAATGATATCAATGAACAAACAAGGCAATCCGAGAGCTTTTGCATAAGTATCTTGGATAACGAGGATTACTACTAGGAGTCCAGGTATCAAGACTAGATGAAAAGTTTAAACTTAACGCTACTTGGGAGACAACCCAATGTGTGTTGTGGTATTAATTTTAGTTTTATAGTTTCATTAAATTAATATTTTTTTTAGAACTGCATGGGTGTGTTCACTAGAAACCCTCACCAGATTTCAATCGTCCACTTTGGTCAACCGTTGGGTTTAAAAGGCTTGTTACATATGCCAAACACAACTGTGATTCCTACGACATTGAGTTTTAGGATTTTTTTTCTTCTTGTTTGTTAGATCATGTAATAGATTAGTATGTCTCATTTCTTTTTATTCTTTTTGTAATGTATTGTATAGACTGGGGACATTTTATGTAAATGTCTTCTAGTAGATTGTGCTAGTCTATCAATAGTACTTGTATGCTCATGTTTATGAGAGCTTTTCCTAAATTGTGTAATCACTATTTTGCAAGCTAATGCAACAGTGAATTTATTGAGTGATTTTTCATTGGTTTTGTGTTTGTTTGAATCATTCGGAATTGTTCGTCGATCATGCTTCAGGCGGATTTCCTGTGACACCCCGACCCGAAACGAGAACAACTTATATAATAATAATAAAAAGAAGAAGAAACTTTAATCTACGCGATACGCGCAAGAGAGGGCCTTGGCCTGCGCGTATCGCCTAGGACAGAAAAATACGGGTGCGCGTAAACCGCGTTAGCGCGTGGTTTTGCAAAACCACTCCACCTACGCGATACGCGCAGGTGGAGGGTATGACCTGCGCGGTACGAGTAGCACGCGATTACGGGCTATAAATAGAGGAGCACCCTTCCCTTCACTCTTGCTCATCCATGCTTTCTCTCTCTACATTTTAGAGAGAGAGCTCTAGTTTTGTTACGGGTTCGCGCGGTAAGTGCGGTACTCTGCGTCGAAACGCTCATTCGAGTGTCGGCCGCATGAAAATCGCTTAGCGGGCGTCGAGGTTCTGCCCGATTAATGAACGTTAGACGTTGACGTTCTGCCAGATTGAAGAATGGTGATCGTGGAGGTTCTGCACGATTGAAGAATGACGGTCGACGAGGTAAATAGAGTTTCTCCTCTCATTAGTTTAGGATGGGTAACGGGTTGAAAACCCGAAGGGAATGCGGGTAAGGATACCCGCATAACACGAGAAACGTGCCAGGGAATGAGTTGCGGGATTAAACACCCGCAACAAACGGGTGGAATACCCGAGGAGGGTACGGGTTGAATTTCCATACCAAAGAGGTACGATACTTGTTAACGTTTAAAATGGCTAAACGTACTGAATACGCGACATAAACGCGTACCTGGCTAGTTTACCCCCGGATACGTAGTATCTAACGAAATAAATATTTCGAGAATATTTATTAAGTTAAGGGATATTATTTTCAGGAAATGATGTTTGGAAAACGCAAAAGAATCGAGTTCGTACGCAGTGCCGGATGACGCGGTGTGAGCAACCGGCTCACACCAACTCACTATATATATGAAGCTAATGCTTCATTTCTCCTCCAACTCTCAAACACAAACACACACATTAAGGTGTAAATGGAGAGAGGAGAGCTGGAGGGTGGAGCTCCGGCGGCTGGAGGTGCTCCGGTGGTGGTCCGGTGGCGGCTAACGGCGGTCCGCGGTGGTTCGACGACGGCCGGAAAAGACGTTTTCACCCTGGAACCATTTCTCGACCTCCTGAACGCAACGGTAAGCTCAGTTTAACCTGAATCTCTCTGTAAAGATGTATAAATGTCAGAAAACCGTCCTAAGATGTATGCATATGTTGTTAACAAAAACACAGTTGTGTTCCAGGAAGGATCCTGGACGATCTAGCCGTTGGATACGTCTACATTTTGGATATGTTATTCCCAACACATAGATGCTAACATCTACCGTTCAGTTTTCGAATATCGTACCCAGAGGTATGATTTTTATGTTGAAAACCGAGACTGATCGGATTTCCGTCACTGGAAATGCAGTCTCAAAGATCGTCACTTTCCCGGAGATCCGACCGTTGGTTAGTGACGAAATTTGGACTGTAGGTTCCTGAGACATAGGTTAACATTTCCGCCAGAGGAAATTACGATCAGAGGTCTGGAAGTATGATATTTCCTCTGATCAGTTTGTAACTGTTTTCTTGTCGAAAACAGGAAAACTTGATGTGATGCATGTCGGCCAAGATGAGGATGTATGGATAGTTTGATGAAGGATTAATGTTCGTTTTGGGAAAACGAACACAATGGTATATTGGTTCTCGGTGTATGTCGGTTTTAAGGAATTCACGTACGCGAACCGACCCGATGGTATGCCGGACGGTTATGGCGTTGGTCGAGTAGAATGAGATGTGACATTCCGGAAAGCCACAGTGAAGTATGCGCGCTGTTATGGAATTGATGTTAAAGATCGGGAATTGCTAGGAGTAATTTCCCGTTCCTCAATTAGGATGGTAAGACTCGTTTTAGCATTACTCGAGTTATTTACCATATGTGTATATTGATACTTGTACACATTGTATGTACGAAGATTAGGTTAAGAACGACGAGGATGACTAAACACGCTACAATGTTAGTCATTGTGAACGATGTTGGATTGCTCGAGATAGAGCGGGATATATAAACGGGCAAGTCGAAACACTATCAAGTTTATTAGGGTTGCACTAGTCATCCACTTAGCTAGCAGCTTGTGATACCTAGACTGCACAAGGTACAAGGAACGCCTGAGGGCGTTAGCTAGATTGAAGAAGCTTAGCTAGGATCAGATGGTCGATGCTCTCATCATAGGAGCTAGTACCCGATTTGGACACCTGGGAGCAGTGTCCTTAAATAGTTGCTTTGTATAAGTAGTTTTACTTAATGACATTGTAAAAGTTCAAATTGAGTTGAGTTTTAGTGGTCTTTATTACGAAAGACTTCCGCTGTAATGTTGATTATTTTATTTGATTGGCTGATATTATGCAACGTGTCGGGCCCTGGAGTCGGGGTGTGACAGGTTGGTATCAGAGCCAAAGGTTTTAGCGAATTAAGGGTCACGCAGATCCTTAAGCTTTAACCTGATAGGCTGAAAGGACCACTTAAGATAGGAAAGACATAGGAGAGTTGAGAAGTATGATAAGTGATTGTTTGATTGAACGCCTAAGACAATGAGACAAGAGCGCCTGATCAACGTAATTGTCAAGTTATCTTTGTGCGAGCATGATAATCTTCACTGTCGTATGGATTGACTTAGAAACCTCGTCTGGGAATCCGAAAGGATTAGGCATGAGCATTGGAAGAGTTATACGAAATTATTTTAAACGTGTATATATATATATGTATATGTATATGTGTCAATATATATATACATTATGAGATATATATATGAACATGACTGAAAAAGGAAAATGAATTGTTATCAAAGGAATGTTTTGAATGAAGCAAGACATATTCGACACATTGAGTGATCACCGAGCTAAATGAAAATTCGAGATAGGCTCGAAGGCCTAAGTCATCTCTTTTGTTTGGATACTTGTTTTGGTATCTACTATGGTGATGAAGCCACCCTCTCGAGACGATTTCAAGATTGAGACAAAAGAAAAAGACATGAAAGAATAAGGGTATAGAAAGGAGACGTGAATCAGCATGCAGAAGAGAATATGTATGAGTACTATGGAGAATTTGATGTACCAATGAACCTTTCTACCTACACCCTATATGACGCGGAAGAACCTTAGGATGAGAATAAGATTCCAGCTCGTATCGTTAGTTTGACGATACTCAGGAGCAAGCGGGGTATAAGAAAAACGACAACAACCAGGATGGTACCAGCAACGAATCATGATGCATGAGACTGAGAGCCAACACCAAGACTAGCATTAGGAGGAAGTTGCACGGATCAAATCTTAACTGGAACGTGAGTGCTTCAGAAGACGTGAACGTGAGGAACTTACAAAGGCCATGAAGAATAGTCGCCATGAGTATTATCGATAGCCGCTTTTGACGAATCTATGATTAGTCTTGTTTGATTTGTAAATGACGTGTGTTCGCTAGGATATAATAGCCTTTAGTAAGAGACCTTATTACTTGCAGACACGCTAAAGACCTGAATTTGTTTATAATTATTACGTGGCCAGTAATAATCCATTTGAAATTGGAAATATCAAAGGGCTAAAGAAGGTGGCAGGACGATTGTGATCGCTACTCAAGATAGTCCATTAGAAGGGACTAATGGGAGAGCCTATTCGAGTTTAAGCTTATAGACAGTTTCATCTAAAGTTCAGCATAACCCTCCCTCAACATTTGCAAAGATAAGAGAAGCTGAACACGATGTCGAACTACAATGGAAGATCATTGTGATAGTTAAGTCAATGATGCTTGAGATTATCACGGGTGTTGCAAAAGATGTTCGTGAAGAAGGCGAGCGACATGGAAGCGTGAAGAAGAATTGGTCTAGGGCTAAGACAATGTTTCACTATACGATCGACCATCTAAAAGCAACTGCTAACGCTCTGCGGTGAATCAAAGAGATGGAGACCACTCGAGATGTTAGTGGATGTAATGAATAAGATAGTATGGACATACTAAAAGGGAACTGCCCTAAGTTCCAAGATAGAACGATAGCTACCCTAGCTAGCCAAGATGAGGGCATGAACACCCTTAAGATTAATGTCATGGTTTTCCTGATGAGAACCAAGTAGACCATAGACCACGATAAGGTGGTTATATGTTTGTTCTATGTTAATTATGCTTATGTTAATATACTATTCGACCTAGGTGCGAATAGTAATCTTGTGTCCATTACTTTTATCTCTTTGATGACCAAGTTAGTTATAGCCTTCCTTATTAAAATTTCCTTCTCAAGATAGATAAGTAGTATATCCCTCTAGGACTATTGCCTATGAACTTAGAAAAATTCGATGTAGTTCTAGGTACGGGCTTTTTTTTTTCTTTCGATGCATACGACGAACCTAAAATACGAATGAAAGTTGTTAAAGATCGAGGTGCTGAACGATAAGAAGGTAGAAACTAAGGGGCATCTCCCGCATGAATCCAGCAAAGATAGTCTCGAGGACAAAAGCTAACAAGTACTCCTCGTAAGTACTTATGACGAGTTACGTGGGCTACTGCTGTACCCGACGTTAGGAAAGAAAGATATACAAACGACGTCTTAGAGGTGGCGAGATGACCCAACGTTTCACAGAAGAATTACAAGAAGCAACTTCATGTGAATCGGCAAGTCGAGTCGCGTAGCGGCTTGGAACCATGGACGACTCCGAACCTATTTGTGTTGCAGAAAGATGGTCAAGTGCGGACGTGTATTGATTACCAGCATTTGAATAAAGGAACACTCGAGAATTAGGATCCCTTACGACATGTGGACGATTTGTATGGCCAGCTATGAGGATCAAGTTACTCCTCCAAGATGCAATGTGGCCATCATCAAGTGAAGGTTGAGAAGCTGATGTACCAAGGAATTGTTCAAGGACAAGATAGGACCGTTTAGGTTAACCGATATGATGCGATTTTCATGGACTTGTAGAACCAAGTATGCGAACCATATTAGACAAGTCCACAGTAGCAACTTAGTGTGTTTCTACACTAAGAAAGAGCAAAAAGGACATTGAAGGATGCTCTTAGAAGTTCTAAGGAAAACAAAGATTATGCGCAAAATTCTCAAAGTGTGAATATTGGTTAAGGAAATTCCAAGTTTTACGATTTGTATTGATAACAAAGGAGTTCAGGTAGACGCTTCTAGGATAGAAGCAGCGATGAAATAAAATGCCTATAAGACAGCTACAGAAATCTGAAGATTTCGTGGACTAGCTGGAGGCTACCTGAAATTTAGCAAGGTTTTCTCCAAGTGCTAAATCATCAATCGCACTCCCATGGAAAGGAGTGGAGTTTAAACAAGATCCCAATCAAGTAGAAGTGTTTGAGATATTAAAAGAAAAGTTAAGCAGTACACATGTACTTTCATTACCCGAAGGTAATGATGATGCTATGGGTTTAAGTTATGTACCTGAATGAGGTGATCGCTTAAGTTTTGGGAAAACTAAAGGCGAATGAGTTACGCAGAACACGACCCAAAGGTTAGGTTCGATGGTGTTTGCGTTAAAAGGTGTGGTGACACTATCTCCACGACATAAGGTTTGTCGTTTATTCATAACATAAGGATTTAAAGCACGCATTTGAGCAAAAGGAGCTTGATATGCACCAAAGACGATGGATGAAAATGTTGATTAACTATGACTTCAAACTATAATATCGTCTGTTAAAGAAAAACGTGGTTGCTATGACTCTAAGTTCAAAAGAACGTATAAAGACGATCCAAATACGAAGATACGTATGTGTGGATCCGATTAATGAGCTGAATGAAGCCTAGATAGTGACATGTCATGAAAAAAAAATATATTAAGAAACGATAAGAAGCGTAAGGATTGCTTCAATTAGGCTACCGAGTTTGGTTTGGAGACCGAACTTCAGTAATTTATGAAAGATAATAATATTCTAAGAGGCATATAAGACAAGATGCCCGTTATATCTGAATGCAGATTAGAGGTATTATACAATGTAAGGTCATTGTCAATACCAAGGATGAAGAAAGATACAACGACTTATGTGGAAAAAGGTATGACTTATTCGCAAGTCAAAGTCGACATTAGGAACTATTAGGTATGTTATGACCTTTTGAAGTTCTCAGATGGAAATGAGAAATGACCACGATGAACTATGGTCAAAACTTCCAAGTAAACGGCAAAGGTCGTTAGAAATCATGATTAAGGACATTACACGATTTAGAAAGAAAGGAAAAGATGAATTCTCTATACTTCGATCATTTGAGATCATAATGATGACGAGAATAATGACCTAAAATGATATAACTCCCAAGGGGGTTAAGATAATTATGTCTTTTACTCAAGATACATTTGTCTAATGAGACATCAAGGATTCTACTAGACAAGATCTAGTTAGACGTATAATTGGATAACGTGAAGAAGCCGATCGAGATAGTCGAAAAGCAAATAATTAATTAAGAAATAAGCACATCCCGTAGTCAAAGTCTATGGGAACGCAAGATGCAGTTCTGAGTTCACATGGGAACTAGAAGACGCCATGAGGAAGAATTATGCTCAGTTGTTCTTAAGTTGATTCCGGGATGGAATCCCAATAAGGGGGAGGATGTGACACCCCGACCCGAAACGAGAACAACTTATATAATAATAATAATAATAAAAAAAGAAAAACTTTAATCTACGCGATACGCGCAAGAGAGGGCCTTGGCCTGCGCGTATCGCCTAGGACAGAAAAACCCAGGTGCGCGTAAACCGCGTCAGCGCGTGGTTTTGCAAAACCACTCCACCTACGCGATACGCGCACGTGGAGGGTATGACCTGCGCGGTACGCGTAGCACGCGATTACGGGCTATAAATAGAGGAGCACCCCTCCCTTCACTCTTGCTCATCCATGCTTTCTCTCTCTACATTTTAGAAGAGAGCTCTAGTTTTGTTACGGGTCCGCGCGGTAAGTGCGGTACTCTGCGTCGAAACGCTCCTTCGAGTGTCAGTCGCACGAAGATCGCTTAGCGGGCGTCGAGGTTCTGCACGATTGAAGAATGGTGATCGTGGAGGTTCTGCACGATTGAAGAACGACGGTCGACGAGGTAAATAGCGTTTACCCTCTCATTAGTTTAGGATGGGTAACGGGTTGAAAACCCGAAGGGAATGCGGGTAAGGATACCCGCATAGCACGAGGAACGTGCAAGGGAATGAGTTGCGGGATTAAACACCCGCAACAAACGGGTGGAATACCCGAGGAGGGTACGGGTTGAATTTCCATACCAAAGAGGTACGATACCCGTTAACGTTTAAAATGGCTAAACGTACTGAATACGCGACATAAACGCGTACCGGGCTAGTTTACCCCCGGATACGTAGTATCTAACGAAATAAATATTTCGAGAATATTTATTAAGTTAAGCGATATTATTTTCAGGAAATGATGTTTGGAAAACGCAAAAGAATCGAGTTCGTACACAGTGCCGGATGACGCGGTGTGAGCAACCGGCTAACACCAACTCACTATATATATGAAGCTAATGCTTCATTTCTCCTCCTAACTCTCAAACACAAACACACACATTAAGGTGTAAATGGAGAGAGGAGAGCTGGAGGGTGGAGCTCCGGCAGCTGGAGGTGCTCCGGTGGTGGTCCGGTGGCGGCCGACGGCGGTCCGCGGTGGTTCGACGACGGCCGGAAAAGACGTTTTCACCCCGGAACCATTTCTCGACCTCCTGAACGCAACGGTAAGCTCCGTTTAACATGAATCTCTCTGTAAAGATGTATAAATGTCAGAAAACCGTCCTAAGATGTATACATGTGTTGTTAACAAAAACACAGTTGTGTTCCAGAAAGGATCCTAGAAGATCTAGCCGTTGGATACGTCTATATGTTGGATATGTTATTCCCAACACATAGATGCTAACATCTACCGTTATGATTTTTATGTTGAAAACCGAGACTGATCGGATTTCCGTCACTGGAAATGCAGTCTCAAAGATCGTCACTTTCCCGGAGATCCGACCGTTGGTTAGTGACGAAATTTGGACTGTAGGTTCCTGAGACATAGGTGAACATTTCCGCCAGAGGAAATTACGATCAGAGGTCCGGAAGTATGATATTTCCTCTGATCAGTTTGTAACTGTTTTCTTGTCGAAAACAGGAAAACTTGATGAGATGCATGTCGGCCAAGATGAGGATGTATGGATAGTTTGGTGAAGGATGAATGTTCGTTTTGGGAAAACGAACACAATGGTATATTGGTTCTCGGTGTATGTCGGTTTTAAGGAATTCACGTACGCGAACCGACCCGATGGTATACCGGACGGTTATGGCGTTGGTCGAGTAGAATGAGATGTGACATTCCGGAAAGCCACAGTGAAGTATGTGGGCTGTTATGGAATTGATGTTAAAGATCGGGAATTGCTAGGAGTAACTTCCCGTTCCTCAATTAGGATGGTAAGACTCGTTTTAGCATTACTCGAGTTATTTACCATATGTGTATATTGATTCTTGTACACATTGTATGTACGAAGATTAGGTTAAGAACGATGAGGATGACTAAACACGCTACAATGTTAGTCATTGTGAACGATGTTGGATTGCTCGAGATACAGCGGGATATATATACGGGCAAGTCGAAACACTGTCAAGTTTATTAGGGTTGCACTAGTCATCCACTTAGCTAGCAGCTTGTGATACCTAGACTGCACAAGGTACAAGGAACGTCTGAGGGCGTTAGCTAGATTGAAGAAGCTTAGCTAGGATCAGATGGTCGATGCTCTCATCATAGGAGCTAGTACCCGATTTGGACACTTGGGAGCAGTGTCCTTAGATAGTTGCTTTGTATAAGTAGTTTTACTTAATGCCATTGTAAAAGTTCAAATTGGGTTGAGTTTTAGTGGTCTTTATTACGAAAGACTTCCGCTGTAATGTTGATTATTTTATTTGATTGGCTGATATTATGCAACGTGTCGGGCCCTAGAGTCGGGGTGTGACATTTCCATCCAATTTAAGCTCATCAATTGGTATCAGAGCTGTTGGTTGAGATTCAGATCGTGTTCATCATCGACGAACACTGTTCTATCTTAAATCTGCTCAAAATTGAAGTTTTGATCAAATCTATTGTTGAATTTAGCTGTGTTTTATCATCATAAACCCAGACCGAATCGCAATTGAAAGCTAAAATTAGTAAAAGTGAGAAATTCAACATATCACAGATCATAAGATGATATTTTGTGAAATTTATCATTAAGGATTGCAAATCTGACAAATGTTCAACAATTCAGAAGAGAATTTACCAAATCTAATAAAAATAATGAAATCATAAAATTGTGAGATGATGAAGTTGACGTTTTGGATCTGAGAATAGTAGAAAATTCGTCTAAGTGTCAGCCGTATTAGAATTATTTGGACGTTTTACTAGTGGAATTGAGTCGTATTGAACTTAGTTGTATGAGAACTGTTGTGCCGTTTGAGAACTGTTGAGACATATTGCATCTGGATTAGTGAAATTTATTGGACTTAAGTAGCCGTTTGAATACTGTTAGCCGTTTGGAAAAATTTTTGAAGAAGTTTTTAAGTATTCATCTGTTTAACAACTATTCTGCCGTTTTGCTACTTTTCAGCCGCTTCACAAGTTTTTCAGAAATATTCTAAGTGTTTAGCCATTTCAGCATATTCAGTCGTTTCACCTGTTCTTCTCAAAATTTATTAAGTCTTTAGGCGTGTTGTCTGAATCCAGACGTTTTGCAACTATTTAGCCGTTTTAGCAATTTAACTTCGAAATTTTTCTTAGTTTTCTAAAAAAATTCAAAAATTTAAAAAACAAGTTTTAGTTCAATTTTCATTTACAAAAATCAAAAATACCAAAAATATTTTTAGCTGAAATTTAACATGGCACCTAAATGATTATGAGAAAAGTGTTCCTAAATTGACAAATCGTGCAAATTTCAAGAATTGGACGATCAGACTAAAAGCTTCTTTTAAATTTCATTGACTCGGATCTTTGTAAATCTATTGAAAAGGGTCCATTCATTCGCCTCCAACAAAATGGTCCCAACACAGGTGGTATTGTCCAAAGAATCAACTAAACCTTATCCGAAAGATGATTTAGAAGGGGAAGATTTGAAAAAGATGAAGAATGATATCAAAACCTACTCTCTCATATGCAAAGGCTTACAACTTCAAGTTTTGAATCATTTGGAGAATTATCAAACCGGATATACCTTGTACAAAGCTTTAAAGGTTATTTGAGATGGTGAGGAGGAATTGAAGAAGCAAAAACTCAAAAGACAACTTGAGTTGTTTGAACATATATCTAGAGAATCTGTGCATCAGATTATGAATATATTTATGCAGCTTACTCAGGAGATGTCTACTGCTGGAATTAGGAATGATTTGAAGGAGTTGAATGATCGGTTACTGGATTCATTTCCTTCGAACTTGAAACATATTATTACTTTGCTTAAGCATACGGAAAATTTTCCTCTCGATATGGACATTCTTATTACCAAGACCGAATAAGTTGAAATCGACGAAAGTTCAAGAAATAATGATCATGTTGTTTCATCATCTCAGTAAAAGTTTGGTGCATCACCTGTAAGTACAATTAAAAATGTTTTTGTGGTACCAAAAGAAGAAAATTCCGAAGAAGAAGAAGGAGATTTATTTGTAGGATCTGGATTTTTCGCTGAATCATTGTATTTCACAGGGACTCCTACATAGTCATCTTCTCAACCTCAGTCTACTCCAAAAGTGCATCAAACCAAATCTCAAAATGATAACTCGTCTTTTCATACTATAAAATCATGCAAAGTTAATGATGTCATTAATATTCTTTTGTAGGATGTGGAAACTAAAAATGCTTACACAACATTTATAACAAGTTTCAAGCTTATCAAGGAAGTCATCTGTTGGTCCATAATGATCGTGATTTCAGTGCTTTGTTGACTTGTTTAACACAAATATAACCAATACTTGAAGAACAAAGTGAAGAAAGTCCAAACAACCCAATATCAAGATCTAACACACAATCGAGGTTAATAAGCTACAATGATAAGTAGAATAAGCTCCTAGCACCTCAATGGAACGATTACACAACACAAATCAGTGAGAAATAGTCTTGGTAAAAGATGTGCAAAAGTTACATAAATGTGAAGATAAGGTTACAATATATAGTGATGTTAGGTTCGCTGATAGATTCGCTCTAGCGAATCTATCCAGCGAACCAACACAGGTTCGCTGGGCATATAGGTTCGCCCAGTCGACACCTAGATACAAAAGACATGTTGACCTGCGGGCGAATCTATAGATTCGCCCGTAGGTTCGCTAGCACTAATACGAATACAAGTCAAACAATTACATACAAAAGTAACACCGACAAGCCGGTGGGTCCAACCTATACATAGTGACTATCAATACTCCCCCTAGGTTGGACCTCACCTGGGGAAGTCTTCTGATTAGCTCCGTCTTGTTGGCTTCAAAGTTGTTCAATAAAAGCTCCTGCCCGTTCTTTGATCCCGGCCATTGGATTTGTCAAGTCTTCAGTTCCGGCCTCATCTTCACTTAGATTTAGCATTGAATCCACAAACTTAGCTTCTGCGACCTCTGTTTCAGGCTCAAGTTGAACTGTTGTTTCCGCCTGTATTTCTGCAGTTGGCTCCTCGCATTCAACCTCCAAGTCAACCACTTCAACTGGTTTTTCAAACCGCTGCTCTATAGTTCGATCAAGTTGTCTTGTCAAGTCATCCATCTCCAATTTCAGATCATCCGTCCTCCTCAACCTCTCATTTACCGCTTTCAGCTCAGCACGAATCCCCCGGGCTTTGTTAGCAACCTTCACAAACAGGTTTGCTTCAGCAGCAGTGTCATCTCCAGCCCCGTGCTTAATTCTGTTCTCACACAAAACCTTCAGATCTTCATCGCAGAAGGAGAAGACCTCCATAGGATCAAATAGACGGATTTCCGGACGGTCTTCACCTTGTAGACGGATAACAGCTTCACCCGTACTGTTATCATAAAACCATTTAAGAAACTCCTGCAGTCGGGGTGGCTGTGTGTCTGGGACCCTGACCCTTGTCATCACTTTCGGAGCATCTATTTTCAGCACGATCTTCCCCTTCCATGACACCCAATGTTTATCCACCTTCTGCCTCATCCTCCTAGGCTTTTGGTATCCGAAATCAACAAAATTTGACTTAGCGGCCTCCTGAATCGCAGCTTCAAACGCACAAGCCCTGCCGCTATCCTCTTTCCCTAATAGTGGTAGCTCTGCAAGCCTACGCAAGTCCCAGCGAGGAAAGGTGGCAAAGTGTTTTCGGTTCTTGACGTATGTAATGTCTCCACCCCTTCGTTTAATCATGTACGCCTCCACCAAACAGTTGTATTTCCATGCAATGATCTGTCTATCTTGCTGTTTGGTGGTGGGTTCGTCTAGATGTTGGAATATTGGTACCTCAGGCACCACAGCTTCTTCCTTTCTAAACCATTCGGATTTGTCAAGCTCAGCGTGTTCAAATTGATAACTCATTCCCTTTTCTTCTACGTTGTATATCTCCGGCTCGTCATCCAAATCTTCCTCGCTGTCAGCATCAATATCAGTATCAGGTTCATCCACCAAAGTATAATCCACACCGGATCCACCAACAACTTCATCCCCTTCAAATACATCCAAATTAATCCCCATTTCCTCATCAAACTCTTCCTCCACGGCTTTTCCCTTTCCTTTATTATCAAAATCAATATCCATTAACGGATATTTTGTAATATCCGTCAAGGAGTTCAGTTCCGCCTCAGTCATAGCCGGTTCAGTTCCAGCATTCTCCTTCAAAACGTTTAGCTCTTTGAAGACCCTCACCAACAGGCACTGCTGATCTTTCATCATCCGACCCATCTCATATATCACCGTTGATTTCTCTGCGTCCTGTTTTTCGAGTTCTTCATGTTTACCTTTCAGCTCAGCCAGATCAGCCTTTAATTTCTCAACCTCATCCTTTAACTCATTTCCAGACCCGGCAGATGTACCCCCTATATCGTGCTTCGCCTTCTTTGATGCTTCAGAGTGTATATCAGCCTTTCTTTTCGTCCCCAGTTCCCTGCCAGCATCTATTTCATCTTGGATCTCATCCACTTCCCGTTCAAATGAATAATTTTTATCCTTTGCATAAGCCTTCCTTTTCTTTATTTTCTTCTCTACCTCCTCTATGTTTTCACCGCCCCGTTTCTTCTCCGACTCAATCAACCTCTGAATATAAGTCCATCTCTCAGCCGGGTACATATTTTCCCACAAATAAGTAATCCTACCCACACAATCCGGCCTCACTGATTTACAATCTTTGAAGATCCTGGAATGCATATCCCATACCTTCAGCTCAGCACCAACAACCGGTAGACCCGGTAATTTGTCATTCAGTACCATTTGAATGAATCTTGGATACATTAACCACTTGGTGCCTTTGGTAGCGTGAATGTTCTCGAGAAGATAATTGAATATTAACTTCGCGAGGTTGGCCTTTTGCCCCCGGCAAAATAGCACCATAGCCCTTGCCCAGTCAAGGTTCAGCCCGTCCGTGCCTCCCTTCCTATGATCCAGGCACATGATAAACACATGAGCGATGTACCTCCACTCCTGGATCAGGTAGGACTTGACAAACTCCATCTTCTTTTCGCCGGGCATTGGCCCCTCATACCCGGCAGTCCGAAGTGCCCCGTACACTTCCTCTGCGGTCATACTTACTTCCTCTCCTACATCCTCTTCCAGTCTAAGGATCCTGGCTAGATCAGCCTCTGTGTACTCCAGGTTATACCCACCGACTTTGGCACAAATGCGTGACAGTTGTACCGACACGTTCATAACAGCGGATCCCCAAAAATCCCGAACGTACGTCTCATATATAGTTGGTGAGTGAGAGATGGCATAATGTATATGAGACGATTTCAGCCATTTGATTGCATCTCTATAGCTCCCGGCCTTTTCAAAATTTTCGTCGAGTAAAGCACACATGTTGTGCTTTTTCTCGAAGAATAAAGTCGACATTTTGCCTGAAAAATAAACGGAGATTGATCAGAAATGAAGATTTGAAAATCAGAAAATAGATTCGCTGGAAATTAGGTTCGCTGGTATAGCGAACCTGAGATTTCGGCATCAGAACCTATAGATTCGCTGACATGAAAAATCAGTCATTGTTGTCGAGCGAATGTATAGGTTCGCTAGAAACAGTCGGGCGAATCTATGTTGTTGCGCGGGCAGCATAACGACATAGGTTCGCTCGAAGTCTTGAACTTTCGTTCAGGTTCGCCAGAAGAACACTTAGATTCGCTGGAAACCCTAGTTTTTGAAAAACGGCCGAAATCACATACAGTCCACCATTATAAAGCATACAAAGCAACAAACAGGTAAACAAAACATTAAACAGGGCTATTATGGAGTAAAACCCTAACAACTTACACCAAAACAGTCATTCAATCGACACTTAAGCAAAGATCGACAGATTTAACAGGTCAAATGAGCGATTAAGGGTTTAAAACACTGATTAGGATGAAAACGATTACATACCAGACAATATTTGTGAAGTTTAAGTGTGAAAAACCGGTGAGTAAGTGAGAATCGAACGTTGGTGGTTGAAAATTTTTAAAAGCGTCTGCTACAGTACAGTGGGTAAACGAATAAGTGAGAAAATTTCGCTGTCACTAGTATATAAACAGACATAGGTTCGCTAGCAGTCAGTCCAGCGAACTTTAGGTTCGCTGGAAGACCAACAGACAAAGCAACCGACTAGTTCGCTAGCAGGTTCGCTGACACAAAAACAAGCATGTTTCATGTCAGCGAAACAAAGACATTCCGGGCGAACCTTGGGGGTCGAGCGAACCTGTAGGTTCGCCTTAGGTTCGCTAGACAAGAAAAATATTTTTGGATTTTCTTAAATTTTAAAAACTTTGTAAATCCGTGAAAACGTCCCACGACTTCAACGCTCCAAAACTAAACATATATACATATGATCCCAAAAATTAAAATTTAAAATTAAAATAAAATAAAATAAAATAAAATAAAATAAAATAAGTATAACAGGAGACGGATTTAAACGCTAGAAAGGATATTTATTCTTCATGATGTTTTGAGTAGAATCCGGAGAATCATCGATTGGCGGGATTGCAGATATGTTTGTCCATTTAAACCCATGCCTTAGTCCTTTCAACAAGAGATCAGCAGCTTCTTTTATCATGTTTTCGGTTTGATTGAAGAGTCTCTGACAACTTGGTCCCCACAGACGTCTAGGTAAAAAGAACAAGTTCTGTCATCAGGGTATATCTGAGCAATACGATTTACTTTGCTTGAATTTCAATGATCAACTTTTGAATGTTGACCGATGCATTAGCTTCTTTTGACACTTGTGCAATTTTTGCATCTTTTCTTTGTGAGTGGAGCATGTCAGCAATTGATTCTTTTGAATACAATGCGACTTATTATTTGGGAAACTCAAATAGTCTAGAGCTCCAGGTCTATACTCACGTATAACAGAGGAGATAAACATTTGAGCATGCTCGGTGAATCTTCAGGTCAATACTTCCGTATAGCAGAGAAGATCCACCAACTCCAGGTCAATACTTCCGTATAGCAGAGGAGTTAAGCACTTGACTCAAGACGTTCTGAGGAGTTAACGAGTAACTCACTCAGAGGCTTTTCCGAAGAGCATCCCTAGCAGCTTTTTATTTTATTTGTTTTGCATACTAGAAACTCGATTCGGGGATAGGGCGAGGGTGATTTGGGATGTTTTGGGAAATCAAGACAAAGATTTGACACTCTCAACCCATTTTTGACAGAACCATTATCTTTGTGCAAGCCAACCACGTCAAGGAGATAATCCTTGTTGTCGAGATCTTGAGCGTTATGTTTGGCTGCACAATCACTGTTTACTTCGTTTTCGGGCTGAGCCTATCTGACATATCCCAAACGCAATGCTTCTGACCTCCTTCAACGACTTTTCGACACCAATCAAAACGGAGATCCTGAAATAGCAAAATTTGAAAAACTATAAATAGTTAATCTTTTATATATCTCCCCCAAAATTTCTATATAATAGCCGTCTAAAAGAAATTTTTGTTTTTCAGATTTTCTTAATATATACAAACTTAAAAGAAACATAGAAGAAGATGAAAATAAAATAAAATAAAGTAACGGAGCAAAGAATCGAGTGACCCACGGATTTTTCAAAGAAGATAAAGACCAGATTATATACATATTTACATATTTACAAAAAGGATTCTCACAGAAAAGGTTTTCAAAAAGATATAAGACCCAGCATGGAGATCAGTTCATAAAAACGTGGTTTATCAAAAGTTTTTGTGAAAAGATCAGCTTTCTGCTTTCTAGTTTCGATAGGAATAATATCAATAAAACCCTTTTCCTGTGCATCCCTGATTGCATGAATTCTCGTTTCAATGTGCTTGGTTCGAGTGTGATGAATAGGATTCTTGGCGATTCCAACAGCAGCTTCATTGTCACAAAAGAGTGGCGTGTGAAGGAAGTTGATGCCATAATCCATCATCTGATGTTGAATCCACAGCACTTGGCAACAGCAACTCGAAGCGGCAATGTATTCTGCTTCTCCTGTGGACAGAGAGACGGTTGTTTGCTTCTTGCTTTGCCATGAAACAAGACATTCTCCAAGGTATTGACATCCGCCAGTGACTGATTTCCTGTTAATCCTGCAACCAGCATGATCACTATCAGAGAAAGCATGTAAATCAAAGTTCCCACCTTTTGGGTACCAAAGTCCCAAACGAGAGGAACCCTTAAGGTAACGGAAAATTCGTTTAACAGCTTTTTCATGTGATTCTTTTGGATTGGCTTGGAAACGAGCACAGTAACACACGGCAAATGTAATATCTGGACGACTTGCAGTCAGATACATGAGAGATCCGATCATCGAGCGGTACCGATGAGCATCCACAGGATTCCCATTATCATCGGAAGTAAGGCATGTTTGAGCTGTAAAAGGAATCAATTCAGGAGACGAGTCATCCATGCCAAACTTCGTGAGGATTTCTTTGATATATTTCTCTTGGTGGATTAGAATTCCATCAGGCTTTTGCTCCACTTGCAGCCCCAAGAAGAAACACATCTCCCCCATTATTGTCATCTCAAAACGATCCATCATCACCTTCTCAAATTCTCTACACAGCCCTTCATTAGTCGAACCAAAAATGATATCATCAACGTACACTTGAACGATCAGCAGCTCGCCATCCACCTCCTTCTTGAATAATGTCATATCTATAGCCCCACGTGAGAAACCTTTACTGAGGAGGTACTGTGTCAGAGTTTCATACCAGATCCTTGGAGCTTGATGCAACCCATACAAGGATTTATCAAGCTTGTAAACCTTTGACGGGAAATCAGGATCCTCGAAGCCTGGCGGTTGACATACGTAGATCTCCTCATCGATGTCTCCGTATAGAAATGCACATTTCACGTCCATCTGATAAACCTTAAAGTTTTTGTTTGCGGCATGAGCAAGAAAGATTCTGATGGCTTCCAGGCGAGCAACTGGAGCAAAAACTTCGGTGTAGTCAATCCCTTCCTCCTGAGCAAATCCCTGAACAACCAGTCTCGCTTTATTTCTAATTACCACACCACGATCATCTGGCTTGTTCCGAAAAACCCATTTAGTGCCGATTGGACACTTGTTAGGAGGAAGATCAACCAGTTCCCAAACTTTGAGCTTCCTGAATTGCTGCAGTTCCATCTGCATGGCATCCACCCAACTCGGATCTTCAAGTGCCTGTTTATAATTCTTTGGAACGATTTGAGACAGAAAGGCAGCATAAAGACATTCATTAATCAAACCGCTCTGACTCCGAGTTCGCACACCATCGGTAATAGATCCAATAATATAATCGTGAGGGTGGTTTTTCAGGGTTTTGAAGTCAGTGTTGAGTAGTAAGGGATTTTGGTCGGTTGTGGGTGTTGGATTTGATGGTTGTGGAGGTGTAGGTGTAGGTGATGGAATGGTGTTGGATGTGGATGGAATATCTGATGTGGAAGTTTGAACAGTTTGGGGTGGTGGAATATCTGGTGGAGGTGATGGGATGTCAAATGAGGTGGGAGGTAGTTGTGTAGCTGATGTGGAAGGTTGTGATTGTGATGGTGTAGGTGTATGATTGAAAATAGAAACCGATGTGTGTGGAGTGATGTCGTCATCGTCAGAGTCAGGAAGATTAAATGATTTGAAAATGGTGGTGGCATCATAAAACCAAGCTGGTTCACTACCAATACTGGTAGTGTTAGATTCTTGCCAGTCGACATAGTAGGACTCTTGCACAATCCGCGTTCGCTTATTGTAAACACGATACGCCTTTTGTGTGGTTGAGTATCCCACAAAGAAGCATTCATCAGAGACAGCCCCAAACTTCGTCTTCTGATCCTGAGTATTCAGTAGAGTGCAAGAACATCCAAAGGGGCGTAGAAAGTCAATCAGGGGCTTAATTCCTCGAAACAGTTGGTATGAAGTCTTCATCTTTTCTTTGACTATCAGCACCCTGTTAAGAACATAAGCTGCACAATTAACCGCTTCAGCCCAGAAAATAATTGGAAGTTTCGACTCGATCAGCATAGTTCTAGCTGCCTCAACAAGAGTTCGATTCTTTCTTTCAGCAACACCATTTTGTTGTGGTGTCCGGGCAGCGCTGAACTGTCTGAGAATACCCCGTTGTTCACAGAAGGAGTTGAAGATGTGGTTTCTGAATTCAGTTCCGTTATCGCTTCTGATGGCTTGAACCTTCTTCTTTCCAAGAACCTCTATTAGAGGTATTAGCTTCATCAATTCTTCTGCAGTCTCACTCTTGTTCGCCATGAATCTCACCCAGGTGTACCTAGAGTAATCATCTGTGACAACCAAGCAATAAGACTTTTTAGCAATTGATTTGACACTTATTGGACCGAATAAATCAGTATGTAACAATTCGAGGGGTTCTGAGATAGTATTTGTAATTTTGAGTTTATGTGGCTTTTTGTGCTGTTTTCCCCTAGCACAAGCCATGCATTTCTCGACCACAGAAAAATCCTTTTGTGGTAAACCCCTAACCAAATTGTTCTTAACCAATTTATTCAGAATTTTAAAATTGATGTGTCCTAAACGTTTATGCCACAAAAATGATTCAAAGGATGATGCTTTAGACAGAAGACATGTCACGGTGGAGTTTGATTCTGTTGATCCCATATTCAGCATATAGGTATCATTTCGTCTCGGAGCTCGCATGATCACCATATCTTCAGGAATAGTGAACTCTGGCTTCAAGAACAGGCATTCGTTTTGAAGAAACATCACAGGAATATTTTTATCACAGATTTGTGATACACTCAGAAGATTGAACGCCAGTTCAGGAACATAGTTGACATCTTCCAAAGTAAGTGAGCCATTTGAGACTTCTCCTTGACCAATCATCTTCCCGCCTTTCTTATCTCCCGCAAAAGCAACATAGCCTCCATTTATGATCCTATAGTTAGTAAGAAGATCCTTCAATCCTGTCATATGTCTGGAACATCCGCTGTCAATATGCCAATGACTATTTACAACGGCATTGGAATGTTCCTGACATTTATTAAAAGAAAAGAAAAGTTAGACCTTTGCAATAGGCACCCAAGTCTTTGTGTACCTGGGTGGTGAAGTTGATGAAGTACTACAAAAGAAATTATTTACAAAAGTGTTTAATCTTTTTCCCAAAGATTTTTGCTTTGTGCTCTTTTGGATTAATTTAGGGCATTGCTTGACAGTGTGACCAGTATTTCCACATTTAAAACAGTGAGACTTCAAATTGGTTTTGGGAATTCTGTTGACAGGAATTTTGTCCATTACAATTTCCTCATCACATTCAGACAGTTGTGAGTCACAGTCACTGTAAGTGTCATAGAGTTCTTTTAACTTACTTGTTGTGACTTTAACTGTATCAGATTCAGGTTTTGGTTTAAGAATGTATGAAAAAGATGATTCCTTCTCTTTTGGTTTTGAAATTCTCACAGGTGTAAAAGATGGAATTTGGTGAGTGAAGAACTTTTGAAAACAGTTTGTTTTGGTTTGACTTTCAGAGACGTGACCTGAAAGTTTGTCTTTGTCATTCACACACACATTATCAATCAAATCAACATCATTAAACACATTAGGGCTTGAAGTAGAACACCCTAAATTACTATTAAACATTGAATTGTCTGAATATGACACGTTGCTACAAACAGAGTTAATTAAACTAGTGTCTTCAAAAGACTTCTTGGAATCAGAACTACTGCAATCACTACTGACAGAACAACCGAGCCCAACACTCCCACCATATGCGTACTCCTCTCTCACTTCCTTAAGATTTACTTCACTTAAACCTGCAATGGAACTGTCAGTATCGTTCTGCATAATCTCTTGTATTAACTCATTTGAGGGATGAGGAATAGGTGTAGGAGAATAACAGAAAGTACTCGGTGGAGGATAGGCATATGTTTCATTGTTACTAAGACCCAACCCTGTCTTAACTCTTGCCCCCCTTTGTTTCTTGCACAGTTCTTCCCTTTTCATACCAGATATGGTCCACTGCTGCAATTTGTTTTTAAGCTTTCTTGCTTCAAACTCAGCAAGTGTAACTTGCTCAGTCAAGTAGTTAATCTCACAGTTCTTTTCTAAAAGAGTTCTTTTTAAGTGTTCATTTTCTTTTAAAGCTTCTCTTAACTTAACAAAATATTTTGATTCACTTAATTTAAGCTCTTTGATGGTTCTTTTTAATTCGTTTTCGTTTGACATTAACAATTTATTTGCTTTGTATATGCCAATTAAACGAATTTTGCAAGCAGATGAACACATATCTTCTATAACATCATAAGGAAGACCGATTACCAGTTTTTCAGCGGCCAGAGCACGATCACATTGACAGTAGGGAGTGCTTCTTTTGAATTCATCAACTGCATCCAGCCTTGCTTTTTCAATCATTTCTTCCAAGCTAGCCTTTGACTCTTCCTCATGCTTCACTTCATTAACAGTGGCTTCACAAACTAACCCAGAATGATTCAGATGTCCTTGAGCAATAACATCTGATTGAACTTTGTCAACATTCTCCACCTTCTCCTCCTCTTCTTTTCCATAAAACTCTTTGAACGGATCAAAGAGATTTATGTCATTGTCATCAAACTCAGCAATTTCAGCAACAAGGGCATGGTTAATCTCCTCCTTGGTTTCTTCGATTTCTGCACTCCAGTCAAAGTTGGTGAGAAGTGCAGTTTCATTCTTTGACTTAGCTTCTTCAACCTTTTCTTGAATTGGAGCAGGTCTTGGATTTGCAGAGTTAACTGGCTCAGTAACGATTGGTAATGGGCATTCTCTCTTGAAGTGGCCCAGTTGTTTGCAGTTATAGCATCGTAACTTTCCTTTGTCATAACCCAGCTTAGCATTCTGTCCTTGATTTCCAAAGTTTCTTCTACCAGTTCTTTCCATGAATCGTCTGGCACGAAGAGTGAGCATAGCCATCTGCCATTGAATATCTGTTTCCTCCAAATCATCAGGGTCCACCTGATACATATCTTCTACAGTCATACCCTTTCCTTTTAACTCACCTGCAACAAGAGCTTCGTAACTGTGAACAAACATTCCAAATAATGCCATGGTGTCTGACGGAATCTGTGTGGTGACGGATGCATTTGAGCTTGAACCAACATTTGAAGGTACACCAGCAGATTTGGCAGATACATGACTTGATGGTCCTCTAGATGCAGCACTATAGGCATAAGAGTTTGCAGCGGATGAGATAAGTGCAGCATTTTGAGACGGAATGTTTGGAACCATCATTGACTGATTATACTCTCTTCTTTTCACGTCAAGGTCAAAAGACTTCAGCTTGTTGATGACGTCCATCAATTTGTAATCAGGAAAGTTTCTCTCTTGTTTCAGTAGCTTGATTTGAAGGCTCCATTGGGGAGGAAGTGAATCTAACAATTTTGCTACTTGTTCGTGATTACCCAGCTTTTCATCATATTTCTTCAGATTACTTGACACAGATAGGAATCGATTTGTGATATCAGTCAAGTTCTCTTGTGAATATCCCACAAAAGAGTTGAATTCCTTTTCAGCCTGAGCTTTTCTGTCAAGTTTCAGATCTTCATTGCCATCATAAAATTCACACAATGCATCATACAGACTCTTTGCAGTTGTGTGTTCTGCAAACCGGTTGAAGATGTCCTGATGTAAGCAAAGTATCAGTGCCCCTAATGCCTTCTTGTCACGATCCAGTAGCTTGATATCAGTTTCAGTAAAAGTAGTTGGATCTGTGTTTACTGAAGTGACAGTTCCTTCAACAGTTGTAGGCACATGCGGACCATTCACTATAGATTCCCATTGGTTGTAGTCGGTGTAGTAGAAGAATGCTTTCAAACATCTTTTCCAATCTTCAAAGTTTTCACCACTAACAAGCCTCGGTGGCCTGTTAGGTTGAACACTGTCCAGATCATTCATATTAAGTGTTGAAGAAGTCATAACTTTGAACAGATTATAGATTCGCTGAAGAATGACAGATTCGCTAGCAAGTTTCGCTAGAAGAACACAGCAGATTCGCTGGTAGATTCGCTGGAGACAGATTCGCTAGACAGTCAAACAGGTTCGCTGACGAGCAAGCACAGATTCGCTGGCCTGATTTTGGCAGCAGTTTCGCTTGCACAGTCAGTCAAAAAGATGAACTTTCGTTCGATGATATGTTAGATTCGCTGGCCACAACACAATCCAAACAGGACAAAAATTTGAATTTAGATTCGCTGGAAGAACTGACAGTTTCGCTGGAAGAACTGATA
The DNA here is from genome assembly GCA_030867185.1 of Tagetes erecta. Lineage (NCBI taxonomy): Eukaryota > Viridiplantae > Streptophyta > Magnoliopsida > Asterales > Asteraceae > Tagetes > Tagetes erecta. Next base: position 11,720,876 of record CM061496.1, on the reverse strand, counting down.
GTTTCGCTGGTAGCTCAACCACTCTGAAACAGTACGGAAACAGCTCGAAAACCCTCAAAACTTGACCATTTGCCTACACGTTTGTTTTAAAAGCTTTGTATGTCCAAATACCACAAACCTTGACCAAAATACAACTCCAAAACACTAAAAACAAGCTTGAAACAGAATCCAAAGTGTTTTGACCCAAAAACTTCAAAAATCAACACAAAAATCACTAGAATCAAACAATCAAGAGCACTAAGGCTCTGATACCATATTGTTGGTCCATAATGATCGTGATTTCAGTGCTTTGTTGACTTGTTTAACACAAATATAACCAATACTTGAAGAACAAAGTGAAGAAAGTCCAAACAACCCAATATCAAGATCTAACACACAATCGAGGTTAATAAGCTACAATGATAAGTAGAATAAGCTCCTAGCACCTCAATGGAACGATTACACAACACAAATCAGTGAGAAATAGTCTTGGTAAAAGATGTGCAAAAGTTACATAAATGTGAAGATAAGGTTACAATATATAGTGATGTTAGGTTCGCTGATAGATTCGCTCTAGCGAATCTATCCAGCGAACCAACACAGGTTCGCTGGGCACATAGGTTCGCCCAGTCGACACCTAGATACAAAAGACATGTTGACCTGCGGGCGAATCTATAGATTCGCCCGTAGGTTCGCTAGCACTAATACGAATACAAGTCAAACAATTACATACAAAAGTAACACCGACAAGCCGGTGGGTCCAACCTATACATAGTGACTATCATCATCTTACTAACTCAGAACTAATTTTGCAGGAGCTTTTTGAAATGGATCTAGATGACGTTGAGGAAATGGACTTGAATTGGCAGATGGTCATGGTTTCTTACAGGACGCAAAAGTATACTTATGTGAACAAGAACTTCAAGCAAAGTGCAAACTCTGGTTTGGACTAGTCTAAATCCAGATGTTTTAACTGCAACATTTATGGGAATTTTTCAAGGGAATGCAAAGCACCTAAACAACAACAATCTGGTGGACAATCAAGTTCCAACTCTCAATCACATCAAGCACATCAAGGAAGTTCAAGCAACTCAGGATTTCAATCAAGATCTCAAAGATCGTTTCAGATACCATATCAGAGTGTTCCAATGCTTGAACTCAAGGAAGAAGCAAAGTTTGTTGAAGGTCTGAACAAAGCACTAGTAGTCAGTATCAAGGATGGATATGACTGGAGTGCATACGCGGAACAATTTACTGTTGTTGTTACATCTAACCTTGCCCTTGTTGTTGAAATTAATGAACAAGATTGGTCAGAGGAGAATGATCCAAGGCTTGATGGAGAAGAAGATGATGATACTTATGATTGGAGTGACAAGTCAGATCCGATTGAACTTGAAAATCAAAAAACCGATGTTAATCAAGCTATTGAATATGTAGAAGTCACTAAATCTGAAGAAGTTATTCAACTTGAAGAAGTTACTTAGTTTAAAGAAGTAACTTTAATGGCACAGTCCGAACAACCAAAGGTTGATTTATCATCAGTTGACTCTGAAAAACCATTTAATTATGTGCCATTGCCAGAAGAAGTGAGGGAAAAGTTGTGCTCTATTCAATGTTTGGAACAAACTGAACATTACCGAACTTATTCATTCAAAATTTGTGACAAACTGAACAAAGAAGAGAAAAATCACAAGAAACTTAAAGAAGAATCATAAGATCCAACTACAAGATTATTGGAAGAAATCAATTGCTGAAATTAAAATGCTAAAACATCAACTCACTGAAATGACCAAGAATCTAGAACTTGAGAAAGTCGCTCATGCATCAACTCAAGTGGAATTGGCAAAAATTAAAAGTTGTAAAACAATGGTAAAACAAATGGTGAGTGAGAGAGGAAATAACAACAAAACTAAACTTGGATTTACACATAAACCCATGCCAGAGTTAATCTCAAACATCTTACCAGACAGCTTTAACACAAATGATCATTCACCTGAAAATGAAGCAAAACTGAAGGAGTTTCTCAAGAAGAAATAAATTCTCGAAAATTCTGATGATAAAATCGAATTTAAAGTCATTGTGTAAACTAACAAAGTGAAAATTCAGAATGATCATCCCGTGAAGATTAAGTCTTACATGCCGAAGAATAGGAGGAAGCGGGTTTATGTACCCAAAGGATCACAAGTGATCAAAGAAATCATTTCCAAAGGAAAGGGAAAATCATTGCCCAATGATGCAACAAGTGATGATTCTTCTTATGGGTTTAATAATCCGGAATTCATCAAGTGGCAGAAAGAGAGGCAAAGGCAAAAAGTGAAAGCTTAAATTCAAAGCCTGAGCAATGAAAGTTCTTCACAGTCAAAGAACTTTTCAAGAAAATCAAAGTCAAAGCTGAAATCAAAGTTAAAATCAACGCATAATTAAACTCAAAGCACTCAAAGTAACAAATTTTTAAAACATGTTAAGTTTTTGTCTATTGCTAAATTTTATACGAACAAGTCTGAAGATTACCAACGTAACTCAAGGATCAAACCATTCTCTGATCTGAAATTCAAGTCACAAGTCTTCCCCTGTAAACAAAATTTTGAATCTAAGAAGGTTTAAACAAAACTTGTCTCAATAAAAAACCGCCAACAAAAGTAAAGTGAACAAGTCACAAAATCTTAAACAAACCGTTAACATGAAATCCTATAAAATTAAACAAAGATCAAATTCTAATTTTGAATTGAATTCAAAGGTAAACCATTATTTGTTCAAAGAATAGCAAAGGTATTGTGAAATATGTGACATGTACAATCATCAAACTGATGAATGTTTTTTAACAAATATTGTCATATTTGTGATAATAGAAATCATTCAACCGATGATAGTTACTTCATTCGTTATTGTGTTATTTGTGATGAAAGAAATCATAACACTTCGGATTGCTATTTCCAAAAGAGCTCACATAGATAAAGTCAATTTCGAAACTCAAAACTTAAACCGGTTCGAGATCTTTCATAAAGATCAATTCTTAGTCTTATGATTCATGTGATATACCGACCAAGTATTATCACAATGATAGTTTTGTTCCAAGATCTGCTGATATGAACAACCGAGTTAAAAGTGTTACTCGAAATCATCTTGATTTTGAATTGGAAGAACGATTTCATGCTTTAAGAAACAAATAAAGAATTGATTTGAGTAAGTTTCTTTACAAACAGTTTACTATCATTGATAATTATGGCAGGCCCAAGAATATATCGGCTTAGGTTGATCTCTCAAACTAATCATATTGGAAATGCAGGCACGCCCAAGAAGACCTATCAACACATGGTACGTTGATAGTGGGTGTAGCCGGCATATGACACGCAATCATGCCTTGCTGAAAGATTTCAAGCAAAAAGATAGTACATCCGTTGCGTTTAGAGGAGATGCACGAGGAAAGATTACTGGAGAATGAACAGTATCCAATGAGATCATTAGTTCTGATAAAGTCAAGTATTGTGCCCAGTTGAACTTTAATCTACTAAAGTGTTTCTCAGATTTGTGATAAATCTTTTCTAACTTGGTTTGATGACTCTTATTGTTATATTTTGAAACCAGGTTTCTAGATCAGTATAAAATGGGTGGTCATCAAGGCAGAACGTGATCAATATGTATACAAACTGGATGTCTCAAGTGGATCCGAAAGTTGAAACCACGTGCCTGATTGCTCATGCTTCAAATGATGACAACCAATTTTGCATAGATGGATCGGACATTCTAATTTCCGGAACATGAATAAGCTCGTAGCTGGAAATCATGTAGTAGGAACACCAATGAAGAATTTTGCTACAAATGATTACTGCGCAACATGTTAAAGGGAAAACAACACATAACGTATTTTAATTCCAAGTTAATGAACTCAAACTCAAAGCCATTGCAAATGTTGCATATGGATTTATTTGGTCGAACCAATGTGATAAGTGTCCGGAAGAAATCATACTGGTTGTAATCATTGATGATTCTACTTGATTTTGTTGGGTTTTCTTTCTACATTCAAAATCTGAAACTGGTGAAATATTAAAAGAATTTATCGTAAAATTTGAAAACCAATTGGATAACAAAGTAAAAATAATCAGAAGCGATAATGGAACCGAGTTTAAGAATTCTAATGTTGATTCTTTTTGTGTATTGAAAGCATTACAAGACAATTTAGTGCTCCTCGGACTCCACAATAGAACGAAGTTGCTTAAAGGAAAAATTTCACTCTAATTTAGGCTTGCCAATCGATGCTTGTGGACGAAAAAATTCCAATCACCTTCTAGGACAAAGCAATATCTACGACGTGTTTTGTACAAAATAGAACACTCCTTGTGCAGGATAAAAACAAAACTCCTTATGAGTTAATTTTTTGTCGCAAACCGCACATTGAGTTCTTAAGATCTTTTGGTTGTCCAGTTTCGATTTTAAGTCCAAGTGACCGATTAGCGAAATTTGACGCAAAAGAAGATTATTTGTTTTTTCTAGGTTATTCTTCGGTATCAAAGGCTTTTGCGAGTTTACAACTCAAAAACTAATACTTTGATTGAAACCTATAATGTGAAATGTCTTGAAAACTCATTTCCATCTATTGCCAATGGACCTGCATGGTTAGTTGATTTACACTCTCTTTCAAAATCATTAGACTCTAACGTGTTTGACAATGCATGTACATCAAAGAAACAAGACGGGGATCTAGGATCTTTCAGTGATGACTCAGATGATAATATGGATGATTCAAGTCAAGTCTATCTGTTCTAATCATTTGGTGATTCCTCTGAAGTTCCAAATCAACCACAAGTTCAAGATCAAGTTCCTCTAGCTTCAAAGAATTAGATTAATGAAAATCATGTTCCTGATGTTCAAAATGAAGTTCAAAATGGCTCTCCTAACGATGGTTTTGAGATTATTCAACAAGAGTCGGAGTCTTCATTAGATTCAGATTGTGAAGAAGTTAATCACAGTTTGGATTATTTCATCAACTCACCATCATAAGTATCGAATTTCACTCCTTATACATCATATCTATTGTAAGATCAATCTGAATTGAATCAATCAAATCTAAATTTGAATATTCAAAGTGAAGTTATTCCAACATCTCGCATGCACAACAATCATCCACAGTCTCAGATCATTGGTCCATTAAACAAGAGAACTATGCAAAGCCAATCAGAACAAGCAAACATTTGTTTGTACTTGTGTTTCTTGTCACAAGTTGTTCCAAATAATATTACCGCAGCATTGAAGGACAATAGCTGGATAGAGGCTATGCAAGAAGAGCTTCTATAGTTCAAAAAGTAGAAGGCGAAGAATCTGTTTGACCTACCTAAAGGAGAATCAGCCATTGGAATGAAATTTTTATTTAAGAACAAGCCCGACGAATGAGGAATTGTCATCCAAAATAAAGTTCGACTAGTTGCACAGGGATACACTCAAGAGGGGGGAATAGATTATGAAGAGGTATTTACCCTAGTAGAAAGACTTGAAGCCATTCGAGTTTTCCTGGCTTATGCATCTTATATGAAGTTCAAGGTAGTCTAGATGGATGTCAAAGGTGCTTTTTTATACCGGCCAATCACAAATGATGTTTACGTCAAAAACCTCCTGGTTTCGAGGATCCAGACTATCCACATCGACTATATAAGCTAAGTAAAGCATTGTATTGACTTCATCAAGCACCAAGGATTTGGTATGAGACATTGCCAAAGAATTTGATTAAATATGGATATTCAAGAGGTCAAATCGATCCTACCTTGTTTATCAAGAAGGCTGGAAAGGATCTTCTGTGTGTGCAAGTGTATGTAGACTACAGCTTTTTCAGATCAACAAGTCCTGAAGTGTGCAAAGAGTTCGAAGATATTATGAAATCAAAATTTCAGATGAGTTCGATGGGAGAGATCAACTTCTTTCTTAGATTATAAGTGACACAGTCTGAAGACGAGATTTTCATTAATCAAGAGAAATTCGTTCACAAGCTATTGAAAAAGTTTCAAAATGCAAGACTGTCAATCTATCAGAACTCCATCTGATGTCAATTCTAAGATCGACCCTGATCCAAAAGGGAAATACGTTTACCAAACATTGTATCGTTCACTAATGTATTTGACTGCATCAAGACCTGATATTATGTATGTTGTTTGTGTATATGCTCGCTAACAATTGGACCCAAAAGAGTCAGATGTAATTATTGTCAAACGGATCTTTCGTTACCTCAAAGGAAAACCAGCTCTTGGACTTTGGTATCCGTATGAAGGAAACTTCAAGCTACACAGTTATTCAGACAGTGATTATGGTGGTTGTGCTTTAGATCACAAATCTACAGCGGGTGGATGTCAATTTTTAGGACCCAGACTCGTGTCATGGCAATGCAAGAAACAGACAAATGTATCCGTTTCAACAAAAGAAGCTTAGTACATAGCTGCATTTGCTGGATGTTCTCAAGTCCTCTGGTTGTAGAATTAACTACTGGACTATGGGTTCAGTTTTCAGGAAACACCAATATACATAGATAATACTGCTGCTATGTTCATTATTTCTAATCCGGTTCAACACTGCAAAACAAAACATATCGAAATTCGATATCACTTTTTAAGATACAATTTTGAAAAAGGTCTAATAATATTGTTAAAAGTTCACACTGATAATCAACTGGTGGATCTTTTCACAAAATCATTTTTGCCAGTCGGTTTGAATTTTTAGTTCAATCCATTGGTTTAATCAAAACAATCATGGTTAAATCATATCTTTTGAAAAGAAAATAAAAAACATACAAATCATAAAATTTAAAAATATAAAAAGTAAGGTCATTTCTAATTTGCATGCCTTAATTATATGTATGAATGCATGTATGTGATTGCATTGAAAAGAACAACTAAAAACAGAATAAAAGAATCTAACGTGCTAAAAAATAAGAAGTGATAGATAGACTAGATATATCTGAAACATCATTTTCATATCCGTAAAGACTGATGCGTGTTAATTGATGTACGAGATGGCTCAGGCAAGTAGACTGAACAAGAATACTCAATGATGGTTTAACTAAATAATCATGATCTTTGTGTCAAGAACCATCTTATTTCATGTGTTGATATTCGCTTTTCAGATAGACTTCTTGTAATGTCACTTACACACACCAGGTAATGACATAATAAAATCAATGTTAAGTAAAACATCTGTGAAATTCTTCGTTGTGGTGCTCATACAGTTTCATACGAGTTCTCCTTTTTTGTAGTGAACTATAGACCTAGAATACCTCAAGATGTACAAAAGATTCCCAATGTGGAACATAGCCAAACGAATTCCAAAGCGGAATATAAAAGAGGATTCCCCAATGGAACACCACCTAGGACTTCCATTCATGGATTTCTTCAAAACCCCAAAAAGCTTCACTGATTATATTGTAAATGACCAGTTTTTAAAGTTGCTAAAGTGCTTACTTGTTGTCTTGATGATAGTAGAGCTTGATATTGTTCTAAGTGTGGGTCACTTAAGTTCATCTTAAACCAACCTTAATTTATCATCCTGAACAAAAAAGTAAGCGAGCCAATTCGAGCTAATTGATTTGTAAACATTTCACTCAATCCAAACACAAGTCAAATGTCTATTCTCAAAAAATCAAAAAAAAAAAAACGTGAGTTTAATAAATTTCTAGTATGATTTTACTGCCGTCGTTAAAGATTCATTGCATTGCATATCTATATATATTTCAATATCTTTAATTTTCTGTGTGTTTATGTTCGCACGCATGTGGATTCATTGATGATTTTCTTGTTCTTCTTAAAACTTATAAATTTCTTGAAATTTAAAAGTTTAGGGGGGTGGATAAAGAAAATATAAAAAAAATCAAGAAAAAGAAAATTAAAGAATGTCTCGAAAGTGATTAAAAATAAATAATGTGGTTTGGGTGATTCGGAGAACGCTAAAATGATCTAGTATATGTGTTGGATATGTCTTAATTTTTTTTAAGAAAATAAACTTGGAAAGGCTTTTTGTATATTGAAATGTGATAAATTTGTAAGTTTAATAAAAATAGTCAATGATGAAAATCTGAAAATTCAATGAATTATGTGCGAAAATAATTAAAATTGGTTATTTTGATGTCATAAATGCAATTGGAATGAAAAACATTTGAATTTAATTCTAACATGTTTAGAATTAATGATTTCGGGTGTTAAATCATGCATTTAATGAAGTCAAAGTTAAAAGTCGAAAAACAGATGGAAATTATTCAAAGTCAACTGGACAAACGGACAAATAGTGTTCATACGTCTACACGTGAAGAATTTTCTAAGTCTCAGGCGTATTATGAACATCAAACGGACAAATAGTGCCCAAATGGACAAGCAGTTGTTATATGTTTGAACTTGTTGGAATTCTAGGTTGAAATCTAGACACTTTACAGCACCGATACGGCCAAAAAGTGCTCATGAGGCTAAAACAGATGGAATATTCTAAGTGTTGAAAATGAAGTGTCATACGTCTACAAATTCTTAAAAATTTGTACAAGTGTTGATATCAGACGTAGCATGATGCTCAAACGGCCAAAAAGTTGATTTGAAGTGAAGGTGTAGTCGATTCATAATTTGATGAAAATTGTCTAAGTGTTAGACGTTTTGTGTTTCCCAAACGGCTAAACAGTCCTCATACGGATATAATCTTAGATAAAAACTAAGTTTTTAGACGTTTTGGAAACATCAAACGGATAAACATAGGCCATACGGCTAGAAAAATTCAGATAAAATCTAAGTATTTGACGTTTTGGTAACACCAAATGGATTAAAGTTATCATACGGCTGAAATGTTCCCAGATGTCTAGAATTTTATGTGAAACTTTCTAAGTCTTCATATCATACTGCTAAACAGTTGCCATACGGCTACCTTTTAGGGTTTTGGTATAAATACCTAACACTTATCATTTTTGTTCATTTTATCTGTGCGGCTGAAATCTTATTGAATGTTCATCTTCCTCAACACCTGATAACATTATTTCGACCTAGTTTGATCTAAGACCAATTTTTGATCAATATAAAGGTAAGAACTCGATCTAATATACTATTCGAACTTCGATTAAACTAATTTTGACTTACCCATTTCGAGAACAATTTCGGCGTTTATGACCTAACACTTAATCGATTCAATAGTAAAAACTGGGTTGTCATAGAAATTGGATATCATAGTAACAAAGCACACGACACACTTTTTATTAAATTCTAATAATTATCATAACATAAGTTTTGGAACATGAGTCTTAAATATAAACGACAAAAGTAATAAAACAGAAACAATAAATGCAATTGTCTTTATTATTTTAACTAGGTCCAAGACAATCCTATATCTTGGCAAAAACAGCAAAATAACATCAACACCTGAAATATGTGAAAAAAAGTTAGCTAATAAAAGCTAGTAAGTAAACCACAATGGATAAATAACAATATGCAAATCTGAGATCATCATAAATATGTTGCACAATCTTACATGTATAGCTATTTCATACTACTCTCAACCATGACCCCTTGAACACACATTGAAATTGTAATATAACTTGTAGCCAATTATCATACGGAACCAACTCATGTATAAATTAAAGATAATATTTCAAGCAATCGTCACCTAACCGTCTCGATATATGAGTTATCAATAATTATTTTGCAACTTAAGGACATGACATAGCAACATAGTATAGCAACTTGTAACTATGGATAGCAACTTGTAACATTGAATAACAATTGTAACATAGAAACTTGTAACATTGAAATTGAATTTGAATGGTCGGGTTTAAATCACTTATCGATGTTGTACAGGCAGGTGGGTTTGTCAAACCATTAGCACTAACATTGTACCGGTGGGATTACCAAGTAACAATACTACTTTAAACTACCACATAAGTTTGCATCTTGTCGCAAGTCAAGACTAACACATTTTATGATCACTTTTGAAAAAAAAAATATAAAATGGAAAACATTGTATAGTATATGAACACATATTTCAGCCCCAAAATGTAAAAGTTAAAAGGGGAGTGAATTTACTCACCTTGAACTCGGGCACGAAACAAATAGTAAACAATTTACATTCAACTTCTGCATTTCGACGAGATGCTTCTAACGGTGGTAACAGCATACTTTGAATCGCAAGGGTTTGAAAGATATGGGCTTTCAAAGGTTACAGCAGCAAATGTTTCACTCTCTTTTCTTGTTTTTCCGGCGAGTTCGAAGGTTGTGGAGGTGGTTGCAGGCAAGCGATGAAGGTAACAGCAGGTAACTGATGTGCTTGATGATCTTGTAGTGGCTGTAATGTTGATGGTGGGGCGGTTTATGGTGGTGGTTCGTTGTTACAGTTATGGGGTTTGGTGATGGTGGTGGTGTTGCTGCGTTGTTGTGGCAGTGCAGCTTGTGGTGGTGGTGCTGCTGTGTTGTTGTGGCAGCTAGTGCAGTTTGTGGTGAGTTCAACGTTGATGTACATATATAATTATACTTGTTTGCTACTATAAGGTGAGTTCCATGGCCCTTTTTCTTTTACTTACTCTTTTTGGGGGAGATACATGCTGTAATTACTTCTTTTACAAACTTGGTTCTTAGTATGATCACATGCGTACCTAGTGTCAGTACTTTTGCCTTACGTTTTGACCGTTAATTATATTGCAAAGCGAGGAAATTTTTAGTAGTACAACTGGGTTTGACAAACCCCATCAAGGCTGGTCGCGCCAGTACGACTGGAGGTCGAACGGGTGTTTAATTGTCCTATCCATTTACCGTCTCTGTGAGACATTGGCTTGAGACGTTCATTTCTTTACATTGCTGTCAGCTTCGTTCGTAAACAATTTCCTACACTAGTGTAGCATGCATAGTAGTCTAGCTAACTCCTTGATATACTAAGGGAATTACTGAATTTACTTTTTGAACATATTTTATAGTTATGTAAACCTGGGAACTCACCAACTTTATGTTGACACACTTTAGCATGTTTATCTCAGGTTGTCAAGATCACACTCACGGATAGGGTATTCATTCATTGGTCGCATTGATTTGAGAACTCAACATTATTTATTATATTACATTTGTAAATTCAAATATTATAAATCACCTTTACTAAAAATATTCTTATTTACTATTTACGCTTCCGCATTTAATCTAAAAATGTTATTTTAAATTTTATTACTTAAATACAATACGTTACCTTTCAAAATCATATACCTCGTTTGGTGTAACTAATGATCGGATCCTGGTGTGTCACACTCCTAACGGTAAAACTTCGTTAGTGGAATTTGGGGGTGTGACACTTGAGTTCGTATGACAAGAAGTTATTGGTAAACCAGGTGTATTGATTATGGAGGTAAATAGTGTTATAAGAGATGAGGTTGTTTCTCTATTATGTGGTTTAAAAAAAGTAATAACTAATTAAGTAATAATTTTATAAGAGGTTGAAAGTTTTAATCTTTACCCTAGTTAGGAGAGATTGATTTGAAAATAAATGACATAATCTAAACTTCAACTTTCAAGTACTCGGTATTAGAAAACATATAACATGGTGCTTTGTTGCAAGTCTTTGTATCGTATTTGAGAAAACGTGGAAATGTCGTGTAATCGTTAAATTAACCAATCTCTTTTTAAAGAGATCCTTTGTCATAATAATTTTTTTATTATTTTATTATCTTATTTATTTATTTTTGAAAAAAATACGGAAATCTTTTAATAGAATTAACTACTGGTTGGTAATTTTACAAAAACCGCAGATAAAATATGATATTTTAGGTAGAGAGTTTATACGTAAGACACATTGGGTTTGGATAAGTTTATAAAAACGAGATGTATAAAATTTCATTTGTGCTCATATATACAAATGAAATATTTTAGTTCGATGAGCTTATGAAGAGTTGTGTAGTGAGTTCACGTTAAGTTTTGGAAAATGAATTTATGAATAGCGTCATTTAGTGATGGATTACAATCTTATGATTAGATGGGTAGTTTAGACAATATTTGAGTATTGAGATCAACTTGGGATACTTTAGGGGTAAACGTTCGATTCGTAAACCAAATGAATATGTTGGCATAAAAAAATAGTAAATCTTTTATGAGATTTCAGAAATCGTGAATAAAGTCTTTAATTTGAGATTCGATAATTGAATTGAGATTAGAAGTACGTCTTAGATTTGGTATTTGATTTGAAGTTTTGATAATTCGATTGAGGTTATTCAATGTATCTTAGTTTTGATTTGGAACATTTTGTTCAAAGTGTCGTAATTATGTTATATGGATAAGCTAGCAGACATTTCATATAACTAATGATATAGTATAGAATCAAATGATAATATGTAACGTAGGATATATAAGAAGATTTGGAACAAGATTTTTAATCGAATGAAACATCCGGTAAGAATGATGATAGCACCTTGATCTTCTCATAAAATCATTGGAATTTTAGAAAATAGAGCATTCACTTAGAAATCATAGAAATCTCTTAGAAATCATAGAAAATGTGAATAAATCAAACTAGAATTCTTGCAAACATTTAAAGTAACATAGAAAACACATGGAAATATTTAGAAATCTTTACAAAAATGATAATCATAGAATCATTGAAAGATATATAGAATTTGAAGGCTTACGAATGTCTCTTGGTTTTGGGCATGCTTTAGCCTATAGGGTTACACTCATCTCGTCCATCCCCAGGTAAGTATACATGTCCCTTAACGAGATTTATACGAATGCTTTGCCTTAGACAGGATGTCCGTGATACAAGCGTTTCCCCTAACAAATTGCACACGTTCCCACGTTTCAAATTTACTTAAGACGATGACGAGATTCCACAAAGAGAAAGACCCTAATCACACAGAAGAGTCTCTTGTATCTCCTTCGCAAAATCGGAAAATAAAATCAAGATAGGAATAGAAAGATTTATAGAAAGAACATCTTCTAGAAGAGTTTTCTAACACAAACAATTTGCACTAAGGACTCTTGGGTTATAGTCTAATTCGGTGTGTTTCTAATACCCTATCCTAGTTCCTTATAACCATGGCTTTGATACCAAACTGTGACACCCCTCCCGGCGGCGGAAACACCTGGTTGTCATAGAAATTGGAGATCAATAGTAAGAAAGCACATGACACACTTATTAATCTCTAATAATTATCATAACATAAGTTTTGGAACATGAGTTTTAAATAGAGGCGACAAAAGTAATAAACCGAAACATTAAATGCAATTGTCTTTATTATTTTAACAAGGTCCAAGGCAATCCTATGTCTTGGCAAAAGCAGCAAAATAACATCAACACCTGAAATATGTAATAAAGTTAGCTAATGAAAGCTAGTGAGTAAACCATAACTGATAAATAATAGTATCGAAATCCGAGATCATCATAAATATGTTACGCAATCTTACATGTATAGTTATTTCATACTATTCTAAACCATGACCCATAGAACACACATTGAAATTGTAATATAACTTGTAGCCAATTATCATGAGGAACCAACTCATGTATTAATTAAAGATAAATTTTCAAGCAACCGTCACCTAACCGTCTCGATATATTAGTTATCAATAATTATTTTGCAAGTTAGTGACATGGCATAACAACATAGTATAGCAACTTGTAACATAGCAACCTGTAACATTGAAATTGAATGGTCGGGTTTAAATCACCTATCGATGTTGTGTACAGGCAGGTGAGTTTGTCAAACCATTAGCGCTAACATTGTACCGGTGGGATTACCAAGTAACAATACTACTTTAAATTACCACATAAGTTTGGATCTTGTCGCGAGTCAAGACTAACACATTTTAGGATCTCTTTTGGAAAACAAAATAGAAAATGGAAAACATTGTATAGTATTTGAACACATATTTCAGCCTCAAAACGTAAAAGTAAACAGGGCAGTGAATTTACTCACCTTGAACTCGGGCACGAAACAAATAGTAAATAATTTATATTGAACCGAGGATTGCCCAGATACTAGAATCACCTAAAAGTAAATGACATATCTACTTAGTAAAACATATACTATAGAAAACTAGAATAGGAACAATAGAAATCTAAGGAAATTGGAATTTTAGGGTTTCGGATTGGGATTTATGGTTTCTCGTAAAACGACTAAAATATATAAACTCATTTATATTTAAGGACGGAAAAATAATAGTAATGGTAAGGACAACATTTTTGATAAATAATAGCAATTAGTTAGAAAATAAATAAACCTCAGTGATCCAATTTCATAAGAAGTTTATTAAGTTCATGACAAAATTAAGTTAAAATACAGCTAGCGTTTTTAGAACGGTTTATATTTTATAACGCTAAGTAAGAGTGAGGTTCACCTACATAGTGTTATAAATCTAAGAAGGCTAAGAATCAATAAGAGATTGACATGTGGCATCTAGGAAAATTAGGAGAGAGGGTATTTTAGTCATGCCCTCTTTTTTAAATATTTTCTCTTCACATGCAAGTCACATGTCAATTCCCCCACTTTTTTAAAACGTTTATAACTTTTACATACGACATTATTTTTTTAAACAAATTACACCATAAAAACGAGAATTTTTTTCTCTTTAAAACGCGTATAATATTGATATATAAAAAACGAACTTTTTTTTCACAATTTTTCAGCTCATTGTGTCTAACGTCAGGTCATTGTGTCTTCCGTCAGGTCATTGTGTCTTTCATCAGGTCATTGTGTGATTGTGTCATCCGTAAGGTTGTTGTGTCATTCATCGGGTCATTGTGTAATCTTATTTGACAAGTATTACACAATGATCTAATAATAATTACACAATAACACAAAAAGTATTTCAAAGATCTTGCTCTCACATCATCCTCCTTAAAAAATAAATAAACAAAACTTAAAAAAACTACTATTTACTCATTGTGTCTTTTTTCATTGTGTCTAATTTAAAAAATAAAAAAAAACGGTAATTTTTTTAATTTTTTTTAATTTTTCGTTTATTTATTTTCTGAAAGAGGAATACATGGGGAACAAGGTCTCCGAACCACTTTTTTCAAATTTGATTTATATTGTGAGTTATAATTTTTTTTTAAAGTGTCATTGTGTCTTTGTTTACCATTGTGTCATTCTCACACTTTGTAACAAAAAATGATGTTGTCTTTGAACATTTGTCAAACACATATTAACAATTTGTGACACGGTGATAATTTCTAAACACATAATATGACACAACAAATATTTATAATAAGATGATATTATATAATGACTTAAGAATGAACCGATAAAAGTGATATTTCACTAGTTATAATAAAACACAATCACATGATATTACACAAGGACTAGACAAGTGCCGAAATTTTTTTTTATTTTTTATATATCAATATTATACGCGTTTTAAAGATAACAAAACGCTTGTTTTTTGGTGTAATTTTTTTTAAAAAATAATATCGTATCCAAAAGTTATGAAAGTTTTAAAAAAAGTGGGGGAATTGGCATGTGCCTTGCATGTGGAGAGAGAAAGTCAACAAAAGTGGCTATGACTAATGTACCCTTCCATCAATTTCTTTTCCTACAAATTGATCTCAACCATTAAAAAAGAGATCTAAAGGTCATAAATCCTTCTTAGCCTTCTTAGATTTCCAACACTATGTAGGATAACTCTCCTCCGCTAAGTAATATATATATATATATATATATATATGTATATATATATATGTATATATATGTATATATTACACTTTTTTATAAACTCTAACTCTTTACAAACTTTATAAAATAACCTCCTTGGAAAATAAATTTTATAAATATTTTTGAGTTCAAAATATATTAATAATCGATTTTAAATAAATATTGTAATATGGAAATATCCAAAAATAGCCCAAAATAACATCCAACCTTAACTAGACGTGCTACGCTAGAAACCTTGATTCGAAATAGACTTTAATTGTTTTGTGTTTAAAATAGCTAAAATTCCTAAATACCTCAAGAACATGAAACCCTAAATTGCAAATTACTTGGAATCGTTTCAAGATAAAGCAAATTTTATAGAGGGATATTGATCAGGAGATTACTACGAGCATTTCAACATAATTAACTTACTTAATTATATACCAACTTGATAAGAGAGTATGAAGAACAGAATGCAACGACCATGGAATCAAAGGACGAGTCTTTGATGATTTCAGCTAAAATTAGTTTATCAAAGAGAGAATGAGCGTGCATTAGAGTGAATTGGTCGAGTTAATTGTGTTGATCGCTTTGGAAAACCAGTCGAACGAGTTTCGAGTTGAATACGAGTAAAGAAAATTAATTAGGTGTTAATTAGGTGATTAAAACTTAATTAAGTGATACAAACGGATTCAAAATGATGGTATGATCGATTTCTTTGATATCCTTTATTAATTTTGAGCGTTTTGGATCGGTTGAAGTTTTGGGTTTTAATTGCTGTTCTAGAAATGGGATTTTAACAAACCAAATGATGTTTAGATACCCATTGGGGGTTCGAAACGTGTTTGGGAAGGTGTTAGAACTGTTTTATATGAGATTAGTTAGAGTAAAAAGGTTAAAAAATGCATGTATAGGTCTTGCCGGAAAACGGGTTATTCCGGCCAAGTGGCCGGAGGTTGAGGTCGCCGGAATTAAGGGGATTGAACACGACCCGGGAGGAGGTTTGGGTAAAATTTACAAAACTGGCCCTCGTGGTTTTGGATTAGTTATTAATTTGTGTTTTTGACTTTATTATAAGTTTCTAATTTGAGAGTTTCGGAACAAAGTTAAATAAATACTTGTTTTAACTAACTTAATTGAGTTCACTCGTAACGCATATTTATTGACGTTTATGAATGATTATATTACGGTTGACGTTAAAAGACTATTTCAAGACTTAATAGTATTTTTCTTTAACAAACTTTATAAAATTTCTTTTATAAAATACACTTTAAGTATATTTTGGAGATTTATTTATAACTAGTAATTAACTAGGTTTTTAGCCTGGGCCGCGCGTTGCGGCGGTCGGGACATCTGGTTTGGTATAGTTATATGATGCAGTTTGGGAAGCGATCAAATGGCTCACAAGAACACACGAATATAATCAAAAGACTTTTAATCACAAGCTTCAAACCGAATACTTGGATTGCTGGTTTCTTCAAGAAACGATAAAATAACTCAATATCTAACTAACAAACAATGAACCCTAGAACCTAATTTAAAGGAAAAGAGACATCATCACAATAGGAAGTAATACTGAAAATTAGGAAATAAATAATTAAATAAATAACAAATCTCTTCCAACTTTATCTATAATCTTCGACTCCATCCATCTGCATCATACTCCCCGTCTTAAAAAAACTCGTCCTCGAGTTTTGCTTTCTAGCAAAAACCACTCGGGTCAAAGGGAACATCGGGTCGTTTCATGCATACCATTTTCATGACTCCCTCCAATGAATTACCTGTCAATAAAATCTGGACCCCTTCAAAAAAATGAATTGCACCTACTATATATGTCCATAAACCTACCCTTAAGCCCACCATCACTCTTTAATTTCCTGATAAGTAAATTATGCACACGTGAAACTTGCATCAATATCATAAAGAATTCATCATCACCCTTATTTTATATCTTGGAAATCATCTAGGCAAACTGTGAATACCCGTTCGACTATGGAAGAAGAGTTTGTTGCCTTAGACGCTGAAGAAGCTGCTGAAGAAGCTGAATGGCTCAAAATCTTCCTAGAAGGTATTCCTTTGGGGTATCTTAGCAGTTTGAATAGAAAATGTGGGGCATTGTTGGAACTTTGTAAAGAATGTGGGACTTGTCCCACATAGGAAGCAAGAAGAAAATCAAAGCCCCTTATAAGCCTTGACTTGCATTCATAATCAAATTGATTTATTGGGCTAATATGGATGAGCTAGGCTATGTGTGTTAACATATATATATATATAAATATATATGCATAGCTCTAATGAATCAAGACAAGGGCCTTGGGCCTTAGGGCTCTTAGGGTCTCATGACTAGTAAATTCGTTTTTATAAGTTATAAACGAAATCAGTTTTTTAACTTAATTAACTGTTTCATTTAATTATTAATTACAAAACTAAAATACAGTTTAACAATTAATAAACTGTTATATGATTCAGATATATGTATATGCATTTCATGCATCAGAAACAGACACACAAAAATTCAATCCACAAATTCTTGCAGATTCGTTCATAAAGCTCATAGACAATTTCGTTAGAATCAAGAACTTCATCTTGGTTGATTGTTGTATTCTCAAAGCAGATCCGTGCACCGGAAATTTCGGTTTTAAAACACTACTCGCAGGCCTCAATCTAGTAATCTTAGATTCAGATCTTTTATAAACTCTACATTCAAGTATGTTTTCTTATTTTGATCTATATTATATATAGAGATTTAGTGTTTTAATATAACGTTGTAATCTGTATTTATTGATTATTAACTTTTGTCATAACATTAGTATATCCAAGTTTGTCAAAAGGTAATAAGAATAACCTCTTAAAAGTATTTACCGGCTACAAATTTGTCTCAATATGCTCACTAACATATGACTAAAATGTATTTACTAAAATAATTTGTAAACTATTATGTTTTAAGATTATAGCACACCGACATGTCAGTTTAAAAGCCATGTCCACTTATCATGACCAAATGTTGACTTACTACTCTTACTGGTTCGTCAATAATCATCTCACCTTCATGAGTTATGGTATTCCTTGGTTATCATCGACAGAATACACATACTATTCATTTTCCTATTTGTTGATTTATTTATGTTATGCTAGGGTTCCTTGTTCATTACCAATGAAACACCTTTGTCACCCATGACTTCTTGGTGATATTTATTATTTTAGTAGCGTATTGTATAAAAATATTTTTGTAAAACAAGGTGGTGGAGAAGAATTTTGTCAGTCACTTTTTGTTGACTTATCACTCTACATGCAAGATACATGTTAATTCCATCACTTTTTTTAAACGTTCATCACTGTTACATGTGATATTACTTTTAATAAATATTACTAAAAAAATGTGTTTTTATCTTTGAAACGCGTATAGTATTGATATAAAAACCAAACTTTTTTCACGTTTGATCTCCTAAGCTAATTGTGTAATATCATGTCATTATATTATATTATATTATAGCACGTCTAATATCATGTTGTTTCAGCTCATTGTAAAGTCATTGTGTGGTATCATGTCATTGTGTAGATCATTTTGTATCATATTGGGTGTTCAAAAAGTATCATTGTGTCAAATTTTATTGTGTGTTTGAATACTACACGTAAATGCAATTTAGTAATGTTCATTTTAGTATATTGTTGTGTTATATTGTGTGTTCAGAAAGTATCATTGTGTCAAATAGGATTGTATGTTTGAATATGTATCTTAGGAGATCATTGTCTGTTTTATTAACAATCATTGTGCCAAAGTAGTATTGTATGTTTGAATACTTGATGGAAATATGAATTGTTAATGTGTTTCTTACTAGATCACAGTGTTATAATATGTGGTTCACTAAGGATCATTGTGGCAAAGCTGTAATGTGTGTTTGAATATGCAAACTATTAATATGGATCTTAGGAGATTATTGTGTTATTGATTCTTAAGTTCCTGAAACCCCCATTCAATAACATAACACAATGCATAAGTTCATTGTGTTATATATGAATATTTCTGCTTGTTTTACTCGTGTGCATTATGTCATTGTGTTATATTTTACCGGTGAACTATCATTGTATTACAGTATTAGTGTTGTACTTTGATTCATTGTGTCAGTTTCATTATGTTATTGATGTGTCCTATATATATATATATATATATATATATATATATATATATATAGTGGAGAGTTCAAATGAGAAGACTTAAATATTGTGAGAAGAAAAAGAATATAATATAACCAATCAAATCTTTTCTTTTTAATTTACATTTAATTTTATTATAAGGGTATAATAGTAATGTAAATAACTATTTAATTTATTTAACTTTAGTAACTCCATTAATTTAGGCATTATCTTCTTAATATTTTCAAAGGTTTATCAACATTACCTTCAATTTTAAGTAGAAACGTTACCTGAGATTGTTCGATGCTTACAAAAAATAAAAAATTACTTTGGTATTTAACATTCAAGAAATTAACAAATATTATTATTATTATATGTGTAGAGCCCTTTAAAGAGTGATTTAAATGGCAATACCAAGTTATATTTTTACGAGCATACTTTTTTTAAGTGAATGTGTTATTCCTACACATAAATATAAGTAATACAATTTCTCATTTTTTCCTACAAATATCCTCACAACCTACCTAGCACATATAATAGAATTATAAAATTCATATACATGTAATATATTAAACCTACATCTAACTATATATATACTACATGTAAGTGATTATATATAGACGTTGTGCATGTGATTGTATGATCTGTAAATAATTATATATTATGTGTAAGAGATGTGTAGGTATTAATTATATATATGTGTAGGAGATTATATATTCTATGTAAGTGATGTGTAGGACTGTAGGTGGATTATATACTACACTAGGTTTAATACCCGTGTGTTACACACGGGTTAAATAGTAATATTTATAAAGAAATTATAACCATTATATTTAACAATTTGTAAATATATAACATTTAAGGAGTTGGCTCCATCAACTTGCATGGTGAAAAATTTAGCTAAATTTTACCTCCCAAACTTCCTATTATAGAAAAAAATCCCTCCAAAAATTACCCCCTAAAAGTTTGATTTATTAGATAGATGTAGGTACCAATAAGTGAAAATAAAATATCTCTCCTTATGAGGTTAAGGGTATTAGTCCCATAATTAACAAAAATGTGTAGATTTAGTGGTTTCGAGTAATCGTTATAAAAGGCGTATGTGTACTATGTGAATGTATATTCAACATGTAGGTGATTTTATGAAAACAAAATGGTATAGATTGTTGAAAACAATTTGCTACTATGTTGATTATTATAGGTCTAAGATTATAACTTTAGCCTCCTTTCACCTACACGTGTGAATAAAGTATCATAACATAGTTATAGTTAGAAAAAGAAAATGAATAATGCAGGTTATTTTAAGATCAAAAATAGAAGTGATTCTATACTAATTAATCAAATGAAGCTTTATTTGTATAAAAAAACAAAATAATAGACACCCTAAGTTTTATAATTATAAACTAGGACTCTCTAAACTAACCTAAACATATAACCGACGGTGTACCGATCGAGTGTGGAATAGCCTAAGTAAGTCCGAGATCGAACCCACAGACTCCATTAAACTACGTTTAACTGACTCAACATTACTTATTTAATTATACTATTTATTTTATGTTATATGAAGGGGGTTTAGCTAATTACCTAATTGTCACTTTAAATTAACTAGAATGACGAAAGACAAACAAAAGATGAATAAGAATCAAATAGAAGAGATAAGTCGCCTAGATCCGAACCCTATTGTTTAAGTTATCAGTTTAGTGGAAATGTTTCGGTTACGGAACTGGACTCTTGAGATGGCCACTTAATCTAAGAACCAATAAGACCCGTTGCCCTTTTCCAGAAGACACCTACGGGTTTCTATTAAGTTATTAAGAAGACCAGTATTATATTAGACTTCCTCATAGTTGTCTAATTAATTATGATTTAGTACCTATAAACGAATACCTACCTCACAGCACAATAAACTAAGGTAATTCAATTGATTCAATTGACACTCATAGACAAAGTAAATAAACAAAACCTAGACAAACTCTTCCCGGATCAGCCTAGCAGTTTAATTCACCTAGACCTACCAATTAAACTATCACGTCATGGATATCTAGTTTAGCTGCACATTCTTATTAATTTGACTCAAATTACTGTTCCTATGGTTTTATTGCAGGTCAACCATTGAATAGTCAAGAATACAAGTAAATAACCTAAATAGAACCTCTTACATGAAAGACATTCAGAAAAGTTCAAGTGGAACAAGTAATAATAATCAAATCAAACCAAATACACAATATTGCATCAATGAATCAATCAAAATTGTTTACTAAATCACAAAACAACAATAGTTAATAAAACATAACTAACAAAACTTCAAACCATTAACAATAGTTCATCAAGATCCAGGTGGTTTAAAGAAACCTAGCCTAGCATAGTAATACTTGAAATAAACTTGAGTTCATAAAGATAAAACATGACAAAAAGTAGAAAAGAAGAATAATTGATAAACGCGATGACTTGAATTGAAGGGCTTCAATCTTTAGCTTCCGTTTCGTCTTTTCACCTTCACTCCAGCTCCGTTTCAGCCTCTTTCGGGTCTTTTTCGTCCCCCATTCGTATCTCGTTGCTAGGGTAACAATTAGGGTTGTTTTTATCGTGAACATGGCAAGAAAACGAGCAAAACAATCTGGAAAAAGTTTCTCGCCACGGTGAGATATGGGTTTCTGGCCGCGTGGCGTCTTGAAAACATGAATCAGATTTCAATTTTCTTTTTCATGCTCCGGTTCGCTTGTAACTCTGATCCTCTTGTATTAACCAACAAAACACATATTTTCATTTCCTCACAATGATGCATTTCATTCTGTATCACATTCTAGCATATCAACCATATATGACTTTGAGAGTCACTTTGAAATGGACCACTGAATGAAATAAACAATGTAATGGAATGATCCAAGAAATTAAAATTGATCATTCTTTTCATTTTCATGTTTTGTTTGTGGGAATAGAATTAATCATTACATTGTGTTATTTGGCAATTGGTAAGAAAAAAACGGGGAGGAATAAAACATAAATGCGGTGGTGGTGGCGACAGTGGTTTAAGCGGGGGTGGTGGTGATGGTACTCATGGTGGCCAGCGGTGGTGGTGGTGGGTGATGGTGGTGCGGGTGACGGTAGTGGTGGAGGTGGTGGCAACGGAGGTGGTGGCAGCAGTGGTTGTGGATGGCGGTGGCGGTGAGTTGCGGTGTTGGTCGCGGAGGTGGTGGGTACTGGTAGGTGGTGCCACAGTGGTGGTGGCAAGGGGTGGCGAACTGGCCGACGATAGTGGTATGGAAGCGGTGTTGGTGGCTGGGGGTGATAGTGGTGGTGGTAGTTGTTGTTGGTTATACCGATAGTTCATGTGGTGGCGGGTGGTGATGATATAGATGGTGGTGGTGGTAAATTGGTAATGGTAGTGAAAAGTGAAAAAGGGATGGAATGGATAAAATCATAAGATGATGAATGGAATGAATTTAGGGTTTTTTTAATCTTTATAAAGCTTTATTTTATTCCCTTGACGAGTTATACACATTTTTTTTCATTCGTTATCAATCACTTATTGTATTTTATATCTTAATCATGCATACCAAACAATGCTTAAATATTTAAAAGTATAATGAGAATAATAATTAACAAAGATATAAGAAATCATCGAATACACTGATAGTCTAGTACCCCGAAATACTGCCATCAAAAGGTTCCTTCAAATAAATATAAAGCGGTCAAAAAAAGCATGTAGGAAAAGTTATATCTCAAACGTGTACGATCGTAAATATTGTTCTCTAGAATAATTAATTAATGTTTTATAAATATAATGCATATCCTCAACATTACAACCTTTTGAAGCATAATTTTATTTTAAAAGGTATGGTTCAAAAAATACATGAAAACGATGCAACATATTTGTTTGGCATCAAAGCCTTCTAACTATTCTAAATTAATGGGTATTTCAAAACTAATCGACCAATTTAGAATATTATTTGCGACTTATTCTTGGTTCCAACATAAGTTATGTTATCAATTGCTCTTTGATTTCCAGCCTCCCTTTTCTTTCCCTTTAAAATGTTCCCTTTAGGATTGATTATATTCATATTTTTTAAACGAACTTGTCAAGAGTTAACTATTTCTTTTTGCTCCTTCTATTAATTAACAATAACAATATAAACCTCAACATATGTATGGTAATGAAATGTGTGGATAATGGTCACATGTGCATGCTTGTCGACTCGCATGGTGTCAGGGGTCGTCTCAACTTACTTGTGAGTACTAGTTTGGCTTGTGGCCCTATTTTTGTAGTTCAGTTAAGGTAACCTAAAACGTTAATCGATTGTGATGCTGCCCGTACAAAAATGAGACTCACGTAAATATTTGAGAATGTTAAAAACTTAAAATTGGTAGACGGTAATTTAGTGAAAATTAACTGTTCTTATTTTCCTCTAAGAAGAGATTAGATTTTAAAAAGGGTCTAATGTTTTGTAATTTGATCAGGGTGTCCTAAAACTCTAAACCGACCCTAATGTGATGTTGCTCCTACAACATTGATATCAAATAACGGATTCAAAAATGATCCAGATGGTTATTAGTCAGAGAGTAAATGATCTAGATGCTATGTGGCCGGAAACATGCATAATAAACTTCATCATTCAAAATGACGCCATTGTGTTCTTAGATAGCGTAAAGAGTTCAAGAAACCAAAATGTGCCCGAGTACTAAAAAGAAAAGTCCGTCAAAGCTAAACTGTAAAACTAAACTCTAAGACAAAAACTAAACCATACCCTAAAAGTTAAAAGCTAGTATCTAATATCGTAAAGTTTGACATGAGGTCAATCAAAGTTCGTTTAACCTGATTATGAGTGTTTTAACTCCTTTTTAGCCTTTTTAGAGTTTCATTCATTTTAGCCTATAAACTAAGAGAAATATTCAAATATAAAGTATGTTTTTGATACAAAATATGAGAATGACACAAAGATGCATAACAAGACGCAATAACATATAAAAAAAGTTACAACCTATAATGTAAATCAAATTTCAAAAAAATGTTATGAAAGTCTTATTTCCTCGTCGTTCTTCTTAAAAAAAGTAATTTAAAAATTTTAAAAATTAGTTTTTTCATCGTTTCTTTTTTTTTTCTTCATTGTATCAAAAGCTCATAAAAGACAGAATGAAACTTTAAATATTTTTATTTTTCAATTCTTTTTCTTTTGAACGAAAAGGCATGTGAAACAAGATATCTGAAATATTTTTTTTAATTTGATTTAAATTGTAAGTTATAAGTTTTTTAACCGACCATTGTATTTTTTTTATCACTAACAACTTCTCACACCGTATATATCCCTTTTAACTTTTGTAAGATAACTTCCCTATTAAACTAAACCTTATATATATTTCTTGTCATCTATATCTATAATAGATAGATTGTAACCAATGTTTTCACACTCGTTCGGTTCGGTTGATTGAACCAACTGAATCGGGATTCGTAGATGTCACCGAACCAGTCCATATATATATGTTTTTAGCCCTAAAAGCCAATTCAAACCGGTCAACCGGTTGAACCGGGATTCGGCTGGTTGAACCGGTTGGATCAGATCGGATCGGATCAGATATTGTTTTTCTAAAATTTATTTATGTGGGTTTTGTTTTTAAAATGGAGTCTTGGATATTAACGAACCTAACTATTAGTTTCTGGCCGCTACCAGTCCCAACTTCTGAAATATTTGCTGGCAGTCCCAACTTTTATCATTTTGACCATTAATGGACCGTTGTTAAAAAAGTTAACAGCGTTAACTTTTTTTTTGAATTTCAGGTCGACGTTTTATGGTTTTTGATCGGAATAAGAATACGAGTCTATTGATATAAAAAGTACATCGAAACGATGATCCAAACGACGAAATTAGTACATCCAGTTAAAGAACCGTTAGGTTTAAACACCTCGACAAAGCATCGTTTTGTCATTTAGAGCATCATTTCGATGTAATTTTTATATCAATCGACTCGTATCTTATTCCGATAAAAAACGTCGACCTGAAATTCAAAAAAAAAAAGTTAACGCCGTTAACTTTTTTAGCGGCGGTCCATTAGTGGCCAAAATGATAAAAGTTGGGACCGCCAGCACATATTTCAGAAGTTGGGAACGGTAGCGGTCAAAAACTAATAGTTAGGTCCGTTAATATCTAGTACTCCTTTTAAAACTAGATCATCTTTATTTAAACTCATAGTATTAAACTTGGATATTTGTTTAACATGATTAATGTGTTTGTGTTAGGGTTTTAGAACTTAAAATAGTTGTGTTTGAGAGTCTGACTTATAATTGAAGTCTTGATACTTTGATAAATTTATATTTATTATTTATTTCGTGCAAAACCGATCCAACCGGTCTGACCAGTGAACCAGTAAGACGACTGATTTACCGTCTTATCCAATCCTGAAAATATTGATTGTCCTATTCATTGTTTCCGCGGAAATACCCACCCTTTGAAAATTCCGATAGATAGGAATAAAGAAGAAAAAAGAATGTAATGACATAAAAGGGGATGTGTTAGATGCATATAGGTTAGTTACATCCAAGGTATGGATGAAGTATGTAGAGTTATCATTCATCAAGCTTAAATGATGCTTTGAAAATAAAGATTCCAGTAATGGAGTGTAGACGGAGGATCGAACCCAGATAACATACATATATATATATGTTTGTACGTGTGTACCTATGTATATGTATATATATATATATAGGGGAGGGATCAAGAGAGAACTCCATATTAAGTTGAGAACTAGAGAACTAAAAAAAAGGTATGGATGGAATTTTTAAAGGAGGGGTAAAATTGGAACTTTAAATATATAAATCTTTAAACATTTCTATCTTTTGCATACGTTAAGCTTTTTAAATTTTTTTTGCACCATTAGATCAAGATTTTCATTATCTTTCATTTGAGTATAAATAACGTTATAAAAAAATAATTTTTTCTCGTTTTTTAACTTTCGATACTGCATATATGTAATATACGATACCGTATGTTTTTAAATTGGGGAAATGAATACGGTGTTGTTATGAACCTAAATTACCCAAGAAACCATCAAAACTACATACTTTGATAAAATATCAAAAGTTCAATGACATTGATTTTGATGACGTTATCACAAAAAAACAACATCATCATGCCTCAATTCCAAATTTGGATTTTCTCATATGATCGTATTGACATTGCTAGCAATAACTTGGTTCATGTTATGTGATGTGGCATGAATATGTGCAGCATGCGCATATCATAATACCAATTATATGAGTCATGTTATATTAATTTGTTAGTTGGAATTGAGAAGCCAAATTGAGTTACGATCGATTTTTAAAGAGCGGATAATAATTTACTAAAATGAATGACGATTATTGAGTAAATGAGAAAGAGAAAAATTATGATCTAAGAGGAGAAGACTGAGTCGTCCATTAACATTGAATAAAGATCAATGAGTTAAGTTTTCTAATAAAAAAATTTATGTTAATTTATCAAAGCTACGTAATTTTAATGGTTTTACGGGTAACTTAGGTGCATAACATCACCATATTCACTATCCCTTTTAAATTTTATAGTATTGCATATATGCAGTATCGTATACTACATATATGTAGTATCCAAGTACTACATATATGCAGTATATGCAATGTTCATGCATTGTTATCTTATAGTTTGAATTTCAAGTTTTTTTTTACTTTTTTATGATATTTATCATTGGTTTATTAGTTTATTATTATCTTTATGTTTAGACATAGTATAAGTATTGGTTTTCTTTTCATTTGCCGTAAGTTTTTTAATATGAAATCTTATGAACTTTGTTATTGGTTATTTGAGATCATATGTACACTTTAAATAATTATTAGACTCTTGAGTCATTTGTCCACTTAATAAATATATCAAGTACATTGATACTACATATATGTAGTATCAAAAAAACCAAAATGTGATTTTTAAAATTGTTTAATGTAAATAACGTATGAAAAAGTTAGTAACGTTTAAAGAAAAATATAATCAAATACAATATCGCAATACTACATATATGTAGTATGAAATTTAAAAAAACGAGAAAAAAAATATTTTTTATGACGTTATTTATACTCAAATGAAAGATAATGAAATTTTTGATCTAATGGTGCAATTTTTTTAAAATAATATTAACGTATGCAAAAGATAGAAATGTTTAAAGATTTATATATTTAAAGTTCCAATTTTAGTCTTCCTCTTTAAAATTCCATCCCTTGTATTTTTGGTAATTCTCTAGTTCTCAACTTAAAATGAGTTCTCAATTGAACCCTACCCTATATATATATATATGATACGGGCAGTGACGTACCCAGGAATTTTTTTCATAGGGCCATAGGGGTCGGAAATTTGGTAGTAATCGTTTGAGTATCGATATATAATATTTTTTCCAATCCAGTTCGATTCGGTTCGGGTCGAACCGAGTCGTGTCAAATTAAAAAATGACAACAACTAAATTTGAGGGGTCAAAATTAAAAAAATTTCATTTCCCTCCTCCTATATTTAAAATTGAAAATTTTCAATTTTCATCCACTTAACTTCTTTAATGTCTAACCCTAATTTTTATCTATAAATACCAAACAAATTCTCTTTCATCACTTTCATCACTCTAAACTCTCTCTCAAACTCCCACTTTCATTTTTTTACTTTATTTTTATTCCTAAATACTTGAAACATCATTTATGAATTTTACCATATATTTACCAACAAGGTAAATAAAGTTTGGTAAATCATTATTTTGAGGTTCGAGTTAGGATTATTTTTCTCAAACTTTATAAAATAAATCTTTTATTTTGTTTCTTAAACTTCATATGCTTCTATTATACATCTTACTTAAGTCACTAATTAATCTACAAATAAGAAGTGAATGAAAACCAACAATGTTTCCAAACAAGATTATGGTATAAAAATGGTGATGTTGTGAACCTTGGTTCTACAACTAAATTTTCCATCATTCTTCACTTCTCACTTGATTACTTAACAAAAGTAGTTAGTTTATTTATGTATTTCCTTTCTTGTACCCATGACCATCCAAATCATCACTATGTTTATGGTTTTGTGCAATGGTGAAAATCACTTGAGGTTATAATACCTTAATGTTTAACTATACATGACAATATAAATAAATATATATATATATATATATTACTGTCTTCTAACCATCATTTAACCTAATCCATATTTAAATATTATGTGTCTTATATAGGCCGTTAACTGGGCATTAAACCGAGTTTTCAAGATTGAACGGGGGTCGAGGGCTAAATTTTACGGGGGTCGATCGAAAATTTAATATATAAAAACCAAAAAAAGAAATTTCGCAGGGGGAGCGGACGCCACCCACCCTCTAAGGGTGGGTACGCCCATGGGTACGGGTAAGGTTAAAGAGGGTTAAATTGAAACTTAAAATATATTAATCTTTAAGCATTTTCTATGTTTTACATACGTTAATATTTTTTTTAAAAAGTTACACCATTATATGAAATTTCTTTATCTTTCATTTGAGTATAAATAAATTTAAAAAATATAATTTTCACATCTTTTTAGTTTTCAATACTACATATATGTATCATTACGATATTTTATTTTATTATATTTTTCTTAAACTGTCCATAGTTTTTTATACGTTATGTATATTAAAAAACTAAAAAAAAATCATGTTTTCATTTTTTCGATACTACATATATGTAGTATCATGGTACTTGATACAACTTTGGAAGCGATGAAATGACTCAAAAATCTTTATATTCCATATTCGACAAAAAAACTTATTACAAATGAAAATAAAACTAATATTAATAATATATCTAAACTTAAATATAATAAATAATAAACAAACGATCAATATCATAACAAAATAAAATAAATCTGAAATTCAAAAAATAAGATAAAAAGGCATCAATACAACAAATAAGTAATGGTATGATACTACATATATGTAGTATACGATACGGCAGAGATGCAATATTGTAAAATATAAAAAAGGATAGTGAATATGTTGGTGTTATGTACCTAAGTTACACGTAAAACCACTAAAACTACGAAACTTTGATATAATAACTTTTATCCTTTTTAATGGAAAATTTAACGCATTGATCTTTATTCAACTTAAATGGACCATTAAGTCTTCTTCTCTTAGATCGTAATTTTTCTCTTTCAAATTTACTTAATAATCGTCATTCATTTTAGTAAAGGATTATCTGTTCTCTAAAACTGATAGTACCTCAATTTGGCTTCTCATATTCAAATAACAGATCAATGTAACATGGCTCATATAATTGACATTATAATATGTCTATGCTACACATATTCATACCACATCACATAACGTAGACCAAGTAATTACTAGCCATGTCAATACGATCATATGAGAAAACTCAAATTTGGAATTGAATTGAGGCATGACGCGCGGGGTTGTTTATTTATGATGACATCATAAAAATTAATGTTGGGAACTTTTGTTTTCAATTAAAATAGAATCGAGATTTAAGTTATTTTCATCAAAACTGCGTAGTTTTAATGGTTCCCATATAATTAGTGCATAACAACAAAGTATTCACTTTTCACAATTTTAAAACATACGGTATCGTATACTACATATATGGAGTATGAAAAGTAGAAAAAACTAAAATTTTATTTTTTATAACATTATTAAAAGAAAATGAAATTCTTGATCTAATGATGCAAAAAAAAAATTTTTAATACTTAATATTTACAAAAGATAAAAATGTTTAAAGATTTATATATTTAAAGTTTCAATGTTACCCTTACACTTTAAAATTTCACACATTCTCTTTTTGGTAGCTATTAATTTCTCAACTTAACATAGAAGTTTTCTTTTGATATCTCTTCTACACGTTATAGATTAGTTTTAAGTGTTGCAATTAAGTGTTGCAATTTTTCAACTTAGTATTTCTTTAACATATTTTTGCTTGTTGTATATCTTATTTAGATTCTTTACTAAAAGACATTTGTGTTTATTTGGCAAGCAAAGACGGTATAAGGTGATGAGGAAGAATATGATACCTTCTTAATTAAACAAATTGCCCATTCAGTACTCTGTCACCACTCACCACATGCACAAAGTTCTCCGCTTCTATAATGATTAAACCGTGTGCTATACCCATTAAGGAATATTTTATAATTTTTAAATTATCAAAAGATCAATAAATAAAATTCTAAATTTTAACCTAGCTAGGATTAAAGGTAAATAGAAAACCAAATTGATTTATAATATTGAACATGAAACAGATTTTGATATTATTGTTTATAATCGGGTCTAGCTTATTACTCCCTCCGTCCCATTAGAAGTGTCCATATTGCCTTTTTTAGTTGTCTCATTTAAAGTGTTCACTTTTAAAATTTATTGGTAAACTTCCAAATTTGCCCTTAATAACATAAAACAAACAATATGATGGACCCACAATAATATTTATTGTCAAGGGTATTATTGTCAAATGACAAGCAAAAATACTCATCATTTAATGTGCCTAAAACTTTGTGTTTTTCAAACTAAGACACTTCTAATGGGACGGAGGGAGTATATTAACATGTGTTGATCTGAATATCTGTGAAATAAACGAACAAATTGAACTTGAACAAAGAAGTAATCTAAACTAACCCTAATCCAGCCACGTAGCATTTGATTAATCCTGACACGTAATAATGGATGTATCAAGGGTAAACTAGTAATTTGAAAAAAAAAATTAAACAATTAAAACCATGACAAACAATAATGGATGTTGTAACTTGTCATAATTGTGTGGTATAATTGTATGTCATAAAAATATGACACACAATTGTATGTCATTTATTTTATAATATGGGCTTCTTTGACCCATTTTTACGTGTCATATATATACCCTTAAATGACACACATTGCGTACATTAATGGTCTTTTTCAAGTAGTGTATTAATTATCCCTAATTCAAGTTAACAGTATGTTAACAAACTCTCTTTAAGGATTACCACAACCAGTCCTTGCATCATTGAAACTTTCATTATTACCTCTAAACTTTTGTTTTAGCTTGTTACACTTATGTAACTTGTATTTTAGTTATAGTTGACAGACTAATGTTTACTCCTTATTTCTTAAATTTCCACATTGGAACCAACATTTAGACCACTTATCCAACACCCAAAGCTTCAACGCAGTACTCATACTTTTAACTTGGTAAAATCTTTGTGAGCATATTTGCTTGATTATCCCAGTACTGATATGAGCCACTAGATAAGATATATTCATCAAACATCTTGTATCATTGTCTAGGAGACTGTTTCAACCCATACGAGGACCTTTTAAGTAAACATACAAGACCTTGTTTACTTGGTACCTCAAACTCCTTTGGCTGATCAATGTAAACCCGTCATCTAGAAATCCATGTAAAAAGTTGTTTTTACTTCTAATTGTTCTAACTAAAGTCCTTAACTAGCTAGAAACAATAAACAACATCAATTTGATAGACGTGTGTTTGATTACAAGTGAGAATTTCTCATTGTAGTCTACACCTTCCCTCTTAGTAAAACCTTTTTCTACAAGCCTTGACTTGTATCTTGGTTTTTTTTTCCGTTCAACCCATCCTATAACTTTAACATTCATTAACATTTCACTATTTTCTTGTCTGGGGATCAAGCACCAATTTCTAAGTCTTATTTTTTTTATTAAAGACTCCATTTCATCTTTCACTATGTCAATCCATTTTTTCTTTTCATCACATTTGATAGCCTCTTTAAGTGATATAGATTTAAACTGATATTCAATTACATCAGTCAATAAGGCTACAACAAACCAATTTTCACCATCTCTATAATTATTGATATGACAATCTGGCTTCTAGGTCTATATTTAGCTACACTATACGCTGGTAAACTTGTTGACAGGCAACTTGATGACTGACCACTAGTTGACCTAGCATTAGATTTTGTTGGTCCAGATAATCGTTAATTCGTGCTATTTTGATTTAAATCTGATCAAAACCCTTTGTTACCACTAGATCTAGCAACAAAATGGTTATGAATTTGATCAAAAAGGTAAACAACCCATAAAAACCCATTAAGAAGTAGATTAAGAAAATGAAGATTAGATGAAGTAGAATAGATTGGATGCTACAATGATATAACTAAACAAATCCTTGCAAATACTAATCAGAGTCAAACTCAAGTCCAAAAGATCAAGTGTATTCAATAAGTTCCAAGAGTTGTTTAGAAAATAACCCTAAACAACTATTTATACCGCAGCTACTATCGCAAGTAGTTTCACAATTGTTACGTCCTTCGTACGCACAACTACCTCACCAGTCTGGTTGTCGTAGAACCATTTTTCAAACTCTTGCAACCTGGATGGACTCGGATCCGGCACCCTCAACCTTTGAACAGTTTTTATCGGTTTCAGCTTTAACACAGTCTTCCCTTTTCCTGTCACCCAATCAAGATCCTTCGTTGATCTTCTTCGCTCAAGCTTATTATAACCAAATTCCTTGAAGTTGTCTTGTAATCCAGCTTGTATTTCTTCTTCCAGCAGCTTTACACGATCACTAAGATCTGCATTTATCAGTAGTAGAACAGCCAAACGCCTCAAATCCCATTTCGGGAGTGTTTTGAAGTGTTTGCGGTTGCTGATATAGCTGATTCCGCCCCCTCTCCTCTTTATCATGAATTTCTTTAGGTCTAGACTAAATTTCCAGCTGAATATTTTGTTGTCAGATTCTTTTGAGGTCGGGGCATCAATATTTTGAAATAGAGGAGTGACGGCTTCTGGTTCTTCAACCTTCTTGAACCAATCAGATTTATCTAACTCAACCATGTCACCCTCTACTTCACTCCTCCGAGCGACATATACCATCTCCTTTTCTTCGATTTCATAAAATTCAGGCTCCGAGTCATAGTCCACTAACTACTCTTCAACTTCTTCATCTACCAATTTCAACTCCTCAGTCTTTCCTTTTTCAACTATTACTTCGTCACCGCCCAAATCAGTATCAATGTCGAGACAGAAGTCATCAGTAACTTTTGTTTCTTTTGCTGTTCCGCTCCCACCAGCACTACTAAATCCACCAAAATCTTTCCTACTTGTTCCTGTCTGCACCATTTCCTTCAACGTCGGATACTTTGATATATTCACCAAAATCATTGATTTCAGCCTCGGTTTCAGTTCGTCCAACCTTCACTTCTTTGTTAACGTCATTTAGTTCCATCAAAAGTTTCTTGATCAAGCATTGTTGATCAAGTAAAATCTTCCTCAAATCATCCATTTCCCTTCTCGATGCCTCTCTCGTTCCTCCAAGTTCATTAGCTTTGTTTTCATCATTTCTAATTCATTTGTGAGCGACGTATTCAACCCTAGAATCGCGTCCTCATCAAGTCCAGCTCCACTCTTCTTCTCTGGCTTCTTTCTGAATGTTTCTGGTACATGTTCGGGGAACACTAGTTGTTTTCCTTTGGCTTTCTTTCTTTCTTTTGACATCAGTGTCAGACTCGGTGCCAGAGGGTGACCGATCTGTTACTTTCCTCTCCTTCTTTCCTTTCGATTTGGCAATCTCCGCTTCTATCTCATTCAGCTCCTCCTTAAATGGCATCGATTTTTCTTTTACGCACTTCTTTCTTTTCTTGATGTCTGTCTTAATCACATTTCTAAGTTCCTTGAACCTATGCTCTTCACTTGCCTTCAGTTTCTCAATGTAAGCCCATTTCTCATCAGTATACATGTTTCTGAAAAGATAGGTGATCATTCCTGAAAAGTCGTAGTGTGGTACAGCACAATCGGCAAATATCCGGACATTCACTGGCGTAAGTACCAGAACGTCCCCTAGTTTCTGCAGATTCGTCTTCAAATGATCAATAAACGTCTTACAAACCTCAAATATAGCAGCCACTTGTCCTTCCTTGAGGCTTGAATATTCTCAATCATATACCCAAATATCATCTGTGGAATATTTGCCTTGTCCCCCTTGCACAAATTTAGCATGGTTCTTGCCCACTCAAAGTTCAATCCGTCCGTACCCCTTTTTCTGTGATCTAAACAAGCAATGATCACGTGTGCTATAAATCTCCATTCTTTTGACAGGAACGACTTCTTGATTTCCCGTCTAGCCAAGAAGTCTGTTCCTTCATAACCCATCTCGTTGAACCCGTTGTACACGTCGGTCAAATTTAATAGCATAGGAGACCCGACGTCAGGCTCCATCTTCAACATCTTAGCTACATCCTCAGCAGTAAAAACAATACGCTCCCCCATAACAGTAGCAAAAATCTCCCCAGGCTGTGTGTTCAAGTCATAGGTCGCCGAATTCCAGAAGTCCTTATAATATTTCAACTTGAACCTAAATCGGTCAAAACGACTCATTTGAACCTAATGAGCTTATAATAATCCAGTTTAAATCTAAATAAGTCAAAACGACTCATTTAAACATAGTGAGATTATAATATTTTAATTTTAATCTAAATGGAAAATATTTAGTTTTAATCTAATCCACTTTATGACAATTTATTATTGGTCACATGAAAAGTTTTAACTGCAAAAATATTTAGTATTTTTTTAAGGCATATCTATCGTTTGAAATGGGTCAAATAGTCACCTCAAGGCTCAAGAGTCGTAGATTAAGTTAAGTAGAAGATTAGTTGAATGACTAAAATAAACGGGTCACCTCAAATACTCAGCTAAATTTAAATGGAAATCTGACGGAATGGGTTGAAAACGAAGCATTTGAACCAAACGAGCTTATAGATATCAAATTGAATATAAGTGGGTCAAAACGACCCATTTCGTTTACACCAAATGAGCTTATAATCTTTTAACTTAAGAATAAATGGGTCAAAACGACCCATTTGAACCTAGCAACCTTCTAAAAATATATTTTTAACCAAGAGAACAACAAAATTTTATTGCAAAGTATATATACAAAACAAGTATAAATCATGGTTCAAAACTACTAGTCTTGACCAAATTGGAACGTCTCGTCCAACATAAAAAAGTTAACTGCCATTTAAACTAAATGAGCTTAGTATTTCAACTTTAATCTAAATCTGTCAAAACGGCCCATTTGAACATAATGAGCTATTTCAATTTTATTCTAAATCGGTCGAATCGACCCATTTGAACATAACAAGTTTATAATCTTTCAATTATTAATCTAATGGGTCAAAATGACCCATTTGAACCTAGCTAGCTTATGCAATTACAATGCGTGGTCAATTTAGAACGAACGATGCAAAGCGCCTCTAATTTTAGCTAACCTACGTGTGGTCATGCTTATCGTTGTTAGTTTTTAATTAATGTGTATGTATTTATTCTGCCACTTCATTTTGAAATAATATAGTTATTACATATTTATATACAAATATTATGTGTTGTTAAAAATAGTTAATTACCCACACATATCTTAGTTTTTAACAAATGTGTAGGTATTTCTTTCATCACGCTATTTCTAGTAAATAATATAAAAATAGGCACACTTACTTTATAAACATATTTATTTACAAATGTTATGTGTTGGTAAAAAGATGGTCGTTTACCCACACATAGAGTAGTTTTTAACATAAGTGTTGGTAGGTATTTTCCACGTCATTCTTAAAAAAATTATAAAAAGTTATTTACATTGCTTATCTACATATTTTGTATATGAAAATTATGTGTTGGTAAAAACATAATCGATTACCTACATCTAGAGTCATTTCTAGAACATGTGTAGGTATTTAGTTTGCCATGTCATTCTTAAAATTTTAGATGAAAGTTTGTTTACTTACTTTATCTACATATATATTTGCAACTAATGTGTGTTGGTAAAACATAGTCGATTACCAACACATGTATTAGGTTTTAGCATATGTGTAGATAATTTAGCTACACATAACGAAAACTTGCCACATGTGTGGGTAATCTAACACTTAATTGACCATCAATTTGGGGGGAAATTTTCCCACCAACGTCAAGTGTAGGTGAAACATATTACCAACACATGTTAAGTGTAACTCATGTTGAAAATATATAAGTATAACTTTACCTACACATATAAAACGATGTGTAGGTATTTAACCACACATGTATATGTGTAGATAAAATATGTGTAGGTAAACACCCCAATTTCTTGTAGTGGGCCCATGCCTCCAACATACGCCCCTGTGTGTTAGCTCTATTAGCAGAATCCAAGATCAGAGTGAAGACACAACCCGATGTCTGAAAGACACGCCCCCATGCTCGACCAGTATGTCAGCTCCGTACTAACACACGATCATAGAGTAGCAAATAGCGGAAGGCACGACCCCGTGCCTTAATTACATGACCTTGTGTATCGGTCGTGTGTCAGGATTGTACTGACACGAGATTATGGAGATAGAAAAAAGCAAGTACACGGCCATTTATCTTTGATACACGACATATGTATAGATGATTGTTCTGCCTATAAATAGCGTAGTTGGCTTATTTGCTAAGGGAGTACCTCTAGAGTCTCCTACCACGATGTTCCATGTTTCTTAGTGTCTTTTTAGCTTACTAGTAGTATGTTAGATCATTACATGCAACTTGAAACACTGCATCAATTATCAAATCTTTTAATCATGATTCTGAAAGTTTTTACGAGTTTCATTCTTTTTTTCGTAATAACCACAAGTTGAGGTTAGCTAAACTTGGGTTAGATAACTTGACACATTTAATATTACTATGTTTTAGTTTTATGTTGGTTGTCTGTTTATGATTCAAGACTTTGTGTTTACGTTTGTGAATATCAAGTTAAGGAAGCCATGTCTAATGGACTTCGTGTGTAGGTAACGCTACATCCAAGACAGTCATGTCTATGTGGTACAACCCTTGGTAATCACCTTGAAAACTTGGTTAGTTACTGGGCATGGACGTTTTAACTTAGTATTCTGACTTGGTGTTTCGCATATGAGTGACACATTTCCGAAGCACTAAAGTTTAAGTCTTTCGATCTTCTTAAGCTTAATTGCATATTGACAATGCGCTAAAGGGGGGTTTTTAGAAAGGCTTCGTTTTTTTACTTTTCTTGATCCTTTATTGTGATTGCTTGGGGTAGTTCTACCGATCCGCCTGTGGATATTCCCGTATCAACTTAGTGTTGAGTCATCCCTAAAAGGATTCACAAAACTACACTTAGGCACACACACACTTTAATTGACCAAAAATATAATTAAAATGTTAGGATATTAGATAACAGTAGTCAAGGTATCGATCCCAAATAGACAGCTATTTTGTAAATTGATCTAACTACCATCTACGTTGTTTTAAGCACCTGTAACGTGTATACATAGTTAACCATGCCGCTATTGATTCCCAATAGTCATATATAATGCTTGTAAATTATATACTTTATTTTTAACAGCAAATTTCTTAACTTGGGTATGGGACTTAAACTCACCTTTGGTGGTTAAATGTTTTATCTTTACCAACGGATCACCCCTTTAATTGTATATTATATACTAAACTAGGTTTAATACCCGTGTGTAACACACGGGTTAATTATTAAAATTTATAAATTATAACATTATTAAGTATTTGTAAATATTTAATATTTAATAATTTGGTTCCATCAACTTATGTATTATGAAAAATTACATACAAATTTTACCTCCCAATCTTCCTAATATAGAACACATATTTCCCTTTAAAATGGACCCCTAAAACCTTGAATTATTAGAT
Source organism: Tagetes erecta (assembly GCA_030867185.1). Taxonomy (NCBI): domain Eukaryota; kingdom Viridiplantae; phylum Streptophyta; class Magnoliopsida; order Asterales; family Asteraceae; genus Tagetes; species Tagetes erecta. The sequence continues at coordinate 11,682,514 of CM061496.1, read as the reverse complement.
ACATGTGAAAATATTTATCATTTCTTAGTTATAATAATATAGATTGGGGATTTTCTAAAAAGGCTCAAAACTCTAAGAAGTGTAGGAAGCAATCAACAACAAGCACGTGGCCATGAGATAAAAAAAACACGGAGGGGCATCTTCGTCATTTATACGCGCGATGCTGACTTTGAAATCCTGGTATCACTTGCGATGTTCAGTTATGGTGTTTTTTTGACGTTTATTAATTACGAACATCTGTTCAGGTATGGCGTGTTTTTGACGTTTTTCGTTTTAATTTTGAATCCATAATCATTCATCTATGATGAATACTGAAAGCGATGATGTTTTTGTTTGTTTTTGACGTTTTCGTTTACTAATTACGAACTTCCGATCAATGTTCAGTTCTTCTGAATCATTGTGTTTTTAACATTCTGAATCATGGTGTTTTTATTGATCAGTTCGAATGTTAAAAACACCATGATTCAGAAGATATAGATCCATTTGATAGTGCTAAGAAACACCATGAGAAAAGTTAGAATGTGTGAGAAATAAAACACCAAAAAAGTCAATTGTTTTTACTGTGATCAGTTCAAACATAAAAAACACCATGATTCAGACGACACAGATCTAAGAAACACCATGGGAAAAGTTAGAATGTGTGAGAAATAAAACACCAAAAACGTCAACTATGTAAAAAACACCATGATTTAGAATACACAGATCTAAGAAACACCATGGCGTTTGAATTTTGTGTTAAAAACGCACGGATCTAAGAAACACCATGGCGTTTGAATTGTGGTGTTAAATACGCACAATGACAAATCTACCCTCAAATCCATCTCGCGCGTGACCAAAACATCAAAATAATTACAAAAATGCCACCGCGTCCATCTGGGCCGTAAAACACCATAATCCGACGTCTGAGATTACTTCTTAGGCTTTTTAGAGTTTTTTGCCTTTTTAGAAAATCTCTCCCCTAATAATATATTACTTTTAGCTTTATATATATATATACTAGTTTAGTGCCCGCGCTACGCTCGGGAACACAACATTCAAGTGATGCTTTTAAAGATATTCATGAATGTTCTAATAAGTTTTGAAACAAAACCGTGGTAAACCGAAACACGAAATATATTTTTAAAAATTAAATTTTTAGTACAGCAATATTATACTCAAATTAAAGAGAATAAAATGCTCAGTTTTATGGTGTAGTATATTTTTTTTAAAAAATCCATATAAAAAAGTTATGTATATTTATAAAACACTGAGGTCTTTAATTGTATATTATTATTAATTTTATCCATAAGTTTTATTTTCACACCCTATCAAATATAAACCGACTCATGTACACCCCTTGTAGTAGAGGGTTAAAAGTATAAATACTTTTAAATTTTTCAGAATTCTCCAAAATATTAAGGGACAAAAAATGTAATTAGTTTTATTATAATATATTTTATATACATACTTTAAATAAAAAAAATCATTATTATCAGATAAACTCTCAAATGATGCCACATAAGCCAAAAGCTTTAAAATGGTGCCACATAAGCTTTTTTGGTTTTGCTATATTATATAAAGATATATATAGAGAGAGAGAGAATATATAGTATATTAAATTAAAATCGGTGTTATTTATATTTTCAATATCAAAATTAAGTGATCTGATAAGTAATTTAGTCGACCGATCTTTCTTATAACCTAACCAAATGATAAGCAACTATGTATGTAGTTTAAAATGATACAACATTTTATTCGAAATACACAAGTTACAAAGTATTGTGTAATAATAAATAAATGTAACGTACGTTTAACTGAAACCGAACATTTATTTTATACATGACCCCGTTTACCACTTGACCTACTTTAAATTAATGAAAACAAAATATAAAGAAATAAAAAGGGTATATGATTATACAAAGAATGTGTTAATATATTGGAGATGATAATGATCACCATCATTTTATATCTAAAGAATTTATTCTGTTCCATCAACAACAATGGATGAGAATGCTCCTAAAAATCGATAGGTTCACATATAAAGACAAACACATGTATGTATAATTGTACTATACTCGATACAGAATAATTTTGATTGGCCATATATAGTGGTCCAAATAAAAACAATTATTAAATATTTTAATACATATTTTTTGCCATTTGATTATGAAACCAAGGACAAGAACTATTATATATATAATAATAGAATGATAATTCATTAAGTGAAAGAGACTTAATGCAGTGACGAGTCTCGTGAAGTATATCATGAAATTACAGATGAACAAACTTTAATAAAGGGTTATTGTATTTTAATAATCCGAACTTTAATGAATTGGCCGATATTAATCCCAACTTTAAAAATTCCCTGTAGCAGTCCCAACTTGTAAGTTATTTTCCTCCATCAAACATTTTATAAGTGTGACACAAAAATGGTCGGGTAAGGTTTTAATGAGACACAAAAATGGTCTGGTAGGTTTTTTGAGTATCAATTATAAAAGGCTCGATGAAAGAAAATAAATTACAAGCTGGGACTATCAAAGGGAATTTTTAAAGTTAAGATTATTATCGACCAATTTATTAAAGTTCGGATTGTTAAAATCCAATAACCTTTAATAAAAGATGTTAAACCCCAATTACAATATATATCATCTTAGTTTTATGCATAAAATGTTTTCAGCGCCAATTTGTATACTTAAATATCTTTTAGTTGACACATTATATATGGATTTATATGTATTAATAATCCTTTTTATATATATGGATAATAATTTTAGTAGGTATCCTAAAATGAATATTACGTCATACGATACGATGTAATATTGATATAAGGGTGAGGGGAGTCCACCCCACACCACCCCACACTTTTTACTCCACCCCACATTCACCCCACATTCACCCCAAATCACCCGGTATCCACCCCACACCACCCCACATCATTTTTTAATTTTTTATTTCTCAATTATTTAAAACTTTTAATAATTCAATAAATATAAAACACAAATTATAACTAATAAAAACACAACAACTTAAAAAGAAAAACACAAATGACGTACATAATTTAAAATAACTTAAACATAAATCAATAGGGTAACATCCCACGTGCCCTAACAAGCTGCCACGATTCAATTTTGGTAAAAGAGCATTTATATATCTCTTGGTATTCATTCAAGGCTTTATTTATGGCATCGGCTTCGGAGACTCCTTCAATATGCTCATGAAGATAAAGACGATTGAAGTTGGTGATTAGATTGAAATCTTGCCTCCACTTTGAATGAAGTTGGTCAATTGTTCGGTTGGCATACTCTAGTTGATTGTAATGTTCAAGAACTCGATTCCAAAAATCATCTCTACTTTCGTTACCGTCAAATGAAGCATGTAACCATGCTTTTGACAAGTTCACTTCTTGAGCACTCGTCCATGGTTGACGATTAGATGTCATTGAGAGATTGATGAAAAGAGTGTGGTTTGAGAGTGATGTGTAAAAATAAAATTATGATTTGTGAGGTTGAAAGAAGGGTTGTATTTATAAAAAAAAACAAAAAAAAAATAAAAAAAATTGAAAATAGCCGTTGGAATGGGGGCCCACATGTTCAAACGGTCAAAATTTGCGGGGAGTGACTCGGTGAACACACCCCAAATGGCACCCCAAAATTCGGGGCCGCGGAGGGGTGGGGCGGTGTTCCCGCGCGGGGCCGCATCGGGGCCGCACCCACCCCGAGTCCACTCCACCCACTCTAACTAACACTAATTTTATGACATATTATGCATCTAACACAACGTCTTAAAAAGAAGCTATATGCATAAATCGGATGGTGTCCAGTATAAATTTTTAACATATTATAGCATCTACGCACCCATCGAAGAATAATTCAAATCTACCTTATTTTTTCACAACTAATGAGACTTGAACGTTTACTACTTAGGACAGACCCGTCATTTTAACACCTTAGTACATTTGGACATACATATTTGATTATACACTAATACAAGTGCATGCTCGAGCGTTGCCACTGGTGCGCGTCCTTTGTTGGCTCGTATTGGCTGTTAGTGTTTTTGGTGAGCACACAATATGTGTGGTTATGGTATTGTGATAGGGTTTTTGTTTGGTTCGATGTTGGTATGTTTTTGTCTGAGCGCGGTGTGTAACGATGAGCTTGGTTCAAAATATGGCCTATATAGCATGTCATATGTTAGTTGACAAGATCTTCTAGCTTCACACTCAAAATGGCATAAATCTTCAATCAAAGCTTGAATTTCCAATAACTTCTATTATTTCAATTTCCATATCAAAAACTATAGAGCTTAAATCCATCTACAATCTTTAAGATCTTCAAAAATAATCTTTAAAACCTTCAAAATCCAAGATTCAAGCTCCAAATTATAACTTTAATCCTCCAAATTAACACCCAAGATCACCTCGAAGACCTTATGCTTTGTTTTCAACCGTTTTTTAAGTTTTATGAAAAAGGTGATGCCCTAAAAACCCAAAAATACAGCTTAAATAGGTGGAAAATAAGGTTTTTGCTCGACTGAAGTCATAGAAGACCTCTATGAAATTAATATTGCACCATAAAGGTCCTCTATGAAGTAAAAACACGCAGTCAACAGGGTCAACACTTTAACTACTACACTGGAATGATAGAGGACCTCTATGAAGTCCTTTGCGATGTATAGATGTCCTCTGTAACCGGAATTTCTTCATATTTTATATATTCTTCTTTTTCTTCTCGTTTTTTACCCATCGATAATTTCATGACCTTTACACGTAACATTTTGATCTGTAAAGAAATTAAAATTCCTATTAAAACAAGAGAAAACATAACACAACCATGTTAACAAACCAATAGAAGGTGTAAAAAAGTTGGTGATCGTTACAATGGCCTGAGCTACCTAAAACGAAAAGGAGGCCATGTAATCATAATCGTGTAACACAGGCAAAGTAATTGATCAAAAACCGCAAATGGTTGAGATGTGAGTAACATTCAAGCAAAAATATCTACAAACTCAAACAAATGCTAATGATATGAATAAGTAATTTCGCTAACAAAGAGGTCCTAACATTATAAAATGCATAACTAGAAAGCAACACTCAAATCACCTCGACACATAACATGTTGATTATATCCTTAAACATGGTTCGAAATCATAGAACTCTAATTATCTTGATTCAATCATAAAGATAATAAACATCAAATCAATAACATACTTGTGTAAAACATAATCTTCAATGAGGACGATTAAGCTATAGCGATTCTTGTTACGATTTCTTTAAGTGACGAGTGAAGTTTGGAGATTGAAAGAGACTTCTATATAAGTAAATGATCCATGTTTATTACTAATGATCCATATTGTGATCAATAATCATGATTGGTTATAAACTACTTGCATGCTTTTAGTTAAAGACATCTAAAGAGAAATAAGAGAACGAAACATGAGGGGTTGGCGATTGGTGACTAAGTATAAAGAGATGATGCCAAAATGTGGGATAAATGGGTGCATGTTAAGGGAAACAGTTGTATGACATCAAGGGTTTAAAGCCAAAGACTTTTGATACGACACAAGAAAATGGGTGATAAATTAAAATTCTAGCTATCTGAGATGCGTTATATAGGTATAAAAGGATGTTCGTGTACGTTGCGGCACGCACGTTACGTTATATCAACAAGGAAAAACCAAACATTTTACATTGTCAACTAAAACGTGTTGGTACAAACTGACCAGTTCATGCATTTCTTTAGTGCAATTCAATATCTTAACAGGTAATTTAACAAATTATATTATATACTATATTATATTGAAACAAAAACATTATAAATAATGTTTTTGTAAGAGTCACATGTAGATGACTTAATGTTATATTATGTATAAAATTTTAAATGTAGACATACATGCATGCATGCTTATGTTAGACATGCATGTATATTTTGTGTGTTGTGTGAGGTGTTTCGTTGCTATTAGTTGGTCGTTTGATGTGTTGTGTTCATATTGGTTAATGTCATGAAATATTGTTTTGTGTGTGGCTTGAGGTGTTGTATTGTTATTGGTTGATTTTGGAGGTGTTGTATGGCTGTTGGTTGATGATTTGAGGTGTTATGTTGCTATTGGTTGATGTTATGATATAGTGTTTTGTGTTGTGTTGCTATTGGTTGCTGGTTTGAGGTGTTGTGTTACTATTGGTTGATGTCATGTGTACGTTTTTGTTGTTGATTTTTTTATATATTATATGTTTTTTAAATCAATTTTATTTGTTGTGTTACATTTTTGTTTGTGGGTTATTGGTACTTGGTAGGGCTTGCAAAAAGTAATAACCTGTTTAAAATTGTCGCACAACGTGCGACGGCGTGAATATAACCAGTAAAAAAATATATAGAATGTTTTAATGAAAACCACTCCAAATGTGGTAATTGAGAATATGAATTAAAGGTTAAATTATTCCAAACTAGGTTTAATACCCGTGTAAACACACGAGTTGAATAAAACAAATGATTCATTGAATGAAGAAATCATGATTGAAAATGCGATGTAAAAATCCAAATTATTATAATAAAATCAATTTTAAAAACTGTTAGGATGTAAAATCATCCGTGGATGTTCAGTTATTCAATATTGCGTTGACTTTGCAACCAAAATATCATCTATTTAAAATGCAGAGAAATTAATTTTGCGTTATTTTTAAAATTACTTTTGTTTTTTAAATGTTTGCCCCCCCAAAATCTCCCCCATAATTTTTTCCGTCCAAATTTGCCTCTTAAAATCTTGCTTTATTAGGTAGATAATAATAGTGGTATTGCTACTACAAAATACATTATGAAACAAATTTCTAATGAAACGCGTTTCAAGGTAACTTATACCTCAATCGACTCGTATTGTTCTTCCGATCAAAAGTATTAAAATTCAGTCTGGATTTAATTGGACTTGAACTTATGACCTTGGTGTATTTTATAGACTTTGTTTTTGTTAATGGATCACTATGACCGTATGACCTATAATATGAGTGTCTTAATATTGCATTTTATTTTGTCTCGTATGCTTTATAAGAGATTTTCAAGTTTTTCAAATCCCATAAATAAAAGTATCTTTATAGAAAGTTGGATATATATTATCATACTTTTTGTTCTCAAGAGTTGTATATATAGGGAGGGTGGAGGTAATTAACATTTGTGAAACACATTAGTGTTGGGTACGTTAGTCTTTGAGGACGCTAATCTCTTCAACCCATCCTTGTGTTTCCCTTTACACTCCAAAGCCAAAATGACGGTATGTGTCTTATCTTGACATGCTTTGCTTTCATTAGATTCGTCTTTATATCTATTTACTAATGATCATTAATTAAATGGAAAATTGAATTCTATTAATCATAACTTTTTACATATTAATTATTATTAATCTCAACTTTACTATTAATCATTATTAATCTTAACTTTCACTTAAGTGCCCACCATTAAACATTTCGTTATCCTTGATTAACGCCGTCTAAAATTATTGAAGTGATATTCATGTGGCAGCTGACATGTTTTTTTGTTTTGTCTTTTAATCTTACTTCCTAACCATTTATTATTTATATACCGTTACAAAAGTTAAACTCAAGTCACGTGGATATTATCAACAAATTTAGATAGAGTTAATTAGTCAAGGGTAACAGCTGAAGTCTCAATAGTGCTCACTTAAATGAAAGTTGGTATTAATAATAGTCAATAGTAAAGTTGAGATTTAATAATAACCAATAAGTAAAACTTGTGATTATAATCCAATTTCTCTGATTAAATAGCTAAATGTTCATGATAAATGCAAATCATGTAAAGAGTCAATTGGCGTTACTGTGTTTTGATACATTTAATATGTTCATTTTTACCGAATTATTTATGTTCTTGTGATTTTTATTTTTAACATAAATGACCCAAAACACTAACTTTATCCAGTTTTTTCGTTAATTCTCTCACGTGCCTTGCACATGTGAGGTGAAAATAGCATTTCTCCCACTCGTTTGTCTAGCGATACAGGATGACGCAAAAAAAAGCCATATAGTGGTGGAGTGCTCACATTTTTTTTTTACTATTACACTTGAATTTTAAAATCCGGTCTTGGGACATTTAGCTCGCTTAAGGTTAACATGTCGGTCTAACATCTTTATTTTAGTAAAAGGAAATGACATTTTTATAATAAAAAATTGGATGAACTTAATGTTCATGACAATTTCTATTAAAAATAAAAATCAAATGGTAAGTGTTATAATCGAGACTGAATTTGCTAAAAGTAATCAAAACACATGGAAAGACTACAATTTATTGACGTCTAAAAGTATTTATGTTTAGAGGTCTTAAGTCCATGTACCATAAGTCTGGGTGTTCAAAAAATCTGAAATCAGAATAAAACCATAATTCGAACTGCATCCGACCCCAAATAAGCTGAACCGAATTTCTTATGCAGATTTCGGTATGGATCTCATCCGAATCCAAATTTCTTGTTTGGATTTTCGATTGGATATCAAAATTTTTGAATTTGAATATCCGAATACACCGAATAAGAATCATTATGTTGCTAGAATTTATAGCCCAATACTCATTATTATATATACGAGACCAATACCCATTATTATACTAGCCCAAAGTTTATAGAGGTGAGCAAGTGTTGATCGAGTGAAAAGAACTAGTGGCATGTTTGGTGTGCTTGTTAGGAAAATGAAGACCTAATGTTTCAATTTTTATGAATTATTGTCGTTATTTTAGACTAGTTTATGAAATTTAAACAATGAATATGTGGTTAGACTATGTTTGTATTTTAATTAATTCATGTTTGTATGTTTTACTATTAGCTCTAAGTTAGTAAAATAATACACATTAGGAATAAATATTTGGGAAAAAAATAGGAATAGAAATTTAAAAATTGTTGTTCAGTTTTATTTAAAGTACTTGATTTTATCCGACCCCAATCCGAATTGAATTTAGATGAACTCAGATCGGATTTGATAATCCTTTATTTGGATTGTATTAAATTAGCATGGGCTTCTAAAATTTAAAAATCCGAATAATTCAATCTAAATAACCTAAATAATTCGATATTCGATCCAATAAACATTCTATCATAAGGCTTATGACATATGGTGTTAAAAAAGGAAATTTGTGTTAAGAAAAAGATAAATATTTAAATAGTAATTATTTGTAATTTGTTTTAAAAAAAAGATAAATAACTAAACAGTATTTATATATAGTTGGTTAAGAAAAAATATTTGATTTGAAGTAAATTAATGTCTTCTTTACTTACCATAAACAAAATAACATATGTTTTCAATTAATATTAATTTATAATTAATGGCCTTTAAATGTATGTGAAAGCTTTTAAATCTGTCAGGATCAAAGTTTTCGTTTTACCGACCACCTATAAGTAATTAAGGGAAAACATTATCAAATGCGACTTTTATGATTTCTTATAACGTTCAACAATTACTATTTGTAACTTATAAATAATATTCAGTATCTTGCTTTAATAGTATACCTTTTTTAGTTTTTCTAGCTTTTATAAGTTGTTTTAAATACGTTGAATTTCATGCAATATACATGTAAACAAATTATATTTCGTGTAGGGATGAAGCATTAAGAACCCATTTGGTTACAAAAAATCGCCAATCACTTATCAGTTATCAAATATTTTGTTTTGATAAAAAAAAACTTCCACATAGGTTTAAACGTCATTTATATTTATTTTCATATTGAAACTTACAAAAACGCTTGTAACACAATAAATATCACATGCACTAATTAATGTAATTGAACATTGAAGTTTGTTTCCTAGTGAGTAACTCATACTTGATGTATGTGGGGGTCTCGGTCCTTTTGTGTTTGACTTATGCATAGTTCAAACCTATTATTTTTATATCAAACAATAACACTGTTATTGTTACGTACTTTAGCCTCCCCAAAACAGGCCATAAATTTTTTTTTTAACGACATTAACTTTTTTCGAATTCCAAAACAACGTTATAGGGTATTTGAACAGAAAGAGAACTAGTCGATTGATCTAAAAGTTACATCGAAACGGCGCTCCGAACAACAAAACAAAGCTTTAACCGGATATAAAAATTCTGTCATTTGAAACGTCGTTTCGAGATAACTTTTACATCAATCGACTTGCATTCTCCATCTGATCAAAAACTCTAATACTCGGCCTTGAGTCGAAAAAAAGTTAACGCCGTTAAAAAAAATTAATAAAAATTAAGACCATTTAAAACACATATACCATTAAACTTTAGATTCAATTGCATATTTACTCTTATAAACACTCCTTAATTGCATATTTCCCCAACTAAAAAAATCAATTGCATATATATACCCAGTGTTAAGTAAATAGTCTTATTAAAAATGGCTATATTTGCAAATTAAAGTTGTTTATAAGAAAAATATATAATTTATTATTTTGGCTCGATAAATATACATTTAAAATGTTTTAGAAAGGTAAATATGCAATTTAGCCCTAAACTTTAATATATTACTATTTAAAACTTTTGGGGTCATATTTATAGTTATAATAATAATTATTTAATACTAACTTTTATATTATTATTATTATTATTCTTCTTATTATTATTATTATTATTATTTCTATAGTAATAATATATTATTAGAAAAAACATGAAGAGGAAAACACAAGTCGGCATTAGTCAAAGTCTAGTGTTTTTTTTCTTTCTTTTGTAATTTAACTTTATTATTTGGACACGTGAACTCTCTCTCACACCGCCCCCACAACCAAAGGAGCATTATATAAACCCAGCAATTGCACCTCTTATTTCACATCCTTCATCTTCTCTGCTTATAATTATCACCCTCAAAGCAGCAGATCGATTTAATTCAACCCAAACTCATACTCAGCTTTTGACCACTCAATTTCATCTCATTCATATTTAATTTCTCCTTGGGACTTGTTTCAACACTTTTCCAGAGCGTTGTAATTATACTTCAATTCAAACCCATACAAACTTTAATTCTTTCAACGTATTAAAAGTTTTTGATTTTGAATTTGTTGAAAAAGATGGGTGAAGACGCTGCCGGAAAACACCAACAAGGTTTTGAACTCGCCGGAGGATTTGCACCTCAGGCGCCATCCAAGTGCTTTGATGACGATGGTCGACTTAAAAGAACCGGTAATTTTGACACCTTAAAAGAACCGGTTGAGGTTCCGTTTTAGTTAAACCCGTTACCCGTTTTAGTCAAACCGGTCTTCATACCGGTTCATGGGTTGAATTGGATTTAAGAAACCGGCCGATTTCAGATATATTTTTAATAAAAATACATAAAATTTTAAAAATTTTAAATTTTTTTATATAACCTTTTTTTCCAATAGTAAACTGATGTCAGAATTATTTTAAACTACAGTTGAACCGGTCTCTATATCAGTTCACGGGTTAAACAGGATTTAAAACTGGTCGGTTTCAAAAATATTTTTAAATATAAATACATAAAATATAAAAAAACAATAAAATTTCCGATAAAATCTGTTCTTAACAGTAAACTGCTTCAGTTTCTTTACGGTGCCCAACCGGCCACCCAAACTGAACCGGCTCAATGTCAGTTTCCGGTCCAACCAGTTTTTTATTTTATTTTATTTAAAAGACGTTTTATAAGTTACAACGATGGCAAAAGTTGTAGTAAAAAAACATACCTTTTCTTAGGTAGTAAAAATTAAATCTCATCATGTTAAACCCTTTAGTGATTTGTGTACTTTTGTTTGTATGTAGGTACTGTTTGGACAGCAAGTGCACATATCATAACTGCAGTCATCGGATCCGGTGTGTTGTCATTGGCATGGGCCACTGCACAGCTTGGTTGGATCGCTGGCCCCACCGTTTTGTTTCTTTTCTCCTTTGTCACTTACTACACATCTTGCCTTCTCTCCGCTTGCTACCGCTCCGGCGACCCGGTCACCGGGAAACGAAACTATACTTATATGGAAGCCGTTCAAAACAACCTTGGTACAACCCTTTTTTTTGTTTAAGCGGGTGTTTGGGATTGTTTATTTTGTACGACTTATAACTTATTAGCTTTTTAAAAAAGTTAAAAAATAATTTGATAAGTTATATAGTTGCGAGGAAAAAAGTTAATTAGTACCTCTTATTTATTAACTTTTGAGAAAAAAAAAAAGCAATCCCAAATGGCCCTAAAAGATGAGAAACAAACGAACAACTTAAAACGCGAAGTTAACTCTATTGAAATTTATCAGGTGGGTTTCAAGTGAAACTTTGTGGGCTCATCCAATACTTCAATCTTGTCGGTGTAGCAATTGGGTACACAATTGCAGCTTCCATCAGCATGATGTAAGTACTTATCCCTAAGATTGAGTTTGAAAATGACTTATTATTTTATTAATTTTTTTTAAAAATCAATAAGTTATTTTAAAAAGCTATGAAGTGGGTTTTTTATAACTTTTTTACTAATTGTCTTTTTTTAAAAGATTTAATAAGACAATAAGTCATTTCTAAACTCAATCTTAAACGCTTTTTAAAATTTATAAAAAAATGAGGCTGATGATTTTGTGATTGGTGAAACAGAGCGATAAAACGAGCAGATTGTTTCCATGAAAAAGGTCATCATAATCCATGTGGAGTTTCGGGCACTCCGTATATGGTCATGTTTGGTGTTGCGGAAATTATCTTCTCTCAAATCCCAGATTTTGATCAAATTTCTTGGCTGTCAATGTTAGCTGCTGTTATGTCGTTTACTTATTCAACCATTGGTCTTGCACTTGGTATTTTTAAAGTTGCTGGTAAGTCAAATCTGTTGAAAATTTAGGTCAAACTAGTAGTTACCTAAATTCAAATTTGTACAAAAAGCATGTTGGTGTTTTGAGTGGTGTTGAAAGTTTTAGTATCTGAAGTTGAAAGTTAGTAAGAAAACATGGATTGTGTGTGAACTTTTAGAATATATTCTTGTTGTATTTTAATTTTAAAAGAATTAGGTTTGACTTTAGAAAGTCAAAAAATGAGAAATAGTTTATTTAAGAGAAGTTTTTTAATTTTTTATTTTATTTAACACTCATCTTTTTTTCATAAATGAACAAAATTTACAATAAAGTGGCAGGTAAACGGACAACAAGTTGCGCCGCAACCCTTTTGAATAGCGAAACCAAGTTTACTAAATACTAAACCCCTTTTTTTAATTTATAGTTTTGTTGTTTGGTTACAGAAAATAAAAAGATTAAGGGAAGTTTGACTGGAATTAGCATTGGAAAGGTTACTCAAACTCAAAAAATATGGAGAAGTTTTCAAGCTCTTGGAGCCATTGCTTTTGCTTATTCTTATTCCCTCATTCTCATTGAAATCCAGGTAAGAAAAATATCATAAGATAATAATAGTTATTACTAAATTGTTTATTGTGATTTTTAACATAAAACAAAAATGGTTTTTGTATGATTTACATAATACATGATACTATTATGTAATTTACATTAGGTACATAATAAGCTTGAGTAATAAAAGATTAATAATATTTGGTTATTTAATATCTAGGATACAATCAAATCACCACCAGCAGAGCACAAAACTATGAAGAAAGCAACTTTCATAAGTGTAGTGACAACAACAATCTTTTACATGTTTTGCGGATGCTTCGGATACGCGGCATTCGGTGACATGGCACCAGGGAACCTCCTAACCGGGTTCGGTTTCTACAACCCGTTTTGGCTTTTGGATATTGCGAATGCAGCCATTGTAATTCACCTTGTCGGGGCGTACCAAGTATACTGCCAACCCTTATTCGCATTCGTGGAAAACACTGCAGCCAAATACTTCCCCGAAAGCAAATTCATTAACCACAACATTGAGATCCCGATCCCCTTTGGTGGATACAAACCTTATAAACTCAACTTGTTCAGATTGGTTTGGAGATCTCTCTTCGTGTGCATGACCACAGTTGTTGCAATGTTGATGCCGTTTTTCAATGATGTTGTTGGGATCCTTGGGGCGTTCGGGTTTTGGCCGTTGACGGTTTATTTCCCGGTGGAAATGTACATTGTTCAGAAGAAAATACCCAAGTGGAGTACGCGATGGGTTTCATTGCAAATACTAAGTTTGGCTTGTTTGATCATCTCGATATGTGCTGCAGCGGGATCGTTTGCCGGGGTGGTCCTTGATCTAAAGGTCTATCAACCCTTCAAGACAATGTATTGATAATGGTTAAAAACTGTTGTCGGAATGAAATGATTTTTAGGATGATCAAAAAATTTTCAATACCTGTTGATGTTCAAGATAAAACGATCCTAAAGAGTGGGGTTGTCATTCTACCGTTGTACTTTATGCTGTTTTTCCTTTTTGTTTGTATGTATTTTATGTAATGGAATCAAGTTAAACACAAGACGTTTTGGACTAAGCAACTATTTTCATTGTAGAATATTTTTCATGAATTGACTTTTTATTCTCTTGTCTAGTGTTTGGTATCTTGAAATGAGAAGCGGAACGTAATGAACTATTGTGAAGAAATGAAAAAGTGTGTCTTTGGTTGGTCAATGGAATGAAATGAACCGTTATGAAGAAAAGAAAAAAAACCCATGATTTGAGACCACAACCATGTTTTGACCTTGAGCCGACACAAGAACCCATGAATCAACCCATGTCTTGACCCACCCCTTGAACTATGAACCAACCCATGAACTAAAATCGGATCGTCCTATGCTACGACTCATAATCCGAGTCATACCATGACCTGACTAGTAATTTGACCCGTGTCTCTTACCATGACCTGACCCATGGCCCGTTCTATGACCGACCCATGGTTGACTCATGACCTGATCCATGAACACTCATAGGAACTAATCCAAGAACCGAACCATGAGCCGATCATATCCTAACCCGTTCCTTAAACCATGAGTCGAACCATGGTCCGACCCATGAATGAACCATGTCTCGATCCATAACCTAACCCATGACTTGACTCGTGTATTAACCCATTGATTTGTGAAAAGTATTTATATTTATTTTAACTAAAAATAACGTAAACTAGACACTAAGGAATAAACTTAGATTCCTAAAACTCATTAAAACTACTAACCGGCAAGTGTACCGATCGATTCTAACAAAGCTAAGTAAGTTCGAATATCGAACCCACAGACTCTACATAGTACGATTAAGTAACTAAATGAAAGACTCAACTAAAAGACACACACTATTTGAAATTATAATGTACAGCAAAAGGGGGTTTAACTAAACTAAAGTAAAATTAAACTTAATTATAAAAATAAAGTAAATTGAACGAAAGACAATTTGAAAATGATTTTATCAGATGAAAGATGAAACCACCTAAGCTACACACTTTTATTCGTTTAGTTTAAAGCATTTGTTTCTATGATCTTTTTTTCAAATCAATCACAAAAGGCAAATATAATGAAATATTTGAACTAAACCCTATTATATGAAAGACATTCACCAAAACGTAACAAAATCTCATGTTACATCCCAAAAGTCGAACCAAGCAATTAGTAAAATGAGCCTTACAAATGGGCATTTTAATTAAGAGATTATGGACTTAAGGAGTTCATGGGCCTAAAATTATGGGTGTAAGGGCCCATAAATCTCCCATAAGCAACCCTAATCAGCCACTATCTCCATCATTTCCATCTAATTCACCTCCAATTTAAAGAGAGAAAGTAGAGTGAGAAAGTGAAGAATTTAAGGATTTGTGAATTTTGGAATTGAAGAAGCAATATCTTGTTTTGGGGATCAAATAATCAGGAAAAGAGCAAGGAGTCCGGGTAAGAATCATCTCCAAAGCATCTTTAGAGTTTTTGGTTTTTAGAAAAAGTGAGCAATAATCATAAAAAGGTCATATATTTACGTTTATAATTGTATAAAAATGGTAGATTTAGTGTTCTGGATGATAAACCAAAGATTTGGACGTTAAAATATTCGATTTAAGCGAAAAATGAAGATTTAGGGTAAAAACCGAGCTGAAACCCCGTTTTGCGAAACTGCAGATTCATGATGCGAAAATATAGTTCCTTTTCTAAAACTGTAATTTCGCAAGCCATGCGAAATTATAGTGTCGTTAGTGTCTAGATCTTTATGTCTTGTGTCTGAGTGTGCTTGCAAAAGTAGTATAAGTCCCAACAAAAGTTGGGCACGTGCCTTGCGAATATACATGCGAAATTTCTGCCGAAACTACATGCAACACTGCTGTTTCGTGAATGCGAAACTAGCTACGAAACTAGCTAGAAATGACCAAATTGTATGTTAATCCTTATGCAGGCGGTTTAGTGTAATTTGCTTAGACTTGAGATTAACCATCGTATCAGGTGACTTCTAGATCCCCTATTTGTTATTATATTTTAACTGTTTTGGAGCAATGTACATACCAAATGACAAGATTTTTATAAGGATTTTTATTCCGAATTTATATGAAAATGAAGATTTCCCAATGAAATTCCTTTTAAAGACTTGTACCAAAATAAAATTTCTTCATGTTGACCTGGAGCGCGACCCTAGTCAGGGGCTGGCGCCCCTTGGACCCCGCTATCTTTTTGGACTTAAAAATACTTTCCTATAATTATGTTAAGTTGTCGATGTTTGTGTAGTATCTTGGGTCATGTGAAATATTATATGTAAAACCTAAAGATAATAGTGAAACTAAAGAATGATAATTGAGCCCAAAAATGGAGTTACATTAGCCTTGCAAGCAAATGGGGAGAATTGAATTCGTTGCATTCTCGTGAGCTACATCTAAAAAGACGGATCCTATATTAAAGCCGGCTAATGGGCCATTGGCATTAGTGAGTCAAACTATCAGGGGCCTTGCTAGCCATAGATTTATATACATGATAGGGGCTTAAGGCCACAGTAATGATCGAGTTCGGTCCATTGGCGAATTCAAAAAGAAGAAAGATTAGTCTGTTCCTTTGGCAGACTGTGAGTTGACGGATAAAATGAATATGAACCCTAATTCAATGAGCTAATGAATTAGAAAGAAATTGTGATGAATGAAGTGTAAAGATGAGATTTGCTATATATATGTAGTTTTGTTTATGATATTGTGTAATAATTATAAAACTAGAACTCACTCAGCGAAGCTGACTTTTGTATCCATATTAGTTTGACAAGTGAGGTGATGAAGTTGTGGATGGCATTGAGGCAAGCTACTTGGTGTGTGAAGGCTGGCATCCGTTTATGAAGATCATTAAGAAGACTTTCTTTTTTATTATTATTTATTTTAAAAGAAAAAATGTTGAATGTTTAATGGTTTGTAATGACTTACTTATGTTTTATGACTAATTCCGCTGCAATGTTTTAAGATAAATGTTTTAAACTTATTTTCATGCTATGTGTGACCAACTGTGGGGTCTCCTGGGATTATGGGCTTTACAAATAACCATCAAATCAAACTAACAGTTCATCATTCACCTAGGCGGTTCGTAAAGCCTAGCCAACTACCATAATCATGGAATTAAACTCAAATTCAATGCCAATAAATATGATAGCAAAAAAAAAACAAAAGAGTGAACCCGACGATGTTAAACGACGAGTCTTAATCCCGAGCTTTTGCTTGATCTTCTTGGCTTCACCCTAGCTCCAAAATCACCTTTTTCTGCCCTGTTACCGTCTCCAATTCATAATTAGGAAGAGGGTTTGAGAAAAGAGGTGTTTAAATAGTAAAATAGGCCAAAAAAACGCTGAAACTTTATGCCAAAACAGCCTCGTCGCGTCGTGTGACGAGGCCATAACACTTGGTCGCGTAGCATCACGCCACACAACCAAACCCAGCCCCATTTGCACGCCACATAGCGTGAAAAGGGGCCAAGGGCTGGTCGCATGATGTGGCCAGCCTTTGGCTCTTGGTCCGTGCTTCGGTTTCGCGTCCTGGTTCGTTTCGTGTCTCGTTTTCGATCCGTGTGACTTCGTTTCTTCCTTCACCATGATTTAACTCCAAGACCTACGAAGAACCACATAGACTAAAAGTAATAAAACTTAAATAAAAACTAGTAAAAATGACTAAAAACATGTACAAACTATACACGGGAAATCCGTACAGTTTACACTATATCACCCATGTATCGAACCATGACCCGAATCAAGGCCCTACCCATAAACATGACAAGGTACTTTGTCATTTTTAGTGATTTGTATTTCATTCATTTTTTTTCTTCAAGCCAACCAATACAAAGTAGTTACTCATTTCTTTCGTTTAAGGTAACCAAACATGATAATAGAATGAAATGACCAATTTCATTCCATTGTCCATTCCTTTTCATTCATTCAATTCTTCCTTCCATTCCATTAAGCTATACCAAAAGACCCTTGGAGTTGATTGCATAGCCTAAGAATTAGAATCGACAACTCAAGAAACTAAATTTGACAAAAATGGCGTAAAGATTGCTCTAAAAAACTTTTAATAATTGCTTCACTTGCCCCTTGTGGTCGGATTTTCTATTCTGAGTAGAACATATTATTAATGAAGAGAATCTGTAGGTCCTAGTTATAGCACTATATCGAAATCCCAGACAAGGCTATCAATTCTGGACGTGCGAAATCCGTTAAAAATTATATACTAGATTTACTTTGTAATCACACGCAAACACATATACAATAACACGATCACCCAATACACGAAAGATACTATTAAATGTAATTATATTGATAAAAACAATCACACCTTCAGTTGGACGATTAACCAAAAAGTTAAACTCAACATTACAATAAATACACCAGAGGTTTTGCATGCAAGGTTTCATGCAACACCTTGCGTGTACGAAACCTATATGATAACAAGCTCTCACTTTCAGTTGACATACGTTCTCCAATTGAAGTATCATATACTTCAGATTGCCAGTCGTTTCATCTTTGGTATCTAAGAAATACACCCAAGAAAAACGAGAGAAATCATCAGGAAAAACTAAGCAATAAGATTTTTTACCTACACTCCTCACACTAGTTGGACCAAAAAGATCCATGCGCAATAGTTCTAGATGGGTATTGATGGAATTAATGAGCTTAGGCTTATATGATTTCTTCTTTTGCTTTCTCATTTTACAGGAAATGCAATCAGTCCGTAATCTATATGATTGTTGTGGAACACCCACTAAACCATGTGAGACCAAATGGTTCATTTAATAGTAGATGTATTCATCCTATTATCAAATTCGTTTTGTTCATCAAAAATTGACAAAGGGCTTTCATTCATCTTGTCATCAAGACAATTTCTGCAGCTTTAATTGGATTATAACACCTTCAATCTACCAATTTGATTCTTAAAGCTGTCATTCTTGTTCTTTATTCAAATCGATCAAGTTCGTCATCGATCAGGTTAGATAATCATGATACAATGCTCTTCATTATTCGATGATCAAAAGCCCTAAGAATAATTGTTGTATCACTATTAAAATTAGGATCAATTTGATGAATTTTTTTTAGGGTTTATTTAAAAATTTGGATAGTTGCTTGTAATAAGATAAAAGCATTTTCTTCCCATGTCTAAACAGATTATCCTTGTAGCGCGGCTGGTTAAGATGTTAGCATATTTTTTTTAATCATGTTTTTCTTACTTATTTTACTAATTACAACAATGTAATACTAATCTAATTATCATATATATTGTAAATTGTCAAAAAATTTATTGAATATATAAAACCATGATTTTGTATAAATAAAGTTTCATAAATATGGTTTTTGTAAATACTTTTAAAATACCAAAAAAATACTGTAAAATGTATTTTAATACTTCCAAGATATACAAAGTTTTATAAATGATAGTTATAAACATCGACTTTTGTATAAGACATATAAATACCTTAAAATGTTGTTAAATATTTTAGAGTATTTTTAGTGGACATAATCTATTCTCAATGTCAAATAATTAATTGGAAAAATATATTATTTGAGTTACTTAGCGTATTCAAGACAATATTATTATTATTACGTTTTTGTCAAAAATTGTTTTTATATCATTACTATTATTTTTTGACGTTATGCCTAAAAAATCAATATTTCTAATCGTTTACCGAAAATCCCCAACATTCCAATTCGAAACCTTAGAATTCCAAATTACCTTAGATTCATATTGTTCATATTCTAGTTTTTTATAGGGAAAATGTTATACAAACATAATCAACTTTCAATGTTGTTCTAATTAAGTCACTTAAAGTTTATTTTGTTCCAATTTGATAACTTAACTTTAAAAAGTGTTCCAATCTTAATTAATTGACTTGTATAATAGGTAAAGATTGATTTTTATTTTTTTAATATTCAACTGAAAAAAATTAAAAGACCTATCTATATACACATTAATTAATATTTTCTTTTCATTCACTAAAAAATCACTTTAAATAAAAAAATTAATAAACCTAATCATACACACATCTTCCATTTCTCATTCACTGTATAAGTTTCCGAAATCATTTTTAAATTATCCTTTTGCAATTTTTTAAATATTTCGTCATTTTTGAGATCTTATATGTTTATAATTTTTTTTGCAATTTTTATAACTTTTCGTGAATATATATAATTTTAAACTAAATATTAAAAAATAAAAATCAATGTTGACGTTTTAATCAGGTTAAAAACCTAGGATTAAAACACTTTTTAAAGTTAAGTTATCAAATTGGAACAAAATAAACTTTGAATGACTTATTTGAAACACAATTGAAACTTGGTTATGTTTCTATAAATTTATCCTTTATAATATAAGTTTGCTAAGTTAGGATTGTCATTTACTTATGCGATCTTAGTATTTGGACATTCCTCTATTTCTGTCTGACCGGTTTACTATCTCAATGTCGAAATATGTGTTCTATACTATACTATATTTTTCTATTCTATTTTATTTTCAAAAAGAAATCATAAAATGTGTTAGTCTTGTCTGCAGCAGGATGTAATCTTATGTAGTAGTTTAAAGTAGTTTATTGCTTGGTAATCCCATCGGTACAATGTTACCGCTAATGGTCTAACAAACCCACATACTTATACAACATCAATATGTGATTTAAACGCGGCATTTCTAATTCCATGTTCACTATGTTGTGATGCTATGAATCTATGATGCTATGTTGCTATACTATGAAGCTTGATGCTATGCCATGTCCTTAAGTTTCTAAATGATTATTGATAACTTAAAATATCGAGACGGTAAATGACGGTTGGTTAAAAAGTTATCTTTAATCAAACATGAGTGGTTCTCATGATAAATGGCTAAATGAATGATTGTGGATTCTATTGTGGTTTGTGTACTATTCTATGCTAGGGGTCCTGGTTGGGTGATAATTACAAAATTGCTATATATGTAGGATTGAGAAACATATTTATGATAATCTCGGATTTCTATACTATTATTTATCAATTGTGGTTTTACTCACTAGCTTTCATTATATAAGTTTATTTTGACATATTTCAGGTGGTGTTTGACGTTATTTGCTGCTTTACCAAGACATAGGATTGCCTTGGACATAGTTAAAATAATAAAGACGATTGCATTTATTGTTTCGGTTTATGGCTTTTGTCGTTTCTATTTAAGACTCATTTTCCAAAACTTATGATATTATTATTAGACCTAACAAAAATACCATGTGTTTTGGTTACTATTGGTATCCAAATTTATGACAACCTGATTTTTCCGCCATCGGGTGGGGTGTCACATACCTTCCCCAGTAACTCTACCTCCTTTATCACCTTCAAAGTTCACATATCCACCATTAAAGACTCTAAAGTCTTTGAGAACCTCTCAATGTCATAAGCGTGGAACACCCAGTATCAATGTACCAGTAGTTGTTAATAGTTCTCATTGGTTGCTCATGTATATATTAAATGCATTAATTAGAGATTGATACCAAAGCCATAGTAGTGTTAGGTTGTTCTCGAAACTTGCAAAGCTAAACTTAGACTCTGAACTTGGACAACTAGAACAATTTTCTTGTTTATATATTCTTCCCCTATCACAATTCTTAGCATCAACGTCCATTTCACCTGTTGTTGCACTCACAGTTTCTTTCATAGGGTTAGTTTCAACAATGAAATCAGGATTTGCAACTTTAAGTGTTGCGGATTCAAAGTTAGTTATCTGATCCTCTTCTGGAGAACATGAATAACTAAAGTTAAAAGGATGAGGTAGTTCCTTATAAACATCCCCTTTACGGCCTATTTTCATCCCTTAGATATCATTTATATGTTCTAGCATTATCATATAAGAATACAACGCGAGTGAGGTGGCCACCACGTGCCATACACTTTATTTTCATTCATCTTTCACCCACATGAATGATGAATATACCATATGCCTTAATTATAATCTTTTGAGGTGTTAATAACTTACAAGTAACTCCTATTAGAGCTAAACGTTTCGTTGAGCAAAATGATTGAAAGGGTGATTATTGCAAGGGTGATTGTGATTTATATGACAAGATTGGGGCCAACTTGACAAAATATCCATAAGATGGTTTCAATATGAATGCAACATTTAGATGAGTGATCAGTCTATATATGAACGCAAAGATAAATCATTTATTTATTAGAACATTCATTATTTTGTTGTCGAGTGATTTCCCATTATGAAAGCTAGATGTGAAAATATATAATACTTGGATATGATCGTATACGTTAATGTTATGACATCACTTGTTGCTAGAAAGGGAGACGCCACATTATCTCTAGCATATGCATTTAGAATAGATCGACTTTCAAGATTGAGATAGAAAGAAGTCAACCGATATTGACAAGAATTGATTTAGTAGTAAACTGCAATTTTGATCTCTATGTTTTGCTACTATTATCAGTTTCAATCCACTTTAATAGTTTTGGTCCATCTGTTTTCATTTTCTAATAGAAACGGTTCCAAACACTAACTCCATCCAATCTTTCGTTAAGTCTCTCTCACATGTGGAGTAAAAATATTTCATTTCTCCCATTTTTTTTACATGCGACTGAATAAAAATATTAATCTATATGATGGCATAGATAAAAGAGGGGTATAAATGACATTTTTACCCCTCAAATACGAGGCGCATGTGAAAATTGGATGAAATTAGTGTTTGGGAGCATTTCTGTTAAAAGATAAAAACGCAGGAACCAAAACTGTTAACGTGGGACTGAAACTGTTAATGATATCAAAACACATGAACCAAAACTGTATTTTACTGTTTGATTTATATTATGGTTTTTAGATCTCACAGAAAGGCTTTTCAAACTTTTGTTCTCCATCTACTAATCAAGATACAATTGTTAGGTTGTAAGTAGGACATTCATGCCATACCATCGAAAGTGCCCAAAAATTTGACAACCACCATTGTTTAAGATAATACTTGGGACCATGAAATGACATGGAATCTTTTGAACCATATGTGGTTTGAAGCCGATCAACCATCGATAAGAGAATCAATAATAGAGTGAGATCGAGTGTCATCACTTGCTACCTAATTGTCATGTACATATATAATCTTTTTGCGTGGTTACTTAATGTCATTTACTTTCTAGTTGGTTTATATAAACATATGTATATGATGATTAGGAAAGTTATTAATTCCAATAACTTAAATATAAGATGTAGTATTAGCATTACTATATATAATTTATAGATATAATTAATATTATTTAATTGTATACTATAGCTAAAATGGTCAAGGTATAATAAAACTTTATTAGAAAAAAAGGCTTTAAAGCTTATAATATTGGTATATTGGTTTTAAACGATCCCAACTATCAGCTTAATTTTGGTTTTTACAAGTTCGAACTGTTCAATTGGCTGGTAAGGGTCTCAACTTTTATCACTTTGACAATCAATACGCTGTCATTAAACAAAATTTAACGACGTTATATTTTTTTCGAAATCAAAACCGATGTTTTAGGGCTTAACGTAATAGATTTGAGATGTTTTGTTATGTCATATAGTTATATCAACAACGAAAATAAGTTATAAGATTTGACAAATTGTGTTACCATGTATGTTTAGTTTGTATTCGAAAACAAGTTCTAATATAACACGATAACATTATGAAATTACACAATAATCTAACTAAATAAACCAATGACTTGACGAAATAACACACTAAGATTTGACAATTAGCTGAAACGTGAAACAAATTTAAGATTTTATTAAAGTTTTATTAGAAAATAATGTTGTATGTAAATTTAAGAATGTTTAAAAAATAGTGAAATTAGAAAAAGAAGCAAAGGCTAAACTAGCTATCAGTGACGGTCAAAGTTTGACCTATCATTTAAACTTCCAATTATTTATTATTATTATTATGTTTTTTTAATAAATTGTGTTTTTTAGTCTAACTCCACTCGTATTTTTAAAACTTGAGTAAAGAATTAAAGATTATTCGGATGTTTATTTAAATCTTTAATTTTTAATTTCTTGTTTAATACAGAAAAAGTCAAATTGCGGTTACCATCACGCAACAAGTTAGACATTGTGGGCTTATGTCCACATTCAGAAGGGTTTGTAAGAATAAAAATAGAAGTTAATTATTTTACGTTACAGGAAAAATGCAAATAATATTAATGTGATTAATTGACTAAATAGCTACAATTTAATTGAGTGACTGAAATTTAATAATTCGAAAAAAATTAACCTCATTAGTCATTACGTGTTGGGACTTGGGTGGTTAAGAAGCAATGTGAAAAAACCAATTAAATAATTAATTTAAGGCCAGGAAAATGTTTCATCTTAGAGACCGGCCATAAATTAAAGATACAAAGAAAACAGTGATATAAAGTGATCGGATAAACTTTTTGGAAGATTGTTAAAAGAATGATCTAACAAAAGATCTGATCGAACTTTTATTTCTTAATAGTTCGTACTATTGATAACATTGCCAAAGGCTAGATGGAGACATCCACTATGTAATGGAACTATATTCGATCTTCATGTACGACTACAAATGAGCAATCTCTTTGTATCGTAACTAGACCATCAATTAGAAAAGAAAACTTGTGGACCGTAGTTAATTTTTCTAGATTTGTTATACCTATATAGCGCGATATGATAGACATTCATGAACATAACTATGAGCTACTCACGTACCATGTATAATCACAAAGTATTGTATCTTAGGTGGACATGACAACACAATACTTTGGTTTGTTTCTAAAAGTTTAAACAGTACTACTGTGTCGTAACTTATTTAGTCGCACATTTGTATACATACATATATTTATGTATGTGCATGTGTACGTGTGTGTGTATATATATAGAAAGGAAGAGGGACCGAGAGAGAACTTTTTATGTATAGATGATATGTAACAAGATCCAAACCTATTGAAGGCCTTTAGATACACACGGTCAATAGTAATACGTGTTATGTAGCATTATCCACTTACTAAAATGTGGTGCACGAGTTCGTGTTGTGGCAAAGCTACAAGTTTTTGCGATACATGATAAAAAGGATGGAGTCTTAGCCGATTTTATTGCTCCTTTAGAGAAAATTTAATCTTCTTGCTCTCGTAATGAATTTAAAACGACATATATCATTTTTGGATATTTGTATTTATATAACTACTAATTTACAAGGTCGGTTAGTTTCTTTATCATTATCTGGATTTAATTATGCTAATATACATTGAATTTCAAACTTTGGTAGGCTATATTGCTTAGGTTGAGTGGCTTTCAATTTTATTTGGGTTCTTGCTAGCACATGTTCCCAACGCACAGGGCCGGCCCATTATATAGAAAAAAAGCCCTTTGTAACACCCGTCTTTCGACAAGCACTACAGTTGGCATTCAATAGCATAAAAACAACCATATATTAAATAATATTTCAAAAGCAGCGGAATAATTGTTCAAACCTCATTACATTACCCTTAAATTTGTCTTAGAAACTACTTAAAGCATTACAAACATATAAATCAACTTTTCAAAAGTATTTTTCTTCGATGCCAGTCTTCGTCAAGTCTCTAGCCCTCGCCAAACAGCTCCCTAAACCTCCTAACCTGCACATGAATCTAACATGCATACAAAAGTCAGCTACGCTGAGTGAGTTCTAGTTTTAAAACATCTTTAGAAACTTTCAATAACATCCATGTAATACATGTAAACAGCATCATGGTAATAGGCATCACATTCGAATAATACATAACATAATATCTTTGTCTTTGAATTGTCATCATCGTGTCCCCTTTGGTCATAAGAGACCCATTCCGCGGTTCTTAACTGGTTTTATATGATCCCCAGTAGGATTCTTAGCTGGTTTTATATGATCCCCAGTAGGATTCTTAGCTGGTTTTATATGATCCCCAGTAGGATTCTTGGCTGGTTTTATATGATCCCTAGTAGGATGCTTGACTAGTTTTATATGATCCCCAGTAGGATGCTTGACTGGTTTTATATGATCCCTAGTAGGATGCTTGACTGGTTTTATATGATCCCCAGTAGGATTCTTGACTCTCGTTAGGACATACGTTCGTTTATGTATTTCTATATATATATACAAGTATTCAATCACTCGTTCATACATCATCATCATACATCACATAATAAAGTTCAACAGTCCAGGAAACATCTCGGTATGCATGTTAGCCTCAAAATTTTATTTGAAACGGAAGTGAGGTCTAGAACTCACCTGGTTCTTAGGTGATCTTGCTTGTTCAGTCAAGGTTAAGGTAGTGGTATTGGTGCACGATCTGCATTTAATTTATTATGGAAAATAGTTATTTTTCTCTAGTGTCACAGCTAGTGTCGCAGCTAGTGTCTCATGCAGTTTCGCATGGCTCATGCCCAACTTTCGTTGGGACTTATGCACAATCAGACACACAACTTCAGATTTCAGACACATGAGACACTACAGTGTCGCATAGGTGACACTACAGTTTCGCAAAACGGGGTTTCAGCTCGGTTTTTGCCCAAAATCTTCATTTTTCAACCAAATCTCAAACTTTTTACATCCAAAACCTTGTTTTATCATTTGTATGACCAAATCTAAGCTTTTTCCATGATTTTAAACATAAAAATGCAACCTTTATTGATTTTTTTTTTGAAACCTTTGAAAACCTTAAAAACTCCATTAATGGCTAGATTCGTTTTGTGTTATGCAAACATGTTTTAGGAAATGATTTTACCTTGATTACCTGTTGTTTAACACCTTCTACTTCAGATCAACACTTGGATTTACAAAAATCTTGGTTTTTCTTTCTTCTAGCCTTAGTTTTCTTCAAAAATGGAGATTAGGGTTTGAGTGTGTGTTGTGAAGAAGGTGAAGTGTGGATGGTGGATGGAAATGTTGTTTAAATAGGGGTTTTCCATATTAGGGTAGGGTTTTAGATGGGCTTTGGGCCTTAATTAGTTAATTAGGCTATTTTAGGTAAATTTCTCATCTAATCTACTCACCATTTTGGGCCTAATTCAATCTTTCACCCTTAATGACCCATAATTACATCATAACCTCTTCATTAATCCTTCCCTTTTCTAATTACCAAGTAATTAGTCATTACGTTTTACATCCTCGTATTCTTATAGTCATTTTCTTGCTCCTTCTTATATATCGTAATCGTCATATCTATCATTAACATATCATATATCGTAAACGTCATGCATAAATTTAATCATAATCACTTAAATGCACATTCATATAAGCATAAACACGTAAATAAGTCCTACCATAAAACCGGGGTGTTACACCCTTGCTTTAGGCCCAAAAACCTATTAGGCCCTAAAATTTTAGAGTTTTATTAGGATGTGGGCTTCTAGGTTTTTTTTAACAAAGCCTTAAAGAGAGAAATAATGAAGAACGAGAAGAACGATGAAAGAACACAGAGAATAAAGAAGAGAGAGACGATGAATATGTGGAGATCAATTACTTTCTCTGGTCTCGATAAGAGAAGAAATCGAAACGTCGATTTGCATAATCGTAAAACGGGAATATATGATATCAAAGTGTCACAAGTAGTTGCAATCAAAATTCATCTTCTTCTAGTCTTTTGCGAATTCAGTAGTAAGTGTTAAAATCATCTAAGGTCTTTTGCAATCGAAAAATTAGTTGATCATCTCTGGTGTGTTGCAATAAAAAATCATATCTGGATTGACTGATTGGGAAGTGATGGAAATTGACTCTGTTTTTGCAATCCTGAATCAAAGCAATTGACAGATCGAAATCAGATAAGTGTTCGTGTTATCTCTCGCTTCTTTGTTTTTGTAGTTTTACATTATCTGTGCTATTTTCTTTGTCTGTGGTTTTGTAATTTGTGGTTAAGTGGTTTAGTATTTTGATAGTTTGTGATTGGTATTTAATAGTTTAACAATTTCAATTTGGTAAATTCCTTATATTCTATTCGTCTATTAATACACTGTATTTGTTTGCAAACCTAATAGTTGGTAGTTTGCTATTTAATTGCTTAGTTAGTTTTATTTAGTCATGTCACTCACCTGGTCCATGCACATCGCTCTCTCCAGGAGGTTGGCCGCCTATCCTAGATCACCTCCACAGATGCTATCAAAAATTCTTTTTTTCACTCTCCACTGCTACTTTGGAGTAGCCTAATCTGTAACAAAGCATCAGACCAAAAAGGGGAGCTCGCCTCTCTTTCTGTATGGGGGGAATCCTTTATTCTCAATCAAGATGCATCAACTGAATAAATTCACTTTGTCGAATCGAATTAGAAAGCAAGATTCGGGTTGGACTAAGGAGATAAGAAAAAGGAAACAAGTAGCTTTTATTAATTTTCAAAAAGGGTCATTGTTAATATATATAAAAATAACACATAATGATAATGTTACCCAAAGGCAAAGCAATTTTAGTGATCAATCAAACGATGAAGAAACACAAACGACACAAGTGAACGGTGAACAACCAAATAAGGAAGGAGAAACACCTCTAAATGATCAATCAAATGATGAACAAATACAAACGACACAAGCGAATGGTGAACAAATAGATAATGATGAACAAACACCTCTAAATGATCACTCAAATAATGATCAAACACAAAGTGAGCACACTAATGAAGAACAACCAACTAATGATGAACAAACACCTCTAAATATTTACGATCCTAGTAGATGGGATAATATTAGTATAAATTTACGAGATAAATTAGTAGAAAAAGGTCGAATTAAAGTTCTTGATTTCAACTTTCCAAAAGATCAACATTCAAGAAGTTTTAATCCGTCCCTTTACATGCAAAAGTTACCAAATGGAGAAAAATATGAAAGAAAATGGTTAGTGTATTCTATTGACGTAGATAAAGTTTATTGTTTTTGTTATAAACTATTTAATGTGAATTCAAGTAAAAGTAAGTTAACAATATAAGTATTAATGATTGGAACAACATTTGTGCTACATTAAAAAAACATGAAGCAAAAAATGGACATATTATCAATATGAGAGGATGGATTAAGTTAGAAAGTAGATTGAAGAAAATAAAACAATTGATAAACAAACTTAAAATCGAATCAACAAAGATAAAGAACATTGGAAAAATGT
The DNA here is from genome assembly GCA_030867185.1 of Tagetes erecta. Taxonomy (NCBI): domain Eukaryota; kingdom Viridiplantae; phylum Streptophyta; class Magnoliopsida; order Asterales; family Asteraceae; genus Tagetes; species Tagetes erecta. Next base: position 11,653,165 of record CM061496.1, on the reverse strand, counting down.
GTTAAAAAGAATAATCCCATTGTAAAGAGTCTTCGTAAAAATACTCAAGCATTTTGTGGGACAAAAGAAAAACTTTATGAAGAAAAAAACGGTAATTTTTTAGGAATGGTTGAGATGATTATTGAATTTGATCCGGTAATGCAAGAACATGTTCGAAGAATTAAAAACAAAGAAATTCATACTCATTACCTTGGAAAAAATATGCAAAACAAACTTATTACCATGTTAGCAAATGAAATTAAAACTAGAATTTTTAAATAGTTAAGGAAGCTAAATATTTTTCTGTTATACTTGATTGCACACCTGAAACAAGTAATGAAGAACACATGTCTATTATCTTACGTTGTTTAGACCTTTCATCTAATCAAGTAACAGTTAAAGAATTTTTTCTTGAATTTTTAAAAGTAGATAATACAACCGGTAAAGGTTTTTTTAATGCTATTATTGAAGAACTTAATAAGCTAGGACTTGATGTAAATGATATTAGAGGGCAAGGTTATGATAATGGGTCAAATATGAAAGGAAAAAATCAAGGTGTATGAAAATTATTGTTAGATATAAATCCTAGAGTATTTTATACCCCCATGTGATTGTCATAGTTTAAATTTAGTGCTTTGTGATATAGCTGTTTCTTGTGAAAAAGCTAGTGAATTTTTTCGTGTGATATGACCGTATCTATTGTATATTTGTATCATCCACTAAACGATTTAATATTTTAAAAGATCATATACACACCTTTACTCTTAAATCATTATCATAAATACGTTGGGAAAGTCGAGTTGATAGTGTTAAAGCTATTAGATTTCAAGCTCCACAACAAAAAAATGCATTGTTGCCTTATGTGATGATTGCGGTAAAGATTTGAAACTTAAAAGTGAGGCAAATACCTTAGCAACAAAAGAATTAGAAAATTTTGAGTTCTTATAAAGCATGGTTATTTTGTATGATGTGTTGGTTGCTATTAATTTAGTTAGTAAAAACTTACAATCAAAAGATATGTGTCTTGATGATGGTATAGATAAACTTAATGGACTTATTTCTTTTTTTAATAAATATAGAGAAGATGGATTTGAAAAGGCTATGGTTGTTGCTAAAGAAATTGCTAACGATGTGAATGTAGAACCTATATTTTGTGAAAAACGTACTATTCATAGAAATAAAAAAATATGATGACAATGTTGATAATGAATATATCAAAACTCCTATAGTATGTTTTAAAAAGATCGTGCTATTTCTTCACTTGAAACTAGATTTGAACAATTTAAAGAGTTCGAAACTAAATTTAGTTTTCTATTTGGCGTAAAAAAAGTTAAAATCTATAAATGAAGATTGTTTAAAAGAAAAATGTATTCATATTGAAAATGTATTAAAGCATGATGATAATGTAGATATTAATGGATTGGATTTATTTCAAGAACTAAAAATTTTAAGAGAAGTTATAATTCTAAAATGTGACACACTTATAAATATATTAATTAAATTATATTAAAAATTGATTCTTTTCTAAATGCATATATTGCATATAGGATTATTTTAACTATTCCTATAACTGTCGCTTCGGCCGAACAAAGCTTCTCTAAATTAAAATTGATAAAAAACTATTTAAGATCTACAATGTCACAAGAAATATTAAATGGTTTAGCTACTCTAGAGACCGAAAAAGAATTTTTAGAAGAAATTGATTATGACAAGTTTATTGAAGAATTTACAACATGTAAAGCTAGAAAAATAAATTTACTATGATTCTTTTACACATTTAAATTAAATATTTATTTCTTTAAGTTAATTTATAGCATCATCAAAACATATAAAAAACGTTTTTAACTCCGCCAATTATAAACTTTTATGGTTTATTAGTGCTGGTCCCAAGCCCGGATAAAAGAGGAGGGTTTTTTGTCGATAGGCCTCAAAATTTAGTTTTGCTTTAGAGCTCAAAACACCTTATGCCGGCCCTGCCAACGCACAGATTTTTTTTCTTTTTGTCATTTTTGGTTATTTACTTTTATTCTTCTTTTATTTACTTTGACGTAAACGTGTTTTATGGGTCTATTCTTTCTTTTGTTATTTTCTTTTGTTTTTAATAAACTTTTTCAATTACGTTAATGAATTTATACCGGAACGACATAATACGTCAATTGGACTTATAGTTTTCTCAAATGGTTACAAGGATTTAAGTTGCAAAACTAATAAACTACCTAAAGGACCCTCAACCCTTCTCAATGATAAACCTATGATAATCTACTAGCTATTATAATCCACCGGGAAATCATATAGCCTCATAACAAATCTAATATTGCTTAAACCTTCCACTTAAAGTCAATCTATCTTATAGTGTGAAAGTCTAACACCCTAAAGTGATAAGGAAAACTCTTTATTAACTCTCAGATTTAGATAAGCTGAGGAACACCTAATAGAATTGAGCTGATTTGCTAGACCCTTCTCCAGCAATAGACAACTAGATTTTCTTAAAGGGAGAGACAAACCTACAGTCGTATTGGCCAATTTAACTAACATTCACACATGACAGACCATCACAAGAACATTAGTGAAGCAATAATTTATTTAAATATAGTTCAGTTACTCAAATGCAATCTGATAATTAACAAAGATATAAGTTCAAAACAATCTCATAATCATTAAAAACCATAAACTAATCCAACATCAAATCATCCAATCAACAAATATTTGTGACACTCAGACCCGTACGAGAATAAAACGACTAAAAAAATGTTATTACGCGACACGCGCAAGGGAAAGCATGGCCTGCGCGTATCGCCTAGGCCAATGATTACCGGGTGCGCGAAGTTGTAGGCTGCAACTGATTTGGGCGAAACCACTTCAACTACGCGATACGCGCAGGTGGAGGGCATGATCTGCGCGTATCGCGTAGCTCATGCCGAGCAGCTATAAAAAGGGGTCGACCCCCCCTTCATTCTTGCACCTCAACTCTCTCTACTCTCTCTCTCTCTCTAAAATTCCGGCCAAGCACTACCGATAAAGTTCCGACGAAGTTCCGGCAGGTTTCTGACAATTAACGGAAGCCTCCAAAGAATTCGGTTGAAGCACAGAATTGCTCACGAAGCGTCTACGGGGTATCTTCGGTGTTCGGTAAGACTCGTGTTCAGATTCCTTCAAGTACTTACCTATTTATATAATTATATATATGTGTGTGTGTGTGTGTGCATACACCTAAGATACTAAGCGAGACACAACCCCGTCGTTATAGTAAACGGTGTCCTCCCACAGACGAGTGAGCTCGGGACCACTGAACTAGGCAAAGTGCTATTGAAGTACTGCTCAAACTCAGAGAGACTTCCGGACTTAGGCCCCATTCTGTCCGATTTGTTAGGTAACGTCTCAGATCCAGTACTCATTTAAGATTTGTATGACTTAAGTCCATGGAAATACCAGGGTCTTAGAATAGAACCTTCCTAGTTATGTAATATTACTAGGAATGCAATATGTTTTTTTTAACGAACGATAGAATCGTGTAAGAAACACGAAGATATGATAATGTGGCTTTTCAAAATAGATTGATAATGAGAACATAGGAAACCCTGACTCAGGTGTCGAAGTACTCTGAGTAGAATGATTATGCCAAGAACTAAAGTCATTACCTAAGCCATATAGTATGACTAAGGTAATGCACATCGGTAAGAGAATACCGATGGGATTATTCCGAAAGGAACAAATCCTGACAACATGAATTGATTACAGGGTTGCCTTGATTAGCCACCAGCTTGTGATACGTAGGCTTCATTTAAGGTGAGTCTAACCGCCCCTCTTTTATATGTTTTATGATTTCGGGGTTGTATCCGAGCTTGTATGAAAAGTATGAAATGTTTTAATATAAATATATTGAATATGTATGTGGTTATAAGTAGATCGCTACCTGGTGATCAACGCATCTCAACTCCAGGTTCGTCCGGTTGTTATGTGAGTTGGTCCGCTGCAATAAGCTTCTTGACGAGTCATCCTGATTATTCGGGATGGCGGCTACATGCCACAGGGCAAGTCATTAAGGCAGGGCTTCTGGGGGTAGATCTTCGAGAAATACCGGCCCCGCCTCGGGATATGTATGCGTCTAGTTGGATCCAATTAGGTAGACTGATTGCTCGTAATGGGAAAGGCACCCGATGCCCGGGATGTTATGAAATGTTATGGCATAGATTTGCCATATAGGTGCCTTAGATAATCCTGTATGCGGTATACATATTAGCAGGCATTACGTCAGATGACGTCACCAAGTGGCGTAATGAAGAGTTGACTTGTCAAAAATGGCTCAAAAACTCACTCATGAAAACAAGAGCTAAGATGTGATATAAAGCTAAAATGGCTCAAAAACTCACTCATGAAAATGGAAGGAGGTAGGGTGTGTAAGGCATGACATGTAGTTCATCAATTAGTTCACACGCTTTATAGTTACTACAAAAAAAGTTTGACTTTGGTTCATTCGCTTCACTTATCGACTATTTCATTTGCAAAAACACCTTTTTAATTATCTTGCTTAATTGGTTGATTTGTCAAAAATGATTTATTAGATGCCACAAAAATTAGTGTTAGAGATTCTTGCAAAAAATTAAAGACAAGAAAAGTTCACAGTCATGTATATCCCTCCCCACACTTGAATTGCACATTGTCCCCAATGTGCAACAAAAAATGCATAGTAAAATGATGACATGAAAATGCATGGATGTGAGAAAGAATAATACTCCCCTGCCAAAGTCCGGACAAGCGTGTGATCACAAATCTCCAAATCGCGAGATACAAACCAAGTGTACATCCTCCCATCAACTCAGCCCGAAGCTCGGGCTCCCGAGATGGAATAATATAGCTCGTAGTTTCCAAAAAATAGACTCCTTTGTAATGATCCAAGAGAGAAACTGCAAAAGATACTCAAACGAAAAGAGTAATAACAATAATATAGAAAATATAATAATAATAATAAATAGCAATAATAAAATAAAAATGAAAATAAAAATAAAAATAAAAGTAAAAGTAGAAATAAAAATAAAAGTAAAAGTAAAAATAAAAATAAAAATAAAAATAAAAATAAAAATAAAAATAAAAATAAAAATAAAAATAAAAATAAAAATAAAAATAAAAATAAAAGTAAAAACAAAAATAAAAATAAAAATAATAATAAAAATAAAAATAAAAATAAAAGTAAAAATAAAAATAAAAATAAAAATAAAAATAAAAATAAAAATAAAAATAAAAAATAAAAATAAAAATAAAAATAAATAAAAAAACTAAAATTAAAATAAAAGTAAAAATAAAAATAAAAGTCAAAGTAAAGGTAAAAATAAAAATACTAATATTAATATTAATATTAATAAAAATAAAAATAAATAAAATAAATGAAAATAAACAAAAATAAACTAAGTAAAATAAAATAATAAAAATAATAACTAAAAATAAAATAAAATAAAAATAAGAAACACAATAAAAATTTACAAACAAAGATAACAAGTATATACAAAATATCAACAAATGATTAAATCACCAACTCCAATCGTTCTTGAAATCACCGTATCCCCGACAAAAACTTGATGTGCGTGAAAGTATATATATTTTTTATAAAGATTTTTCACACAAATTTAGTTTCAAAAAGGGTTTTCACCTAAAAATACTAAATCACACAAAAAAGGCAAGTGTACCTATTGATTAGTAATATAGTAAAAGGTAAGAACCGGATATCAATCCGTGGACACGGTGGCTCTCGATAATGAATTTTTGTTGATGTTCAACCGATCAAATAAGCAAGTTGGTTTTTACTAACACTAAGACTAAAATACTAATGAGATACTACAATTAAAATAATATATTATATAGACTAAGAATCCACTTAGCTAAGATGATAAAAAACACTAATGGTGAAGTCAATTTCTTAAAAGTATAACTAGACTCCGGTTACAGATATCTAACTAAAATGATTCTTTGGAAAACTAGAACAATAAACACATCCTAATCACCTAAAATCATGCACTTAAGCTCAATTGATTTCTTTTCATGTCAAGAACTAAAGATAAACTAGTCATCCGTTAAGATATCCTAATTTCATAATTTAAAGAAAACTAGAACGATAAACACATACTAATCACCCTAAATTACGTAAAGTAGACAAAGTTATGAAATGTTCCAACTTGTAATTTTTAAACTAAGTCATGCAAATCTAGATATTGTGGCCACAATTCCAAACCTACACATCTAACATGTTTAAGAAATTACAACATCACAATTATCTTTTAAAACATCTTCTGAAGAAAAGCATACTTGTCTAATTTCATGTCATCTAACATTTCAATCATCATTTCTAATATCATGGCATAAATCCTATAAAATTCATTTATAAGATTTACAAACAAATATCAAGAAGATGGGTTTTTCAACATGTCAACTTCTGGACAAGCATACAACATCATTAAAACATCAACATAATTTCATCATTGAACTTGACATAAAATATCACCAAAATATTCATATGTAATTCATCATCAAAGCATAAGTTTAATCCTAATCTAGATAATATAAGTGTTTAACCCATGAGGCTTACAAAAACTACAACAAAGATGACAAAATTACCTAAAAACATAATTAAAAACTACTAATATACAAACCACTAGCAAGCAAGGAGAAGGATAGATGATTCTTGAATCTTCTATGGCTTCCAAGGGCTCCAAAAATACTTAAAAATGGTTGGTTTTGAGTGAAAATGGCTCCCCACTCTAGACAACCCAAAATTGTTGCAAATGAGGCTTTTTATAAAATTCTGCAGATGTGCACTACCTGGTGCACTACCGTGCTCCAGGTAGTGCTCGTAGCTACAGTACTTACTTTCTTGCCCAGACACTTTGCAGTTTCCTTTTTTAGCTAAATCTCGATTCCCGTCTCGAGGTTGGAAGAGCACGGTCGTGCTTTGACCAAGCACGGTAGTGCTTGGGTCAAAATGTGCAGCACTACCTGGTGCACTACCTATGCTTGGTCTGAGCACTGCCTATGCTTGGTCTGAGCACGACCGTGCTCAGACCAAAATGTGCAGCACTACCTGGTGCACTGCCTGTGCTTCCGGGCTCGAAGATCTGAGCACGACCGTGCTTGGTCTGAGCACTACCAGTGCTTGGTCTGATCATGACCACGCTCAGACCAAAATGTGCAGCACTACCTTGTGCACTGCCTGTGCTTGGTCTGAGCATGACCATGCTCAAATCTGAACTTTGTCAATTTTTGCACTGAAACTCGTTTTTTCTTCATTCTTTTCATCAGTAGGTTACATTGGCTGTAAAATCACAAAAACCACAAATAAATACTTATACTAATGAATTTACAACCGATTAATAACCTTTTTTGGGTTAAATGTGAAGAACAAATATGTATATTTTTCTACATATCATGTACTATTCTAGGGGTCATGGTTGAGTAATATTTACGAAATGGCTAAACATGTAAGATTGCACAACATATCTTGTTGATCTCAGATTTCAATACTATTATAATCAAATTGTGATTTTACTTACTAGCTTGTGTAGCTAACTCTATTTTCACATATTTTAGGTAGTGCTTGATTTGATTATTGCAACTTGCCAAGACTTAGGAATGCATTGGACCTAGATTAAAAATAAAGACGTTATTGCATTTACTATTTATTTATGACTCTTATTGAGAATAATGTTCCAAACTTATAATAATAATTATTAGATTTTAATAAAATGATACCATGTGCTTTGTTTACTATTGATATCCACTTCTATGACAACCCGGTGTTTCTACCATCGGGTGGGGTGTCACCATTAGACTTAATAAATAAATACCATGTGCTTTGTTCACTATTGTTATCCAATTTCTATGACAACCCGTTGTTTCCGCCACCGGATGGGGTGTCACAAAATACTTAAACCCTAATCCCATCCTCGCCTCCCTATATATGCGTGCGAAGGGTCAAAGCCTCCATCCCTCTCTCTTTGAATTCGTAAACCACATACACACATATTCATCTTAACTTTTCTTCTTGTTTCAATTGTGATTGACGTTTGTGATCCTAATTGTTATTTCTTATGGAATCAAATAAGTATTTCGATTCTCGATCATTTTTTTTTGTCTTCATCATGTTCAAACGTTACTAAGGATCCAAACATAAATAATTTTATATAAAACTTAAATCAAATGTTGATCATGGGATAAAATGTGTTATTATGATGATTGCATGATACTTTTCCTAGGATGCATGAAACCCGAACCTAATATATTTGAAAACTATTGGTGAATGGCTTGATGATCCATGGTATGCTTTGAATAAAAAAACTAAACGTTTAGATTTCATTAGTAAGTTGTTATGATGTTAACTTAGTGGATCGAACATAAACAAAATGATAGAGATCGAATAATTAATAACCGACACTTTTATATTTATGGTAATTTTTTTGCATGATAACTCGTTGACTTGGACTGAACATGATTATGATTGTATGTCGTTACATGTATGCTTTATTTGATACTTTAAGTATTATTGATTATTTGAAACCCTAGAACACATGCTCAATTTAGTTAAGTTACTATTTATGGTAACCCTAATATTAAAGTTACGACAATGCATGCAAAACGTAATGGATTATTATAATACATGTAAAGATTTATAGTAAACTATAGTTGGTAATCTTGATGAGACCATATGACTATAACCTAACCTATGATTTTTAAAATAAAAAAATTTATTTGTAACGAAGTTCGAGCTTGTGTACATACATGTATTGTAATGTAATTTAGTTGTTTAACGTGAAAAATGAACAAACTAAAACATAAACACACTTAACGACTCACCAACGGGCAGCCGCTAACATCGTTGGATCATTCACATGTTACGCGAGTTACATGCCATGCCCCTAGAACAGCCTACTCTATTATGTGATAATCAAAGTGCTCCTCTTATGACTCAAAACTTTGTTACACATAAGCGTGCCAAGCGCATTGATTTAGACTACCACTTCCTAATGGAACTTGTTACATCCGTAAAGTTGCACACAAAGTTTGTTCCTTCCACGATGCCGGTGGTGGATATTTTCACTAGCAGCCTACCTCCACATCAATTTGAAGGGTTTAAAACCATGCTTCACATCTAACCACCATCTTCTAGCTTACATGGGATGTTAAACATAACTAATAGCTTTTATTTTTGTCATGAGTATTGTACATTACCTCTTTTGTGCAAGTTATGTAATTTATTACTCTATATAAAGGATGCATATCCTCATACATGGGATATGAAGAGCTATAAAACTTACAAACCTTAATGTATTACAACTTTGAACTATAAAACCGGACGGAAATCATAAAATAAAACTAAAATAAACATAAAAAACACAACCATAGGGTCTGGAAATCACAATAATCAAATCAGGTAATGTTTTGATTAAAATAATAAAACCGTTGACCACAATTTCATTGCCCTAATCTACTACGTAGATTTAAAACTTTAAACTTCTTAAAATTTTGATCTATAACCGGTTAAAAAGAAGATTGGTTCCAATCTTCATGGGGTAAGCAAGGTCCTGATACCATTGTTTGGTTTCATCGGTATACTTGATTTTACTTTTGTCAAAAACTAGTTTGATAGATTTATTAATTAAATATGTAATTAATTAACGCAACTAAATAAAACTTATTATAAAATCGATACTATAATGAAACTGGCAGGATCACGGTTACTAAAATGCAAACTCAATTTATAATCAATGTACCAATTAGATAGGTATACCTTGATGGTTAATGATGAACTAATTAAGACACTAAGGTTCAACAAGCGAATGCTAGAAGTTGATCACGAACACGAATGGTGCACTCAAACCAACCGATTCGCTACCTGTGGTGGTGGTTGTTGTGTATGGCGGAAGACATAAGTGTTAGGGGAGCCCTCTCTTGCAAAAGCTGAATGGTCACTAAAGGGGGCTAGGGTAGTGTTTTGTTAATTGTGATGCTTAGGTTAAACACATAATCCATTTTAACATAAACTAATCTCCTAAAGGGTCCTAAAGCCTAGTTGGGTTAGTTTAACGTCCAAGGCTTGATAAAAGCCGAAAGTCGTTTAACTTAGTTAAATGACTAATAATTATAAGAGTTAAGTGCAAAATGCACCCATATGATTTACACTCAATAGCAATCTGCAACCCCGCTTAAAGATTTAGACCTTTTGCAACCCCAAACTTTAAAAAGTGAGTCGTTTGTTTCCCTTAGTTAGTTTGACTGTTAGTTAACCATCTAAAAGAGGGTTAAATTTCCAAATTACCCCTATTATTTACTAAAGCCATTATTTAAAAAAAAATCACGTTAAACCCCTAGTCTCCCAACCAACGACTTCTTCCCATCTCTCTCAAATTGACGATCTTCATCTTCCCCATCTCTTCTACGATATGTTATGAAAATTTCCCTTCTTCAAAAGTTAGTGTGTGCTTAGTTGACTAAGAATCTATGATTTCAGCATTTTGATTACCTCCATATTTGCAGTTTTGTATCAACACAAAGAAATAATAGTGTTTGGTAGCTTGGACCTATAACTGGTATAGTTTATCATAGATGTTCTTCCAAGCATGTTGATCATGGTGTTTAATGCTCGGAATTGTTAACGTTCTCATCGATGAATCTATCTATCCTAATGTGATTTCTTACGGCAAATTTTCGAGATAAAAATAGTATCTGTAAAAGTGAAGACAAAATATAGAAAAATAGTAAAACATTTAAAAACTACTCGATGTCGAATTGTTGAGTATTGCAAACTTTTGATGTTGCCAATTTTTTAATCCTTTGATTCTTTGGTCATCACTAATGACCGTTAGGCGGACAATACTAGATTGTGACCTAGTCATGCACTTAAATGCTACATGGAAAAGAAATCTTAAAAGAGTTATTAATAGTGTTATTGATCGGAGAACATGACGAATCAGATATTTGAAGAAATCACCTCCGTAAATTATGTTGAAATATTTTGGGCTACACTTGCACCTTGCCATGGAGAGACTCAACGATAAAGAAAGTCTTACAAAAAGAGATGCATATGCTTTCTTCCCAACTCTGGTCGTATTCTTTTTTCGATCAAAAACCATAAAACGTCGACCTGAAATTCAAAAAAAAAGTTAACGCCGTTAACTTTTTTAATGGCGGGTCCATTAGTGGCCAAAATGATAAAAGTTGGGACCGCCAGCACATATTTCAAAAGTTGGGACCGGTAGTGGCCAAAAACTAATAGTTAGGTCCGTTAATATCCAATAATCCTATAATCAATATCACCATCCCTTTTGTTCAAGATTCCTAGTTAACCGGGTTAAATTAATTTAATGCTTGTTACTTTTAATGAAACTCTTAAGAGTCATAACTCGGTTTGGAGCATATATTGACTTATCGAACCCATTCATACAAAAACTATTGATAATGACTCTATAACCCACCATAACCCACCTCCGACCAGCCACCATAACCCACCTCCAGCCACCATAACCCACCTCCGACCAGCCACCAGCCTCCACCTTCTCCATCTCTCAGCAATCCCTCCCTCTCCACCTCTCCTCCGCCTTCACAGCCACCTCCACCTCCACCTTCAACCTCCGTAACCCACCTCCATACTCACCCTCACAGCCCTAACCCACCTTCCCTAACCTAATTCACCTTCATCTTCTTCTTTTATTTGTTGGTTTTGCATTTGGGCAACTATGAGTTTTCAGATTGGGTGTTGAAATCGTCCCTCTTACTTTGCACACCAGGTGTTCGATCATATGGCTCAATGAAAGACTACCACACATTGCTTGGTGTTTTAGAGTTTTGAGGGTTTTTTGTTTGATTTCTTTGGGTTTCCGATTAGAAACCCGGTGGTGTTATGGTTGATGCTGTAGATAGTGAGGCGGGTTCCTCTAGGGAGGCCAGTGTTCGTTTTGTAAATGGGGTTTGGCCTTGCCCATTTAGGGGGTTCCATTGTTGCCCGGATGGTATGCCGGGTTCCAAAGGATTCCCTCGGTTAATGGCACATATTAAGCGGATGCATTTGTCCTCGGATGATCGAAAAAGTGTATTGCGGGATGCACTTTCCACAAACGTTGATTTGTTTGTCTCAGTTGGTGAGGCCTTAAAGGTCTCGGGCCAATGGTTATGCGGGGCTTGTATGTGTGTTCATGCTCTCAGTCGAGGATGCCATCATGATGACATGGTGGTAAGGTTTGAGGGGGCTGCAGGTGATGTAGAAGAGTTCGTTGTGGGGATCGCAATGCCTAATGCCGAAAGAGATGTTATCTCTGTGGGGCGAGTGGTGATAGATGAGGTTCTTTTGGACCGTGTTTTCTCTCTTCCTATCACGACTGTTAAAAGCATTCCTCAGAGTTGTCGCATGGCGTTTGGCCAGGCCTTAAGGGGGGCATTGGATAGGGTGATTGCTATGCCAGAGTCTGTTGAGGCGTGGGTAAGACTTCTCTTGTTACCGCGTTGCACGTTACGGGTGTTCAGGCCGTCTAGTCGGCAAGAGAGCAGGTCTGGTAATAGGAAGTCTTTGCAATGTCTATCTATTCAACGATCGTTAATTGCTTGGGGTGATCGGGAAGGGTTCAACGACCTTATTCTATCACTATTGGCTCAGCCCCCGCAGAGGACATCTCATAATGATAGGCCTACTGCAAAGATTGATAGTTCTGTGTCGTGTCCTAATGTCAAAGCATGTTTGAGGAAAGTTATGGATGGACACTTTACTGCCGCAGTTAAGGTATTATGCTCATCAGGGGTTGCACCTTTCGGTAAAGATACGTTGAAGGTGTTGGTTGCTAAACACCCCACGGTGCCCCCTCCGACATTGCCAGAGACCTTGCTTTCTGAGCCCTCCCTTGTTTCAGATGCTGACAATGTATCCAGCTGTATTAAATCGTTCCCCAAAGGGACCTCTTGTGGGCGTGATGGTTTGAGAGCTCAACACATTCTGGATGCTTTTTGTGGCGAGGGCTCTGTTATAGCTGATGGATTGCTCAAGGCCATTACTACCATGGTAAACTTCTGTTTGAAAGGAAGGTGCCCAAAGGTTTTAGCAGAGTTCATTGCATCCGCCCCCCTCACGCCATTGTTAAAACCTGATAATGGGATTAGGCCGATTGCAGTGGGTGCGATTTGGAGAAGGCTAGTTTCTAAGGTGGCTATGAGGGGTGTTAGGAAGGACATGGCTAAATACATTGGGGACTTCCAATATGGGGTGGGAATCTCTAATGGTGCAGAGGCAGTGCTTCATAGTGCGAATAGATTCTTGAATGAGTTCCACTCGGATGGATCCTTAGCTATGCTTACTGTTGATTTCACTAACGCCTTCAACTTGGTTGATAGGAGTACTCTCTTGCGAGAAGTTCGGACCCGTTGCCCTTCTATTTCTCTTTGGGTGGATTTTTTGTATGGTCAATCGGCTAGGTTGTATGTGGGTGATGACCATATTTTATCCACCACAGGGGTCCAACAGGGGGACCCCTTAGGGCCTCTCCTTTTTGCACTTGTTTTGCACCCACTCGTGCTTCGGATCAGGGATAGTTGCAAACTTCTATTCCATGCTTGGTATCTTGATGATGGTACAATTATTGGAGATGCTAAAGAGGTGGCCAAAGCGTTAGATGTCATCATAGCTGAGGGTCCACGTCTTGGCCTTCAACTAAACATCAAGAAAACCGAAGTCTTTTGGCCATCGTGTGATGGGGTGAAGGTACAAGATGGATTATTCCCTAGTGCAATTGGAAGGCCGGGTCTGGGTGTAAAACTTCTTGGTGGTGCGGTCAGCCGTGATGCTGGGTTTATCAGTAATTTGGCTATGATAAGAGCATCTCGGGCTGTGGAACTGATGAGATGCCTCTCACATCTACGAGACCCTCAATGTGAACTTCTATTGCTCCGCTCATGTATGGGAGTCGGGAAATTACTATTTGGCCTCAGAACATGTCAACCTATATATGTAGGGGAAGCTGTTTCTGTGTTTGACAAGGGGCTTCGAGAGGCGATTGAGGATATCGTAGTTTGTGGGGGACCTTTCTTTGGGGATCTTCAGTGGCGGTTGGCATCTCTTCCAACTCGTTTTGGGGGGCTTGGTCTATGTTCTGCTGAGGATGTATCCACTTATGCTTTTGTGTCCTCTCGGGCTCAATCGTGGGCTTTGCAAGACCATATTCTTCGTGAATGTGATTTGGACGGCTTAGATTCTGATTACGGGTGTGCGTTAGAACGCTTACAGACTTCTCTTCCCGATTTTGATATCAGTGGGTTCTCTAAAAAGGACACCGCCCCCCCTAAAGCCCAACATGTTTTGGCGAGTGCTTTATTTAGTAGGATCAGTCAAAGTTTGGAAGTGAGGTTTGATTTATCACCCCGTCAAAAAGCAGTGGTTTCATGTCTCCAAGCTCCTCGGGCTCAAGATTTTTTGGCTGTCATCCCCATTGAAGGACTAGGGCAACATATGTCGCCATTGGAATACCGTGCTATCCTTAAGTATCGGTTAATGATTCCTTTGTTCCCGATTGATGAGCCTTGTCCCGTTTGCCGCAAGGTTTGTTTGGATGCTTTTGGTGATCATGCAGTCCATTGTAAGGAGTTACCCGGCTTCAAATACAGACACGATTTGGTTAGGGATGTCCTATGTGATATCCTTAAGCGAGCAGGGATTTCAGCTAAAAAGGAGGCCCCTGTGAACTTTTTGACAGATCCGCTTGAGGGTAGGTCTACCTTAAGGCCGGCTGATATTCTTGTCTTTGGTTGGAAAGGGGGGAAACATGCCTGTCTGGACCTTACGGGAGTGTCCCCCTTGGTGGCGCTCAGGGACACTGGATTTGTTGCTCGACAAGCGGCATCAAAGGCGGAATCATGTAAGATTGCTAAACATGAGAAAGCATGTTTGGAAAATCAACATGTTTTTATTCCATTAGCCTTCGATACGTTTGGTTTCCTAGCCACTGAGGCAGTGAACTTCTTGAATAGGGTTCAACGGGTCATTAATTCATAGCAATGTTTCGACCCCTAAGGGCCAAGGTTTTGTCTTCAGTAGGCTAGGTTTTGCTATTCAAAAGGGGGTGGCGGCGCAACTTGTTGCCCGTCTACCTGCTACCTTATTGTAAATTCATTTGGTGTTTAATATAAGCAACGAAAGTTTCCATTAAAAAAAAAAAAATCATATAAATCCAACAAAGTTTACATCACTCGGTGCTAGCCACTTCAAATTTTTTTCTTTGTACATGTTGTTCATCTATCCTCACACATATCTATAAACCTTCTATTTAGGAAGGTCGGTGGGTTTGTGCGTGCTATTCACGTGACTATCTTCGTATATGCCAGTTCATCTTCATCATTTCCTACCCCTGGTTTGATGTGTTATGTTTTGATTTCTACATTTGATCTTCTACTCTCTTCTCTACATACGCTTTTTTATGGTGCTTTCTTGAATCTTCCATCTTCTGTCTGGTTATTTGTGTTTGCGCTTGGTTACAGACGACTGATTGCTCCTGTGTTGGTTTAGGGTTTCAGTTGATTGCGATGGTGATTTTTGCTCATTCGAGGCCTTTAGTGGCCATGCATCGCCACGTTGACCGAAATCTCGGTTCCGGTTGGTCGTGACTGTCTGACTATGCGTTGTTTGGAACCCTAGATCTGGAATTTGGGGTTTTTCTATATGGACACTTGATGCTTTCGTCTTTCTGTCCGTATGGATGACGGTGAGTTATCTCATTTAAGATGGTCCTTGATTTTGGTTTATGTTCTTGATGGTTTGCCTATGATTAGTTGGTGCGGTTCCTGTTGTTGTAGTTATATGGTTAGCCTGTGATGATGGGTTGTGTTTTCTTGGCGTGGCATGTATTGCAGCCATGGTTTCACCCTACGAAAGTTGTTTAAACACGGTTGCCTTTTGTTTGTGATGATCATTGCTGTTTGTTCTTGGGTTTTGTTTAGGAATATATATTAAGGTGTTGCTCTGTGTGTGCAATATGTTGTGCTTCTTTACTTAGTTGTGGTTTATTGTTGGTATGATAGTAATTTGCCAATGATGACGAGTGAGTGGGTTGTTTGGTTAGTGGTTGTAGATAAAAAGCATTGTAGTTGCTTTTTTGTTGGCAATGGTTGGTCAAGTGCAGATTCAGCCTCAGGTTATTGTCGGTATGACAGTTTTAGCCTATGATGGTGATTTGCCAATGATGATGTGGTTTGTTTCGTTGGCGTGGCATATATTGCAGCCATGATACACCCTCTGAGGCTTTTGCATATGACATGTGTGAGTTGTAGTTATGAGTAAAGTGGAAGGGCAAGGTGAGACATGGCATGGTCATGTGACTTATGTTATAGTGGCTCCTAAATTTCCAAGGCGACAGTTGACAAAGAAACTAACGAATCTACTTGAAGACATCAGTGACAATATGTGAGTTTTCATACATGTATGTATGGGTTGTTATGTTTCTACATTACAGGTAGCTAATCACATAAAAACAATAGCTTTCTGTTATCAGATTCGCAGCTCTTTGTTTTTGTTTCTTTGAATAAATTAGTAAATAAAAGTGGACCTGAATTTGAATTATGACACATGAGGTTGTTTGGAACAACTTAATTTAGTATAGACATATATAGGTGTTGATTTTTAGGATTGGTTGCATGTCATTTTTGTTATTTCTTTCTATAAATTAATAAATAAAAGTTGATTGACTTTGGCCTTATCTTGCAAAATAAGGTCTCGCATTGTTCATTAACACACATGATTACGTTACTGGTACACTATTGTTACATTTAAATGTGTTGTTGTTTTTGCCATTGTAGTTGCATTTTTGTTGCCAGCGGTTGGTCAAGTGCAGATTCAACATCGGGTTGTTGTTGGTATGCCGGGAACACCGACATTGCCATGAATGGGATAATAGAGTTGTTGTGAGGTACTATGACGGGTCATCCTTTACCAGAGATATACAAATAGTTGATCGTGCAAGTCCTAAATGTCATATTAATAGAGGTACTTTTGATACTTTTAAAAAGTAATTATGTAATATTAAATGATTTTTGTCTTTGTTTTGATGGCCACAAATATTCACTTCATGAGTGGAAGAGTGTTTAATGTCATCAAAGAGTATACAAATTAAGTAAAGATTACTAAGTTTAGTTGCATTTGATGCAAATTTCATTCCTCTTCTATAACAAACATGTCTTTTGAGATAACAAAAGAAAACAACTTTTCTTTGCTTCTGACTAATGATGAATACTGAAACATAACATGTAATTTGTGTTTATGAGCTTTTGGCTCTAAAAGAATGTATTAGAGATGTGAACACTAGCTGGATTGACTGAAACGCCGACCAACACCAACGAGAAAGGATAAGGTAGGCAACTTTTGACAACAAAAATTGCCACTATGAAAAGAATGTCAATGCTACCAGCCATGAAACCTATGCAAGAAGCCACAATTCAAGTATGTATATGAACAAGTACTACCTCAAAACTAGACATGTTATTACGTGTGTGTATTAACAAGATGTTAAGGTCTGTGTATTGATAAGTACTTATGTTATCAAGGGTGAATGTTATGTCTATTTTTACAAATGATATGTGCCCACGTGCCCCGGCCGCCGCAACGCGCGGCCCCGGCACCAATATCTAGTCTATATTAAAATGTTGTAGAAGTATTATAAACTTCATGAGTAATTGACAAATACAACATTAAGTTACTTCATATTATACAAGGTTGCTACGTACGGTTGACAAGAAGTTAGCACTGATACGAATATTGGGCAAATAGAAGTCTAGCATATGTATATTTTTAGTTATGCACATTCTAAACGTCACACAATGTTCATGCCCGGTTGCAACATGTTTACCCACGAGTGAGGATTCGATCTTTGTTAACGGTTGTTACGCCGGCTTCTGTGGTGTTTTCTCTGTAAGTGTCCTGCCAAGTTAAATTCATCATGTGGTCCGGTTAAGACAACGTATGTGATTGCCTAACTTGGTTTAGGGACCCTAACTATCACATTTTGACAGGGATTGCGTTCATCATAATTCATGAAAGTTGCCGTTGAAAATATAAAAAAACTTGACCGACTAAACCACTAAGTTTCAACTTTAATGGTCGTTGTCAAACTTATATGATGTAAAAGTTGTTTTAAGAAGAGGTAGGTGTTACGGTAATTAAATACGGTATATTGGTTTTCATTGGTCCTAACTATCACATTTTGTCTTCTACCGATCCCAACTATTGAATTGGTGTCAGCGGTTCCAACTTTTATCACTTTGGTAACCACTGGTCCGTCGTTAAATTTTTTTAACGCCGTTAAGTTTTTTTCAAATTTAAGACCGATGTTTTAGGCCTTTTGACCGGAAGGATAATACGAGTCGATTGACGTAAAAGTTTTCTCGAAAAGGCTCTCTAAATGATAAATTTTTTTACATCCAATTGAAGCACCGTTAGGTTTAAACGCCCAATTGAAGCACTATTTTGTTGTTCGGAGTGCCGTTTTGAGGTAAATTTTCCATCAATCGACTTGTATTATCCTTCTGATCAAAAGGCCTAAAACATCGGTCTTAAATTTGAAAAAAACTTAACGGCGTTAAAAAAAATTTAACGATGGACCAGTGGTTACCAAAGTGATAAAAGTTGGGACCGCTGACAGCCAATTCAATAGTTGGAACCAGTAGAAGACAAAATGTGATAGTTGGGATCAGTGAAAACCAATATATCATAGTTGGGACCAGTGAAAACCATTATACCATTAAATATTGATGCTTTTACAATGAGTATCAATGGAGTTAATTGATGTTGGACTAAACCACTAACACATATCTTGTTTCTAAATAACCGCCTAACCGGTATATCCTACCTCTACACCTACTAAATATTGCTGCTTTTACAATGACTATCGATGGGCTTGATTAATGTTGTGGTTGTGATGCGATGAAAGTGGGATTGACACTTGTTCTCGCCGCTAAATTTCCGATGGACACTTGTTGCAATGCAATTTGTGATAGAAATAAAAAAGATTTGCGATAACTTTTTGACCAAAACTAAGTTGGTAGGTAACTTTGAAAAGTATTTAAATCGGGTTACATCATAACTTCAATTACCTATCATACATTTACTTTTAAATTAGTTTTAATTAAATTCAATGTTTTCAGGATCGAATAGGCAGTGAATCGATCGTCTTACTGGTTCATTGGTTGAACCGGTCGGATCGGTCAAATCGGTTGGATCGGTTTTGAACCATATAAATAATAAATATATATATATGTTTTTCCAAAGTATTAATATAACTTAAAATATAAGTCAGACACTCAGAAACAACTTTTTTAAGTTTTAAACTTTAACGTAGAGACGTTTAAAGGTTAAACCTTAACTAAACTTAATTCAAATAAAAAATATACCACAAATTTAACCAAATAAAGTCCAATTTTTTTTTAAAAATTTAATTTTCCAAACTGGTCTAACCGGCCGAATCCCAGTTCAACCGGTTGACCGGTTCGAACCAACCGATCCTTTGTACTAAAAACGAACCTATATGGTTCGGCCCGGTCCACCCCCGAATCCCGGTCCGACCGGTTCAACCGGCCGAACCCATCCGAACCTGAAAACATTGTTAAATTGTCAAATGCCTCGAATTAAACCTAAAACTTCAATCTAAGAGATAAAAATATCTAACAATAATCTAATCACACATTAGCTATTACATAAGCAATAAAAGAAGTGTGAAACATTTACTTGACATTCTAAAACACGAAAGGGACAAAGTAAAATTCAAGACAAACTTGTAAAATATACGGGTTACAAGTAGAGTATGGTGTAGTTAGAAAAAAAAATAAAGAAAAAAACTTATATTTTGATCGTAAAATTTGGTCGCTATGCATCTTTTTCTCTTACATTTTAATATTCTTTATAAACAAACAAAAGCTAATTAGAGACTAATTGGCGTAGTAAGTTTTATATCAGCAATTTTATTTACTCCTTGTGTCATTTGGGTTCTAAGCCATTTAAACTATTGCTCTCAGAGACTTTGCCTCTTCTATTAGGTTTACTGGTCGTTTGGTAAAATCTGAATCATTTGAATGATTAACGGGTCTGAACTATTCAACATCTCTTTGTTTTTAATCATTCAGCATTTAACTGAACCATTCAGATGATCTTTTTTTTATGGAACAAATGCTCTGAATGCTGAAAAATTAAACATTAAACTGAACAATTAAGAGGTGAAACAAGCAGTCCCTTAATCAGTATATACGAATCCGGTTATTGATATGCGTATACATATATGTACGTATTCGTATTTGTTTATGTGCCCGTATATGTAATATGAATCATATTAAAGTAATCGTATGCTATGATACAAATAGACACCTAAACTTTATTGGTAAAAAAAAAAGATGGTAGTAACGGTGACGGTGAGAAAAAGCAATGAGTGGTTTGCCGTAGCATTTGTTGGCGGTGGTGATGGTAGTGGGAAGGTCTCTCTAATAACAAATTTAGTGGTGGGTACGAAGTTTAAAGGAAATTGTTTGTTTAGAGTAATTTTAAAAGTGAATGAGACAATTCTAAAGAAAGTGAAATCTTATTTCTATACGGAAATTTAGCTATATGAAAGTAAAAGTTTCATAGGACCCATTATATATTTTAAATGGTTTTTTTATTTTAAATAAAGTTTGAATATAGAATTACAAAAATTACATTAAACAATTGTACATAATGTATTCACCATGTATAGTGGGATAGAGAACAAACACGCTTATATATGGTAGTTAAACTAATACGAGCATGTGTTTATATGATTATGTCTTGTTCTGATCTAAACTATATATTGTAAGGTATAAGATTTGCTCTATGTTAGTTGTATGAGTAATTGATGTCGAGTATATGGCCCAAATGATTCCCTCTCACATTAGATTAGTCTAAGTTCTACTATTTAGGTTATAACAATAGTATTAGAGTCAAATACAGAATGGTGGTCTGGAGGGAGCCTTAGGGGAGTCGTATGTTATGCACCGAAACTATTGTAAGGTATGAGACTTTTCTCATATTTATTGTATGGGTAATTAATATGGATTTATAACCCCAATGCTCATCTCTCCTATCAGATTAGTATTTTAGGATGAGTTGTAACAGTTCGCTGTTGATTGATTGAATTTTAAAAACTAATAACATTTATATTTTTTAAAGTATAACGTTTGATTTGTCTTGTAATTAAGTAGCAATAGCTTTATATAGTTATCTTATATACGTATTAAAATGCTAAGAAAATGTATAGTAACCACCTTATGGTATTTTGTTACGTCTACTTCTACTATTAATATAAGTAGCAATACAACTAAATAGAAAATGGATGGTCGTTGGCTAGGTAGTTTATCCTTTGCACCCAAAGCCTTTCAAAAATTCGGATATCTGAACTTTAAAATGTGAAATTTTCGAATAAATAATTTCAAAATTTGAATCTGTATCCGAATTTCTGATATCCGATATCTTCTGATAGTAGATTTCACCATCTAAAATTTTGAATAGGGATTCGAATAGCGATCTCCAAACCAAAAAAAAATTTAAAATTTATTTAATATTTTAGATATTCAACTCATATTTGTCTTTTTAATCAAAGTAAAACGAAAAAAAACTTATGTGACATCCTTTCAAAGTTTCCGTTTTATGTGGCATTATTTGAGGTTTTTCTCACAATAATATTTTTATTTAAAATTTGTATATAAATTATATTATAATAACACTAATTACATTTTGGTCTCCTAATATTTAGGAGAATTTTAAAAAATTTAAGAATAGTTGCATTTTCAACCCCTCTGCTACTAAGGTGTACATGGTCTGTTTGTATTTGATATGGTTTAAAAATAAAGTTTATGGATAGTTGGTAATAAAATACAACTAAATGTCTTAGTGTTTTATAAACAAATATAACTTTTTATACGAGATTACTTTAAAATATAAACCATACCATAAAACTAAGCACTTAATTCTTTTTAGTTTAAGTATAGTATTGCTATACTAAAAAAATAATTTTTTAAAATTAAATCTTTTGTTTCGGTTTACCATGGTTTTATCTCAAAACTTATTGGAAAGTATTTTATAAGCATACAAAATTTTAATACAAAATTATATTTAAAAAAACTACACCATAAAATCAAACATTTAATTCTCTTTCATTTGAGTATAATATTGTTAAACTAAAAAATATATGTTTAAAACTAAATCTTATGTTTCGGTTTTACCACGATTTTGTCTCAAAACTAATTAAAATAATACGTGCCCTCATTAATATCTAAATTGTAGCATTTGAAATCCATCTCTACGTAGACTATTAAAATGCTAATATTTACAATTTGATGCAACACGTGTATCTATTCATAAATTTTTATATGAAATTATTTTAAAAAATAAACTATATCAAAAAATTGAGCAATTAATTATCTGTGAAATGTATCATATTTCAATTTATAAAAATATCTCTATCTCTAATATAATAAAGGAAAACAAAAAAAATTTAGGTGTCATCTTTTTAAAGCTTCTAGCGTATGTGACATAATTTGAGAATTTTTTTCACAATAATGATTTTATAATTTAAAATATAAATATAAAATATATTATAATAACACTAATTACATTTTGTTCACCTAATATCTAGGATAATTTTAAAAAATATAAAAGTAATTACATTTTCAACCCTTTACTACTAGGGATATACATGAGTCTGTTTTTTTATTTGACAAGGTATAAAAATTGTTACAATAATGATTTTTTTATTACAATATGTATATAAAATATATTATAACAACACTAATTACATTTTCGCCTCCTAATATCTAGGAGAATACAAAGTAATTATAAAGAAAGTTGGAAATAAAGTTGGTAATAATATAAAATTAAAGACCTAAGTGTTTAATAAACATACATAAACTTTTTATACAAACATATATTTAAAATAAATTACACCATAAAACTAAATATTTAATTCTCTTTAATTTGAGTATAATATTGCTATACTAATTAATAATTTTTAAAAAATATATCTTTTGTTCTTTTTACTACAATTTTGTCTCAAAACTGATTTTAATCGTAATAAATATCCTTAAAATCACCACTTAAGTTTGTGCTCCCGAGCGTAGCGCGGACACTAAACTAGTTTTTCATATAAAAAGTTTTAAAAAGTATTTCAAATATTTGGATATCCAAACTTTTCTAACATAAGTATCTGAATTTGAATCCAACGATTCGAAAGTTCGGATTTAAAATTTCGCTTTTTTCATTTGGATGTTAGAATTCAGATATCATATAACATCTACCGACATCACTAGGTCATGTGCACTTGTATTTTCAGTCATCTTTTCCTTAGTTTTTTATTTTTCTTAATATTTACTTTTACTTTATTATTTTATGTTTATAATTACTTTTTATTATTTTGATATTTAACCTTTTATCAACATTTTGATATAAGTTTATTCAAATCGAGTTCGGTCATTGTGTTGTGCTTATTTTGATATATGTTTGTAATAACGTTTATTCAAATTACGTTTTTTATGTTTTTGGGTCTTTGCAAGTTGAGTCATTTAGCTAAAGTATCATACAAATAATATCCTTATTTTCATGGTTTTTTTTACTATTCTCGTCCTTTAGACTAACGACCGTTACAAAAGTTAGTTAAATCAAACAATGTGCTACCTATGCAAAGGTAAAATATTCTTTTTATATATAAAGGACTATTTATGTAATTTGTTTTCATTTTAATAAATATATAATGAATATTTTTATAGATAATACATACATACATACATACGTACGTACGTACGTACGTACATACATACATACATACATACATACATACATACATACATACATACATACATACATACATACATACATACATACATACATACATACATACATACATACATACATACATACATACATACATACATACATACATACATACATACATACATACATACATACATACATACATACATACATACATACATACATACATACATACATACATACATACATACATACATACATACATACATACATACATACATACATACATACATACATACATACATCCTTCCATGCATGAATGCATGCATACATACATACATAAATGCATACATACATAAATACATACATGCATACATAGATACTCTATCGTTGTTTTTGTTTAATGGAAAATGCATTGCTCGATCAAGATAGCAAATCTAGGGCTTCGATTCAGTCATTTCCCCCAATTCAAACAGAGGAGGAGATTGAGTTATCTTTGATCGTGAAGGAACCTCTTCATCTTCTCTAACATGTCTTGTGTTCGATTGTTGATGAAGAACATGTTGAGTAGCAACAACAAAGTAATGATGAGATTGATTTTAGTGATGATGAGATAAAGCTTATCAGTAGTGTTATTGGTATTCAAGAACGAGGTTGATCTGCTTCTCGTCAACAACTCAATGTAACATGATCAATTTGATAAGATCTGAAGGTGTACGTGATGAATTGCTAATTTGGTACCTTTATGAATCTGTAGGTAAAATGATCAAGTAACTATGATTTGAGTTTTCGCAATAAAAAGTTTATGATGGTTTTATTGTTGATATTGAGATTTGGGTTTGTTTACAGTCGTTGATATGTTTTCAACTTTGCTATATGAAATTTTTGAGTGTTTAGATCTGAGTCAAGTATTGGATTTGATATGTTGGTGTTTTGAAGTTTTTTTGTTAGAATGTTGCTGAAATCGTTTGATTTTTGTAAGATTAGGGTTTGAAATAGTCTGATCATATGATTTTTGGAAGACGGAAGGGTTTTATCTGATCTTATACCTAGACGACCAAACATAAAAAAGATGAAAATAACCTTGTGTGAGGGGCACGTGAGCCTGCCCTATTGTTAAATGCAGCAATCGTTAGTCTAAAGGACGAGAATGGTAAAAAAAAACCATGCAAATAAGGACCTTATTTGTAGATACTTTAGCTAAAGCACCCATTGCAAGTACCTTGAAACATAAATGATGTAATTTTTAATTTTCTATTTATTCAGTTACTAGTATAGGTGTTGCAATGTGTTTATTTTTAGTTATGTTTCTATATAAATTATACTTAAAATTATCGAGTTACGCTAACGTTCATTTGATAGAGTGACTGATGTGAGATTTGGAATCCTTAGAGACCTAGGTTCAAATCCCATCTGGGTTTGAGTCAGAGTTGAAGGGTTTTACGTAAAAGGTTAAAGGGTCCTGCCAAGGTTATCTCCTTGGCCTGAAAGGAGGGTTGTGTGAGCCTCCGCTGTGGTCGTAGCTTTGAAGAGTACCACTAGGCCGCTTATAAGTGCTCATTACTGATAGTCACTATGTATAGGTTGGACTCACCGGCTTGTCGGTGTTACTTTTGTATGTATTTTGTATGTTATTTATAAGCTTTTGTACTAGCGAAACTACGGGCGAATCTATTGATTCGCCCGTAGCTCAGTTTAGTGTCTATGAGGTTCTGACTGAGCGAACCTAATTGTGCTCAGCGAACCTGTGTTGGTTCGCTGGATAGATTCGCTAGAGCGAATCTATCAGCGAACCTAACACTGCTATATATTGTAATCTTATCCTCACTTGAATACAACTTTTGCACATCTTTTACCAAAGCTATTATTCACTGATTGTGTTGTGTAATCGTTCAATCTGAGGTGCTAGGAGCATATTCTACTTATCTTTGTAGCTTATATACCTCATTTGTGTGTGTAATCTTGTTATTGGGTTGTTTGGATATTATACACTTTGTTCTTCAAGCCTTGGATATTTTTGTGTTAAACAAGTCATAATAGCACTGAAATCACGATCATTATGGACCAACAATATGGTATCAGAGCCTTAGTGCTCTTAATTGTTTGATTCTAGTGATTTTTATGTTGATTTTGGGGTTTTTGGGTCAAAACTCTACTTGATTCTGTTCTAAGCTTGTTTTGGTGTTTTGGAGTTGTATTTTGCTCATGTACTGTGTTATTTGGTCATAGGAAGCTTTTAAAACAAACGTGTATACAAATGGTTAAGTTTTGAAGGTGTTCGGGTTGTTTTCGTACTGTTACAGGCTGGTTTGTTATCCAGCGAATCTATCTGTTCTTCCAGCGAATCTAAGTGTTCTTCCAGCGAATCTATTTCAAATTCTTGGACTGTTGGTTTGTGTCTGAGCTAGCGAATCTGATATTTCATCGAACGAAAGTTCACTGGTTTTGCTAATTGTGCAAGCGAAACTGCTGCCAAAATCAGGCGAGCGAAACTGTGCTTGCTTGTCAGCGAATCTGTTTGCTTGTCTAGCGAATCTGTTATCAGCGAATCTGCTTTGTTCGTTGAGCGAATCTATCCAGCGAATCTGTTTGTCTTCAGCGAAACTATAATCTGTTCAAAGTTATGACTTCATCAACACTGAATATGAATGATTTGGATAGCGTTCAACCTAACAGGCCACCGAGGCTTGTTAGTGGTGAAAACTTTGAAGATTGGAAAAGATGTTTGAAAGCATTTTTCTACTACACGGACTACAACCAATGGGAATCTATAGTAAATGGTCCGCACGTGCCAACAACAGTTGAAGGAACCGTCACCTCTGTAAACACAGATTCAAGTACTTTTACCGAAACAGATATCAAGTTACTTGACCGTGACAAGAAGGCACTATGGGCATTGATACTCTGCTTGCATCAGGACATCTTCAACAGGTTTGCTGAACACACAACTGCAAAGAGCTTGTATGATGCATTGTGTGAGTTTTATGATGGCAATGAGGATCTGAAACTGGATAGAAAAGCACAAGCTGAAAAAGAATTCAACTCTTTCGTGGGGTACTCACAAGAGAACTTGACTGATATTACAAATCGATTCCTATCTGTGTCAAGTAATCTGAAGAAGTACGATGACAAGCTAGGCAATCATGAACAAGTTGCAAAACTGTTAGATTCTCTTCCTCCTCAATGGAGTCTTCAAATCAAGCTGTTGAAACAAGAAAGAAACTTTCCTGACTACAAACTGATGGACGTTATCAACAAGCTGAAGTCTTTCGACCTTGATGTGAAGAGAAGAGAATATAATCAGTCAATGATGGTTCCAAACATTCCCTCTCAAAATGCTGCACTCATCTCATCCGCTGCAAACTCTTATATCTACAGTGCTGCATCTAGAGGATCATCAAGTCATGTGTCTACTAAATCTGCTGGTGCACCTTCAAATGTTGGTTCAAGCTCAAATGCATCTGTCACCACTCAGATTCCATCTGACACCATGGCTTTATTTGGAATGTTTGTGCACAGTTATGAAGCTCTTGTTGCAGGTGAGTTAAAAGGGAAGGGTATGACTGTAGAAGATATGTATCAGGTGGATCCTGATGATCTGGAAGAGACAGACATACAATGGCAGATGGCTATGCTCACTCTTCGTGCCAGACGATTCATGGAAAGAACCGGTAGAAGGAACTTTGGAAATCAGGGACAGAATGGTAAGCTGGGGTATGACAAGGGAAAGTTACGATGCTATAACTGCAAACAACTGGGCCACTTCAAAAGGGAATGCCCATTGCCAATTGTTACTGAGCCAGTTAACTCTGCAAATCCAAAATCTGCTCCAAATCAAGAAAGGGTTGAGGAAGCAAAGTCAAAGAATGAAACTGCATTGCTCACCAACTTTGATTGGAGTATAGAAATTGAAGAAACCAAGGAGGAGATTAACCATGCCCTTGTTGCTGAGATTGCTGAGTTTGATGACAACGATATAAATCTCTTTGATCCGTTCAAAGAATTTTATGGAAAGGATGAGGAAGAGAAAGTGGAGAATGTTGATAAAGTTCAATCAGTTGTTATTGCTCAAGGGCATCTGAATCATTCAGGGTTGGTTTGTGAAGCTGCTGTTAATGAAGTGAAGCATGAGGAGGAGTCGAAGCTTACTTTGGAAGAAATGATTGAGAAGGCAAGGCTAGATGCAGTTGATGAATTCAAAAGAAGCACTCCCTACTGCCAATGTGATCGTGCTCTGGCTGCCGAAAAACTGGAACATTCAAATGCCGTTGTAAATAGTCATTGGCATATTGACAGCGGATGTTCCAGACATATGACAGGGTTGAAGGACCTTCTGACTAACTATAGGATCATAAATGGCGGTTATGTTGCTTTTGCGGGAGACAAGAAAGGTGGGAAGATGATTGGTCAAGGAGAAGTCTCAAATGGCTCACTTACTTTGGAAGACGTCAACTACGTTCCTGAACTGGCATTCAATCTTCTCAGTGTATCACAAATCTGTGATAAGAATATTCCTGTGATGTTCCTTCCAAATGAATGCCTGTTCTTGAAGCCAGAGTTTACTATCCCTGAAGATATGGTGATCATGCGAGCTCCAAGACGAAATGATACCTATATGCTGAATATGGGATCAAAGGAATCAAACTCCACCGTGACATGTCTTCTGTCTAAAGCTTCATCTTTTGAATCATTTTTGTGGCATAAACGTTTAGGGCACATTAATTTTAAAATTCTGAATAAATTGGTTAAGAACAATTTGGTTAGGGGTTTACCACTCAAAGACTTTTCAGTGGTTGAGAAATGTATGGCTTGTGCTAAAGGAAAACAGCACAAAAAGCCACATAAACTTAAAATTACAAATTCCATCTCTGAACCCCTCGAATTGTTACATACTGATTTATTTGGTCCAATAAGTGTCAAATCTATTGCTAAAAAGTCTTATTGCTTGGTTGTCACAGATGATTACTCTAGGTACACCTGGGTGAGATTCATGGCAAACAAGAGTGAGACTGCCGAAGAATTGATGAAGCTGATACCTCTAATCGAGGTTCTTGGAAAGAAGAAGGTTCAAGCCATCAGAAGCGATAACGGAACTGAATTCAGAAACCACATCTTCAACTCCTTCTGTGAACAACGGGGTATTCTCAGACAGTTCAGCGCCGCCCGAACACCACAACAAAATGGTGTTGCTGAAAGGAAGAATCGAACCCTTGTGGAGGCCGCTAGGACTATGCTGATTGAGTCAAAGCTTCCAATTATTTTCTGGGCTGAGGCAGTTAATTGTGCAGCTTATGTTCTTAACAGGGTACTGATTGTCAAGGAAAAAAATGAAGACTTCATACCAACTGTTTCGAGGGATTAAGCCGCTGATTGATTTTCTACGCCCCTTTGGATGTTCTTGCACTCTTTTGAATACTCAAGATCAGAAGACGAAGTTTGGGGCTGTCTCTGATGAATGCTTCTTTGTGGGATACTCGAACACACAAAAGGCGTATCGTGTTTACAACAAGCGAACGCGGATTGTGCAAGAGTCCTACTATGTTGATTGGCAAGAGTCAAACACTACCAGTATTGGTAGCGAACCGGCATGGTTTTATGATTCCACCACCATTTTCAAATCATTTAATCTTCCTGACTCTGACGATGACGACATCATTCCACACACATCAGTTTCTATTTTCAATCATCCATCTACATCATCACAACCACAACCTTCAACATCAGCTACACAACTACCTCCCACTTCATTTGACATTCCATCACCTCCACCACCTCAAACTGTTCAAACCTCTCCTTCAGATATTCCATCCACATCTACTACTATTCAATCCTCTGCCACAAATACAATTCCTACACCCTCACAACCATCTAATCAAACACCCTCAACCGAGCCAAATCCTTTACTCCTCAACACTGACTTCAAAACCTTGAAAAACCATCCTCACGATTATATCATTGGATCTATTACTGATGGTGTGCGAACTCGGAGTCAGAGTGGTTTGATTAATGAATGTCTTTATGCTGCCTTCCTGTCTCAAGTTGTTCCAAAGAATTATAAACAAGCACTTGAAGATCCAAGTTGGGTGGATGCCATGCAAATGGAGCTGCAGCAATTTAGGAAGCTTAAAGTTTGGGAATTGGTTGATCTTCCTCCTAATAAGTGTCCAATCGGCACTAAATGGGTTTTCCGAAACAAGCCAGATGATCGTGGTGTTGTAATCAGAAACAAGGCGAGACTGGTTGTTCAAGGATTTGCTCAAGAGGAGGGAATTGACTACACCTAAGTTTTTGCTCCAGTCGCTCGCCTGGAAGCCATCAGAATCTTTCTTGCTCATGCCGCGAACAAAAACTTTAAAGTTTATCAGATGGATGTGAAATGTGCATTTCTATATGGAGATATCGATGAGGAGATCTATGTCTGTCAACCACCAGGTTTCGAGGATCCCGATTTCCCGTCAAAGGTTTACAAGCTTGATAAATCCTTGTATGGGTTGCATCAAGCTCCACGGATCTGGTATGAAACTCTGACACAGTATCTTCTCAGCAAAGGTTTCTCTCGTGGGACTTAGATATGACACTGTTCAAGAAGGAGGTGAATGGCGAGCTGCTGATCGTTCAAGTGTATGTTGATGATATCATTTTTGGTTCGACTAATGAAGGGTTGTGTAGGGAATTTGAGAAGGTGATGATGGATCGTTTTGAGATGACCATAATGGGGGAGATGTGTTTCTTCTTGGGGCTACAAATGGAACAAAAGCCTGATGGAATTCTGATCCACCAAGAGAAATATATCAAAGAAATCCTCACGAAGTTTGGCATGGATGATTCTTCTCCTGAATTGATTCCTTTTACAGCTCAAACATGCCTTACTTCCGATGATAATGGGAATCCTGTGGATGCTCATCGGTACCGCTCGATGATCAGATCTCTCATGTATCTGACTGCAAGCCGACCAGACATCACATTTGCCGTGTGTTACTGTGCTCGTTTCCAAGCCAATCCAAAAGAATCACATGAAAAAGCTGTTAAACGAATTTTCCGTTACCTTAAGGGTTCCTCACGTTTGGGACTTTGGTACCCAAAAGGTGGGAACTTTGATTTACATGCCTTTTCTGATAGTGATCATGCTGGTTGCAGGATTAACAGAAAATCAGTCACCGGCGGATGTCAATATCTTGGAGAATGTCTTGTTTCATGGCAAAGCAAGAAGCAAACAACCGTCTCTCTGTCCACAGGAGAAGCAGAATACATAGCTGCTTCAAGTTGCTGTTGCCAAGTGCTGTGGATTCAACATCAGATGATGGATTATGGCATCAACTTTCTTCATACACCACTCTTTTGTGATAATGAAGCTGCTGTTGGAATCGCCAAGAATCCTATTCATCACACTCGCACCAAGCACATTGAAACAAGAATTCATGCAATCAGGGATGCACAGGAAAAAGGGTTTATTGATATTATTCCTATCGAAACTCGAAAGCAAAAAACTGATCTTTTCACAAAAACTTTTGACAAACCACGTTTTTATGAACTGATCTCCATGCTGGGACTTATATCTTTTTGAAAACCTTTTTCTGTGAAAATCCACTTGTCAATATGTAAATAATTTTTTTTCTTTTCTTCTTCTTCTTTAAAAAAAAAAAAAAAAAATCCGTGGTTCATTCGCTTCATCGCTCCGTTACTTTATTTTATCTTTATTTTCTTTTATCTCTTTCTATCTTTCTATCTTTCTTTTATTCAGTATATATATATATATATATATATATATATATATATATATATATATATTAAGAAAATCTGAAAAACAAAAAATTTCTTATTTGGTAGCTACAATATAAAAATTTTGGGGGAGATTTAAAAGATCAACTATTTATAGTTTTTCAAATTTTGCTATTTCAGGATCTCCATTTTGATTGATGTTGAAGAGTTGTTGAAGGAGGTCAGAAGCATTGCGTTTGGGATATGTCAGATAGGCTCAGCCCGAAAACGAAGTAAATAGTGATTGTGCAGCCAAACATAATGCTCAAGATCTCGACAACAAGGATTATCTCCTTGACATGATTGGATTGCACAAAGATAATGGTTCTGTCAAAAATGGGTTGAGAGCGTCAAATCTTTGTCTTGATTTCCCTAAACATCCCAAATCACCCTCGCCCTATCCCCGAATCGAGTTTCTAGTATGCAAAACAAATAAAATAAAAAGCTGCTAGTGATGCTCTTCGGAAAAGCCTCTGAGTGAGTTACTCGTTAACTCCTCAGAACGTATTGAGTCAAGTGCTTAACTCCTCTGCTATACGGAAGTATTGACCTGGAGTTGGTGGATCTTCTCTGCTATACGGAAGTATTGACCTGAAGATCCACCGAGCATGCTCAAATGTTTATCTCCTCTGTTATACGTCAGTATAGACCTGGAGCTCTAGACTATTTGAGTTTCCCAAATAATAAGTCGCATTGTATTCAAAAGAATCAATTGCTGACAAGCTCCACTCACAAAGAAAAGATGCAAAAATTGCACAAGTGTCAAAAGAAGCGAATGCTTCGGTCAACATTCAAAAGTTGATCATTGAAATTCAGGCAAAGTCAATCGTATTGCTCAGATATACCCTGATGACAGAACTCGTTCTTTTTACCTAGATGTCTGTGGGGACCGAGTTGTCTGAGCTTCTTCAATCAAACCATAAACATGATAAAAGAAGCTGCTGATCTCTTGTTGAAAGGACTAAGGCATGGGTTTAAATGGACAAACATATCTGCAATCCCGCCAATCGATGATTCTCCGGATTCTGCTCAAGACATCATGAAAAATATATATCCTTATTAGCGTTCAAAATTCCTCTATGATATTTTATTTTATTTTATTTTATTTTTAACTTCCATCTTGTTATTAATAGTACTTTTAAGATCATATATGTTTATATTTTTTTGGAGCGTTGAAATCGTGGGACGTTTTCACGGATTTACAAAGTTTTAAAATTTAAGAAAATCCAAAAATATTTTAATTTGTGTGCGAGCGAACCTGCTAGCGAACCTACAGGTTCGCCCGCAACCTTTTTGCACCACCGCCGCAGGCGGTGTTGACGTTTGGTCTTCTGGCGAATCTAAAGTTCGCTGTACAAAAAGTTCGCTGGCCTGTATTAAGTTCGCTGGACTGTCTGCCAGCGAACCTATGTCTGTATATATAGGCTGTGACAGCGAAGTTTTTCAAAACATTCGTTGTCACCACTGTAGCAAAGTTTTTCAAAAATACCAACGGCCGTTCGTTCGATCCTCACTATTTCCCCGATTTTTCACTTATTTACACTGCGTTTTGGTCTGGTATGTAATCGTCCACATCCTAATCTCTGTTTTAACCCCTTAATCGCACCATAATCCTGTTTAATCCGTCGGCCTATGATTGTGTATTGTTTAAATGACTGATTTTGTGTTAGTTGTTAGGGTTTTATTTCATAATAGCCTCGTTTAATGGTTATGTTACTTGTTTGTTGCTTTGAATGCTTGATAATGATGGACTGTATGTGATTTTGGCCGTTTTTCAAAAACTAGGGTTTCCAGCGAACCTATGTGTTCGTCTGGCGAATCTGAACGAAAGTTCAAAACTTCGAGCGAACCTATGTCGTTATGCTGCCCGCGCAACAACATAGATTCGCCCGACTGTTTCTAGCGAACCTATACATTCGCTCGACCAAAATGACTGATTTTTCATGTCAGCGAATCTATAGGTTCTGGTGTCAAAATCTCAGGTTCGCTAAATGGTTGATGTACCCCAGATTCATTCAGATGATTCTGAATGACAAACTGCCAAATCTGCCGGTGGTGGGTGCAGAACTAAAAATCTGGGAGATGCACCCGAGGATCTTC
This sequence comes from Tagetes erecta, assembly GCA_030867185.1. Lineage (NCBI taxonomy): Eukaryota > Viridiplantae > Streptophyta > Magnoliopsida > Asterales > Asteraceae > Tagetes > Tagetes erecta. The sequence continues at coordinate 11,619,555 of CM061496.1, read as the reverse complement.
AAAGATTGCAATTCTGTGAGATCGGACTGTGTGGGCAGGACTTCATATCTGTGGGAGAACATGTACTCTGCAGAACGATGGGTGTATATACAGAGGTTGATGGAAACGGAGAGAAAAAGGGGTGGAGAGAACATAGAAATTGTAGAGAAGAAGATGAAGAAACGGAAAGCGTATGCCAAAGAAAAGGATTACTCATTCGATCGAGAGGTTGATGAAATTCAAGCTGAAATCGATGCTGGTAGGGAACAGCGAACAAAGAAAAAGTCTGATGCACACGCTGAAGGGTCAAAGAAAGCAAGGCATGATACCGGGGGTACATCTGCTGAGTCTGGAAATGAGTTGAAAGGTGAGATTGAAAGTTTGAGAGGAGAACTGGTTGAGCTGAAAGGTAGGTATGAGGAACTTGAAAAGCAGGATGCTGAGAAATCAACTGTTATATACGAGATGGGTAGAATTATGAAGGACCAGCAGTGTCTGATTGTGAGGATCTTCAAGGAACTAAATAGTTTGAAGGAAAAGGAAGGGACAGAGCCTGCAATGACTGAAGCGGAACTGAACTCCTTAACGGATGCTGCAAAGTATCCGTTAATGGATGTTGATTTTGGAGACAAAGGAAAGGCCAAAGAAGCTGAGGAGGTGTTTGATGAGGAAATGGGGATTAATCTGGATGCTTTTGAAGGAGATGAAGTGGTCGGTGGATCTGGTATGGATTACACTCTGATTGATGAACCGGAGATTGATATCAATGCTGATAGTGAGGAGGATCTAGAGGATGAGCCGGAAACGTATAAGGTAGAAGAAAAGGGGGTCAGCTATCAGTTCGAGCATGTTGATTTAGACAAGTCTGAGTGGTTTAGAAAGGAAGAAGAAGTGGTTCCCGAAGTGCCGATATTTCAACACTTGGATGAACCCAACACCAAACAAATGGACAGACAAATCATAGCATGGAAGTACAACAGTTTGATAGATGCTTATATGATTAAAAGAAGGGGCGGTGACATTTCATATATCAAGAACAGGAAGCATTTCGCCACCTTGCCTCGGTGGGATTTGCGGAGGTTGGCTGATCTTCCATTGATTGGTAAAGAAGATAGCGGGAGGGCCTGTGCGTTCGAGGTGACAATCAGGGAGGCCGCAAAGACAAATTTTGCTGAGTTTGGATACCAGAAGCCGAGGAGAATGAGACAGAAAAAGGATAGACACTGGGTATCGTGGAAGGGTAAGATTGTTCTGAAGATCGAAGCACCGAAGGTTATGACCAGAGTTAGGGTTCCTAACACTCAGCCACCCAGGCTGCAGGATTTCTTTAAATGGTTCTACGATAACAGCACGGGTGAAGCTATTATCAGATTACAAGGAGAAGATCGTCCTGAAATCAGACTGTTTGACCCTATGGAGATCTTTTCTTTCTGTGACGAGGATCTGAAAGTGTTGTGCGAGAACAGAATAAAGCACGGGGCTGGAGATGATACTGCTACTGAACCGAACCTGTTTGTGAAGGTCGCAAACAAAGCCCGGGGGATTCGTGCTGAACTAAAGGCGGTGAATGAGAGATTGAGGAGGTCTGATGATCAGCGTATGGACATGGATGATCTATCTAGACAGCTGGATCAATCAATTGAGCAAAGGTTTGAGAAACCGGTGCAGGTTATTGACTTGGAGGTTACGGGCGAGGAGCATATAGTAGAAACTCAGGCGGAGACGACAGTTCAACATATGCCTGATACTGAGGTTGCAGATACAGAATTTGTGGAATCAATGCTGAATTTGAGTGAGGATGAGGCAGGATCAGAAGATGTTACAAATCCTTTGGCCGGTATCGAAGATAGGGCAGGGACTTTTATTGAAAACCTTTGAAGCCAAGATAAAGACGGAGCTTAATCAGAAGACTTCCCCAGGTGAGGTCCAACCTAGGGGGAGTATTGATAGTCACTATGTATAGGTTGGACTCACCGGCTTGTCGGTGTTACTTTTGTATGTGTTTTGTATGTTATTTATAAGCTTTTGTACTAGCGAAACTACGGGCGAATCTATTGATTCGCCCGTAGCTCAGTTTAGTGTCTATGAGGTTCTAACTGAGCGAACCTAATTGTGCTCAGCGAACCTGTGTTGGTTCGCTGGATAGATTCGCTAGAGCGAATCTATCAGCGAACCTAACACTGCTATATATTGTAATCTTATCCTCACTTGAATACAACTTTTGCACATCTTTTACCAAAGATATTATTCACTGATTGTGTTGTGTAATCGTTCAATCTGAGGTGCTAGGAGCATATTCTACTTATCTTTGTAGCTTATATACCTCATTTGTGTGTGTAATCTTGTTATTGGGTTGTTTGGATATTATACACTTTGTTCTTCAAGCCTTGGATATTTTTGTGTTAAACAAGTCATAATAGCACTGAAATCACGATCATTATGGACCAACAATTACAAGCATAGACCAGTGTTTCAAACTTGATCATAACATTGCACCTCTTGAGCTCAATAGTTTTATTGTTGTGTCCAAAAAATTGAGTTGCAGCAACGTATAAACTGTTGTATACTTGTATAATATAAAACCTAAAGACAACTTATACAGTATTTAATATATATCTTTATAGTTTTTAATAATCAACTAATAAATTTTTTTACTTGTATTTTACTATGATAAGTAAAAAAAACTTGGTTCTTAATATTATTTTTGTTTCTATCCTCTCAAAATAGTCAAAATTAAAAGATAATTGTTTGTTGACTGAAGAATCATATCAAATACATCCTTTTGTTACATAGAAATACATCATAGTTACATTCATTTATCCTTTTGTTAAATTTTTTTAATCTAATAATTTAATCAATTAAACAATTTTTATATTAATAAAGTATCAAATTTGAATTATAAAACAACAAGGACATCTATAACTCGATTCATCTCTATATACTATTAGGTAGACAAATACATAAGAACTTGCATCACCATACTCAGGGATACAAACTGTCACCATCTCTTCATAAACTAAGAGTTCAAAAGATATCAGCATTTGCTACCGATCAGGTATATTTCTACTTAGAATGTGAAGTTAAGATCATAAGTTTGGTAGATTATAATAAACATAGAGTTGAATTAAAAAGTTGAATCATATGTCATATGTGTCATGTGACCAAATCATTGCGTATGAATAAATCATTAAGTTTAGTATATGAATCAACTTGTGTTCTAATATATGCTTTGTCATGCTTTTTTTTTTCTAAATCGATATAAATAGGTGTTTAAATCTCGTGAGGATATGATGGAATGGGTTCAAAACATTGCACGTAGTCTTGGTTACGTTGTAATAACCAAAAGATCAAAAACAAGATCAAGTGGTTATGTGTCTAAAGTCACACTTATGTGTGATGGTGGTAGTGTGTAAAAATTAGCTATATATATAGACCCAAGTAGAGCTACTGGTACCAAAAAAATTAATTGTCCATTTGAATTGTTAGGAAAATAATAGAGTATGATTCTTGGAGTTTACGTGTGATACGCGATAAACATAATCATAAACCTGCACACCATATGGAGGGACATTCATTCGCAAAACAATTAACAAGTAATGAAACCCAATTGGTGACGGATTTGACAAGGAAGCATGTAGAGCCACGAGATATTCTAGGAGTTAAAAGGACCATAATAAAAATAATTTCTCTACAATTAAAACCATTTACAATGCACATGTTAAAATCCGAACGACAGAATATGAAGGGAAAAGTCCTATGCAATTTCATATTTCTTATTTAGGTGATAATGGTTACAAGTTTACTAAGCGTGAAAATGTTGTATCAAAAGAGTTAGAAGGCTTATTTTTCTTCATGGAACATCATTGAGTTATTGCGTGCATTTCCACATGTGTTACTAATGGATTTCACATATAAGACAAACAAATATAATATGCCTTTTATGGAAATTGTTGGCGTCACTTCTACCAAAAAGACATTTTGCATAGCTTTTGCATTTATGCCTAATGAAACCAAGGAGAGGTACATTTGGGTATTGAGATGTCTAGATTCAGCATTAGATGAGTACACGAAACCACGGGTTATAGTTACGGATAAAGAGTTGGCATTGATGAATGCATGAAAAAATGTTTTCCTAAATACAACATGTTTACTTTGTAGATGGCACATCTCTCAAAGTACATTCAAGAAATGCAAACGATCTATCAAATGGCTACATGAGCGCATGAGTGGACAGTATGATGACCTATGACACACTATAACTTGGCTGAAAGTGGCCTCTGCACCAGCTCAACATTGAATGCTAATGCCCTACACAGGAATCTTGATTGCTCAAAGATTTGGTGTCATTGTTCACCTTTTAAGCATTAATGGTGGCCAAATGTTCTTTCCCTAATGGGTTGGTCCGGAGATTCATATACCTTATCAATTTGTGTCAATTGTTCATGTAACCATTTCATGAAGGTTAAGTTAGATGGAAATTATCCGTTGCCTAAATTAAGTCGTCTATGGAGTTGTAACCGTAATAAAGCTACAATGGAATGGGAGAACATCTACATGTCTCGTATCACACAATATAACGCGATAATAGATAATACCAAAAAAAACATTACATCAATTTATTCTGATTGTTAATAGTTGAATTTAAGTTAATTTTTTTATTAGTATTTTATATTATTAAGTAACATGTTTTATTGTTTTTAGGTAAAAATTGTAACATCTCACATCGGTTGGGAAGGAGAATAAAGCATGTCTTATAAGGGGGTGGAAACATTCCCTACAATGACGCGTTTTAAAACCGTGAGCGACGGCGCCTGAGGGCGTTCTACCGCCAAAGCAGACAATATCATGGTACGGTTACGTTGGGATGTTATAGATGGTATCAGAGACAGGGACTTCACTGAAGTGTTATCTTTACTTTCTTACTCTTTATACTCAGTTGCTTCAATGAAAAAAAAATCAAATATTTAAATTCAAATTCTAAGGAATAATGCCTAATCTGATTGAATAATCAAATTTGAAACCAAAGAATTATCCATGGTTTTCAAATTCCCGTTAAAGTCTTAATCCCGAAACTAAACACGTGCAATACTAGAAGGGTTGATACATGTACTTTTGAGATGTTCTGTCTAAGGCAAGTATTCATATAAATCCAAACCTACCATTGGATCCGTTACTTACATGGGAACCCTCAAAAGTGAGTTTCCACTTATGGGTAGTCATGTCTTCATAAAAGTTAACGGACTTACTACTTTGATAAGTCAATGTATCTATTGGGTTTGCGAATCGAGCGCTTACACTCAAAGTATCTCTACATGATCTTGTGACAACCCCGATTTTGAGTCATGTTTATGGGTTAAGACCCGTTAAGATACTAGGATACTTGTCAGACCAGACCATTGGGCTCAAAGTAGTCCTAAGACACCTAGACTTATACTCAGTTTACCAATATATATCAAGCTTGGTAAATATCTAATCATATAGTGATACTTATAAATATTTATATAAATGAAAAAAAAAGTAAATAGTATATATATATTAACGAATCATATAGACAAACACACATATATAATTGATAAACTTGAATTTAAGGACCCAATTCTCACGTGATCATGCATGAGATATGCATACACACCTTTAAATTGTGATTTAATCTTGACAAATGATAAGGTTTCAACTAATAACAAAAATTCAAATTTTAAATCAACTAAAACCCTAAACTCCCTACTCAAGATCTAATATAAAGAATAGTTCCTCTTCATCTTTGTACCCTCACGTAAAAAAAAACCAAAACCATTGTTTCAATCATTATCTTCAAGTTCCTTCAAGTTACATGTAAGTATCATATCTTGGTCCATGTCTTTTGAGTTCTTGACTCTAGTTTCTTTTGATCCATTATAATTCTTGAAGGATCATGTCATTCTTATTAAATATCTATTTGTTGGAAAATTTTGTATAACACAAAAATATTTTGTGAAAAATACAAAATAATATATTAATTGGTGTTTAAATTTGAAGTTAATGTGAGTTTCAACTCATTATTTATGTTGAATATATGTTTCAACTCATGGTTTATGGGTAATGAATGAGATGCTTGACTCATTTTACCTATAAATACTAAAGTGAGCCTTGGTTAGAAAATACACTAATTTACACCAAATAACTTCACTCTCTAAATCTCTCTCAATTTTTTCCCTCTAAAGAACTTTCAACATATTTTGATTATGTTCATGTTTCTTGGTATAATTTGGGTTGTGAGTCAATCCCGGCAGTACATACTGCTTCGGCTGTTGTACCCTGGGAAACAAACGAGTTCTCTTGGGAGACTCGGAATTTGTTTTAAGGGACCCGTGTTGAACACGAATCCTCAGCCATGTTTTTGCTTCTGTTTCTACTCATTTCTTATATCTTGTTTCATTTCGGTTGTAATCATAATGTAATTTACTTGTATTCTTTATTTTCTTTGTATTGTAATTGAATTAATAAAGAATTTTTAGTTTTTTGTACGAACGGTTCCTACAATCTTAAAACAAATTTTTTTAAATCACCGTTCGTATTTAAAAAAAAAGTATATAGTCATTGTTCGTCTCTCAAAGTTGGACTTAGAGAACTTACACTTGACTTTTTTCTAGAACCGGATTTTATTTACAAAGAAATGGTTCAATTTTCACCATTTGTTGGTTTTGATTGAGTGTAATTTTTGTTTATGTATAAAAGCTTTTGTAGTTTTCATAAAACTTGACTCAATTACTTTGAGAGTTTTAAACTCATGAGTTTCTTTAGCATTCAAAAGTGGGTTTATTTTCATTACAACCATTTTGTTGAATGGTTCAAGGTGTTAAAACAAAAAGGTTGAAGATCCAATTTTGTTTTAAATCAAAGTTTTTGAAACTTTATGTGGTTTCAAGATTAAAACTTTGAATTAACCGTTTGTCGGTTCCAAGATGAGTTTTCATATGCGTCTTAAGAATGGTCATGCTTGTGTACGCATCTTATGAAAACCGGTATTTCTTATTTGCGAGTAAGAAATATTTCATATGTGAAACTTGTGTTTTAACATGTGTGTTAAAACCTAATGATATTCTAATTAAGTATTAGAAGAGATTCTTTATAATATAATCAATTTTATATGGACTTAGTATTAATCTTTTAAATTTAAAATCGTTTTTTGGTTAGAAACAAATGATGAAATCATTATTCACCCGAAAACGTAGACAATCATGATCATTAATAATGCTTGCTTTACGAATGACCATTTTATAAAACTTTTCGTTTCAAAACATTTTGTAAACATTTTGTTGGAACCTTTCATTACATAAAACCATATGCTTTGAACATTTGATGTAGACTTTTTGTTGACTAATGTGCGTGTTAGAACATATTTACTTATCTAGCATGTGTGTTAGATATGACCTAAATTTTATGGTATAAAAGCGTCTTATGTAGGCGTTTATCTTAACATGTGTGTTAATGATGAATTTAAATAAGAGTGTTTTATGTAAACATCCTATCTCTAACGTCTGCGTTAGAAGTTATTTATTCAATAAAACTATTTACAATTTTGGGTATTGATTTCCGTAATCAAAACATAAAATTAAAATAGTTTATTTCAAAACATCTAAGTGCATGTTTTGACAAAACTAAGATTTGGTTTTGAATGAAATAAACCAAAAGTTTCACATAAAGTGTTAATATAGTTTGTTACTTTTGTGAAAAGTAACACGTCATAAAGCAATAATATATTCAAGTTGACTATTTGATTGAAAGATAAATCTTTGTTGCTATGAACATATATAATTGTTCAAATACTAATACTTAAGAACAATTTACTATATAAACAACATGATGTTTATATCAATTTTGTGATTGTTCAAAGTGGTAGTACCACTATGAGAGATCAATTTTGTGATTGTTCAAAGCCCATATGAGTCAATGATGAAGTCCATATGAGTCGATGATGAAACCTTTTGAGAAAAAGAAGAAAAAAAGTTTATGATCCTAGATTGAATGATCATCTATGTACGTTTATGTAACATACAAATTAGACATTCCTAAATATTGAGATTTTGGGATGTTGAACAACTCTCATTGTTTGTTTAAACTATGAGATGAATGTTTTTAACGAATATTGGGATATTCCTTAAAAGCTGTGAAGAATCAGAATGATGCATCTTCTGTTCACATGCTAGAGTATTGTAGTCTAAAGCATGCTAGACTAGTACTTGTTAATTATGGTGCTCTAAGGAGCTACTAATGTGAAACATTCAACTCATATACAACTTAAAAGTAAAGTTGTGTATAAGACAATGTGAGAGATGGTTTCCAATCTAAGGAAAGTCATATAACATATGGAGAACTCAATTTTCTAGATTTAATCTAGATGGTAACTTAAAAGTATTTAAGTTTGAGATGGTTGATAACAACCTATGACAAGGCATGTGTTGCTTTAGTCGGCAAACAAGCATTAGTGACATCATTGATACAAGACGTTGATCTTGTTCAAATCATGGATGTCTAATTGTATATTTAAACATTTTCTATCTAAGTGCAAGAAATGTGGGGGGACGCCATTTGTGAAATGGTATTTGAGAAGTTTTCTCAAACTCGTATCAAAGGAGAACCTTTTGTTGTGCCAAATATGATGCAAATATGTGACCGAATCTACTAGTTAGACTCGAAGGTTAATTAGTTATATTTGGCATCCAGTTACTAATGGCATGGATATGTTAGCCTTGAAATGCATTTTTAAAGACAAAATGTACCCACATTCGGGTTGATACCTGGGGTTATAGTCTTAAAAAATGTAAAAAGGCAAAATTAACTTGTGAGTTAATAACACATCGTAACAACTCATCTCACTGCAATTATTTGTATTGACTTGACGAAGTCATAAATAATGGTTTTGGATCCAACAACCGTGGGTTGATGAGAGACGGAGTTGTGGAATGAGACTAAAGCCCATGAAAGAAGGTAGATGAAGGAAAACCTAACTTAGTTGACTGGAGATCCCAAGATCTAAGTTCAATAGGACAACCTACTCATATATCTAAGGGTGGTCACTGTGGGGGCATAGCTAATATATCAGTCGATATATAAGCTAATATGTATAAATGTTTATATATGTCCTCCTAAATTATAAAGGGAGCTTAAATACTTCCTAGTCCATTCCTATAACAATAGTGACACGTTGTGAGGCTAAGCATACCGTATGGTTAATGATTTGCGTAATCATAGTAACCTTAATGCTTTTAATGATTTTTTAGATAAATCACCTATTTGAAAGAGAAGTGGGGTCGCTTCGAATGAAATTGTGGGGTGCGCAATTCCTAGAGCTTTCGCAGAACCAGGCTAGTGTTCCATGACCATAACGGACACGACAATGAGGGTTTGACACCAGGGAGAGTGTTGTGTGAAGTGTATTGTCGTCTCCATAAATGGTGGTTGGTTCAAGGACATCACGTCTACCGAACCACTAGGAGACTAAGTAGGCATCACAACGGAAGGTTCAAAGGTAACACCTACCTATCCGGCAGTACTCAACCGCTGAATTATATCTAAGAAACTTGTATGTAACGATCAATCTGGATTGTTGAAATAATATGTGAAAATGAGTTTTCACATGAGAAAATGAGGTTTTCATTTGATAAAATAAGATTTTGTCTTTTTCCCATGTGGGGGATTGTTGGAAAATTTTGTATAACACAAAAATATTTTGTGAAAAATACAAAATAATATATTAATTGGTGTTTAAATTTGAAGTTAATGTGAGTTTCAACTCATTATTTATGTTGAATATATGTTTCAACTCATGGTTTATGGGTAATGAATGAGATGCTTGACTCATTTTACCTATAAATACTAAGGTGAGCCTTGGTTAGAAAATACACTAATTTACACCAAATAACTTCACTCTCTAAATCTCTCTCAATTTTTTCCCTCTAAAGAACTTTCAACATATTTTGATTATGTTCATGTTTCTTGGTATAATTTGGGTTCTGAGTCAATCCCGGCAGTACATACTGCTTCGGCTGTTGTACCCTGGGAAACAAATGAGTTCTCTTGGGAGACTCGGAATTTGTTTTAAGGGACCCGTGTTGAACACGAATCCTCAGCCATGTTTTTGCTTCTGTTTCTACTCATTTCTTATATCTTGTTTCATTTCGGTTGTAATCATAATGTAATTTACTTGTATTCTTTATTTTCTTTGTATTGTAATTGAATTAATAAAGAATTTTTAGTTTTTTGTACGAACGGTTCCTACAGATTACACTTACTCTAGATCTAAACTTGGAATAAATTCCAAGTTTAGCTTGAACCTTTTTGTAAACATCATAAGAACCAGAAACGTCAGATTTTTACATTCAGATTGTTCAGGTCATAACTCGACCAAAACGGACCCAAATAGACTGATTCTTGGTCCTAAAACTAAGTTTAAAGAGTCTATTTTCAAACCCAATAGGTCTCGTAATTTATGGGCAACTTTAAGTTAATCAAAAATGAAAAACCAAACCAAGCGTCAAAGCTGTTTTCGGGTGGCAGAATATGGGTCGACTTCTCAAGGGTGTAACTCTCTCAATTTTAACGTTTTTAAGAAGATTCTTTTTGAAACAGTAATTTTCATGCGTCTATAAACCTTTCCAATTGGTCTCTTCTTATTTTCATGTATAAATTATTTTTAGCAATTTTTGACATTTAAGAACGCGAAACAGTTAAATTCTGCTACATACGGATTTAAATAATTGTAACGAAACCCTTAGCCTTATTTAAAAATTATGAGAAAAATATATTAACATAAAAATACCTTAAAGTTATCGTACAAATATTTTCAGAATTTAACTCATTCGTTTGGCTAGCGTTTAAAATCCGTAAACATGACCCGGAAAATTGGCCAAAAACTCAGATTTGAAAAAAATCATCAAATGGTCATTTAGGCTTTCATTGAGACATCAAGAGTAACAATATGATGATGTTTATTTTACGCTAGCCCTTACCCATGACACATGTGTTGTAGCCTTCGAGTAGGAAGATTCGTAATTCATTTGGGACTTTTGTTTTGGAATAATCACTAACACTCTCAGGTGAGTTCACAGCCCCTATTTTTACTTTTTAATCTTTGGGGTGAGAAACATGCTTACACGTAAACTTATACTTTATTTATTCTTGGAATTTATACGCACTTTTGTTTGTGATGCTTGTAGTCGATTTGTTGTTATTCTCATGGGTTTTAAACTATACTTGTCTCATACTCTTAAGTCCCCTTTTAAGCTACACAACTAGTTAACTTTAGTTTTAAGCCGGTGGATATGTTTGGATAGTACTATTCGGGTTGACACCCCCATTCAAGGTTGGTCGCGCCAACCACAGTCACGATGCGACTAACTGGGTGAAAATATTCAAAGTCAATGATAAACTTCGAATGCCCTTGAGACGGGGGTCATTGGGGCAAATGATTCTTGTCAGTAGGTTTAGTTGTGGACTCATGTTAATTACACCATACTTGCTATACTTGCTCTTTATATATTTTGCTTTACACATATATATACTTTATTACTGAGTCAAAAACCTGTGAATCTCACCAACTTTATAGTTGACCGTTTTTAGCATGTTTCTCAGGTGACAATACACTACAACAAAATTGGGTTTTCAGTACGCCCAAAAGTGTCCTATAATGGTACTTTATAGGACCAACAGTAAAAGTGTTTCATGTAAAGGGGTTGTAATAAGTCTCGGAAATTAAAAAGCGTCCTAATAACGCAAATAAGATTATGAAACCAATTTTATGGTCGCATAATATGTCTATGAACAACTTAAAAAGCGTCCTAATAAAAACATATAAGGACACTTTACAATGTTACAATATGTGGCTACTTACTTTTAATCTTTTGATACACATATAAGCGTCCTTAAAAATTAATTTATAGGACCCTTATAATGTAACAGTATAGGTACTTTAGTACTAAGAAAATGGTCCTAATATCCTAAATAAGTTTATGAAACCAATTTTATGGTCGCATAATTTGTCTATGAACAACTCAAAAATGTCCTAATAAAAAACATATAAGGACACTTTTACAATGTTACAATATAAGGATACTTACTTTTAATCTTATGATACACGTATAAGCGTCCTTAAAAATTAATTTATAGGACCCTTATAATGTAACAGTATAGGTACTTTAGTACTAAGAAAAGGGTCCTAACAAGTCATATGTTACAACGCTTTCTTAAACATCCACACACACAATTTTACGATATGATGATGGACATCAAATTAAACAATAAAATGATCATCAATATATAAAACCCCGATAGTTACTGTGTATATAAAATCAACTAATGAAAGAAATAAAACCTTATTATATTTTAAATAAGATTGTTCATAACAAAACCACTAAACATATATAAATAAGTTAAAACATTATCCAAGATAAAGTCTTGTAACATTTAACAAAGAAATTAAAAGCGATGAAAGAAACGATCAACATAAAATTCAAGTCATCAATGGGTCCTCAATCCTCAGGGACTACCTATAAATAAACCACTCATGTATAAGCATTAAGTTTCATGTTATTAGAATTATTCGTATATCATATTTTACAAATACATACCGAGATGAAAGGACAAGGCCATGCGATGGATGCACCAACACAATCTTGAATTGTGGAAAATAACCCATATAGTCTCACCAAATTTTCATCTTTTTTTATTGGTACTTGAACGTTTACCTCACACCATTCTTGTCCAAGCTCTGTACTACCAACAAGCTCATTTGGGTCCAAGCTCTTCACCCATCCTATTGCTACAATCTCGGTAGAGTTTAGAATGCTTTTAAGGAAAACTTCATCTCCGACCTAGATTTTAGTGTTCAACAAACATTTATCAACCGATTTCATGTATTCATACAACCGATTTACCATACATACAACCGATTTCATGTATTCATACACATACATATATATATATACATACATATATATATATATATATACATATATATATATATATATATATATATATATATATATATATATATATATATATATTCACGATCTACTGGTCTGCGTTTTCTACTACACATACGTACTATCACCATAGTGCATACCCCTACCATCATCATACAACATTACAACATATCATTTACCGTACAACCACACACAATCAAAGAAACGCATATATATTTCGGGTGGTCAGCAGAACAGTTACACGCATTCATGTCGATTACATACATCAATAGCTTACTTTAATACATGTACACCTGCTGTTACGGCTTATACATACATACATAACATCAATTATACTCGAACTTACACCTTCCACATGCCGTCTTATATACATAAGGATTCATGCACACGACAAACATACACTGCAACGCACATACATACATATATATATATATATACACGCTTCAATTACTGCCATTTCTAACTATCTATACACCATAATCGCATACATACAACACGTATACATAGCACACACAATAATCTGGAAGAACCGAAAAATAATTGAACTCGTAATGATTAGTATGAACTCCGATAACTCACCGAAACACGACGAAAGAGATGATCGGAGACGAGAGTTGCGACTGTTGTTTCGTGACTGTCACCGGTTAACTGCTGATCATAATGAGACGATGAAGGGGAATGTGATGGCTAGATGGCTGTTGCAGAAAGAGAAGATGAGAGCTGCAGTTCGATTCGTTGCAACAGACGAGAAGAACGATGATGATGATGTATAACAGTGGTGAGGTTTATGCCCGATTACGGCGGCGGCTACGTGACTTCGAGATAAACAGTGTTGATGGTGATCGATTTCAGCCGAGCAAGTAATGGTAAAAATGGTTATGGTGATCGATTTCAGCCGAGCAAGTAATGGTAAAAATGGTTATGGTGATCGCACGAAATCAAGAAGCGAAAGATTCTTGCCGCCGATTTGAGGTTGATGTCGAGATGTACAGGGGGCGGTTAGGGCTGGATATTTTATTAAATGTTTAACTTTACCCCCTTCAATTTTACTTACTTATTAATTCACATCCAAAGTTATTAAAACTTAGATTGTTAAGTCTCACTTTTTTTTTACAAAAACAACCCTACACTTTATTAAAGCTTACAGAGTAATTGAAAAGCGGTTAACAGTGTTAACCTGAACTTGCGGGTTGTCACATCATCCCCTTGTTAGAAGAATTTTCGTTCCGAAAATTAAATAGTGCCATTGGTTGTCTGCAACGAATTAGAACAGAAGAAAAGATAAATTTGCAAGTTATCACATCTGCCGAGAATGAACTGATGATGATAATATACATGGGGTGGGTCGAGTAGGGTTGGTATTTAATTTGAAATGTTAAACTTTGCACCCTCTACTTTAGTCACTAATTTATTGTCTTTGTTTAAACTCAATTTCCAAAGTGATTAATACAATTATTATGTTTATGTTTTGTGTAATAACTAACTATGATAAGATAAATACGTTTAACAAACCATAATAAACCTGACGCTGTGCAACGCACCTGATAAACTACTAATTTTATCATATATTAAAAGCTTCAAAAATAACTTTTTATTCTTCTCTTTGAACATCTTATGGAGTGAATGTAAATTAAGTTTTTTTTTTATCATGATGCATTATAATAACACGACAATGAATAAGTGTTTTATAAAGGTTTAAGTTATAAAACTCAAGTGTCAAGTGTCCTATTAAGCTATTTTATATTAAAACTCTAGCAAATAATCGTCCTATAAAACTGATATTTTATGACTCAAATATAGAGTGTCTTATTACGATGTGTTATTATAAAACCACAATGAATAAGCGTCCTATAAAGGTTAAAGTTATAATACTTAAGTGTCAAGTGTCCTATTAACTCGTGTTCTAATATGACTTCAACTAGAAAGGGTCCTATAACACTGAACACTTAAGACTCAACTATAAAGTGTCCTATTAAGCAATGTTATAATAGGACCTCCTTTCATCCGGTGTCCTATTACATTACCACATAATGGGACACCAACAACTTAATGTCTTATAAATTACATTATTAGGATATACATTCTAAGTGTCTTATTAAGTTATATATCATAGGACCCCAAAAAGTCATCCATCCTATTAAATAACTTTTTAGGACACCGATTTAGTAGTGTATATTATAAAAGGACCCCAAGATTTCATTCGTCCTATTAAAGAGTTTTTTAGGACCATCTTTTACAAGTGTCCCACACAAAAGGTCCTAAAAAGCCATTTTTGTTGTAGTGATAACTAAGTAAGCTTGGAATCTTTGGCTTGGATGCATTAGCGAAGAACATGGACCTTATTTGAGACTTTATTTGCATTAGACTTATATTTTCATTTGGTAGACTTGCTTGTTTTTATCTATTTATTCGGATGTTTGGATTTTTGTGTTTTGTTTTATTATTAGTCTTTGACAATATAGATCGGACTCGTGAGACATATCCGTGTCGAACGTATGTCACGACTCTTTTTAATCAAATTCATTTTAGTATTCTCTTAAATACCAAGGGTTGTGAGATACGATCGCCGCGCCCCGGTGTTTCCGCCACCGGGGTGTGACAGATTGGTATCAGAGCCCAACGGTTATAGAGAACTAGGAGATCACTGACCTAGACTATAACCTAGTACCCCTCATATAGGCATGATAGGATTAAGTGTTAATTTCAGCGTTTTATATCCATTTTTCGTCTTATTGCCGGTTTGCTATATAGACATGGCTAGAGGACAAAGCAAACAAGATGCTATTCCGATCGACGAATCACCTACGAGGGGAGAGCTACCGCCCTCTACTCCGGTTTCTCCCTCTAACGCGTCGGAGTTTGGCGCGAGCCGATTTGTACCTTTACCTGAAAAAGGGAGTTCCGAAGAGACAGAACCGACCATGGATGAAAGTGACTCATCCTCGACTAATAAAACTTCATCCGAATCTAGGCGTGTCAAACCTCACGGGAAAGGGATTATGGAGGCCGATACTACCCCAAAAAGGCAAACTGCTCGCATGTCAGTGCGACCGACCGCCTTGTTTCCTGAAGGATGGAAAAATTTTGCTCCTTCAGATGACGCAGGCCCTTCAAAGCCGAGGTCATCACCGACTCAAGGAACAACATCAAGAGTTCGAGAAAAATGTCCAAGAGTGCATCATCGCGTGCCTCAAGGATATTATACGCCTTATCATCCATATTGCCAACCGACTCGTGCTGCACATTATAACCTATCTGGAGGGCGACAACATATTTCAGGACCTTCTTGTATACGTGACCCTCAGTCATCAAGTAAACCAACAAGTCTTCCTCTGCATAATCCGTATATAAACAGAGAATGGCTTCTCTAGGAAAACTATAATAAGGTGGTGGCTGAGAGAGATGAAGCTCGAGCTCAACTTCAAGATTTAAGGATGATATGTGAGAGCTTTATGGCGTCGATCAGAGGAGTTGCACCAGCAATGCGTCGTTATCCCTCATATTGAAGTCTTATATTCGTACTATTTTATTCTATTTTACTATTTTTATTTCTATGACACGAGGTGAATTTTTACTGCGTAGACCGTTTATTATTGTTGGGTTTGGATTTCTATTTTCTTTTGTTTCGCTGTTTTGGGATATTTGGTTTAAGTGATTGAATGAGATTGTGGTTTTGATTCATTATGGTGTGTATACTATTTCCTAGTAGTGTGATTCCTGTACTAAACATTGCTCGCTTCAAAAATTCTATAGTACTCATAACACCTATTTTATGTCTAGAATATGCCTCCTCAAAGAGACCCCACCGACCCCGATATTGCTGCTTTAATTGCCCAACCACTTACAGCCGTTATTCCACAAATCGTGACCCAAGTCAGTGAAACCATCCGTAACAACCCAAGTGGTTCTGGCGGAACTACTGGTGGGAATAGGCGCGCCCACAAAGACTTCTTGTCATGTAAGCCACCAGAATTTCTGGGGACTGAAGGGGCAGTTGGAGCCATGAGGTGGATTGAGAAAATGGAGTCGATATTTGACCTTAGTGACTGTCCCAACAACTCAAGGGTGAAGTTTGCCGCTGGTACGTTTAAGGATAAAGCGCTAACCTGGTGGAATGGTGAGGTTCGAGCAAGAGGACGAGATGCGGCTACACGAATGACTTGGGATGCCTTCAAGACGCTAATGACAACGGAGTATTGCCCAAAGAACGAAATGCAAAAATTGGAGAATGAATTCTGGAACCACTCAATGGTTGGAGCTGATCATGCTGCTTATACTGATCGATTCCATGATCTGTCAAAGCTAGTGCCACATCTTGTCACACCAGAGTCGAAGAGGATTGGCCGCTACATCTGGGGTTTGGCTCCAGAGATTAGGGGAAATGTTCGTTCTAGTAATCCTACAACCATGCAGGCAGCTATACTGGCAGCTGGGACGATGACTGATGAGAAAGTTAGGACTGGTGAGTTAGTGAAAGCTGGTTCAGATGAGAAGAGGAAGAATGCTGAGAGCTCAGAAACGGAGGATGATGACAGGTCAAGTAAGAAGGCAAAGTTTGTAGGGAATTATGTTGCTACAACTCAGGAGAGAACTCAGTACAGTGGACCACACCCAAAGTGCAATAGGTGTAACTACCACCACCGAGGTGCATGTGCTACTTGTACAAATTGCAACCGAGTTGGTCATATTGCTAAGTATTGTCGTCAGAACAACAATCAAGGACCAAGGAATGCACCGAATCAACAGCCTAATCAGAGAGTCTGCTATGAATGTGGTAGTACCGCGCACTTTCGTAACACATGTCCGCGCCTGAACAACGCCCGGGATGACAATGCAAACCCGGGAATGGCGAACGAGAGAAACAATGGGAGAGGAAACCAAGCTCAAGGGAATCAAGGCCAGGGAAATAATGCTCGTGGGAGGGCATTTGTTTTGGGGACTAATGATGCTCGTCAAGATCCAACGGTCGTTATGGGTACGTTTCTTTTAAACCATCACTTCGTGACGGTATATTTGACTCAGGAGCCGATACTTGTTTTGTTTCAACTAGATTTGCACCATTACTTGATATATCCCCTACTAGTTTAGAAGATAAATAGACAGTTGAACTAGCAAATGGTAAAGTGCTTGAGGCTCATAGCATAATTAAGGGTCGTACGCTACACTTAAATGACCACCTATTTAGTATAGACCTAGCTAGTACCATTCGAACTAGGAAGCTTTGACGTGGTAATTGGCATGGACTGGTTATCAGAACATCGAGCTGAGAAGTACGTGGTGCATGACTTTACTCTAAAATCCACACCTTAGATACTAATAATACAAAAATTTCAAGGACGAAATTTTTATAAGGAGGGGAGAATGTGACAACCCCGATTTTGAGTCATGTTTATGGGTTAAGACCCGTTAAGATACTAGGATACTTGTCAGACCAGACCATTGGGCTCAAAGTAGTCCTAAGACAACTAGACTTATACTCAGTTTACCAATATATATCAAGCTTGGTAAATATCTAATCATATAGTGATACTTATAAATATTTATATAAATGAAAAAAAAAAGTAAATAGTATATATATATTAACGAATCATATAGACAAACACACATATATAATTGATAAACTTGAATTTAAGGACCCAATTCTCACGTGATCATGCATGAGATATGCATACACACCTTTAAATTGTGATTTAATCTTGACAAATGATAAGGTTTCAACTAATAACAAAAATTCAAATTTTAAATCAACTAAAACCCTAAACTCCCAACTCAAGATCTAATATAAAGAATAGTTCCTCTTCATCTTTGTACCCTCACCTAAAAAAAAACCAAAACCATTGTTTCAATCATTATCTTCAAGTTCCTTCAAGTTACATGTAAGTATCATATCTTGGTCCATGTCTTTTGAGTTCTTGACTCTAGTTTCTTTTGATCCATTATTATTCTTGAAGGATCATGCCATTCTTATTAAATATCTATTAAGATTACACTTACTCTAGATCTAAACTTGGAATAAATTCCAAGTTTAGCTTGAACCTTTTTGTAAACATCATAAGAACCAGAAACGTCAGATTTTTACATTCAGATTGTTCAGGTCATAACTCGACCAAAACGGATCCAAATAGACTGATTCTTGGTCCTAAAACTAAGTTTAAAGAGTCTATTTTCAAACCCAATAGGTCTCGTAATTTATGGGCAACTTTAAGTTAATCAAAAATGAAAAACCAAACCAAGCGTCAAAGCTGTTTTCGGGTGGCAGAATATGGGTCGACTTCTCAAGGGTGTAACTCTCTCAATTTTAACGTTTTTAAGAAGATTCTTTTTGAAACAGTAATTTTCATGCGTCTATAAACTTTTCCAATTGGTCTATTCTTATTTTCATGTATAAATTATTTTTAGCAATTTTTGACATTTAAGAACGCGAAACAGTTAAATTCTGCTACATACGGATTTAAATAATTGTAACGAAACCCTTAGCCTTATTTAAAAATTATGAGAAAAATATATTAACATAAAAATACCTTAAAGTTATCGTACAAATATTTTTAGAATTTAACTCATTCGTTTGGCTAGCGTTTAAAATCCGTAAACATGACCCGGAAAATTGGCCAAAAACTCAGATTTGAAAAAAATCATCAAATGGTCATTTAGGCTTTCATTGAGACATCAAGAGTAACAATATGATGATGTTTATTTTACGCTAGCCCTTACCCATGACACATGTGTTGTAGCCTTCGAGTAGGAAGATTCGTAATTCATTTGGGACTTTTGTTTTGGAATAATCACTAACACTCTCAGGTGAGTTCACAGCCCCTATTTTTACTTTTTAATCTTTGGGGTGAGAAACATGCTTACACGTAAACTTATACTTTATTTATTCTTGGAATTTATACGCACTTTTGTTTGTGATGCTTGTAGTCGATTTGTTGTTATTCTCATGGGTTTTAAACTATACTTGTCTCATACTCTTAAGTCCCCTTTTAAGCTACACAACTAGTTAACTTTAGTTTTAAGCCGGTGGATATGTTTGGATAGTACTATTCGGGTTGACACCCCCATTCAGGGTTGGTCGCGCCAACCACAGTCACGATGCGACTAACTGGGTGAAAATATTCAAAGTCAATGATAAACTTCGAATGCCCTTGAGACGGGGGTCATTGGGGCAAATGATTCTTGTCAGTAGGTTTAGTTGTGGACTCATGTTAATTACACCATACTTGCTATACTTGCTCTTTATATATTTTGCTTTACACATATATATACTTTATTACTGAGTCAAAAACCTGTGGATCTCACCAACTTTATAGTTGACCGTTTTTAGCATGTTTCTCAGGTGATAATAACTAAGTAAGCTTGGAATCTTTGGCTTGGATGCATTAGCGAAGAACATGGACCTTATTTGAGACTTTATTTGCATTAGACTTATATTTTCATTTGGTAGACTTGCTTGTTTTTATCTATTTATTCGGATGTTTGGATTTTTGTGTTTTGTTTTATTATTAGTCTTTGACAATATAGATCGGACTCGTGAGACATATCCGTGTCGAACGTATGTCACGACTCTTTTTAATCAAATTCATTTTAGTATTCTCTTAAATACCAAGGGTTGTGAGATACGATCGCCGCGCCCCGGTGTTTCCGCCACCGGGGTGTGACAGATCTCATTACCTCAAATGTTTCCAAACAAAATGTGATGTTATTATCAAATCAGATCATCAAGTCATAAACTCTTAATCAAATCATAAACTTGTTATCGAATCAAGAAAATAGCTATCATAACATAAACTTGATAACAAATTTCAAATTCATAATCGTTGATAGTCATGTATACGTCGGACTCACCGGCATGTCGGTGTTATATGTTTTTGTTTTATACTTTGTTGTTTATGTTCTAGCGAACCTACGGGCGAATCTATAGATTCGCCCAGTAGCATAGATTAGTTTGTTTACATGTTCAGTTTTGTCGACCGGGCGAACCTATTGTGCCCGACGAAGCTATTAGTTCGCTCGATAGATTCGCTGCTAGCGAATCTATCAGCGAATCTATAGCTGAACTATATATTGTAATGTTTTCTCATTGCAATACAACTTTTTGCATATTTTATCAAACCCTAAATTGTGTGTGTGACGGCTGGAGGTGCTAGGAGCATATTATCATTATCTTTGTAGCTTGATTATCTCTGGTTGTATTGATTTGATCTTGTTATTGTGTATTGGGTTATATTGGACTATTGTTTGGTTGAATCAAGTGTGTTTTATTGTCTTACAAATCATTATAGCACTGAAATCTCGATCTAGATGGACCAACAATATGGTATCAGAGCCTTAGTGCTCTTGATTGTTTGATCATTGAGATTTTTGTGATGTTTTTGGGGTTTTTGTGTCAAAACACTGTTTGATTCATTTCTGGATTGTTTATTGTGTTTCTGTGTTGGAATTTGCTTGGGGTTTGTCATACATGGTAATAGGAAGCTATAGAAACAAACGGATCTTAAATTGGTTGTGTTTTGAGGCTGTTCTGGTTGATTTTGGACTGAAACAGTTTTGCCCGTAAGCCAGCGAAACTATTTGTTCATACAGCGAATCTGTTTGTTCTTCCAGCGAATCTACGGAAACTTTTGTGTTCTGGAATTTACTGCTTTTGATTAGCGAACCTGAGATTTTATTGAACGAAAGTTCACCTGTTTGGGTCATTGTGCAAGCGAACTTGCTGCCAAACTCATTTGAGCACAAGTCTTTGTTCTGACCAGCGAATCTGTGTCTGTGGTCGAGCGAATCTGTTGTCTGCCGAGCGAATCTACTGGGCGAATCTATAGTGAGCGAACCTAGAATCTGTTTGTGATTATGACTACATCTACCTTGAACATGAATGATCTGGAGAGTGTTCAACAAAACAGGCCACCGAGGCTTGTAAGCGTGAAAATTTTGAAGATTGGAAGCGATGTTTGAAGGCGTTTTTCTACTATACTGATTATAATCAATGGAAGTCAATTGTGAATGGTCCGCATGTGCCAAAGAAAGTTGAAGGAACCGTTACTTCACCAAACACTGATCCAAGTACTTTCACTGAGGGAGATATCAAGTTGCTTGATCGTTATAAAAAGGCCCTTGGAGCCTTGATACTTTGTTTGCATCAAGATATTTACAATAGGTTTGCTGAACACACAACTACTAAAAGCTTGTATGATGCTCAAATTCCATCTGACACTATGGCTTTATTTGGAATGTTTGTTCATAGTTATGAAGCTCTTGTTGCTGGAGAGTTGAAGGGAAAGGGCATGACTGTTGAGGATATGTATCAGGTGGATCCTGATGATCTCGAAGAAACTGACATACAATGGCAAATGGCAATGCTCACTCTTCGTGCTAGACGGTTTATGGAAAGAACAGGCCGAAGAAGTTTTGGGAATCGGGGTCAGAACAATAAGCTTGGGTATGACAAAGGGAAGTTGAGATGTTACAACTGCAAGCAATTGGGTCACTTCAAGAGGGAATGTCCTTTACCAATCGTTACTGAACCTGTGAATTCTGGAAATTCTAGAACCGTTGCAATTCAGGACAGAGCTGAGGAAGTTAAGCCGAGAAAAGAAACTGCATTGCTCACCAACTTTGATTGGAGTGCAGAAATTGAAGAAGCAAAAGAAGAAATTAACCATGCTTTGGTTGCTAAGATTGTTGATACTGAGATTGTTGAAGAAGTTGCTCTTGCTGATGATAACTATATTAATTGCTTTGATCCTTTCAAATAATTTTATGATGAAAATTAGGGGTGAGCAGAAAACCGAAAAAACCGACTCGTAACCGATTTAACCGACAAAACCGACCCAATAAAACCGAACCATAACAAAAACCGATGGTTTGGTTTTATGAATATTTGAAAACCGACATTAGTGGGTCGGTTATGGTTATTATTGTTTTCATCACCGCTATAAACCGAACCGAACCGCAATTTTATATATAGTATATTATATATATCCATAAATATAACCCATAAATAAAATATTAAAAAAATAAATACATTTACCCATAAGCACTACAGTTACAAGACTTGGTTGATAATTTAGAAAAAATAGAACAAGGTAATAATGCTCTTATTTTTTATTTTATGATTTTCTTTTACCTAATACTTTCATATATTTTGTAGATTTGTCAGAGGAAAAGGGAACAAGTGCAGGCTTTTTTTGTTGAAGATGAAGATCAAGATTAAACATTCATCAAGCTTACGTTCTTTGTGGGATTTTAGACTTTTTAACATGTTTTTAATGTTTGATGTTTTTGGTTGAATGTTTGTATGAACTTTTGGGTTATATCAATTTTTGTTGCAAATGTTTTTTCTGCAGCTTGTAGTTCATGGTTAACCGACCCATAACCGACCGCTATAACTGTTATAACCGCTTAACCGAAACCGCCATAACCGATTGGTTATGGTTATCAAATTTGGTTAACCGAAATCTTGGTTATGGTTACGGTTTTGGTCTAAAACCGACCCAAACCGACCCACGCTCACCCCTAGTGAAAATAGTGAGAACTCTGATGAAGCTGCTGAGTCAAAGGTTGAAGTGACTGAAAAGGAAAAGGTTGTGAATGAAGTTGATGAATTGAAAATGATACGGGATGAAAAAGTTCAAGATGGTATGGATCATGAATCTGGTATCACAACTGAGGTTCAAACAGATGTTATTGTTCAAGGGCATATAGATCATGAAAAGATGAATCATTCGGGGTTAGTATGTGAAGCTGCTGTTAATGAGATGAAGAATGATGAAGAGTCAAAGCTAAACTTGGAAGCCATGATCGAGAAGGCAAGGCTTGAAGCTGTGGATGAGTTCAAGAGGAACACTCCTTATTGCCAGTGTGACCGCGCTCTTGCCGCCGAAAAACTGGTAATTGGTCTTCCTTATGATGTTGTTGAGGATATGTGCTCATCTGCATGCAAAATTCGTTTGATTGGCATATAAAAGCTAATAAATTATTAATGTCAAATGAAAACGAATTGAAGAAAATTAACAAAGAGCTTAAAGAGAACGAATCAAAATTTTTTGTTAAATTGAGAGAGGCTTTAAAAGAAAACGAACATTTGTAAAGATCTCTTATGGAAAAGAACTGTGAAATAAACTATTTGACCGAGCAAGTCACTCTTGCTGAGTTTGAGACTAGAAAAGTCAAAAACAAACTGGAGCAATGGACGATTTCTGGTATGAAAAGGGAGGATCTTTGTAAGAAACAACGGGGGGCCAGAGTTAAGACCGGTTTGGGTTATAACAATGATGCAGAAGTGTATCCCCCACCTAGTACCTTCAGTTATTCTCCGACACCAATTCCTCATCCTTCGAATGAGTTGATACAAGAGATTATACAGAATGATACTAACAACTCTATTGCAGGTTTAAGTGGAGTAAATCTTAAAGAGGTTAGAGAGGATTATGCTTATGGTGGGAGTACTGGCCTTGGTTGTTCTAGCAGTTCTGGTTTTTCTAATTCTGATTCAAAGAAGTCTGTTGAAGACAGTAGATTAATTAATTTTGTTTCTAGTCATGTGTTACATTCAGACAATTTTATTTGTAATAGTAATTTAGGGTGCTCTACTTCAAACATTAATTCGTTGAATGATGATATGATTGAAAATGTTTGTGTGAATGACAAAGATGAGCTTCAGGTCATGTCTCTGAAAGTCAAATCAAAACAAATTGTTTTCAAAAGTTCTTTTCTCATCAAATTCCATCTTTCACACCTGTGAGGATTTTAAAACCTAAAGAAAGGGAATCATCTTTCTCATCCATGAATCACATTGATAAATCTAAATCTGAAACTGAAAAGGTAAAAGTCACAACAGGTAAATCAAAAGATCCTTATGACTCTTACAGTGATTGCAATTCCCAATTATCTGATTGTGATGAAGAGATTGAAATTGATAAAATTCTTGATCCTCAAGTTTCAAAAGAAGGTTTGAAATCTCATTGTTTTAAATGTGGAAAAGATGATCATACTGTCAAGCAATGTCCTAAATTAGCTACAAATAGTTCGAGGCAGAAATCTTTTGGAAAAAGATTGAATACGTTTGTAAATAATTTCTTCTGTAAATCATCTTCTGTTCCGCGACCCAAGTACACAAAGGCTTGGGTACCAATTTCAAAAGTCTAATTTCTATCTTTTAAATATGTCAGGAACATTCAAGCGCCGTTGTAAATAGTCATTGGCACATTGATAGTGGATGTTCCAGACATATGACTGGGTTGAAGGACCTGCTGACAAATTATCGAATTATTAATGGTGGATATGTTGCTTTTGCGGGAGACAAGAAGGGTGGTAAAATGAGTGGTCAAGGAGAAGTCTCGAATGGTTCACTAACTTTGGAAGACGTTAACTATGTTCCTGAACTGGCATTCAATCTTCTAAGTGTATCACAAATCTGTGATAAGAATATCCCAGTGTTGTTTCTTCCAAATGAATGTTTGTTCTTGAAGCCAGAGTTTTCTATTCCTGAAGAATTGGTGATCATGCGAGCTCCAAGACGAAATGATACATATATGCTGAATATGGGATCAAAAGAATCAACTTCCACCGTGACTTGTCTTTTATCTAAAGCTTCATCTTTTGAATCTTTTCAATGGCATAGACGTTTAGGACACATTAATTTTAAAATACTAAATAAGTTGGTTAAGAACAATTTGGTCTGGGGTTTACCACTTAAAGACTTTTCTGTGGTAGAGAAATGCATGGCTTGTGCTAAAGGAAAGCAACACAAAAAGCCACATAAACTTAAAATTGAAAATTCTATCTCACATGTGACACTCCGCCTCATACGAGAATAAAACGGGGAAAGCTAAGTCCCCGATTTATTGGACCTTTTGTGATAACCAGCAGGATAGGCAAAGTAGCGTATAGACTTGAACTCCCGGAAGAGCTGCGTGGGATCCACCCAGTCTTCCATGTCTCTCAACTCCGAAAATGTCTATCCAACGAAACCCTGCAAACGCCACTGGAAGAAATCCAAGTGGACGAGCGACTAAATTTTGTTGAAGAACCAATTGAAATAGTCGAAAGGCAGGTCAAGAAATTAAGAAGGAAACGCATCCCCATCGTTAAAGTCAGATGGAATGCGAGGCGTGGTTCTGAGTTTACCTGGGAACCAGAAGACGCCATGAAGAAAAAGTACCCGCAGTTATTCTCAGTATGATTCCGGGACGGAATCCGAATAAGGAGGGGAGAATGTGACACTCCGCCTCATACGAGAATAAAAAGACTTAAAAAAAAAAATTTAAATTACGCGATACGCGCAGAAGAGGCTTTAGCCTGCGCGTATCGCCTAAGGCGAGCAAAACCGGGTACGCGAATCAGGGGCAGCCGCAGTTTCGAGCAAAACCACCTCCCCTACGCGATACGCGTAGGAGGAGGCATGCCCTGCGCGTATCGCGTAGGGCAGGATTTTCAGCTATAAAAAGGGGGCCGACCCCCCCTTCATTTCCACACCTCTCCACTCTCTCTCTAGTCTCTCTCTCTCTAGAATTCCGGCCAAAAATCTCCGGTGAAGTCCCGACGAAGTCTCGGTGGGTTTCCGACACGTAACGGAAACCTCCAAAAGTTCGGTTCAAGTGCGGATTTGCTCACGAAGTGTCTACGGGAATCTTCGGTGTTCGGTAAGACTCGTTTTTAGTTTCCTTCGAGTACTTACCATTTTATATAAGTTATATATATATATATATATATATATATATATATATATATATATATATGTGTGTGTGTCCACCTAAGATACTAAATGGGACACGAACCCCGTCGTTATAGCAAACGGTGTCCTCCCACAAGCACGTGAGCTCGGGACCGCTAAACGAGGCAAGGTGTTGCTCGAGCCCAGAGAGACTTTCGTACCCAGGCCCCCACTCTGCTCGATTCATTAGGTAACGTCTCAGATCCCGTACTCATTTAAGATACGTATGACTTAAGTCCATGGAAAAACCAGGGTTTTAGAATAGAACATTCCTAGTCATATAATAGTACTAGGAATACAATATGTTTTCAATGAACGATATGATTGTGTGAGAAACACAAAGATATAATGATGTGGCTTTTCAAATAAAATGATAAGGAGAATATAGGATAACCCTGACTTAGATGTTAAAACACTCTGAGAAGAATGATTATACCAAGGACTAAAGTTATCGCCAAAGTCACGTAGTATGACTACGGCAATGCATCAGTGAGAAGACACTGATAGGATTATCCCTAGGGGAATGAATCCTAATAAGTATGAAATGTTTTACAGGGTTGTCTTGATTAGCCACTAGTTTGTGATACGTAGACTACATCAGAAGGTGAGTCTAACCGCCCCTCTTTTATACGTTTTATGATTTCGGGGCTGTATCCGAGCATGTATGAAAAGTATGAAATGTTTTATGAATGTTATGAATATGTATGTGGTTATAAGTAGATCGCTACCTGGTGATTCAACGCACCTCAACTCTAGGTTCGTCCGGTTGTTGTGTTGTTGGTGCGCGGTAATAAGCTTCGCGTTAAGAGTCATCCCTGGATAGGGATGGCGGCTACATACCACAGGGCAAGTCATTAGGGCAGGGCTTCGCGCTAAGAGGTAGCTGTTTAAGGAACTACCGGCTCCGCCTCGGGATGTATATGCGTCTAGTTGGATCCAATTAGGTAGACTGTCGGCTCGTAACAGGAGAGGTACCACCCGCCTAGGCAACATGATGCGACCGAGAGAGGTCATAAGGGTACCTTGGTTATTCCTGTATGCGGCATATACGTTAACAGACTTTGACGAGATTTACCATTAGATATGGCGTTGGAGAAGATTTGGCTTGTAGATAACTTATTACCACACATATATAATTGATGATGTCTAAATGCTTTATATGTCTTATGTCACTGGTTACAACTCACCAACACATAGTTGTTGACGTCTTTTAGCTCGTGATGCAGGTGAAAGAAATAACCGTGGACATTAGCTAGGAAGGCCTAGCTAGAGATGACCAGATGATAGTACTCCACATAGGAGGAAGGAAGACGCTTGGAATTAGTGTCTTTAGTTTGTTATGACAATGTAATACACTCACTTCGAGTGTCAGACAATGTTGTTATTTTTAGACAATTAATGAAAGTTCAATTTGGGACCGTATTTGTTGTCTTTTTGTTAAGTCTTCCGCTACATTATTTTATTCGATTGGCTAATGTTATGCAACGTGTCAGGCCCCGGGAATCGGGGTGTGACAGGTTGGTATCAGAGCCAATGGTTTTAGCGAATTAAGGTTCACATAGATCCTTAAGCTTTAACCGAGAGGGTCGAAAGACCACTAAGATAAGAAAAACCCTAGGAAATGTTATGAAATATGATGAGTAAATATTGATTGAACACCTAAGGAAATGAGACAAGTACACCTGATCAACGTAGTTGTCGATTATCCTTCGTGTGAGCATGAAAATAGTTACAAGTCATGTGGATTAACTTAGAAACCTCGTCAGGAAAGGCGAAGGAACTAGGCATTAATATATGATATGAATATTATATGCTTATATTTCAATTTAAATAACAGGAAATGACAGGAAAAAGCTTTCTCCTCAGAGCAATTGGTATGAGCAGATCGTCCTCCAAAAAGAGTAGTTCCAGTAACAACAACACTGAAGAAAGGGAACGTTCTGTTCAACCGCGAGAGTCTCACTCACCCGATGCTTCGGGTTACTATACTCACATACCCTCACCTGCAAGGGCGATGAATGAACCCCAGCAGGAACCCGAACCCCAGCCTCGTCGTGCACGGACCAGGTTGGCCGCAAAGAAAACGTTTCGAAGAGGCCACGTGGAAAGATTTAGGCTCACAGAAGCTGACTGGACTGCGATTCGTGAGGCCGAAAACGCCAACGATGACGAAGAAGATGAAGAAGATGAGGAAGAGCATGGGGAGCAACACGAGGAGGAACCTGAAGAAGAGCCCGAAGAGCACCACTCTCCCATTTTCATGATGACTGATAGCGAGAGAGCGCGGATCCGAGCCGAAATGGAAAGCGATAATGAAGAAGTGGAACGCAACGAATATGGGGAGGAGCCTGCCGAAGATGGAGACGAGAACGGGGGCGAAGTTGATCACTATCACCGTCCGGAGGAGTCCATTCCCATGGACTATGAGTACAGTGACCAACCTTCGAGGGGAAAAGGGAAGAAGAAGATTAAAGAACTATCAAGCGCCAAGTCACGCGCTATAACTATACCCAAGAGGGATCCATATTTTGCACCATACGACTACAAGCAACGGGAGCGCGATGAGCTAGCCGAGGCAATGCGACGTAGTCACCATGAGTACTATCGTCAAGCTCACGCGGCCCCAGCTTACCCTCATCCCTCGATGTACCCGCCAGTTCCCACCTACCCTCAACCCCCGATGTACTCACAACCTCCACCTATGTATCCGTCGCCTCCAATGTACCAATCACCACCAATGGGTTACGCTCCTCATCCGTACCCTATGTATCCATCCCCTCCATCCTACGCTCCGTATCCATATTCTCCACCATCTTATGCTCATCCAGTCTATCCCTCTCCTAACTATCAGTCACCTTACCCGTATCTCCCCGAACCAGGAAGAAGCTCAATGGGAGCAGGATCTTCCAGTCATCACTATAGCTTAGACCCTCCAAGACGATCAACAGAAGATGCTAGGGCCATGGAACGATTGTGACAACCCGCAAATTCAAGTTAACGTCGTTAACCAGTTTTCGTGAATTTTAGCCAACTTGCTTTGTTTCAAATCATTACTCACTCTCGTTAGCTTAACTATATGTCTTAGGTCAAATTATAATTAATGAAAGTTATTAACAAATCAACTTTAAAAACTAACTAAACAAATTAATAAAACTGGAGGGTGTATTATGTAAATTAAAATTTATAAAACCCAACCCCCACCCAAACCGTCGACTCCCTCTTTCTCGTCTTCTACATCTAAACACAAACACACATTAAACCCTAAACAGCCGCATCATCATTACGGTGAACCATCATCATTATCACGTCGCACCGGTCTCACCCTTTCACCAAAGCCGATCAACCGTGCCTATCGTTGTGCGTTGTTACTGTTCGGAAACACCAAGCAGATCCGGCCGATCTGCAACTCCGGCATCACGGGGCCACCGTTTGTCATCAGTGGCCGTCTAAAATCATTCCTGATCATCCCTTTCGACATATCGGTAAGCAACAACAACTTTAGAACTCGTAATCTAACAGTTTCGTTCCGGGTTTCGGTTTCGTTTTCGGTTTCGTTTCGGATACTGTTTGTTTGGTTTGAATCAGAAGGTGATACTGTGATCGTATACGTGCAAAAATGTTTATGTATATGTATGTATTATGATCATGCCATGTGTGTACCTATTCTTTGTACATGTATGTATGTATATATAAGAGAACATGGATGATCGAATATATATGTGCGGCTAAATGTATGTATATATATTAATAGGCATGAAAAGCAACAAACCTAAAGTATATGTACGTGTACAGTATGTATGGTGTATGTATGTAATTAATGGCTATGGTGTGTATGTCATAGTGTATATGTAGTGCGTATATGTGTGATAGATGTATGCTTATTGTATATGATGAAACTAAAAACATCATGATGATGAAACCATAGCAGCAACATATGCGACTATGTGTGTAGGTGTATTAAGAACAGCAAGTGATTGTGTGTGTATTTGTATTGATAATGGTACGCGCGCCTATTTGTATTGATGATGATAAGTATTATATGTATATGTATGTCCAATAACTTGTATATATACTCGTGAAACAGTGGCAACAAATAACATGTGTATGGTCATTGTATGTGAGATCAACAATAATATGCGTAAGTAATGTACGTGTCGTTAGAGGGATATGCGAGTACATGTTTGTATGTGTGTTATGTAATCAACAACAATGGCCGAATGTATATATACTAAATAGAATCAGCAACAAGGTGTGTGTAGTAGCATGTTAGAAACCATATGAGAACCAGTTGTGAATGTATGCAGCAAAGTTGAATAGTATGCACGTGTGTGTACAATTAAATTGATATGAGTAGCGAATAGTATATATATATGGTATTTGGGTGTATGTATATGAATGTATGTACATGTGTAGGTGATCATAAGTAATAATGTGATGCGAGTATATTGATACAACTACTACATGTATGGGTGCGTATGCGTGAGAAACAAGATCGATATGTGATGTGGGTTATGTATATGTACTTGTTGTATGTATGGTATTATATGAGAATATCGCGTGGTGTGCGTGGTGAGTCATTGTTGTGCCCAAAACCCAACCGAATACCCGAAAACCCGAACACCCTAGAGAATTTTCTATTATATATATTAATTACATGTTCTTAGTTAATAACTAGTAAGTAATTATTTAAAGCAGGTCGTAGTGCGATCTAGGTTCTCTTGTTGCATTTGTGCTGTTTATTTGCTGTGCGCTTCAAAGGTGAGTTCTTTGCCCGCTTTTAAATATTTTTCGGGGAGAAAACATACAAATGTTTTTACACGCCTTCGGGCAAGATTTTAAACAGCCTTGTGCTGAGTTTTTATGCCTTCGGGCAGGGCCTTCGGGCAAGATTTTAAGGGCCTTCGGGCAAGATTTTAAGGGCCTTCGGGCAAGATTTTAATGGCCTTCGGGCTACGGTTTATGCCTTCGGGCTACGGTTTATGCCTTTGGGCAGGGCCTTCGGGCAACGGTTTTGATAAAACAAAGTTCTATTGTCTAACTGTTTATTTTACTGAGCATGATTCCACCCAACCCTAAAGTCCTTTCCTTTTTGTCGAGATTATTAATATACAGTGGGTATAACGGGGAAATTTGAGTAGTACTACGGGTTCGGCAGACCCCATCATGCTGGATTGGTTTCCAGGTGGTGCAAATTGTCCTTTAACTTTTGGTCACCCGTCGTGGTGGTAACAAGGCAACCTTATCGTATCGTTCAGTTTAATCTCGACGTGCTCATGTAGTAAACGATGTTTAGCTAACCAGCAATAGTAATGATGTTTATCGGTTAAACGGTTTTAGTATTTTTATATACTCTTGTTACTTAAACTCATTGAACTCACCAACATTATTTGTTGACTCGTTTTAGTATGTTTTCTCAGGTGGCTAGGAGCTGTGCACGTAGGACATATCATGCATGAGTCGTTTAATTTGTTTTGAAACTTTATTTACCTTGTTGGTTTTATTGAAAACAATTATTGGTTTTGTGCTAAACTGTTGAGCACAAGTTTATTTAAATAATGGGTTTGTTTAAAAGCTTCCGCTAAACTTTGAAAACCTATATTTTATATCCTAAGTTTTTGGTTAATGACTAAGTAAAACTTTTGTTAAAACTTATTGAGTCAGTGTTACTGTAACTAATGGCTTGAGATTCTGGTATGTCACACGTCTAACGGATACCCCGTTTGTGGAAAATTGAGGGTGTGACAACGATACCGAGTCCCACTTGAAGGTGATGAACAGAAGTACAAGGATGACGAAAAGGAAGAGTATTGGAGGAAGTTCTTTGGGTGAAGATCAAGAAGAAGAAGAATTATATTGTATTCTGATTTATGTTGTAATTGTATTCGAATCATGTTGTAATTCATTTTGAACTATGTAATATCGTACTATGTTTTGTTGTATTGAAACTATGTTGTAACCTTGATTATGTTGTACTCGGATCATTATGTTGGAATTATTATATTTGGAATTATGTTATAAATCCCTATCATATGTTTCAGTACCTGCATCTAAAGTATTAAGATAAATTGTGTTAAAGATTGTAATTGACAAAGGAAAGTGTTTAAATTATAGTATGGCTAAGGATAAAAGTAGCAAGATTGTTTCCGAAGTAGGACCTTCCACAAGAGGAAGGAATAAAGATCCAATTGACCCCAATCAAGACAAGGAACCCTCCGTTGAGATTCACCCAGAAGAGCCACTAACCGCTGAACAAAAGCAAGAGGCGGAACAAATGGCTAAGTTTCAAGAGATGCTAACGGCAGGAATCACCGCAGCTATGCCGGCGATCATCGCGGGAGTCACGAAAGCTGTACTGAACAGTGGAGAGTCTGGAAGCAATAGAAGGAAGGACTCAAAGAAGAGTAATACTGATTCCGATTTCCACCATACCAAGAAGAGCAGCCATGGAAGCAGTAGCCCAAGTTCGGAAGACGACAATGAAGTTAACAAGCCTAAGGAAGAGGCAGACCGAGACCCAAGAGCCAAGGGTTGCAGTTATAGGCATTACATGGCCTGCAAACCCGAACAGTTCAAAGGAGATAAAACGGCTACTGATGCTCTGAGGTGGATTGAAGAGATCGAGACTACCCTCGAGGTAAGCGGTTGCAGCGATGAGGATCGAGTTTTGTTTGCAACTCAGTCATTTAAAGGATTGGCACATTCATGGTGGAAGACAGTGAAGGCATCGATGAACCCGAGAAAAGCATCAGCGATGGGATGGAAGAATTTCCGTCAAAGATTCCTGGAGAAATTCGTACCACATCATGAGATCGAGCATTTGGAAGATGAATATCTCCATCTGGAGATGAAGGGAACTGATCACAAGAAGTACACAGAACGCTTCTTGGAGCTTGTTGGATTATTGCCTGAGTTTACCGGATCTGAGTCCAAGAAAGTGGGCCGATACATTTGGGGTGTCATTCCGGAGATCCGAGGAGATTTACGAACTTCCAAGCCACCAACACTACAAGCAGCCGTGGATTTAGCTGCTGAACTCACTGAAGACATTATTCGAGCTAAAGGTAGCCGAATAAGTGTAGGGAGCAGTGAAGGTGGGAACAAGAGGAAGTTCGGGAAATTCAACGCAGGAAAACGCAAAGAAAGATCTGGTCCCAGCAAATTCAGGAAGGTCAACCCAGAGGAGAAATCTGCCGCAGACGAGTGTGGGAAGTGCGGGAGATCTAGTCATGTAACCGCAGATTGTCTAGTTGGTTCCAATAAATGCTATGGTTGTGGGCAAGAGGGTCATATTAGGGCAAACTGCCCTAAGAGAACGAGGGGAGGAAATGATAAAGGGAAGACGGTAGGCAAGGCGAATGCCCGGGTCTTCCAGATGACCGCAGAGGGAGCCCGCAACCATGATGATGTACTCACTGGTATGTTCCCAGTTAATCATACCTATGCTTGCATACTGTTCGATTCAGGCGCAAATAGGAGTTTTGTTTCCAATACGTTTTTACCTTGTTTGAACGGCTTGATAGCTAAGCTAGACATACCCTATGTAGTCGAGATAGCTAACGGTCTTGAGGTGAAGGTTGAAAGTGCCCTTAGAGACTGTTATCTTAAGATCAATGACCAAAACATTCCCTTAGAACTCCTTCCTATGAAATTAGGTGGATTTGACATAGTTCTAGGAATGGATTGGTTAGCTAAGCATAAGGCACAAATCAATTGCGAGCAGAAATTGCTAAAAATTGAGTTACCAGACGGCCATCAGGCAGAAATTAAGGGAGACACACCGCGTAAACCTTCCAGACTCTTGACGATCGCAAAGGCAAGCAAACATCTGCGACAAGGGTGCGAGGGATTCTGGTTGTATCTTATGACCGAAAAGGGAGAGAAGAAGGAGATTTCAGAAGTCCCCATAGTCGCAGAATACCCTGACGTGTTTCCCGAGGAATTGCCTGGTTTACCTCCAGACCGACAAGTCGAGTTTCACATCGACTTAGTGCCAGGCACAGCACCAATCGCAAAATCACCTTATCGACTAGCGCCGTCGAAGATGAAAGAGCTTATGGCACAACTTCAAGAGTTGTTGGAAAAAGGATTCATCCAACCTAGTTCTTCACCATGGGGAGCCCCCATATTATTCGTGAAGAAGAAGGACAGGTCATTAAGAATGTGTATCGACTACCGAGATCTTAATAAGGTGACGATTAAGAACCGATACCCGTTACCCAGAATCGATGATCTATTCGACCAACTTCAAGGATCAAACTATTTCTCGAAAATAGATTTGAGATCTGGGTATCACCAAGTGAAGGTTAGAAGAGAAGACGTACCAAAAACGGCATTCCGAACTAGATATGGCCATTACGAATTCTTAGTAATGCCCTTTGGATTAACTAATGCACCAGCGGTATTCATGGATTTGATGAATCGAGTGTGCAAGCCATATCTAGACAAATTCGTGATTGTATTCATTGACGATATCCTGATCTACTCTCGTACCATGGAAGAGCACTCTGAACACCTACGAAAGGTACTCGAGCTCCTCAGAGGAGAAAAGCTCTATGCCAAATTTTCTAAGTGCGAATTTTGGCTACGAGAAGTTCAGTTCTTAGGACATATTGTCAATAAGCAAGGAATTCAAGTTGATCCTTCAAAAGTTGAAGCGGTGATGAAGTGGGAAACCCCTAGAATGGCGACTGAAATTCGGAGATTTCTTGGGTTAGCCGGCTACTATAGAAGATTCATCAAGGATTTCTCAAAGATAGCCAAATCCTTGACTAAGCTAACTCAAAAGAAAGTCGCATTCAAGTGGGAGCCCGAACAAGAAGAGGCGTTTAGAACCTTGAAGGAAAGGTTGAGCAGCGCACCAATCCTTGCATTACCCAATGGTAACGATGACTTTGTCGTGTACTGTGATGCATCTGCCACAGGATTTGGTTGCGTCTTGATGCAGCGTAGCAACGTAATTTCTTACGCCTCAAGACAACTGAAGGGCGCCGAAACAGGATACGCAACTCATGATCTCGAGTTAGGCGCAATAGTGTTCGCATTAAAGATATGGCGACACTATTTGTACGGCTCTAAGTTTACGGTATACTCTGATCACAAGAGCTTAAAGCACATATTCGATCAGAAGGAGCTTAACATGAGACAACGGCGATGGATGGAAGTTTTATCTGATTATGACTTCGACCTTCACTACCACCCAGGAAAGGCAAACGTCGTCGCTGACGCCTTAAGTAGGAAAGAGTGCGCCAAACCCAGACGTATCCGAGCACTGAGAATGAATGTGCAAGTGAACCTCTTGGACCAAGTGAAAATGGCCCAAAAGGAAGCACTGAAGGACGAAAACATCCAAAAAGAAGAAATGATTAGAGTAATAAAGAAGTTAGAAGCAGGAGAAGATGGGTTCATCCGCATGAAATGTCGAATTTGGATACCAAACTTCGGAAATTTGAGAGGACTCATATTGGATGAAGCCCATAAGACCAAGTACCTTATTCATCCTGGAGCAGATAAGATGTACTATACCATGAAGGATCAATTTTGGTGGCCTGGAATGAAAAAGGACATAGCAACTTACGTGGAGCGTTGCACGACATGTCTCCAGGTGAAGGCCGAACACCAAAAACCGTCTGGTATGCTCCAACCCCTTGAGATCCCTACATGGAAATGGGAAATGATCACAATGGATTTTGTGATGGGTTTGCCAAAAACAAGAAAGGGGAATGATGCTATATGGGTAATTGTGGACAGACTCACTAAGTCCGCCCACTTCCTCACTATGAAAGAAAGCGCAGGAGCTGAGCAACTTGCCCAATTGTACGTCGACGAGATTGTGGCAAGACACGGAGTGCCCGTGTCCATTGTTTCCGATAGAGATGGAAGATTCACATCTCGATATTGGAGGCAATTCCATGAAGCTTTAGGAACTAAATTAGAGATGAGCACAGCCTATCACCCGCAACGGATGGTCAAAGTGAAAGGACCATTCAAACTTTGGAGGATATGTTGCGAGCTTGTGTGATAGATTTCGGTGGTAGCTGGGACACTCACCTCCCATTAGCCGAATTTTCTTATAACAACAACTACCACAAGAGTTTGAAAGCCTCACCATTCGAAGTTTTATATGGTCGACGGTGTCGAACGCCTTTATGTTGGTTTCAAGTGGGAGAAGGTCAAATGACCGGCCCCGAAATGGTACTGGACACCATTGAAAAAGTCAAGATGATCCGGGAGCGACTCATAGTGGCACAAAGCAGGCAAAAGAGTTATGCCGACAGACGCCGAAGGCCACTAGAGTTCGCAGAAGGAGATAAAGTTATGTTAAAAGTATCACCATGGAAAGGCGCGATTCGTTTTGGAAAACAGGGAAAGCTAAGTCCCCGATTTATGGGACCTTTTGTGATAACCAGCAGGATAGGCAAAGTAGCGTATAGACTTGAACTCCCGGAAGAGCTGCGTGGGATCCACCCAGTCTTCCATGTCTCTCAACTCCGAAAATGTCTATCCAACGAAACCCTGCATACGCCACTGGAAGAAATCCAAGTGGACGAGCGACTAAATTTTGTTGAAGAACCAATTGAAATAGTCGAAAGGCAGGTCAAGAAATTAAGAAGGAAACGCATCCCCATCGTTAAAGTCGGATGGAATGCGAGGCGTGGTTCTGAGTTTACCTGGGAACCAGAAGACGCCATGAAGAAAAAGTACCCGCAGTTATTCTCAGTATGATTCCGGGACGGAATCCCAATAAGGAGGGGAGAATGTGACACTCCGCCTCATACGAGAATAAAAAGACTTAAAAAAAAGATTTAAATTACGCGATACGCGCAGAAGAGGCTTTAGCCTGCGCGTATCGCCTAAGGCGAGCAAAACCGGGTACGCGAATCAGGGGCAGCCGCAGTTTCGAGCAAAACCACCTCCCCTACGCGATACGCTCAGGAGGAGGCATGCCCTGCGCGTATCGCGTAGGGCAGGATTTTCAGCTATAAAAAGGGGGCCGACCCCCCCTTCATTTCCACACCTCTCCACTCTCTCTCTAGTCTCTCTCTCTCTAGAATTCCGGCCAAAAATCTCCGGTGAAGTCCCGACGAAGTCTCGGTGGGTTTCCGACACGTAACGGAAACCTCCAAAAGTTCGGTTCAAGTGCGGATTTGCTCACGAAGTGTCTACGGGAATCTTCGGTGTTCGGTAAGACTCGTTTTTAGTTTCCTTCGAGTACTTACCATTTTATATAAGTTATATATATATATATATATATATATATATATATATGTATATGTCCACCTAAGATACTAAATGGGACACGAACCCCGTCGTTATAGCAAACGGTGTCCTCCCACAAGCACGTGAGCTCGGGACCGCTAAACGAGGCAAGGTGCTGCTCGAGCCCAGAGAGACTTTCGTACCCAGGCCCCCACTCTGCTCGATTCATTAGGTAACGTCTCAGATCCCGTACTCATTTAAGATACGTATGACTTAAGTCCATGGAAAAACCAGGGTTTTAGAATAGAACATTCCTAGTCATATAATAGTACTAGGAATACAATATGTTTTCAATGAACGATATGATTGTGTGAGAAACACAAAGATAAAATGATGTGGCTTTTCGAATAAAATGATAAGGAGAATATAGGATAACCCTGACTCAGATGTTAAAACACTCTGAGAAGAATGATTATACCAAGGACTAAAGTTATCGCCAAAGTCACGTAGTATGACTACGGCAATGCATCAGTGAGAAGACACTGATAGGATTATCCCTAGGGGAATGAATCCTAATAAGTATGAAATGTTTTACAGGGTTGTCTTGATTAGCCACTAGCTTGTGATACGTAGACTACATCAGAAGGTGAGTCTAACCGCCCCTCTTTTATACGTTTTATGATTTCGGGGCTGTATCCGAGCATGTATGAAAAGTATGAAATGTTTTATGAATGTTATGAATATGTATGTGGTAATAAGTAGATCGCTACCTGGTGATTCAACGCACCTCAACTCCAGGTTCGTCCGGTTGTTGTGTTGTTGGTCCGCGGTAATAAGCTTCGCGTTAAGAGTCATCCCTGGATAGGGATGGCGGCTACATACCACAGGGCAAGTCATTAGGGCAGGGCTTCACGCTAAGAGGTAGCTGTTTAAGGAACTACCGGCTCCGCCTCGGGATGTATATGCGTCTAGTTGGATCCAATTAGGTAGACTGTCGGCTCGTAACAGGAGAGGTACCACCCGCCTAGGCAACATGATGCGACCGAGAGAGGTCATAAGGATACCTTGGTTATTCCTGTATGCGGCATATACGTTAACAGACTCTGACGAGATTTACCATTAGATATGGCGTTGGAGAAGATTTGGCTTGTAGATAACTTATTACCACACATATATAATTGATGATGTCTAAATGCTTTATATGTCTTATGTCACTGGTTACGACTCACCAACACATAGTTGTTGACGTCTTTTAGCTCGTGATGCAGGTGAAAGAAATAACCGTGGACATTAGCTAGGAAGGCCTAGCTAGAGATGACCAGATGATATTACTCCACATAGGAGGAAGGAAGACGCTTGGAATTAGTGTCTTTAGTTTGTTATGACAATGTAATACACTCACTTCGAGTGTCAGACAATGTTGTTATTTTTAGACAATTAATGAAAGTTCAATTTGGGACCGTATTTGTGGTCTTTTTGTTAAGTCTTCCGCTACATTATTTTATTCGATTGGCTAATGTTATGCAACGTGTCAGGCCCCGGGAGTCGGGGTGTGACATCACAACCCCTCGAATTGTTACATACTGATTTATTTGGTCCAATAAGTGTCAAATCTATTGCTAAGAAATATTATTGCTTGGTTGTCACAGATGATTACTCTAGGTACACCTGGGTGAGATTCCTGGCAAACAAGAGTGAGACTGCTGAAGAACTAATGAAGCTGATTCCTCAAATTGAGGTGCTTGGAAAGCGAAAGGTTCAAGCCATCAGAAGCGATAATGGAACTGAATTCAGAAACCATATCTTCAATTCATTCTGTGAACAGCGGGGTATTCTCAGACAGTTCAGCGCCGCACGAACGCCACAACAAAATGGTCTTGCTGAAAGGAAGAATCGTACTCTTGTGGAGGCGGCTAGAACTATGCTGATTGAGTCAAAGCTGCCGATTATCTTCTGGGCAGAGACAGTTAATTGTGCAGCTTATGTTCTGAATCGGGTACTGATTGTCAAAGACAAGATGAAGACATCATACTAGTTGTTTCGAGGGATCAAGCCGTTGATCGATTTTCTACGCCCCTTTGGATGTTCTTGCACTCTGTTGAATACTAAAGATCAGAAAACGAAGTTTGGTGCTGTTTCAGATGAATGCTTCTTTGTAGGATACTCGAACACACAAAAAGCGTATCGTGTTTACAACAAGCGAACGCGGATTGTGCAAGAGTCCTATTATGTTGATTGGCAAGAGTCAAACTCCACAAGCATCAGTTGTGAGCCCGCATGGTTTTACGATTCCACCACTG
Organism: Tagetes erecta; assembly: GCA_030867185.1. NCBI lineage: Eukaryota > Viridiplantae > Streptophyta > Magnoliopsida > Asterales > Asteraceae > Tagetes > Tagetes erecta. The sequence continues at coordinate 11,579,413 of CM061496.1, read as the reverse complement.
TTTTCAACTCATTTAATCTTCCAAACTCTGACGATGATGATATCATTTCTCCTACTCCAGTTACATTTATTAACCATCACCAATCATCATCATTCCATCAACCTCAACCACCATCCCCACCACAACCTTATGTTACTCAAATACCTTCAACTACATTTGACATTCCTACACCTCCTCCACCTCCAACTGATATTCCTTTATCATCCACTTCCATCCCAACCTCTTCTACCAATGAAATTCCACCAACTTCAAACATCCCATCCCAACCAACTAATCACACATCCTTATCACAATCCAATCCAATGTTCCTCAACACAAACTTCAAAACCTTAAAAAACCATCCTCATGATTACATCATAGGATCTATCACTGATGGTGTGAGAACTCGGAGTCAGAGTGGTTTGATTAATGAGTGTCTCTATGCTGCTTTCTTATCTCAAGTCGTTCCGAAGAATTATAAACAAGCACTTGAAGATCCGAGTTGGGTTGATGCCATGCAAATGGAATTGCAATAATTCGGGAAGCTTAAAGTTTGGGAACTTGTTGATCTTCCTCCTAATAATTGCCCCATCGGCACTAAATGGGTCTTCCGAAACAAGCCAGATGATCGCGGTGTTGTTATCAGAAACAAGGCGAGATTGGTTGTCTAAGGATTTGCTCAAGATGAGGGGATTGACTACACTGAAGTTTTTGCTCCAGTCGCTCGCCTTGAAGCCATTAGAATCTTTCTTGCACATGCTGCTAACAAAGACTTTAAAGTCTATTAGATGGACGTTAAATGTGCATTTCTATATGGAGATATCGATGAGGAGATCTACGTATGTCAACCACCGGGTTTCGAGGATCCAGATTTTCCTTCATAGGTGTACAAGCTTGATAAATCCTTGTATGGGTTGCATCAAGCTCCACGTATCTGGTATGAAACTCTGACACAACATCTTCTCAGCAAATGTTTCTCTCGTAGGACTATAGATATGACATTGTTCAAGAAGGAGGTGAATGGTGAGCTGTTGATTGTTCAAGTGTATGTGGATGATATCATTTTCGGATCGACAAATGAGGGGCTGTGTAGAGAGTTTGAGAAAGTGATGATGGATCGTTTTGAAATGACTATTATGGGGGAGATGTGCTTCTTCTTGGGGCTGCAAGTGGAACAAAAGCCTGATGGAATCTTTATCCACCAAGAAAAGTACATCAAAGAAATTCTCATAAAGTTTGGCATGGATGATTCTTCTCCTGATATGATTCCCTTCGCCGCTCAAACATGCCTTACTTCTGATGATAATGGGAATCCTGTGGATGCTCATTGGTACCGCTCGATGATCGGATCTCTCATGTATCTGACTGCCAGCCGACCAGATATTACATTTGTTGTGTGCTACTATGCTCGTTTCCAGGCCAATCCAAAAGAATCACATGAGAAAGCTGTTAAACGCATTTTTCGCTACCTTAAGGGTTCCTCTCGTTTGGGACTTTGGTACCCAAAAGGTGGGAACTTTGATTTACATGCTTTTTCTGATAGTGATCATGCTGGTTGCAGGATAAACCGAAAATCAGTCACTGGTGGATGTCAATATCTTGGCGAATGTCTTGTTTCCTGGCAAAGCAAGAAGCAAACAACCGTCTCTCTGTCTACATGAGAAGCCGAATACATTGCTGCTTCAAGCTGCTGTTGCCAAATGCTCTGGATCCAGCTTCAGATGATGGATTACGACATCGACTTTCATCATACACCACTCTTTTGTGACAATGAAGCTGCTGATGGAATTGCCAAGAATCCAATTCATCACACACGCACCAAGCACATCGAAACAAGAATTCACGCCATCCGAGACGCTCAGGAAAAGGGGTTCATTGATATTATTCCTATTGAAACTAGAAAGCAAAAAGCTGATCTTTTCACAAAAACTTTTGACAAACCACATTTTTATGAACTGATCTCTATGCTGGGATTGATATCTTTTTGAACACCTTTGTCTAAGTAAAATGTCTTTGTAAATATGTAAATATCTTTTTCATTTTCTTCCTTGAGAATCCGAGTGTCACATATTTCTTCGCTCCTTCTTTTTAATTTTACTTTGTTTTATTTTATTTCTTCTCTTCTTCTGTATATATACATATTAAGAAAATCTGAAAAACAAAAATTTCTTATTAGATAACTATTATGTAGAAATTTTGGTGGGGATATTAAAGATTAACTACTTATAGTTTTTTAAAAATTTGCTATTTCAGGATCCTCGTTTAAATTGATGTTGAAGAGACGTTGAAGGAGGTCAGAAGTATTGTGTTTGGGATATGTTAGATAGGCTCAGCCCGAAAAACAAAGTAAACAGTGATTGTGCAGCCAAAAATAACGTTCAAGAACTCGGCAATGAGGATTATCTCCTTGACATGATTGGCCTGCACAAAGATACAAGTCCTGTCAAAAATGGGTTGAGAACATCAAATCTTTGCCTTGATTTCCCCAAATATCCCAAATCACCCTCACCCTAGCCCTAAATTGAGTTTCTAGTTAGCAAAACAAAATAAAAAGCTGCTAGTGTTGCTCTTCAGAAAAACCTCTGAGTGAGTTACTTGTTAACTCCTCAGAATGTATTGAGTCAAAGTGCTTAACTCCTCTGCTATACGGAAGTATTGACCTGGAGTTGGTGGATCTTCTCTGCTATACGGAAGTATTGACCTGAAGATTCACCGAGCATGCTCAAATGTTTATCTCCTCTGTTATACGTCAGTATAGACCTGGAGCTCTAAACCATTTGAGTTTCCCAAATAATAAGTCGCAATGTGTTCAAAAGAATCATTGTTGACATGCTCCACTCCCAAAAATGCAAAATGCAGATAGTCAAATGTGGCTCATGAATCGATCAATATTCAAAATTTGATCTAAGAAATTCAAGCAAAGTTAATCATATTGCTAAAAAATACCCTGATGTTAGGACAAGTTCTTTTTACCTAGATGTCTATAGGGACCGAGTTGCCTGAGCTTCTTCAATTAAACCAAAACATGATAAATGAAGCTGCTGATCTCTTGTTGAAAGGACTAAGGCATGGGTTTAAATGGACAAACATATCTGCAATCCCGCCAATCTATGATTCTCCGGATTCTGCTCGAAAAACGTCAGAAAAATATATATATCCTTATTCATTTTTAAATTCTAGTTTTTTTCCTTCTTTTTATTTTTCTTTTTATATCTTTAATTCTCATTTAATACTCTTATTTTCGGAGCGTTGAAATCGTGGGGCGTTTTCATAGATTCGTAAAGGAATTAAATCTTAAGAAAACCAGAAATATTTTTTTTTAATTTTAATTTTGCAATTCTGCATCCCAGCGAACCTACTAGCGAATCTACAGGTTCGCCCGGAACTTTTTCATGTCGCCGTGTCTTCTCTTGACCTTTGGTCCTGGGCCAATCTGAAGTTCGCTGGTTTACATTTCAGCGAACCTGTGACTGTATATATTTGTGTTGCCGGCGAAACCTTTTCACTTGTTCGTTGTCACTGTTACTGTTACCGAGTCGTTTTTCAAAATTTTCTAGTTCGATCCTCACTCACCACAACTTACCATCTTTGAACCGCCTTTTTAATCATCTCTGGTATGACTTACTTTCATTTTAATCCTTATTCTTCTCCTTAAACCATGTCCTTAATCGCAATTAATTCTATCGACCCATTTAAATTTGTGATTAATGCTTTAACTGTGTTATTGTCATATGTTAACATATTATTAGGCTTGTCTCATGATTATATTGCTTGATTGGTGCCTTGATTGTATGCTTTTGGTTTTTCGACTGTGATTAGGGCCGTTTTTCAAAATCTAGGGTTCCAGCGAATCTATGTGTTCGTCTGGCGAACCTGAACGAAAGTTCAAAACATCCGAGCGAACCTATGCTGTTATGCCGCCCGTGCATCAGCATAGATTCGCTCGTTTGTTTCTAGCGAATCTATACATTCGCTCGCCATTATATCAGTTTTTCCTGATAGCGAATCTATAGGTTCTGGGGTCTAATCACAGGTTCGCTTGGTCAGCGAACCTGGCATGTCAGCGAATCTATACACTGTTTCAAAATTTCACGTTTCTGAACAACTTTCGTTTGTATTTCAGGCACAATGTCTACGTTATTTTCGAAAAGAAGCACAATATGTGTGCTTTGCTGGACGAAAATCACGAGAAGCCATCTGGTTACAAGGATTGTATTAGATGGTTGAAGTCTTCTCACATTCACCATGCTATATCTCACTCACCGACCATCTACGAGCTACACATCCGAGACTTTTGGAGGACAGCCGTGATGAACGTTTCTGTACAGCCATCACGAATATGTGCTAAGGTTAATGGGCATGATATAGAGTTTACTGAAGCCGATGTGGCTAGGATCATAAGGATAGAGGATGATGTTGGAGATGAAGTTAAAATGACGGCTGAGGAGGTTTATGGTGCCTTTAGGACTGCTGGTTATGAGGGTCCAATGCCGGGGGAGAAAGAGATGGAGTTTGTTAAATACTATCTGATCAAGGAATGGAGGTACATCACACACGTGTTCATTATGTGCCTTGATCATAGGAAGGGTGGAACTGATGGGTTGAATCTGGATTGGGCTCGTGCTATAGTTTTATTTTGTCGAGGGCAGAAGGCTAATCTCGCAAAGCTGATCTACAACTACATGCTCGAGAACATTCATGCTACAAAACAGAATAAATGACTGCTTTATCCTCGGTTTGTGCAGATGATTCTGAATGACAAACAGCCCGATCTGCCAGTTATTGGTGAATCTTTGAAGATCTGGTCAATGCATTCAAAGATTTTTGGCGATTGCAAGTCGGTACGAGCTGATTGCATTGGTAGAACTTCATTCTTATGGGAAAATATGTACCCAGCTGATCGATGGGTACATATAAGAGGTTGATGGAGATCGAGAGAAAAAGGGGTGGTGAGAACGTGGAGGTGGTTGAGAAGAAGTTGAGAAAGAGAAAAAAGTATGCTAAATACAAAGATTATTCTTTGGACCGAGAAATTGATGAGGTACAAGCTGAGATAGATGTTGGTCAGAAAAGGGGGTCAAAGAGAAAAGCTGTTGCATCTGGTGAATCGGAAAGAAGAACAAAGCACAAACATGAAGTACCTGTTACATCTGCTGGATCTGTTACTGGGTTAAAGGCTGAGTTAGAAGATTTGAAGGTGAAATATGATGATCTGGAGAAAAGAGATAAAGAAAAGGGAGATGTGATAAAGGGAATGGCCAGAATGATAAAGGATCAGCAGTGTTTATTGGTTCGGGTATTCAAGGAGCTGAATAGCTTAAAAGAAAAGGATGGGTCGTTTCCGGCAATGTCTGAACAAGAACTGATAAACTTAACGAATGCTGCAACGCATCCGTTAAAGGATTATGGTATGAGAACTGAGACTGAAAAGAAGGTTGTTGAGGAAGTTTTTGATGAGGATATGGGTATCGATCTGGGTATATTTGAAGGAGCTGAGGTTGCTGGGGGTACAAATGTAAATTTCAGGTTGATTGACGAACCGGATGTTGTTGTGGATATAGATAGTGAGGAGGATTTGGAGGATGAACCAGAAAAATACAATGTTGAAGAAAAGGATGTATCTTATCACTTTGAGCACATCGATCTAGAAAAATCTGAGTGGTTTAAAAGGGATGAAGAGGTTATCCCCGAAGTTCCTATCTTTCAACATCTCGATGAGCCGAACACCTCACAGTTGGATAAACATTGGGTCTCGTGGAAGGGGAAGGTGGTGCTAAAGCTGAGTGCTCCAAAAATCATGAACCGGGTTAGGGTTCCTGATACTCAACCTCCTCGCCTACAAGATTTTTTGAAGTGGTTTTATGACAATAGCACGGGTGAAGCTGTGATTAGATTGAAAGGGGAAGATCGTCCGAAGATTCATTTGTTTGATCCTATGGAGATCTTCTCCTTCTGCGATGATGATCTGAAAATTCTGTGTGAGAATGTGATTAAGCACGGGGCAAGAGATGACACGAGGATTGAAGCAAACTTGTTTGTTAAAGTTGCTAATAAAGCCAGAGGTGTTCGTGCTGAGCTGAAGAAGGTGAATGAAAGGTTGAGGATGACTGATGAGCAGAGAATGGATATGGATGATCTATCCAAACAGCTTGATGAATCTATTGTGAAGAGGTTTGAGAAACCTGTTGAGGTTGTTGAGAATGTGTTCGGTGAGGAGCAGACTGAAGAAGTACACGCGACGACTACTGTTATTGATGAGCCTGATACTGATGTCACTAAAGCAGAATTGGTTGAGTCATTTTTGGTATTTAGTGAAGATGATTAGGCCGGATCAGAAGACGTGACTAATCCTTTGGCCGGTATCAAATCAAGGGCAGGAGCATTCATTGAGCATTTTTGAAAGGCTAGAAAGACGGAGCTGAAACAGAAGACTTCCCCGGGTGAGGTCCAACCTAGGGGGAATATTGATAGTCATGTATAGGTCGGACTCACCGGCATGTCGGTGTTATACGTTTTTGTTTTATACTTTGTTGTTTATGTTCTAGCGAACCTACGGGCGAATCTATAGATTCGCCCGGTAGCATAATTTAGTTTGTTTACATGTTCAGTTTTGTCGACCGGGCGAACCTATTGTGCCCGGAGAAGCTATTAGTTCGCTCGATAGATTCGCTGCTAGCGAATCTATCAGCGAATCTATAGCTGAACTATATATTGTAATGTTTTCTCATTGCAATACAACTTTTTGCATATTTTATTAAACCCTAAATTGTGTGTGTGACGGCTGGAGGTGCTAGGAGCATATTATCATTATCTTTATAGCTTGATTATCTCTGGTTGTATTGATTTGATCTTGTTATTGTGTATTGGGTTATGTTGGACTATTGTTTGGTTGAATCAAGTGTGTTTTATTGTCTTACAAATCATTATAGCATTGAAATCTCGATCTAGATGGACCAACAATCGTATCATATCAGGAATTCAATAATCAACGTCGATATATGTTCATACCTCAAAGTCTAATACGTAAACGTATTATTTAAAATTTAGTGTGACCTTACAACACAATTATCCATAAGCTCATCGTATGAATACCTTCTACGTATACACGTCTTTTTTTCATAAACTCATTCAAATCCACTGTAGTTATTAATAAACCTCTACCCTCACACAATGTTTTATCAACCAACGGTGGAATTACTTCCTTAGTTTCCCAAACCTTACCTTTAAGATTCAATAACTTCCAACTTTTACAAGTCTTTAACATTGACTGATTAATATTAAGTTTCAATAATTTACAAAATTTACAATGTCTGTAAATTTCTGTCAAATATTCACACGTCATACGTATAATTTTCTCAATCACTATCTAAGGAATTATAACATGAATAATACTTGAATAAAAAGATAAAAATTAGACCACGTTAACTATTTCCAAAAAAAAAAGATGGTAAAGTTAAAATTTTCAAACATATTATCATTTCAAAACCTCATCATTGATATGTATAAAAATATACATATTTGTTTTTCACATTTAACCTAAAAAAGTTTATTAATCGGTTGTAAATTCATTAGTATAAGTACTTATTTGTGGTTTTTGTGATTTTACAGCCAAGGTAGCCTACCGATGAAAAGAATGAAGAAAAAACGAGTTTCGTTGCAAAAATTGACAGAGGTCAGATTTGAGCATGGTCATGCTCAGACCAAGCACTGGCAGTGCTTAGACCAAGCACAGACAGTGTACAAGGTAGTGCTGCACATTTTGGTCTGAGCATGGTCATGCTCGGACCAAGCACGGTCATGCTCAGACCAAGCACAGTCATGCCCAGACTAAACACGGTCATGCTCAGACTTTCGAGCCCGGAAGCACAAATAGTGCACCAGGTAATGCTGCACATTTTGATCCAAGCACTACCATTCTTGGTCTAAGCACGGTCGTGCACTTCCACCTCGAGATGAGAGATGAGACTTAGCTTAAATAGGAAACATCGTAAAGCGTCTGGGCGAAAAAGTAAGTACTGTAGCTACCAGCACTACCTGGAGCACATCTGCAGAATTCTATAAAAAGCCTCATTTGCAACAATTTTGGGTGGTGGAGAGTGGGGAGCCATTTTACTAAAAAAACCAATCATTTTTACGTGTTTTTGGAGTCCTTGGAAGCCATAGAAGATTCAAGAATCATCTATCATTCTCCTTGCTTGCTAGTGGTTTGTATATTATTAGTTCTTAATTATGTTTTTAGGTAGTTTTATCATTTTGTTGTAGTTTTTGTAAGCCTTATAGGCTAACCACTATTATTATTATTATTATTATTATTATTATTATTATTATTATTATTATTATTATTATTATTATTATTATTATTATTATTATTATCTAGATTAGGATGAAACTTATGCTTCAATGATTAATGACATATGAATATTTGGTGATGTTTTTATGTTGAGAACCATGATGAAATTATGATAATTCACCAATGATGTTGTGTATTTGTCTACTTTGATTATCATTTGACATTGACGAATTTTAGGATTTTGACATGTTGAAAACCCCATCTACCTAACACTTGTTTGTAAATCTATAAATGATTTTTGTATGATTTATGCCATGAGATTAGAAATGATAAATTAAATGTTAGATGACATGAAAAATGGACAAATGTGCTTTCTTTCACAAGATGTTTGAAAAGATAATTGTGATGTTATAATTTCTTGAACACATTAGGATTGTAGATTTTGAATTGTGGCCACAATCACTAGATTTACATGACTTAGATCTAAGAATTGTAAGTTGGAACATTTCATAGCTTTGTCTACTTTACGTAATTTAAGGTGATTACTATGTGTTTATCGTTTTAGTTTCCTTAAATTATAAAATTAGGATGTCTTAACGGATGATTAGTTTATCTTTAGTCTTGACATTAAAAGAAATCAATTGAGCTTAAGTGCATGATTTTAGGTGATTAGGATGTGTTTATCGTTCTGGTTTTGCGAAGAATCATTTTAGTTAGATATTTGTAACCGGAGTCTAGTTATACTTTTAAGTAATTGACTTCACCATTAGTGTTCTTTATCATATTAGTTAAGTGGATTCCCAGTCTATATAATATATTATTTTAATTGTAGTATCTCATTAGTGTAGGTGTAACACCCCGATTTTTATAGTAGGACTTATTTACATGCTTATGCTTATATGAATGTGCATTTAAGTGATTACAATTAAAATCATGTATGATGTTTATGATATATGTTATGTTAATGATAAATATGATAATTACGATATATACGATGGAGCAAGAAAATGATTATAAGTATACGAGAATGTAAAGCGTAATGACTAATTACTTGCTAATTAGTAAAGGGAATGATTAATGAAGAGGTTATGATGTAATTATGGGCCATCAAGGGTGAAAGAATGAATTAGGCCCAAAATGGTAAGTTAATTAGCTAATAGAGTTATCTAAAATAGCCTAATTACCTAATTAAGGCCCAAAGCCCATCTAAAAACCCTACCCCCAATATGGAAAACCCTACTATTTAATCACCATTTCCAGCCACCATCCCTCATTTTCACCATCAGAACAACACACACACACAAACCCTAATCTTTGAAAGAAAACTAAGGCAAGAAAGAAGAAAACTAAGATTTTTGTGAATCAAAGGGTCGATTTGAAGTTTAAAGGTGTTAAACAACAGGTAATCAAGGTAAAATCATCCCCTAAAACTTGTTTTCATAACACAAAACGAATCTGGCCATTAATGGAGTTTTTAAGTTTTTCAAAAGTTTCAAAGAAATCAATAAAGGTTGCATTTTTATGGATGAAATCGTGGAAAAAGCATAGATTTAGTCATATAAATGATAAACCAAGGTTTTGGACGTAAAAAGTTTGAGATTTGGTTGAAAAACAAGGATTTTGGGTTGAAAACAAGCTCTAACAGCGTTCCTGTGACACTAGTGTTCTTAATGCGACACTAGTGTTCATCTTGCGACACTAGGATGACTTGACTTCAGGGCATGTGTCAGGTGTGTTTGCGACAGTAGTTTAAGTCCCAACGAAAGTTGGGCAAGAGCCTTGCGACACTGCAAGTGGAGAGGTGCTGCTGAAGCAGCATGTGACACTGTGGTTCGCCTATGCGAAACTACTTGCGACACTACCTGCGACACTATGTGCGACACTGCTTGCGAAACTAAGAGAGAAATGACTATTTTTAATAATAACTTAAATGCAGATCGTACACCAATACCACTACCTTAACCTGGTCCAAACAAGCAAGATCACTTAAGAATCAGGTGAGTTCTAGACCTCACTTCCGTTTCAAACACAAGTTTGAGGCTAACATGCATACCGAGATGTTTCCTGGACTGTTGGACTTTATTATGGGAAGTATGATGATGATGTAAGAACGAGTAACTGAATACTTGTATATGTATATATATATATATATATATATATATATATATATATATATATATATATATATATAAATGAATGTATGCATTAACGGAAGACAATAATCCTACTGGGGATCTTATAAAACCAAACAAGAATCCTACTGGGGATCTCATAAAACCAGCTAAGAATCCTACTGGGGATCTCATAAAACTAGCTAAGAATCCTACTGGGGATCTCATAAAACCAGTTAAGAACCACAGAATGGGTCTCTTATGACCAAAGAGGACACGATGATGACTTAACTAACAGATAAAGATATTATGCTATGTGTTATACGAATGTGACGTCCAATATGATGATGCTATTTACGTTTGTTACATGAATGATATGGAAAGTTTCTAAAGATGTTTTAAAACTAGAACTCACTCAGCATAGCTGACTTTTGTATGCATGTTAGATTGATGTGCAGGTTAGAAGGTTTAGGGAGTTGCTTGGCGAGGGCTAGAGACTTGTTGAAGACTGGCATTGAAGAAAAATACTTTTGGAAAGTTGATTTATATGTTTGTAATGCTTTAAGTAGTTTCTAAGACAATTTGAGGGTAATGTAATGATGTTTTGAACAATTATTCTGTTGCTTTTAAAATTTTATTTAATATATGGTTGTTTTTATGCTTATGAAAGCCAACTGTGGTGCTTGTCGAAAGACGGGCGTTATAGTAGGATTTTAGTCTTAGTGTTAGTAAAAACCAACTTGCTTATTTGATCAGTTGAACATCAACAAAAATTCATTATCAAGAGCCAGCGTGTCCACGTATTGATATCCTGTTCTTACCTTTTACTATATTACTAATCGATATGTACACTTGCCTTTTTATGTGTGATTTAGTATTTTTAGGTAAAAACTCTTTTTGAAACTAAACTTGTGTGAAAAATCTTTATAAATATATATATATATATATATATACTCTCACGCACACTAAGTTTTTGGCGCCGTTGCCGGGGATACGATGATTTCGAGAACAATTGGAGTTGATGATTTAACCATTTGTTGATATTTTGTATATACTTGTTATCTTTGTTTGTAAATTCTTATTGTGTTTCTTATTTTTATTTTATTTTTTTTAGTTATTATTTTTATTTATTTATTTTTATTATTTTATTTTACTTAGTGTATTTTTCTTTATTTTTATTTACATTTTTTTATTTTTATTAATATTATTATTTTTATTTTTACCTTTACTTTTATTTTTATTTTTATTTTTATTTTTACTTTTATTTTTACTAGTACAAATAATAGGAGAAAAGCACCAGTTTTTGAACCGGCTTATATGTGAGGGTTGTTTTTTATCTTGAACCGGTGTAAAAATCAGGGGTTGTATTTGGTCATATTTAACAGGTATAAAGGAAATTTAAATAACTAAATAGAATAATTATTTCTGGTGTAAAAGGTCATATAAAAGGGTTGTATTTTCATATAAAAGGGGTGTATTTGATATGTGGTTGTATTTGATAAGAGTTGTATTTGAAGAAAGCAACCGGTGTAAAAAACATATAAACAGTTATAAAAAGTCATAAAAAAGGTTGTATTTGGTAAATGACTTACTCACTTATTGGTTGTATTTGGTCATAGCCACACAATAGGTCATTAATTAATTAATCCAATTCAAAATACTACAGAAGCAGTTGCAACAACCATAACATTGCTCATTAACAAACTCCAACTAACACATAAACAATCACAACACAAACTGATTCAAACACATTTACATCCATACCATTTTAGATTCAAAAGCTACCAAGTCATACAAATTGTTTCAAAACACAAAAACAAACATTCAAGCACAAGCATAATTCAACAATTATATAAATCTACTTGAAGTACATTAACCAAAACATCCACCTTCTTTCTAATAGCCTTTATATAAATCTTCTTAACATCATCTCCTTTCCACCACAACAACCTTAACCTGTGTACAATCACATATACAAGTTAATAAACAATCTAATTAGCTAAGTTATATAGCTTACATATTAATACAACATAAACAATCAATTCTATTTTATATATATATATATATATATATATATATATATTCCTATCCTTTAGACTTTTGTCTCTAACAAACCAGTTGTGACATATTGAAATGCAACTACTGTCTTATAAAAACTTACTACAAGAACCAGTGAAGAAATTATCGCTATGACCTTGCGGTTGATCTTCCAGTTCTTAAATAGGCTTGCACTATTGAAACATTATAAATTACTTAAAATAAAGGAATTTGAATCTGTATTAGGATATATTGCTGACTGAGAAAGCTTAAGTTGATCCTCATCTTCTTATATTGGTTTGAATCACTAAAATACTATACTTCATCTCTAACTATAATCAGAGAAGGAGAACTATTTAAGTTGATTAAATTTACAAACTAAAAGTGTAGCATAGTAATACACTTACCTTTCAAACATCCTCCTCTTCATCCTCGGCCTCCACAACACCAATTAATGATATCAACACCTTTAATGTCTGTTCTACAAATTCATTGATTTCATCTTGACGAACCATGATGCGTTTATTTACAAGCTAAAAAACAAAGATATATAAAAGCTAGGTTATAGTTTAATAAACAGTGTAGTTGAACAATATACATGAATATTAGTGTATAAGATATACTTACAATATGTTCTCTGTTACTAATCACAATATCATGCATGGCCATCATAACACAATAACCGCTTTCCCATCCATTAGGTTGTTGGCGACACTAAATGATTTGAATTAACAATTAGCTTATTAAAATATAAATATTAACAACCCGTAAAAAATGAATGAGAACTTACATCAGCCAAGTTCCACGCTATTTTGTGTTGTGTGGTTTATTCAAATAACTCCGTAATCATGTAACTTGAAGGATCCTTTGTACCTTTACGTGAATCAAATATGTGACCTTTCCAAGTTTTATGTGTAGGATAATGTTGAAGTAATATTAAGACCCAATGTTGTCTGCATAAGTATGAAAATGAAATGAATGTTATTTTATAACCCTTGTTACTGAATCATATAGACATCAAAATGTAATCATGACTTAACTCATGACAAACTAAACTCAAATGCAATAACACTAGAGAAACTGTTATATATTAGTAATGCCCGAGTAAATGTGGTGCCATAAACCAATGTTTGTCGTTATGGAGAGAGATGACACTCTTGATGTGGTTGATGACAAAGTCACTATCGTTTGTGACAAAATCACCGTCGATATAACGAGGATGAAAATAAGCAATCTTGTCTAAACCTCTCTTTCTCCCACTTGCATAAAAATACTTGAAATAATAGTGGTAAAGAAATATGATAAGGTTCGTATCACTCAGTTATAGTTTAAAAAAAGGACCATAAAATTTTAACCAAAAACTAGTTTAACATACATTATAAACCAATGCATAAAGCAGTCATCTACCAGACCCTTGACGCATAGTTTTAAAACCACCTCAAATTCAACACTCTCTTCAACACACTCCTCGTACATCCCAACTGGCAAAGTAAAATTCACAGAGTAGGCTTCTTCAGATTTAATCGCCACTTGTTGAGCTAATGTTGACATTCAAGAACGACCTTGGTAGGCTGATAAGCATGAACATTATTGGTAGATTGATAAACGTTAATGGGCTCAGTATGTTCATTAGCAATTATAGGCTCGGCATGTTTGTAAAAATGAGCAGACTCGGTTTGATTTTCAAGTAATTGACCATTCGCAATCTACATCAACAAATAAAGATATTAGTATTAATAAAATAGACATGTATATATGTATAGACAAATTGGCCTAAAATAATCTCAACTAACACAAATTGGCCGAGAATAATCCCAACTCAGTTTATTCCTTCCAGTGGTCTCAAATCCAACTTTTTTGGTCTCCAGTGGTCCGCCGTTAAGTGCACTTAACGACCGTTAATTTTTTTATATTTTTTTCGAATTTCAAAACAATGTTTTATGGATATTGATCGGGAGGAGGATATGATTCAATTGATGCAAACCTTACCTCGAACCAACGTTTTAAACGACAAAATGATCTTCAATTGGGTGTTTAAACCCTAACGGTGCTTCAACCGGATGTCAAAATTAAATCATTTGGAGCAACAATTGGAGGTAAGGTTTACATCAACTGAATCGTATTCTCCTTCCGATCAAAATCCCTAAAATATCGGTTTGAATTTCAAAAAAAATAGAAAAAAAGTTAACGGCCGTTAAGTGCACTTAACAACGGACCACTATAGGCAAAAAAAGTTGGATTTGGGACCACTGGAGGGAATAAACTGAGCTGAGACTATTTTTGGCCAATATGTCAATATGTATTAATTGGGATTATTTTAGGCCAATTTGCCTATATGTATATATACAAACAGACACATATATTAAAACATAAATATGTGATTACTAATTCATTAAGACACTCATCATCTTGCAATGCATACACGTATCAATCATACTCGTTTGTTTCTCTTAGCATCGTTTCTTGTTGACAAGGAGATCTTACCTCAAACTACATTGGCAAAAAAATTTATTTTTTATACCAACTAACTATAAAAATAATAATTTAAACTAAAAATACATGTGGCCTATTATTTGTACTCATAGAATGATGAGAATTCTCTACATTTTGAGGTATGTACTCTTGTTGTGAGACACTATGACATTGGGGAATCATTGAATGCACATAAGAAGAAGTTGTGTTTAAAATCTATACATGGTAAGAAAAATATATTAGCATAGCTATAAATAAAACCTATATACATATATTATTTATATAAAGTATACCTTTATGGATTCCATGGGTCACTGAATAAAATATCCTTTTGCATCCCCCAAAAGTTCTACTTCATCGAGAATGCACGACTCAGGCAAAAGAGGTATCAATGTACAACCTTTTTCAACTTTGTCTACCTGAACTTTTACAAACGCATCTTTCATTGGGCGTCCGTGTATAGTCCTCTCAGGAGTAGGATGAACACGACCCTTACCTATAACCATAGGCGAGCATTGGCCATCAAACCGTAGAAGTTCACATTTTTGCACAAACTACAATCATGCAAGTGTTTTTTAGTAAATGTATTTAAAAAATAAATTATTAAACTTTCACAATATATTACCTCAATTTCTGGTAGTTTGTTACCAGAGCATGGCTTAAGCCACGAATATTAGAGCTCTTTGCAACTGCCGTGTCTATGGCCTCAGTCTTCTTTTTCTTTGATTCTGACTCGGGAAACAAGCTTTTCGTAAAACCAATCACATCACAATATAATCGGGTACTCCCCCCATGTTGGTGGCCCTTTCCAACGACCTCCGTAACAACATCCGTTTTAGAAGGATCATAAGTACCGTTATCCTTCATCTCCTTTTCTTTTAAGAATTACTCAAAGATATGTCACCGTTAAAAATTTAATTACTATAAATATATATGTGTATCATGTACTTGTTTGGATAGCTGCAGTAATTCAGACCAGATCTAATGTATATATACACATGATTTTTTATATAGTTTGTGTACTTGATTATGTATAAGCTTGATTACTATAAATATACGTGTATCATATACTTGTTTGCATAGCTACAGTAATGTAGACCATATCTAATGTACCATATACACATATATTATTGCGAACAATCAAGTATTATAAACTTTGATCCAAAAAACAGTTTTGAAACTCACTGTTTAACTTGTTCGACCCACCCATTCTAACAGTATTACCCGTTCAACCCATACTTTTAATCAAGCTATGTGACGGTTTCAATGCATTAAAAACGTGATTCGTTTGACCCGCTTCATTTTAGGTTAATGTAAAATTTTGATTAATATAAATATATGCAACAATGATGTAAATGCTTACCAACTCTTTGAGTACCCCTGTCAATTCACCTTCTAGTTGGTGTTTTGATCCTAGTTTATAAAGCTTTGTGATTGGATTTAGATGCGATCTACTGACTGTATATAATTTTGACCGTTCGTCTTGAATACCAGCTAGATGCGGATACTTTGATACAAGCTGATTCCATCTACTTTCAAATGTGGGATCCAAACCAGAAATTCCTACACGTCCTACACGCGCAGGGTCAATATTTTATTTTTTGCACTGATTTTTGATTTGTTACTATTTTCCTTCATAAAGTTTAAAAATAATTGTTAGTAAAAACTTATAAAATAAAATAATAATAACAATAACAACAACAACACACAAAATAACCTGCCAATCATCAGTGCTGACATTTGCAATAAGGAATTCTAAAATCACGGGTCTAGATAATCATAAACTTTAAATGGAGTTCTAACCACATCAACATACTTAACTTTTAGCATGTGATGAAAATGTTTCATTATCGCCTTCCCCTTTGCTAAAGTAACTTTTTTTTTGCATTATCATTGGGTATTTTCCAAGATTGATACAAATTTAAATTAAAAAGTTAAGCAAAAACATAACAAATATTATATTTAAAATAAATGTAAAGAAAAAAAGAATACAATACCTTAGTATATGCCCAAACATCATTGTATAACTGAGGGTCAACTTTTTTGGCGACTCTATCATATGGAATCCTTTTTTTAAACTCTAGACCAACCCAAGACATAAATTTTTGGGCATTATCACCGGTTGCAATGCCATTCGCTTTAAAGTCAACTTGAAACTTTTCAGGATTCAAAAACTTCTTTTAACACTTTAAAACTCCCCTCTTATTCTTGCTAACCATTTTTATACCTGAGTATTGCTAAAAAAACATATAATATTGGTTATAACACAAACACTTGATATACATAAATACATAATTGACCAAATATTTGTAATATAAGCATATTTGTACTATACTTACTGGACTATGTAGCCATGATATTTGTAGTGTATGTATATCTATATTTTAGTTTAAGATTGACTCATTTCCATTATACAAACTTCGCACCTGCTATAAAAAATAAGCTTCACAACTATAAAAACTATTCATATAGAAAACACTGGTTGCATTCTTAAAACATTTACATAAATAATCAGATTACATGGCTCTTGACAATATAACTCCATACTCTTAATTACGATTGTAGAGTTATTAAACCCTAATTATCCTCCTTATCTTCTAATATAAACCCTAATTTGAAGCAAATTGAAGCCTAAATGTAAAACACAAATAGTTGGTACCACGTTGGTATCATGTTGGTACCGGTTAAGTAAAAAATAGTTTCTTTTATATATTTTAAATAATTTGAGATGTTATGAATGTTGTGTATTACATGCATAATGTTATAAAGTGTTTTCTCTACAACTTTGAGTAATTTTATAATACATTTTAGATTATCAACTTTTAAATTTAATGAAGTTGATATGATTTTTAATTAATTTATACCATATTTCATTTTTTTTCTTATATTCAAGTATATTATAGTATAGTTATATTAAAAAGTATAAAATTAAACCGAAATAAGAAAATAAATTTTATGAAAAAAAGAAAAAAACATGAAGCCGGTACCAACGTGGTATTAGTACCAAAAAACCGATACCAGTACCGTCCCGCTAAATTCCGTACCGGTACCCACTTTTCCTAAAACTCGGTACCGGTACTAGGCGGTACCGGTACGGTCCCGATCTCATCCCTAGATGGGAGGATGTGCACTTGGTTTGCATCTCGTGATTTGGAGATTTGTGATCACACGCTTAATTGGACTTTGGCAGGGGAGTATTATTCTTTCTCACATCCATGCATTTTTATTTACATCATTTTGCTATGCATTTTTTGTTGCACATTGGGGACAGTGTGCAATTCAAGTGTGGGGAGTGATATACATGAATGTGAACTTTTCTTGTCCTTAATTTTTTGCAAGAATCTCTAACACTAATTTTTATGGCATTTAATAAATCATTTTTGACAAATCAACCAATTAAGCAAGATAATTAAAAAAGGTGTTTTTGCAAAAGAAATAGTCGATAAGAGAAGTGAATGAGCCAAAGCCAAATTTTTTTGTGGTAACTATAAAGCGTGTGAACTAAATGATGAACTACATGCAATACCTTACACACCCCCACCCTCTTCCATTTTCATGAGTGAGTTTTTTTTAGCCATTTTAGCTTTATATCACATCTTAGCTCTTGTTTTTGTGGATTGAGTGTGGCAGATGTTTTATACATCTTAGAACTTGTGCTTTATATACATTTCAAATCACAAGTTAAGACATTGCACAAAAATGATTGAGGCATTAGGATACCCACCTTCTTCGACCTTTTTCATTTGTTTCACCTACCCGAACCTAGCCACTAGACAACCTTGTTGAACCCCACTTGTGCTTTATATTTTTACCCAACCATTTGTATAAAAATCCACTTCACTTTACCACACCTAAACCTTTTATTTTTCACCTACTTTTTGTTAAAAGCCAGTCGTACCTTCTCATTTTTTTAGTTAGCTCAATTAGTCCATTTTTGCTAAGCATGGCCATATGTTTAGTTAAGTATATATGGTTCAATAAAAAAGACAAAAGAAACAAAAAAGAAAAAAAAAGAGAGAAAAAAAAGTGAAAAGAAAAAAAATCGTAGAAAAACAGCTTTTGCCACAATTAAGGTGAAAAGGTACCAAAGAAGAGCAAGTTTTGGGTGCTTTAAGAAAGTTTTGGGTGCTTTAAGATGAGATTCATCTCTTCTTCATTCGGAAAAAGCATAAAGGTTTTATTATTAGTTTTGTATGAACTATTTAGTTACAAAACCGCTGAGTTTTTAACATCTTTTAGCCACTTTTTCCATTCCAAATTCCACAACCTAACCACCACCTAACCAAAACCCAAACTAAGTCCTCTTGATTTATGCAATTGTTTTATTAGTTGATGGAGATTTGATTTTTGCACAAGCTTATGATAATGTATGATTCATTGACTTGGCGTTGAGTGTTCTAAACATACTCCTTACATGTATGTCCAAAAATCAACCGAGTGCGTGTGAACATTGTGAGAGGGTAAGGTTGTGTATGTTAGAGATTCAAGAGGCGAAACATGGCTTATTAGTTACCATTACATTTTTTTATCAATTGCTTCTTTGATTTCGAATAATTGTTTTTACACCTTTTGAAATTATTTTGCTTATAGTTAATTTGTTTATTGTTGTCATTGGAGATCTTGTTCATTTGAGTTTGCTTGAGGACAAGCAAAGTTCAAGTGTAGGGATGTTTGATATGTATTAAAATATACATATTTGTTCTTCACATATATTTAACCCAAAAAAGGTTATTAATCGGTTGTGAATTCATTAGTATAAGTACTTATCTTTGGTTTTTGTGATTTTGCAGCCAAGGTAACCTACCTATGAAAAGAATGAAGAAAAAACGAGTTTCAGTGCAAAAATTGACAAAGTTCAGATTTGAGCATGGTCATGCTCAGACCAAGCACTGGCAGTGCTCAAACTAAGCACAGGCAGTGCACAAGGTAGTGCTGCACATTTTGGTCTGAGCATGGTCATGCTTAGACCAAGCACGGTCATGCTTATATAGACCAAGCACAGTCATGCTCAGATCTTTGAGCCCAGAAGCACAGGCAGTGCACCAGATAGTGCTGCAGATTTTGGTCTGAGCATGTGATTTTCGATCAATTAGGCCATGTTATATGTTTTTTTTGTTAGTTTTATTTTGGGATGAATTTATTCAACTGATTGATTTCGTTCATTGTTAAATAACTAATGATTTTGATTGATCTTCTAGATATTTTGCTAGACGCTTTACAATCTATGCAGGTTTTACAATGATTTTAAAGCACATATAAATCATTAAGTTGATGCATAATACGATAAAGATTTTTTTAAACCAATTTTATTATAAGGGTTCATATATTATGATGTTGTAATTGATTTAAAAGAGGGGTTTAGATCTTGGGAAAATCCAAGTTTTGTTAATTTTATCGAATACTTCATCAAAATATCCTTATTTATCAAAACTCCTTTAATGTCACAATCAGATTAGCCTCCGCCCTCAGCCTTGCCTGCTAACGTCCTCCAACTAGACAGAGGTATATGGCTCCATCATTTTGAAGGCTTAAGGCGAAAGTAAATATTTGGGGGATTTTTTTTAACTTCATGGCCTTATAGAGTAGGGGTGTACGCGGTCCGGTTTTTACGGTTTTTGGATAAAACCGTAACCAAACCATTACTTGCGGCTTTTTACCATTAAAAACCAAAACCAAACCGTTTAAGGTAAAAAACCAAACCTAAACCGAACCATACGAGCGGTTTGGTCCGGTTCGGTTTCGCGGTTTGAGCTTTATATTCCAAGTTTAAGAGCTCTAAAAAACATCTCAAAATCTTATAAACTTTCAAATGTACCGGTATTGAAATTGATTATATATATGAATATTGCAAGATTACCTGTGTGTTCTAACAATATAATGATATATACTTACATATTATATATATAGATTGGGGATTTTCTAAAAAGGCTCAAAACTCTAAGAAGTGTAGGAAGCAATCAACAACAAGCACGTGGCAATGAGAGAAAAAAAACACGGAGGGGCATCTTCGTCATTTATACGCGCGATGCTGAGATGTTCAGTTATGGTGTTTTTTTGGCGCGATGCTGAGATGTTCAGTTATGGTGTTTTTTCACAGCGCGATGCTGAGATGTTCAGTTATGGTGTTTTTTCACAGCGCGATGCTGAGATGTTCAGTTATGGTGTTTTATCACAGCGCGATGCTGAGATGTTCAGTTATGGTGTTTTTTCACAGCGCGATGCTTAGATGTTCAGTTATGGTGTTTTATCACAGCGCGATGCTGAGATGTTCAGTTATGGTGTTTTTTCACAGCGCGATGCTTAGATGTTCAGTTATGGTGTTTTATCACAGCGCGATGCTGAGATGTTCAGTTATGGTGTTTTTTCACAGCGCGATGCTGAGATGTTCAGTTATGGTGTTTTTTATATGCATGTTGAAAACGCACAATGACTAATCTACCCCGGAACCTTATCGCGCGTCATTAAAAACATCATAATATTTACAATATTGCCACCGCGTTAATCTTGACCGTAAACACCCTAAATCTAACGTCCCAGATCGCTTCTTAGTCTTTTTAGAGTTTTAGCCATTTGTAGAAAATCCCTCCCCTATATATATATATATATAATATAATATAATGATTCATATAATGATATTATATATATATATATATATATGATCCATATGCTAGTTATGACCTATTTAACACCAACAAACTAATACATGTTTTAATACTTTACTTACAAAAACTCATATTTGAGATCTAATATATATATGGTTTATTGGATTTTAATACTCCCAACTATGGGGTATTGGCCGTTGTCACTCTCAACTAAGACCCTCACTGTCATCACTCCCAACTTAACACTACACTTGTTTTATCACCCCCATCATTAAAAAACACTAACATCATTAGTGTTTGGGCCAAAAATGTCATTTTGTTAACTTAAGGGGGTGAATGAATGTTTTGTTTAATATATATATATATATATATATATATATATATATATATATATATATATATATATATATATATATATATATATATATATATACACACACACACATACCCATCACTACTACCCATCACCACCACCACCACGATCTCCGGTCACCACCACCACCACCACCATCTCCGGTCACCACCATCACCATCACTAACAAACATAATGTCGAAAACAAACTATAGATCACAATCCTTCTCTTCAAACTTGCAGTAAAACCACCACATAACCGAATGAAAAATGTTCATCCAACTAATTTATCTCTAAACACAAAAGGCGTCTAAGTATATTCAAAGTTTAGCCTTACGGTTTAGAGTTAATTGCCGGCGTAAGTTGTAAACCACCGTCGCCGCCACCACCACCGGAAACACCGTCGTCTCTAGACCTCTTCATCACTGTAAAAGAAAAACACTCACAGTCCTCAAAATGAACAATCAAAAACACCTAAAAGACTAAAAAAACCTAATTCACCAATCTAAAACAACGCATACGAACAACTGCTTACTCCTCTATACAAATCACCGTCAACAATTCCTTATCCTTCTAAACAAACTCCAGCATTAAACCTTGAACTCGGAGAAAAGTAAATAATCTTACAACAAACGATATGGAGGTGGTGGTGACCGGATATGGTGGTGGTGGTGATCGGACATGATTGTGGTGGTGACCGGAGAAGGTGCTGCTCGTGGTGATTGGTATATATATATTTTAAATAAAACATTTATTTACCCCCTTAAGTTAACAAATTGACACTTTTGGTCAAAACACTAACGATGTTAGTGTTTTTTAACGACGGGGGTAATACAGCAAGTGTAGTGTTAAATTGAGAGTGGTGACAGTGAGGGTCTTAGTTGGGAGTGGCAGCGGCCAATACCCCATAGTTAGGAGTATTAAAATCCAATAACCCTATATCTATACTATATATAATGTAGATTGGAAGGGTATTTTAAGATACCCAAAAAATAAGAACGCATATAAGTGTTAATGCATAGTGTACAAGCCAAATTAAGGGTATTATGGTACTTTTAACTTTAATTACAAATTATCCCCTTAATTTAATTACACTTGAAACCTTCACCTTTAATTAAATCATGTTTAATTAATTAGTAGTTTCAATTTTTCCCCTCATTTATAAACTTTTTAATTCTTTTACGTATTTCCATCATATCTCTTAAACTATGATGTTTTAAAATTTTCCGTAGGTAACATTGCGACCTCCTCATTATTGTTGACGTTTTGATGTTTCTTTTGTTCAATATCAACATGTGAATTAAAATGTAAAAGTAGTTAATCTGTCACACCCCCAATTTCCACTAACGGAGTTCTACCGTTTAGGGCGTGACATGTCAGGATCTCATTGCCATTAGTTACATTGAACGACCTCTATATGAATTTTAAAACCAACATTAACAAAAACCAAGTTTAAAATATATTTCAGTGCGGAAACATAAATAAAAATCCAACATTCAATGCGTAAACCACGCATCCAAAAACAAAGTTTAATAAAATAAAAAGAGTTTTTAATGCAACTACGACTCCACCAAACATGCTCCTAATCCGTGCACAGTACCTGAGAAAGACATGCTAAATCGTGTCAACACTAGGTTGGTGAGTTCACAGGTTTAGATAATCATAAAAATCAACAACAACAGCCGATAATGTAAAATACAATTATATCGTTGGGTAGCGAACCCAGTTTCTTATTATTTAAGCGTTTCGATACCGAGCTGACTGAAATTTATATGCGCCTCGACACCATTGCTACAACAATGGACCAACAACATAGGACAATTCACACCTACCCGGCTCCCAGCCGAGGGTGGGGTTTGTCAAACCCAGTAGTACTACCCGAACTTCCTCGCTATACCACGTATATTAACGGCTCGAAGATTTAGTGAGGACTTGACAACTTGTTACGTTTACGCTTAATAATCAAGAGATATAAAGTAAATACCATTATCAAATTTAGTTTTGTGCATGCTTTCTCCCCCAACAGGAAAATAGTAAAAGGGGCCGTGAAACTCACCTTGGGTTACGCGGCTACAAATAATTAGCAAAAACTATAACTTCCAAGTTCGACCAACAGCATGTATGAATTCTACTAATTAGATATAAATTACTCTAATATAGTTCACGTTTGGTTTCGCGTTCCCGGTTCGGTTTCGTATCCAGAACCCACTTATTAAAAGATCATGTTATAAATTTGATTTTGACATGAGCCTCGACTAAAATGTTTAGACTCATCACTTTTAAGTCCAGTTAAATACAAACCACACTTATACATGCAATTAACATAAAATGCACATATATTTATATATGTATTATTTTCATACGGACTAACACACATTAAGCAGTCATACACCCGCCTATACATTATCATCTAATCATACATATAATAATGTGCCACACACACACACACACATATATATATATATATATATATATATATACATCGACCTTAATTTCACCTACAAGGACACTACAATACATATTCATTGTATGGTTTTCCTTATTCTAACATTCACATTTACATACCCGTGTAAGTTGTATATTAGAGTTCATCATGAGTGCAAATAAATGAAGTGATGGGTGCTAAAATAAATAAAACTTTTTTTGTTACAAGTACCAATTAAGTTCCAACACACATTAACGTACATACATAATCTATGATATATATATATTATATGGTACATATGCATACATACATATATATATATAATCTCATACGCATCAAGTGTAAACCCACAAAGTATACTCATATATATATATGCATATAATCTGTTTTGTGGATTTCAATTCCAATTTACAACACATATAAAAGCATGCATATATTAACATATACCTTCACAATCTCTACAACTTAACTTACTATGTCAACTATATATGTACATTCATGATTCATAAAAGCATGTATATACTTATCATACATTCACAAACCCACTGACCACGTACACATATATATAACACATGAATCTCGTATATATATACCCAGCGCACTTGTATATCTATATACACACTCGCAACGAACCCGTTAAATTCAAACCGCCACCCGAAACGAAACCGAAACCGCACGGAAACAATCAAACGAGTTAACAAACGGAATAAAAACTAACCGGAATAGTTCGCGAGAGACAAAGAAAACTTCACCGGCGAGTTGCGGTTGTAGCGGTGGTTTGTGGTAGTTGTACGCGGTCGTCCACGGTTCCGAATAGCAGCCGCAGATGACGATGATTGATGCGGTGGTTGCCGGAGATATAGCGGAGGACGATGCTACTGCTCGAAGATGACGGCACGGTTGTGGTTAAGACGATTTAGGGTCTGCGATTTATGTTGGAGGGATACGGATGAAGACGAGGGATTTATGGGGAGGGTTGGGTTATATGATGGCATGTAATTCAAAAGTTACATCAAGGTCCCTCTACTTTTAATTATATTTTACTTGTTCCCAAAATTAATAAGTTTAACTTTTATTTAATTACTAATTGAACCCATAGTTTTTACGATGTAAATAGTTTATGAAATTATCTCGTTTATTCTTCGGTACGTATTCGAGTTATAAGAAGTTGTAATTCCCCAAAGTACTAACGGTTAACGTCACTTGTTGTAATATAAAAATTCCTCGAAATATCCTCTTGTAAAAAAATAGTCATTTAGATAAATACTAAAATAAATATATTTAATTTATAATGGCATTATGTATGAAAAGGGTTCCATGTTAATAAAGGCTAATGGAATTTGGTTAAGTTGGATTAATGGCGTTAACTTGAAATTGTCGGGTATCACATCATCCCCTTGTTGAAAGAATTTTGGTCTCGAAAATTGGGTAAGGTTGGTTGAAGTTTGAGGTTGCAAGGAAGAAAAGAAAAGAAAACTTTTGGGTTGTCGCATCATCTCTTTGTTGAAGGAATTTCGTCCCGAAATTTTAGTAATGGCAAATCACTTCCGTTTTGGGTCAAAGAGAACTAATAGTTGATGTGAGTTGTGAGTTGTTTTAACTATATTTTCACGAGTTAACTATACAAAGTAGTTAGGTAAGTTTGGGTCGAATTTGGTAACTTGTAAGGTTTATAGGACACCCAATTTCTATCGGTTTAAATGTTGAAAGAGTAGAGGGAGTGGGTGAGGAAGATGGAGTGTCAGAAACTACAAGTTTTTACCAGGAGCGTGAGAGGGAGTTAATGATAATGATATATCTTATACGTATAAATATAATGTCTAACTACTACGCTTCATTATCTGCGTTAGTTTAACTATTATAGCTTGTACGGTTATAGTCTAGGATGAACTTTTTTTTTTTTTACTATTGTTATTTAAAGATAGGCTTTTGCTTTAGATAAATCTGAGTAGACTTTTTGATTTATTTATTATTATTTTTTTTTGTATTACCCACACGACGGGCTTTTGCCAGGATCCTCATGTATCTATAAATTCACCATTACGTTGCGCACCCGTAATGGTCAATTTACATCACATGACCATCCTAACCTGCTTCCCATTGCATGGTTTACCTATATGTTTTGTCTTTCTTATTGTTTAGTACTTATCTGTATGGTATTTTATTCCATTTTAAGTATATGACATGTCTAACGAAATTAGGATATAATGATATTTATAAATATACACTACATGTGAAAGATACAAATAGATGCCTAGTGTGACGTACTTATAGGGAAAACATATAAGCAAGTGGATAACATACTCATTACACCTACTAATTTCACACAACTAATAATATGTTGTAGCACATAATAGGTCTCATATCAAGTAACATGTTTTAGCACAAAATGTGTCATGTGATGTGTGATAAAGGGTAATAGGTTATACAACAGTCAAGTCAAGACTTCACAATAATGATGTTTCAGTCAATAATCTAGTTCATTTGTTCCTGTATCCCTATTCATTAGATGATGGTCACTGCCTATTGGTTGTCATATGGTTAAGTAACTATAAAAGTGTTTTCATTAGGCTCTGATCTACACTGGTTTGTGCCATCATGATATGAGTTATAACTTCTAATTTCAAAACAGTTTTAGGTTTCCAACATCATAATGAGTCAACATAGTTGTGATCAACATAACTTATGTATACTTCAGTAATAAAGGTATGAGGCTAGGAAGTACATATTTAGTTCAAGCATCGCTAACAGAGCAGATTATTATAGTGTTCTTTAAAGTTTTACTTAATCCAACTTAACTATGCAGGTCGCCAAGTCAAGTCATGTCGATAGGCATACAATGCTAGTCTATATGTGTATGTTATAGCTAAGTGGGTGTATAAATGGAATACTACTTCAGTGTCTCTAGTTATAGTAAAAAAATATGTTTTGACCCAAAGATGAAGAAATATTTGCAATGAAATTTATCTAAATGAGTGCCAATTATGTGAATGCATAAGTGTAACTAATGCAATATGCAGTTATAGTCTAGAATGCAATGCAATGCAAACCTAGTTCGCTATAACCAAGGGCTCTGATACCAATCTGTCACACCCCCAATTTCCACTAACGGAGTTCTACCGTTTAGGGCGTGACATGTCAGGATCTCATTGCCATTAGTTAC
This sequence comes from Tagetes erecta, assembly GCA_030867185.1. Classification (NCBI taxonomy): domain Eukaryota; kingdom Viridiplantae; phylum Streptophyta; class Magnoliopsida; order Asterales; family Asteraceae; genus Tagetes; species Tagetes erecta. The sequence continues at coordinate 11,551,982 of CM061496.1, read as the reverse complement.
ATTGAACGACCTCTATATGAATTTTAAAACCAACATTAACAAAAACCAAGTTTAAAATATATTTCAGTGCGGAAACATAAATAAAAATCCAACATTCAATGCGTAAACCACGCATCCAAAAACAAAGTTTAATAAAATAAAAAGAGTTTTTAATGCAACTACGACTCCACCAAACATGCTCCTAATCCGTGCACAGTACCTGAGAAAGACATGCTAAATCGTGTCAACACTAGGTTGGTGAGTTCACAGGTTTAGATAATCATAAAAATCAACAACAACAGCCGATAATGTAAAATACAATTATATCGTTGGGTAGCGAACCCAGTTTCTTATTATTTAAGCGTTTCGATACCGAGCTGACTGAAATTTATATGCGCCTCGACACCATTGCTACAACAATGGACCAACAACATAGGACAATTCACACCTACCCGGCTCCCAGCCGAGGGTGGGGTTTGTCAAACCCAGTAGTACTACCCGAACTTCCTCGCTATACCACGTATATTAACGGCTCGAAGATTTAGTGAGGACTTGACAACTTGTTACGTTTACGCTTAATAATCAAGAGATATAAAGTAAATACCATTATCAAATTTAGTTTTGTGCATGCTTTCTCCCCCAACAGGAAAATAGTAAAAGGGGCCGTGAAACTCACCTTGGGTTACGCGGCTACAAATAATTAGCAAAAACTATAACTTCCAAGTTCGACCAACAGCCTGTATGAATTCTACTAATTAGATATAAATTACTCTAATATAGTTCACGTTTGGTTTCGCGTTCCCGGTTCGGTTTCGTATCCAGAACCCACTTATTAAAAGATCATGTTATAAATTTGATTTTGACATGAGCCTCGACTAAAATGTTTAGACTCATCACTTTTAAGTCCAGTTAAATACAAACCACACTTATACATGCAATTAACATAAAATGCACATATATTTATATATGTATTATTTTCATACGGACTAACACACATTAAGCAGTCATACACCCGCCTATACATTATCATCTAATCATACATATAATAATGTGCCACACACACACACACACATATATATATATATATATATATATATATATATATAGGGGCACCTTCATTTGAGAACTCATTTTTTGGAAAGAACTAAGTGAGAACCGCTTTAACCGTTATATTTTTTATTATCTAAATTGACAAAAATCCTTGTAAACCTACTAATTTTAAGATTTGATTATAAAAATATGATTTGTAAAGTTTTTTGTTGAAATGCATATATGCACCCACATTATATGTGCAAATATGCACATTTTTAGTTTTTAATAAAAAACCGAGGAGAGAGGTGATAAAATTCAAGAAACATAGATACAATAGTAATAAATCATCTTCTTTTTGCTTTACCATTGTTTTTGAAGCAATATGTACACGACTTATATGGTTCTCACTGGTTCTTTCCAAATTTATGGTTCTCATTTGAAGGTAACACTATATATATATATATATATATATATATATATATATATATACATCGACCTTAATTTCACCTACAAGGACACTACAATACATATTCATTGTATGGTTTTCCTTATTCTAACATTCACATTTACATACCCGTGTAAGTTGTATATTAGAGTTCATCATGAGTGCAAATAAATGAAGTGATGGGTGCTAAAATAAATAAAACTTTTTTTGTTACAAGTACCAATTAAGTTCCAACACACATTAACGTACATACATAATCTATGATATATATATATTATATGGTACATATGCATACATACATATATATATATAATCTCATACGCATCAAGTGTAAACCCACAAAGTATACTCATATATATATATGCATATAATCTGTTTTGTGGATTTCAATTCCAATTTACAACACATATAAAAGCATGCATATATTAACATATACCTTCACAATCTCTACAACTTAACTTACTATGTCAACTATATATGTACATTCATGATTCATAAAAGCATGTATATACTTATCATACATTCACAAACCCACTGACCACGTACACATATATATAACACATGAATCTCGTATATATATACCCAGCGCACTTGTATATCTATATACACACTCGCAACGAACCCGTTAAATTCAAACCGCCACCCGAAACGAAACCGAAACCGCACGGAAACAATCAAACGAGTTAACAAACGGAATAAAAACTAACCGGAATAGTTCGCGAGAGACAAAGAAAACTTCACCGGCGAGTTGCGGTTGTAGCGGTGGTTTGTGGTAGTTGTACGCGGTCGTCCACGGTTCCGAATAGCAGCCGCAGATGACGATGATTGATGCGGTGGTTGCCGGAGATATAGCGGAGGACGATGCTACTGCTCGAAGATGACGGCACGGTTGTGGTTAAGACGATTTAGGGTCTGCGATTTATGTTGGAGGGATACGGATGAAGACGAGGGATTTATGGGGAGGGTTGGGTTATATGATGGCATGTAATTCAAAAGTTACATCAAGTTCCCTCTACTTTTAATTATATTTTACTTGTTCCCAAAGTTAATAAGTTTAACTTTTATTTAATTACTAATTGAACCCATAGTTTTTACGATGTAAATAGTTTATGAAATTATCTCGTTTATTCTTCGGTACGTATTCGAGTTATAAGAAGTTGTAATTCCCCAAAGTACTAACGGTTAACGTCACTTGTTGTAATATAAAAATTTCTCGAAATATCCTCTTGTAAAAAAATAGTCATTTAGATAAATACTAAAATAAATATATTTAATTTATAATGGCATTATGTATGAAAAGGGTTCCATGTTAATAAAGGCTAATGGAATTTGGTTAAGTTGGATTAATGGCGTTAACTTGAAATTGTCGGGTATCACATAATGCTTTAGTATACAGCTATTAATGCTTTTACATAAACTTGGTTAGTTGATTTAAGATGTAGAGCAGATTAATACGTTAGTGTACAACATTATATTTTATGTATTTTCAAATGATCGTAGCTAAAAAAAGAGAAATTATTATATATTAAAACGTTTACTTTTTATTGTCCTCATATTTCTCAGTGATTTGTTGCTTTTTTTGACCAAATTAGAAAAATTCAATGAAATGTAACAAAAATAAAATTGTATTACTAACATTTTGTTTGTGTTGTTCTTAGATTTTTTAAGAATTGCTTCACCTTTTTTGTTTGGTTTTGGAATTTAAACAAAAATTTTACAAGTTTGTTGTGACGAGACCTTACGATAATATAAATGTAGATTAGAGTGTACTTGCACATTGTGACAGAGGAGTTAAAGTTTGTAAAACCTGGTTTCAACAACTTGTATATTATTATTCACCTTCTAGGAAAGTTTACGATGAAATTTTAGTTACAATTTTTTCCCATTTCCTACATGATTATAATTTTTTATGTATTTCTATTATATCTTTTAAACTATAATGTTTTAGAAAAATATGAATGTACCGTGACGACATGCTATTTTTGTCAATGCTTCGATGTTTGTTTTACCCAAAATCATAATAATGTACAGTATTTATTGCTTTAGTGCACAACTGATTAATGTTTTGACCAAAACTTAGTCCATTGGTTAAGTTGTACAACTGATTAATGCGTTCGTGTAAGCATCAAATTTTAAATATTTTTATGTTGTTGTACTTTTGAATTTTAAATATTTGAAAAAGATTGTAAACATCACACGAATTTCATTCATTCATTAACTAGGTTTAACACCCGTGTGTTACACACGGGTTAAATAAAAATATTTATAAAGAAATTATAATCATTATGTTTAAAGATTTGTAATTTGTAAATATTTAATATTTAAGGATATTGCTTCATCAACTCATTGCATGACAATAAAATTTTACCTCTCACATGTTTTTCCTATTATGGATTAAAAATTTTCCCCCAAAAGTTATCCCTTAAAACCTTGATTTATTATATAGATTAGTTATAAATATTTTCAAATTATTATGATCTTGTATTATTGTAAGTAGTTGCATATAAAATTAACTAGATTAGTACCCGTTTACTATACGGAATTTTGGTTTTATAGGTTTTAACTAAATTTATATATCAAATTTATTTCTAACATATCAACTATTAAATCGGTTTGGATATTTAAAAATATTTTCCTAGCAAAGCATATGCTATAATAATTGAGATGATCTATGATAATTGTAAAAATTTTATGTAAACATATCGGGTTAAGAGATAACTCATGATAATTGGTAAATTTTTTATTTGAATATATCGGATTAAGAGATAATTTATGATAATTGATGAATTTTTAATTTGAACATATCGGGTTATTTTGAATGTGAAGTATACCATAACTTGTATTGAAATCCTCCATCAAATTAAATTCGTGTGTGACACCTAAGCAAAATCCTATGTGGAGTAGTTAAAATGTTGACATGTGGATGCGTTACTCAATTGTTAAAAATGTTTTTGGATTTTAATATTCCCAACTATGGGGTATTGATCGTTGTCACTCCCAACTAAGACCATCTGTCTCACCACTCTCAACTTAACATTACACATGTTGTATCATTCGCGTAGTTAAAAGTGTTATATTTATAAGTTGAGTGGAAAATAATTTAATAATTATATATATCTCACCAACACTAACTCCGGTCACCACCTCCAGCTCCGGTTTTGTTAATTGTTCTAGGTTTAGGTTCACTATTAGTATTTGACTGAAAGATGGTGAGGATGATGATCTTTCCATTGAAGAAATCCAATTTGGATAACATTCTTCCGTCGAGGCATGAGCCCACGTATGGACACCGACGCTTACAATATGGACAATGACGCATGAATTTACCCTTTCCTTAACCATATGGATCTCTAATCATTGTTTAACACATATTTTCGTATTCGTTAGAACTTTATTGAATCGGTGGTTTCTTCGACTACTTGATAATTTCAATGCTAAATTTATAGTAACCTGACATGTGTAATACTTATGAAGTTTATCAATCACTAATTCACCATGATGCTGCTAACCTAATATGTTTTCAAAACACAAACATAATACACTTTAGTAAAATTACGTGGATAGTAAAATGTCACACCCCTAACGATGGCGAAATTCTTAAGGCAAACGAAGTGAATAATCGTTCATAGCTCATGCCAAATATTACACGAAACACCCAACGTCAAGTGTCGCCGGCAATATTATACCCGCTGCATCGCGCGGGTCCTTACTAGTATATATACACACACACACACACATGTGCATACGGTCCGGTCCGGTTTTTTACAAACGGTTTTTGGTATAAACCGTAAACCAAACCGTTCATAACGGTCCGATCCGGTTTTTTACGAACGGTTTTTTGTATAAACATAAACCGACCGCGAAACCAAACCGTTAAACGGTTTGGGCGGTTTCGCGGTTTGGAACCGAACCGTGTACACCCCTATTATAATAGAGTATTCTTCATCTTTCAAACATAGGGCCGACTATAATAAGCTAAATAAATAGTTAGTCAAAAACATATAGAAAAATTTAGTTAGTCAAAAACATATGTTCATATGAATTCGCACTTTTCATTTTAGGATGCTTACAAGAGTGAATGAAGAAGAAAAGCAAGACTTTAATATAATAAAAGAATTTATATACTTGTTCATTAAATCACCAAAAATTACAAAGTACCACTTGTTAAGAATTAAATTAAACTAACTAGTGCGAGAGCGGTTTCTCAGTCACCGATTTAAGTTTCCAAAGAGAAATACTTAAACAAAATAATCTGAGGGGTTAATAAAAACACCTAGACTAACTTCACACAAAAATTGTACACCTTTATGTTTATGTTAGTATTATTGAAATCAATGGTACCAAAGGATTTCATGTAGGGTGCTACTATTCATACCATCTTATTTCATGTTATTACTTGTTGTACCCTCTTTTAAACTTTTAGAAAAATACAACTTTAATCTTATATATTCTCTTTACGGTTTTTTGGTATTTTACTATGATAAATAAAACAAACTTGGTTCTTAATATTATTTCCCTTTCTATTCGTTCACAATTTTCAAAATTAAAAGATAATTGTTTGTTGAATCAAGAATCATATCAAATACATCGTTTTGTTACATACAAATACATCATAATCGTTACATACATTTATCCTATTGTTCAATTTTTTTAATCTAATAATTTTTTTCAATTAAACAGTATTTATATTATTAAAGTATCAAGTTTGAATTATAAAACAACAAGGACATCCATAACTCGATTCATCTCTATATAATATTAGGTACACAAATACATAAGAACTTGCATCACTATACTCAGAAATAAAATTTGCCGCCGCCTCTTCATAAACTATGAGTTCGAAAGATGTCTGTATTTTCTACCGATCAGGTATATTTTTACTTAGAATTTGAAGTTAAGATTATAAGTTTGGTAGATTATAATAAACATAACGTTGAATTAAAAAGCTGAATCAATTACCAGTATGTGCCATGTGACCATATAGTTGCGTATGAATAAATTGTTAAGTTTAGTATATGAATCAACTTGTGTTCGAATATATGCTTTGTCATGCTTCTTTTGTAAATCGATATAAATAGGTGTTTAAATATCGTGAGGATTTGATGGAATGGGTTAAAAACATTGCACGTAGTCTTGGTTACGTTATAATCACCAAAAGATCAAAAACAAGATCAAGTGGTTACGTGTCTACAGTCACATTTATGTGTGATCGTTATGGTGTATATAAATTAGTTATATAGACCCAAGTAGAGCTACAGGTACCAAAAAAATTAATTGTCCATTTGAATTAGGAGGAAAATATACAAAAGAGTATGATTCTTGAAGTTTACATGTGATATGCAATAAACATAATCATCCACCAGCACAACATATGGAGGGACATTCATTCGCAAAACGATTAACATGTAATGAAACCCAAATGGTGTCGGTTTTCACAAGGAAGCATGTTGCGCCAAGAGATATTCTAGGAGTTATAAAGGACCGGAATAAAAATAATGTCTCTACACTTAAAACCATTTACAATGCATGTGATAAAATCTGAACTGACGGATTACGAAGGGAAAAGTCCTATGCAATTTCTTATATCTCATTTACGTGACAATGGTTACAAGTTTATTGAGCATGAAAATGTTGTATCAAAAGAGTTAGAAGGCTTACTTTTCATTCATCGAACATAATTTGAATTATTGCGTGCATTTCCACATGTGTTACTAATGGATGTCACATATAAGACAAACCAATATAATATGCCTTTTATGGAAATTGTTGGCGTTAACTCTACCCAAATGACATTTTGCATATCTTTTGCATTTATGCCTAACGAAACCAAGGAGAGTTACATTTGGGAATTGAGATGTCTAGATTCAGCATTAGATGAGTATATGAAACCACGAGTTATAGTTTTCCTAAATACTACCTGTTTACTTTGTAGACGGCACATCTCTTAAAGTATATTCAAGAAATGCAAACGATCATAAAATGGCTACATGAGTGCACAGTATGATGACCTAAGACACACCAAAAATTGGCTGAAAGTGGCCCCTGCACCAGCTCAACATTGGATCCTAATGCCCTACATGGGAAACTTGATTGCTCAAAGATTTGGTGTCATTGTTCACCTTTTAAGCATTAATGGTTGTCAAATGTTCTTCCCCTTATGGGTTGATTGGGAGATTCATATACCTTATCAATTTGTGTCAATTGTTCATGTAAATGATAACTATTTCATGAACGTTAAGTTAGATAGAGATTATCTGATGCCTACATCAAGTCATCTATGGAGTTGTAACCGTAATAAAGCCGCAGCGGAATGAGAGAAAATCTGCATCTCTCGTATCACACAATATAACACGATAAAAGATAATACCAAAAAAAACAATTACATCAATTTGCTCTGATTGTTAATAGCTGAATTTAAGTTAATTTGTTTACTACTATGTTATATTATTAAGTAACATGTTTTATTGTTTTTAGGTGAAAGTAATATAAACTTAAAAAATACTTACAACCGATGACATGTTCATAGAAAAATGAAAACCCTTTTTTTATCGGACTTTTAAAAAAAATTCAAAATAAACTTTAATATAATACTGAATCTGTTGACCGCATGTAGGGTGGTACTTCACCATGTCATTATTCGTACTTTGTTTATCTTGTAATAGATTAGTCGTATTTCGTTTCCGCTGTAATAGTTAGATTAGTCTATGTTTTAGTCACTTTGTTGCTTGTTTATGCGACACTGCATGCGACACTATAGTGTCGCATGCAGCTTGTCTTAGTATTAGCGAGCAAGCAGTGTCGCCTATGCGACACTGCCTGCGACACTAGCTACTATATATATAGTTGTTTTAGGGCATTTTATACACAACTCTTGGATCATATTGAATACACTTTACACCTTTTGTTTGTGAGTTCGAATCTGGTTGTTTATAGCAAGGAATTGTTTGATTTATATCTTTGTTTCTTCATTCCTATTCTACTTCATCTAATTACCTTCTAATTAATCATTTGTTAATGGGTTATAATGGTTTGTGTGAGTTTTGGTCACAAATCACAATCAATTGTTGCTAGATCTAGTGGTATCAATTATTGTGATCTGATCTATATCATATATAGCACGGATTAACGATCTATTGGACCAACAATATGGTATCAGAGACATTGTGCTCATGATTTGTGGTTTTTGAGGATTTTTAGATAATATTCACTTTTCATTAATTCTGGATCTAATCTGTTATGAATTAGTATGCAAGTGAATTGAGATATGTGTGATTTTCGTTTTAGAATCAATCTACATCTTCAGATCTATCATCATCATATAGATCTGAGTGTTTGGAGTGATTTTAGTACATTTTCATAGGTTTTGGACAAAAGACTTTTTCAATCAAATTGGATCTTTATTATTGTTGTTATGGACTGAATTTGGATTGGAATTGCTTTACTTTTGTATTGTGAATCAATCGGAATCATCATATCATCAATTGAATCTGATTGGAGTTTTCTGTGGTGATTTGTGTGTGTTTTGCGTGGAGAAGAGGTTTTTCAGATTCATCTTGCGACACTAGGTGTTCATCTTGCGACACTAGTGTGCTTGCGACACTACTGAAATTCTGTTGTTGATCACTGTGTGACCGGCTTGTATCCTAATTGAAAGAAAGTTCACGACATTGTCACTGACATTGTGTTCGACACTATCCCTGACACTATCAACGACATTGTGCCCGACACTGTGCTCGACATTGCTTCCGACATTACACCCGACATTGTACCCGAAATTACCCTGAACGAAAGTTCAAAGTGCTTTGGCAATAGTGTCTGCGACACTTGCAAATTTTGCGACACTGGTCCTTCTGCGACACTACTGATATTTGGGACACTACTGTATGAATAAAATGTCAATGTCTTTTACCCTTGCTGACTTGGAAAGCGGATCACCAAATAGAACACCAAAACTGATCAATGGAGATAACTTTGAGGATTGGAAGAGAAGGTTAAGGACATTTTACTTATACACTGATCATACCCAATGGGATTCCATCGAAAAGGGGCCACACATTCCCGTCACAACTGTTGGTGACGCAACTGTCAGAAATACAAACCCTGAAACTTACAATGAAAGAGATAAGAAACTGATAGATCGTGACAACAAAGCTTTTGGTGCTTTAACACTGTGTTTGAGTTCAGAGATATACAATCGTTTTGGAGATCAGAAAAATGCCAAGGATTTGTACGATGCTCTTTGTGAGTTTTATGATGGGAACATTGATCTTCAGAAAGATAAGGGGGTTCAGGCACAAAAAGAGTTTAATTCTTTTATGGGTCTTAGAAATGAGAAAATCTCTGATCTCACAAACCGTTTCCTAACAGTCACTAGCAATTTGAAGAAATATGAGCAATTGACTATAGTTGAACAAGTGACAAAACTGTTGGACTCACTCCCTCTTGAATGGAGTTTGCAGGTCAGAATGTTGAAGCAAGAAAAGATGTTTACTGAATATAAGCTCATGGACGTTATTAACAAACTGAAATCTTTCGAGCTTGATATCAAAAGGAGAGAGTACAGTCAGGTCGTCTACCCTTCAATACAAACCCAGAACGCTGCATTACTCTCATCCACATCTGAACACTCAATAAACAACTCTGGTTTCTCATATATCTCAGGAGGTGGTTCATCGGAACAAAAGAGTGTTGGAAAGGAACCAGTTGCATCTCAAGTCCCTAATGACATGATGGCCTTGTTTGGAATGTTTGTAAACAGCTATGAAGCCTTAATTGCCGGAGATGTCAAGGGAAAAGGCATCACAATGGAGGATATGTTGCAAGTTGACCCAGATGACATTGAAGAAGCAGATATACAATGGCAAATGGGTATGTTGACTGTCAGGGAAGCACGTTTTATGGAGAGAACTGGGAAAAGAAACTTCGGTAACCAAAATGCAAAGGTTGGGTCTGACAAATCTAAACTCCGATGTTTCAATTGCAAACAACTCGGACATTTCAAGAGAGATTGCCCATCACCAATTGTGTTTGAACCACCATCTCCTAACACAAGAAATGTTGTTGTTGAAAGAGGAAACACCAGTTACACAAGAGAGACTGCCTTGTTGACAAACTTTGACTGGAGTGCTGAGATTGCAGAATTTCAGGAAGAAATTAACCATGCTCTTGTTGCTGAGACCATACTGAATGCAGGAAGCGAATCTGAGAAAATTATCAATCAGGCAACTGAAGAGAGCAAAAAGGAAGAAACTGTAAAAGCTGAGAAAGAAAGGAAGGAGACTGAAGATGAGAAGGAGGAAGAAAGGAAGAAAAGTACACCCGCTTGTAACTGTGAAAAGGCTCTAGCCACCAAGAAGATTATCATGGGCCTTCCTTATGAGGTAATCCAAGACATGTGTTCATCGGCTTGTCGGGTTCGACTTTTTGGTGTATATAAGGCTAATCGTTTGTTATTAACTAATCAAGCTGAACTTAATACTATTAATTCGGATCTTAAAAAGAATGAGGTGAACTATTATGTAAAACTTAACGAAGCTTTACAAGAATAGATCACTTAAATAGAAAACTTCTTGAAAAGAATGTTGAAGTTAACCTACTTGATGAACGTGTTAAACTTGCTGAATTTGAAAGCAGTAAACTTCAAACTAAACTTGATAGATGGACCATTTCTGGTATGAAAAGGGAGGAACTAAATTGTAGGCAAAGAGGAGCTCGAATCAAAACAGGTTTAGGATATGATGAGTTTCCTCGTGTTTATCCTCCACCTAGCACTTATTGTTATTCTCCTATACCCAAACCTCATCCCACTAATGATTTAATTGCAGAACACACTAACAATCTATTTGCAGGTTTAGAAGGAGTTAATCGTCAGGAGGTTCGAGAGGAGTACGAATATGGTGCTTCAACAGGATTAGGATGCTCTGTTTCCAGTTGTAGTTTAAATTCAAAGAAGTCTACTTTAGACAATAGTAGTAGTTTGAGTGATGTGTTAAGTGATTCAAGTAGTTTAAACTTTAAACCGTCTGTACTAAACTTTGACAATGATGTGTGTGCTCTGAATGCTGTTAATGATGATCATGTTTCTTTCGTTGAATCTAATGATGTGTTGCCAAATAAAAACTGCTTTGAAAAATTTGTCCCAACCCCAATACCGACTTTAACTCCAATCCGCATAACCAAACCCGTTGAGAAAACAACAACTCTGAGATGAATCATGTTAAAGACACAGGTAATGAAGCTAGCACATCAAAAGGAAAAACAAAAGACATGTATGTTTCTTTTAGTGATTCAGACACAAACATGTCTAAATATGATGAAGAAATTGTGATTTATCCCATTTCCATCGGTAATTCTAGAAAGAAATGTTTTAAATCACATTGTATCCGCTGCGGTAAGGACACCCACATTGTTAAGAACTGTCCGGAACTCATTCAAAAGGGTGTAAATAATTCTAGTTTAACTAATCGATTCAATAGGTTTGTAAATAATCATTTTTATGCTAATTTTTCTTTGTTTAAACCCAAGTCTTCTAAGGCATGGGTTCCTGTTTCTAATTGATTTTTTTTGTTTTGTTATGTCAGGAACGTCGGAGGAAGCCAAATAGTTTGTGGCATGTAGATAGTGGATGTTCTCGACATATGACTGGTTTGAAAGATCTGCTTACTAATTTTCGTGTAATTAATGGTGGGTATGTGGCGTTTGCCGGAGATAAGAAAGGGGGAAAAATGATCGGTCAAGGTGAGGTATCGAATGGATCATTGACATTAGAGAAAGTGAACTATGTTCCAGAACTGCACTTTAACCTGCTGAGCGTATCTCAAATTTGTGATAAGAATATTCCGGTTCTCTTTAAATCCACTGAATGCTTATTTCTGAAGCCGGATTTCTCTGTTTCCGAAGAAATGATCTTGATGCGCGCACCAAGGAAGAATGACACATACTTGCTTGACATTAATTCAAAGGAGTCAACTTCCACTGTCACATGCTTATTATCAAAAGCTTCTTCCTCAGAAGTATTTTTATGGCACCGAAAACTTGGTCATGTTAATTTTGATAATATTAATAAACTTGTTAAACATAATCTAGTTCGTGGCTTGCCCATAAAAGATTTTTCGGTAGTTGAGAAATGTATGGCATGTGCTAAGGGGAAACAACATAAGAAATCTCACAAGTCTAAAACGATCAATTCTATTTTTTGTCCTCTTGAATTATTACATGCTGACTTGTTTGGACCAATCAGTGTCAAAAGCATTGCTAAAAAATCTTAGTGTTTGGTTGTTACAGATGATTTCTCAAGATATTCTTTGGTATGCTTTCTTGCTAATAAAGGGGAGACCGCAGGAGCCTTCAAGATTCTGATTCTGAAGATTGAAACCATTAGCGGGAAGAAGGTGAAAGCTATTCGGAGTGATAATGGGACGGAGTTTCGAAATCACATTTTTGACTCATTCTATGAGGAAAAGGGTATATTGAGACAGTACAGCGCCGCACGGACACCTCAGCAGAATGGAGTGGCTGAACGCAAAAACAGAACCTTAGTGGAAGTTGTAAGGACGATGTTGATCGAGTCAATACTTCTAATCATTTTCTGGGCTGAGGCTGTAAAATTGTGCGTCATATGTGCTGAATAGGTTATTGATTGTGAAAGCCAAGATGAAGACGTCTTATGAATTATTCCACAAAAGAAAACCATTGATTGACTTCTTTCGACTTTTTGGTTGTTCATGTACTTTGTTAAATACTCAAGCTCAAACGTCAAAATTCGGAGCTGTTTCTGATGAATGTTTCTTCGTCGGATATTCTTCCTCTCAGAAAGCTTATCGGGTTTTCAATAGGCGCACCAAGATTGTTCAAGATTCATTTTATGTTGATTGGTAGGAATCAAATGTGTGTGATACCGGATCTGAACCCTCCTGGTTATATGATGCAACCACTGTGTTCATCTCTTTTAATCTACCACTGTTCCTAGAAGAAGATGACATCGTTCCGGTGTATTCTAAAGTTATTCCTAATTCTGTTACTTTCTCACCCTCACCAACCATTTCACAACCGTTGCCACCCACACCTGATGTTGTTATTCCCACTGATCCTTCGTCATCATCACCTCCTCCTGCATCACCTGTTATTTCTCATGATTCATCAACCTTAACTGATTCAGATATCTCTACATCCAATTCGATGTACAAGGAACTAAAAGATCATCCTCATGACCTTGTCATAGGATCCATTTCTGACGGTGTTCGTACACGTCATCAATCTGGGCTTAACAATGTTTGCTTATTCTCTTGTTTTCTCTCACATATCGTTCCAAAGAACATTAACATGGCATTACAAGATCCAAGCTGGGTAGAATCAATGCAATTAGAACTCCAACAGTTCAGAAAGCTCAAAGTTTGGGAATTGGTCGATCTCCCACCAAACAAATACCCAATTGGAACGAAGTGGGTATACAAAAACAAAGCTGACGATAGAGGGGTCGTTGTTCGAAACAAAGCTAGGTTGGTCGTTCAAGGTTTCGCTCAAGAGGAAGGCATTGATTACACTGATGTTTTTGCTCCCGTTGCCAGAATTGAAGCCATCCGAATCTTTCTTGCCCATGCTGCACACAAAAACTTCAAAGTTTATCAAATGGATGTAAAGTGCGCATTCTTATATGGAGATATCGACGAAGAGATATATGTCTGTCAGCCACCAGGTTTCGAGGATCCGGATTTCCCTGATAAGGTCTACAAATTAGACAAGTCACTTTATGGACTACATCAGGCTCCTCGAATCTGGTACGAAACGTTGACACAATATCTGTTAAGCAAAGGTTTTACTAGAGGAACCATTGACATGACTCTCTTCAAGAAAACCATTGGTGACGACATTTTACTGGTTCAAGTGTACGTAGATGACATCATCTTAGGTTCGTCAAATGAAAGTTTATGTAGAGAATTTGAGGAAGTGATGAAGGAGAGGTTTGAGATGAGCATGATGGGTGAGATGTGCTTCTTTCTCGGTTTACAGGTAGTACAAAAACCTGATGGCATCCTTATTCACCAGGAGAAATATATTCAGGAGATTTTGGTAAAATACAAGATGGACGACAGTTCTTCTGAACTATCTCCATTTACAGCACAGACTTGTCTCACCGCTACAGATCGATGATCGGATCATTAATGTACTTAACTGCAAGTCGTCCAGACATAGCTTTTGCTGTTGGTTAATGTTCGAGGTATCAATAAAATCTAAAGGAGTCACATGAAAAAGCCATGAAGCGTATTTTTCGTTATCTAAAGGGAACTCCGCGTCTCGGCTTGTGGTATCCAAAAGGGGGGAGCTTTGATCTTCATGCATATACTGATAGTGACTATGGCTGTTGCAAACTCGATCGGAAATCGGTTTCTAGTGGATGTCAGTATCTTGGGGAGTGTTTAGTTTCGTGGCAGAGCAAGAAACATACCACCGTTTCTTTATCTACTAGGAAGCTGAATACACTGCAGCCTCCAGCTGCTGCTGTCAAGTCCTCTGGATTCAACATCAGGTGATCGATTACGGAATCAATTTTCTTCACACTCCGATCTTCTGTGATAATGAAGCAGCCATTGGAATTACCAAGAATCCGGTTCACCATACCCGAACGAAGCACATTGAAACTCGCATTCACGCCATTCGGGATGCACAAGAAAAGGGGTTTATCAATATCATATCAATCGACACCAAAAATCAAAAAGCTGATTTGTTCACTAAAACGTTTGAAAAATCTTGTTTTTATGAATTAATTAACATGCTTGGTCTAATTTCTTTTTAATTATTCTCTTTGATATTAAAAAAAAGGGGGGGAAAGAAATGTGAAAGAAAAATCTGTTTTTCTTACTTATATTTTCTAATATTGTCGGCCATTCTTTTGTGTTTGATCCAAAAACAATGTTCTTAAATTGATAAAAACTTTCAGTTCAAAAAACTGAAAGTTTTGGGGGAGTAAATACTACAAATTTCATAATTGTGTTTCATCTCATGTTATATACTGTTTGTTTCTTGCAGGATTCAGATAGGGGTTGACGGCGTCAAAAGGAGGAAAGAGATTTGTATACTGATGTGTCAGTAGGCTCAGCTCGAATACTATTAGACATCAACTCTGTGATCAAACTAAAATTCACAAAGAACTCGGTGATGAGGAGCATTTTCACATACATTTGGCCTGCATAAAGTGATAAGTTTTGACAAAAATAAACTGAGAGTATTTGTTTCATGCTTTATTTTTTTCCCGAATAACCCTTAGCCGCAGCCCTGAATGACGCTTCTCGTTAGCTCTTCAGAATTTTTTGTTCTCATGTTAATCTCCTCTGCTATGCGGAAGCATTGACCTGGAGTGATGATCTTCTCTGTTATATGTAAATATAGACCTGAAGCTCTCATCAGCACGTACAGATAATCATCTCCTCTGTTATACGTCAGAATAGACCTGGAGCGTCTTTTATTAAACCTAAACTCCACTTCACCCCCGAAATACATTCACCTTAATCACTTGATCTGGGTCTATGTTCCTTTACAATTACAAAAAAAATCTTGCTGAATCATCTAAACTCAATATGTCCTGAGGTCAAAACAAGTTACTTTGCTAAATGTTTGTGGAAACCAAGTTGCCAGAGCTTCTTCAAATCGAACCAAAACATGATAAGATCGTCACAGGTTGTTTGTTGAAAGGAACAAGGCATGGGTTTAAATGGACAAACATACTGACAATCTTTACAAATCTTTGTTCCTCTAGATGATTGCCAGAAGCTCATTTCTGATTTCCTCGTGATTCATTTTGTTATACTGATTTGATTCCTATTAAAGTTTCGTTGTTAAAATGGGCCGATATCTTGGATCTATCTCATTAGTTTGGCTTGACACTATTTTAAAATATTCGTAATTTCAACTAGATTTGTCCTTTTATTTTTCTTTCAAATTTAATTATTGTTAAAAATTTTTGGATTTCTGCGACACTATAGTGTCGGGTTTGCGACATTATACCCTTTGTGACACTATAGTGTCGGATATGCGACACTACGTCGTGTTCAATATGTTACCTGATGTGGGTGGTTTGGTTCATAACTCAAATTTTTCAATCAACGACTTTGCACCCGACTCTAAACCCTAAACACACACTAACTTCAATCATTGATCTTTGAGTGTTTTTGAACGATTTCAACCGGTAAGCTTTGATTATTTACATGTTTCGAACCTTCGATTGCAATGGATTTGGTTTTGGTGTTGATTTGATCTGTATTTAATCCAATTGACTGTTGGGTTTTTCACGTTTGTGCGAAACTAGCTGTTCTTGTTGCGACATTGAACGAAAGTTCAAACTTAGCCTGTGATACTACCAAGGTTATGCTGACCATGTTTTGCTGGTAGTGTCGGAGGCTTGGGATGCTGCGACAATGTAGTGTCGATGCACTTGTCTTGCTGTTGCGACGCAACAGTGTCGATGAATATACGACACTGCTGCGACACTACTGTGTCGCATTTCTGCGACACTATGCTTTTCAATTTTATTTTATTTTTATTTTATTTTCTTTTGTTTTATTTTATTTGTCTTTCTTTCTTAATAACTAACAAATTTCCGGTTCGTATTTCAGGTTATTATATGGATCCAGAGCCTCCTTCGCCTATGAAGTTCAACAAGCGGTCGTTCGCTTATCTCAACGATAAGGATCCGAAGTCTGCAGGATTTAGAGACGTGATATCATGGATGAAGGCGTCTCTAATATCTTATGAGGTCACGAAGGATTTAGTGATTGATCAGCAACACATTCGAGATTTCTGGGAATCAGTGACATACAATCTCAATGCAAATCCGGCAGAGATTAGGGCAAGTGTTATGGGGGAGGAGATTGTGCTCATTGTTGATTCGATCGCCCGGATGTTGCGTTTGGAGCGAGACGTTTGGATACCTGCTCTACTTAGTCTCACCGATGTTTATGAAGGATTCCTGGAGATGGGCTATGAAGGTACTGACTATTTGGAACGTCGGGAGATTAAGAAGACGTTTTTGTCGAGAGAATGGAGGTTTATAGCCCATGTTATTATTGTATGCTTAGATCATCGGAAGGGTGGAACTGATGGTCTGAATTTGAATGGGCTCGGGCAATGCTGAACTTGTGCAGGGGAAATAAGGCAAATATTCCACAGATGGTATTTGAGTATATGATTGAGAACATCTCTGCTGCCAAGAAAGATAAATGGCTGTTGTATCCACGTTTCATACATATTTTCATTGATGAACTGAAGCCAGATCTGCAGAAATTGGGTGATGCTCTGAAGTTGACGAAGATGAACGTGAGAATTTTTGCTGACTGCTCCGCGCCTCGACATGACATTACGGGAAAGATAACATATCTTTTTCGTAATATGTATACAGATGAGAGGTGGGAGTACATATAGAAGCTGAAAGTGTCAGAGGAGAAACGGTTTGGAGAACTGATAGAGAAAATCAAAGATGATATTCGAAAACGAAAGAAGTTTATGGGAAAGAGGTCGGTTCCGTTTGAAGAGAAACTTGATGAGATTGAGGCTGAAATATTCAAACCGAGGAGCAAGAAGAAACGAAAGGCTGATGATAAATCACAGAATGATTCTGATACTGATGTCAGAATCAAAAAGGAGAAAGGGAAGCAGCCATCTGTATCTGATTCTATGCCGAAAACGTTCATGAAGAAACCGGAAAAGAATGGGGTTTGCTGGAATGGATGAGGACGTAATTCGTGGGCTGAATATGTCGCTCGCGAATGAATTAAGTATGGTTAAAACAAAATTGATAAATGTTGAAGAAAGGAAGAGGCATAGGGAATCTGAAATGGAGGATCTGAGGCGTATTGTATTGGATCAATAAGTGTTGATTAAGAAGTTGCTGGTGGAATTAAATGAAGTTAAGAAAGAGGTGAAAGTAGGGATTCCGGATTCTGAGACTGAGATAAATGAGATGGTATTTGTCGGAAAGTATTCAACTCTGAAAGAGATGGTTCAAACCGGAAAAAGTAGAAGAGAATTTGTTGGATTTAGTGGTGATGTTGGGAGCGGAACTGTAAAAGAGACAGAAGTTACTGATGACTTTTGTCTCGATATTGATACTGATCTGGGCGGTGAGGAGGTAGTTGCTGATAAGGAGAAGGGAGCTGGTGTCACACCCCGACCGATGGCGGAATCATCGAGGCGGACGAAAGTGGATGATTGCTCATAGCTCATGGTACTAAAAATAGTTTATATATTATTAAATTCAATTATCCAAACAAGACTAAATGATAATCCAAATGAAACAAACAAGTATTCAAACAGAAACAACTGAAATAGCCTACTCTATTTTGTTTAATTAACTAGGTCCAAATCCCTAATCGTGTGGCATCTCAAAGTTCCTAGCTTGCTCTTCCTGAAATCATGTGAAAAATAACTGGTCAGCTAACGAATTAGCTGGTGAGTAAACATAGGTTTGAAATACATATAGATACACTGATAAAAAGTCAATTCATGTTGTTATGTCTAAACTTATAAATGCAAAACATGTACATACAAGATAACAACGCATAATCAAACCTTGAACAATGATAAAGGGGGGTCCACATGATAATGATACTCAGTTATAATCACCCAAGAATCAGGGGTGGGTCCTTTCGACCAATAGATCTACCATTAGTAACTGCCGGTTTCTACAAATTAATGATTACGCTTGAACAAAAATTGCTATCAGGCTATGAACACATAATTTGCAAGTAGAGACATAACATGAATTGTTTAAATGAAATAACTGATCAAAATGAATAACTGAACAATGAAATCTGATAACTGAAATCTGATAACTGAAATCTGAAATCTGATTTAAATAGGTCACATGATATCACCCCAAATTGAAAAACCAGAAAAGGGGCTATGAATACTCACCTGATAAATGATTCGATGAAAACGAAATAAAATACGACTTGAATAAAAGCACCAGGAAACTCCTTAAGGATCACCTAAAGGATGTCGTCCTATGTTAGAATGATAACTAAAATGGATCCAGAAAATCTAGGGTTCTAATCGGAATATGGGTTTAAGTAATTTAAATGCTACAATTGGAAATATATAATAATGTAATAGTAAATAGATTTAATTTAACAATGATTTACTAAATAATATGGAGTTTGACTATTTACAAAATTAATTAAAGCCAACGGTTCATTAAATGACATAGCCGGTATGATAAAACCGACTAATTATTTATAAAACTTAATTTACAAAAATTACTCATTTAAATAGTATCATTATCATAATGGCAACATTATTAAGTTGTAAATCTTGAGATTACTAAATGCGAAAATTTCATAAGTAAATTAATTTACTTAAGGTTTCTTTCAACAACTTAAACGTAGTATGAGGCTACTGTTTAAACTCATGAACCCTCTTAAAAATATAAAATCTTAATTTTCATAAAACTAAGTACGTACATATACATATATATATATATATTAATTTACATGTATCTAGTCTTATTAACGACTAGAGGATTTAATGTTACTTACCAAATATTTAAGGTTAACTATAGCATCTATAGTAATTAAGAATTTAATGTTACTTACAAAAGTTTGCTTTAAATAATGGATACTAAAAAAATAAAACTGAACATTTAATTGCGGAGTTTCGAACCCTAGACCTTTAGGTTCTAACAACCAATTTAACCACTCGACCAAACAGATTTTTTTGTTAATATGATCAAAACTTTTTTTTTATAAACTGATGTTTCATAAACCCACATCCATATATGAACCCTAATATCAAAATTGTCAAAATTGAACATCAACAGAAATCTGTAACTGAAATCAAATGTAAGATTCATAAATAACACAACGAAACGAGTGATTTGATGTATTTGATTTACCTGATTGATGATAAAATGATGAAGATAAAAGGAGAAAAAGAAGACCCAGCCGCAAGAAATCAACTGATGATGAAGACGATGGTGATAATGCAATTAAAGAGGCAGAATCACTTGATGGTTAGTGAAGAGTAAAACCCCCAATAAATCGATAGTTGAAATGGCTCATATGTGGCGTTCAACTGATGAACAGGGGATGATGAACAGAGAATTAAACGTTGTTACAGTGTGTGTTTCAGAAGGATTTGAAGTTGCAGCAAGATAAAGTGAACACTAATGAACGATTTTTGAAGCTTATAAGCATTTGACCGTGTGTTAAAGGAACGAAACAGATTCGAGTGGGTTTCGGTTTTAGAGGAACAAAATTCAACTGATTTGTATAACTTGTTGATAATTTAACTTGATAGACTCGTTTGAAATGAGTTAAAGATTGATTTGAGTGTGGTTAATTGGATTATTACCTGTGATTAAGGGGATTCAAGCTCTTCATCTGCCGGATTTAATGGGTGTGGATGAACTTGATCTTAACGGCATAAAACTGGACAGATAAGGATGCTTAAAGTTCGAATTCAGTGAATAAGGGTGAGAAGACGGTTTAGTCGGGGTTTAAACTGTCGAGTGATGATGTTTTAGTGTTGCCGGAACTCCGCCGGATTTGCCGGAGCTGCTGGCCGGAAAAGCGGGAATGGTTGGGGCTGGGTTGGTTTTTAATTATTTTCATTTCCAGTCCCTGCACTTATTGTATGTTTTATTTTCGGTTGATAAGTTTTAACATAAGTTTTATTGTTTACAAAAAGAATCCCTAACTTTACTTTGTTAAATAAAACTCTAATTTAACTAACCCACTAACTAGCTAACTTTGTGAACCTTTACTAATTATATTTAAACCAAATTAATAAATTAGATGAATTTAATACTTTATGTGTAAGTATGATTTAACTAAAATTTTAACGATTTAATTTGAATGACTACAATTAACGAACCATTCTCATTTCAAGAACTTGAGAACTTTAAAAATGGATACCGAAGCATGTCGGGTTTGGATTTGAATCGGGTTTGGTTCGGGGCAAATGTTACAGCTGGAACGAAATTGATTGACGAAGAGGTTGAAGAGGAACAGTTGATTGATTACGATTCGGAGCCTGAATTTTATGAAGTTGATGAGAAAGAGATGGTGTATGTTGCTCAAAGGAGCGGAATGGAGGGTGACGCGTTCGAGCTCGATAAATCCGATTGGTTCAAGAAAGTAGAAGAACCTGAATCCGTCACGCCTCTGTTCCCAAACTTGGATGCCCTGACCCCCAAAGATACAGACAACAAGATATTTAGTTGGAAATACAGTCTGGAGCTACAAAAATTCATGATAAAGAGGAGAGGGGGCGGGATCAGCTATGTTAGCAACAACAAACATTTCAAAACTTTCCCTAAGTGGGATTTGAGGCGTTTGGCGGTCCTCCCACTTATTAATGCATATCAAAACGATCGTCCAAAGGAAGCTTTGGATATAATAAGCTGGAGCGTAAGAGGTCAAAGAAAGATTTGGATTGGGTAACAGGCAAAGGAAAGATTGTACTAAAGATGAAGCCGATAAAGACTGTTCTGGGGGTAAGAGTACCGGACCCTAGCCCGTCAAGATTGCATGAGTTTGAGAAATGGTTCTATGATAATCAAGCAGGGGAGGCGGTGATTCGTGTGAAAGATGGGTCTGAATGGAGACTATTTGACCCGATGGAGGTTTTCGGTTTCTCTGATGATGATCTGAAGATCTTATGCGAAAACCCCATCAGAACTGGAACCGGAGCCGAAACCAAGAAGGAAGCCGCATTGTTTGAACGTATGGCAAATCGGGCTCATGGTATTAGATCAGAAGTGAAACAGCTAGCGGAGAAAGTGCAAACGTAGGCGGATCTAAATGAAGACGTTCGGGAATTGACAGAAATGTTTGCGCAGCCAAAGCCGGAGCTGAAGAAGGTACCTCCCTAGGGGGAGTATTGTTGACCACATGTAGGGTGGTACTTCACCATATCGTTATTTGTACTTTGATTATCTTGTAATAGATTAGTCGTATTTCGTTTCCGCTATAATAGTTAGATTAGTCTATGTTTTAGTCACTTTGTTGCTTGTTTATGCGACACTGCATGCGACACTATGCAGCTTGTTTTAGTATTAGCGAGCAGGCAGTGTCGCCTATGCGACACTGCCTGCGACACTAGCTACTGTATATATAGTTGTTTTAGGGCATTTTGTACACAACTCTTGGATCATATTGAATACACTTTACACCTTTTGTTTGTGAGTTCGAATCTGCTTGTTTATAGCAAGGAATTGTTTGATTTGTATCTTTGTTGCTTCAATCCTATTTTACTCCATCTACCTTCTAATTAATCATTTGTTAATGGATTATAATGGTTTGTGTGAGTTTTGGTCACAAATCACAATCAATTGTTGCTAGATCTAGTGGTATCAATTGACTGTGATCTGATCTATATCATATATAGCACGGATTAACGATCTACTCGACCAACAGAATCTAATTAAATATAGTTGTTAGGATAAATGTTAACTAAGTAGAAACTAATTCAAAATTAGTATTTAGGGGGAATATGAAAATCTTTTAGTAATTTATTTTAAGGAGGGTATATGACAAATAGTAAGGGGAGTGCATATAAATTACCCTATGTTTTTTATATTAAAAAAATTAAATATAGAATTACAAAAATTATCAAATAATTGTACATATTGTACTCACCATGTATAGTGGGATAGAGAACAAACACAATTACATATCATTGTTAAACTAATACGAACGCGTGTTTATATGATTATGTTACTTTTTGTTATGGACTGAAATAATTGTAAGGTATGAGACTTGCCTTAAATTGATTGTATGGGCAATTGATGTGGGGTTTATAATTAACCATAATGGTCCCCTCTTCCTTTAGATTAGTCTTTTAAGATGAGTTCTATTGTTTGTGACAATGGTATCAGAGCCAAACTTGAAGTGGTGGCCTACGGAGTCGTGGCCGTGAGCAATGAGGACCTTGGACCATAAGGTAATCAGATGTTATGGACCGAAACTATTGCAACATATTAGTTGTATGGACAATTGACATGAGGTTTATAACCTAAATGGTCATTTCTTCCATCAGTTTAGTCTTTTGGGATGAGTTATACCGTTATGGTTGTAACAATTCTCTATTGATTGATCAAATATTAAAAAATACTAATATTTATACTCCCTCCGTCTCATTTTAAATGTTTATCTTTCCTTTTTTTAACTTTGTGTTGTGGGTTCCATAACATTTAAAATGAGACGAATAGAGTATTTTTAAAAATATAACATCTGATTTGTCTTGTAAGTAGTCATATCTTTTTATAAGGCTCTATCTATTCACACACTCAATCTTTCTATCCATCCACCCTTTTAACGGCCCGTTAAGCACTTAACGGCCGTTAAATCTATTTAACTGCCCGTTAAGCCTTTAACGGTCGTTAAATGTTTTTTTTTTTTTTTTTTTTGCATTTGTGGTGTAACGGTTTGTTAGGCCTTTAACGAAATTTGCAATAATTATTATGGCAATTAACTTATATTATTATAATATCAAATAGTTCAAAAGTTCCTAACATGTTATAGTGTGAAATTTGCAATAATTATAAATTTTATGTGACGATTTCAAAACTAAAAAGAACAAGGTATGATAACCATATGCAATTATAAGGTTATAAAAATAAATTAAAAGTAGCTCTATAAGACATGTATGACGATAATATATAAGTTTGAGTTTCTTTGTGCTTGTCTTTTCTTTTCTTTTGTTCAAAAAAAGAGTAAAGAAGATATGTTGGATGAGAATATCCACGATTTGGGTCATATATTTTGCAGTATTAATTTTATCTTTTAAATAAAAAGAAATAATAAAGTATGTTTCTCATATATATAAGGATGCATTTGAGTTTCTCATATGTTTCAAGTAAATAATCTAAATGATACATATAATTTTTTTTTTTACAAAATAGTCATTTTTTAAATTTATAAAATATTACCTATAATTTTAACTGCACGTTAAGCATCTAACGGCCGTTATAAATTTTTTTTAAAAATTTTTTTTTTAATTTTTTTTTTTATTTTATAATTAACATTTGTAGTATAACGGCCCGTTAAAGACTTAACGGACATTAAATGAGTGTTTGGTTAGATTGTTAGGTGTGTAAATAGGGCATCCCTTTTATAATTATCTTATGTACGTATTAAAATGCTAAGAAAATATAGTAACCACCTATGGCATTTTGTTAAGTCTACTTTACCCTTAATATAAGCAGCAATACAAACTAAATAGAAAAATAGATGGGCGTTGGCTATGTATTTTGCCCTTTGCATCGCCTTCTGAAAATTTGGATATTCGAATTTTAAAATTCAAATTTTTTTAATAATAGTTTCATAATCTGAATTCGTATCTGAAATTTTAGATGTCTGATATATTCTGATAGTAGATTTAACCATCCAAAATTTTGAATAGGAATTCAGATAGCCAAACGGGTCTCCAAATTAAATAAAACATTAGTTATAATATATTTAAAATTTTAGATATTCAACTCATATTTGTCTTTTTAATCATAGTAATAATAATGATGATTATAATAAACGTTTCTTTAAAGAGTGGGATGAAAGTCAAAATTGAAGAATGATGTTCAATTAAAAAGTCTAAATTTTCTAGAAGGTATAAGAATAAATTTGGAACATTATATCTAATATTAAATGAAGATCAATGGCCTATAAACACAATATGGAATAATGGTAAATAGTTAGAACTTGAAGTGGTAGATCAAGTGTATATTAATCTTTGCCTTATTTTCAAATTCGACCATCTTTTTTAAA
Source organism: Tagetes erecta (assembly GCA_030867185.1). NCBI lineage: Eukaryota > Viridiplantae > Streptophyta > Magnoliopsida > Asterales > Asteraceae > Tagetes > Tagetes erecta. The sequence goes on along the minus strand of CM061496.1, from coordinate 11,526,776 downwards.
GGTTCATAACTTTTATAAACGACAATAAATTTTAATAAAAATTACATAAAAAACGAGCGTTTTTTTTATCTTCAAAACGCATATGGTATTGAGGTGTATAAAAAATGATTTTTTTAAGTTTCAGCTCATTGTGTTATATTCGTCATTTTATTATGTTATATTTTTCAGCTCATTGTGTTATATTCGTCGGGTCATTATGTTATATTTTCAGGTCATTGTGTTATATTCGTCAGGTCATTGTGTTATATTCGTCAGGTCATTGTGTTATATGCGTCAGGTCATTGTGTTATATTCGTCAGATCATTGTGTTATATTTGTCAGTTCATTGTGTTATATCCGTCAGGTCATTGTGTTATATTCGTCAGGTCATTGTCTAACATAGATATAACACAATGACCTGAACAAATAACACAATGACTTGACAAATAACACAATGAGCTGAAAAACGTGAAAAAAGAATTTTGTTTTTTATATATGAATATTATACGCGTTTTAAAGATAAGAAAATGCTCGTTTTTATGGTGCAATTTTTTTAATAAAAATAATATCGTATGTAAAAGTTATGGATGTTTAAAAATGGTGTGAAACTTGAAATATAGATATATTACTAATTTTAGCCTCCTTTCTAGTTTTAAAGGAGTGCCACCTGTTATCATCTCATGGTTTCCTAGATTTTTTTTTTTATGAAAATTAGACTTTCTAGTATAACTCCACTCCAAAAGTGAAATGTCATATCATGTTTCAATTTATATAAATATATTTTTTCATATAAAAATTTTAAAAAATTAACAAATATTTAGATATTCACAATTTTCGATCTAACATAAGTATCAGAATATGAATCTGACCATTCGGATAGTTCGGATTTAAAATTTCACAAGTTTCATTTGGATGTTCAAATTCAGATATTATATAACATCTAGGGGTGTTCGTGGTCCGGTCTTGCGGTTTTTGAGTAAAACCTTAACCAAACCGTTACTTACGGTTTTCTATCATATAAAAATCAAAACCGAACCGTTTAAAGTAAAAAACCAAACATAAACCGAACCATACGAGCGGTTTGGTCCGGTTTGGTTTTGCGGTTGGGCTTTTTAGTCCAACGTTAAGATCTGTAAAAAAAACATTCCAAAATCTTTTACAAATCTTGAAAATTTACAAAAGTACCGGTATAAGAAATTGATTATGTGTCTTAATATTGCAAGACTACTTGTGTTATAATAATATAATGATAGATACTTATATATGTTGTATAATGATCGATATGCTAGTTATGGCTTATTTTAACATAAACAAATTTCCATTTGTCAATAATAGATGTTATAATACTTTACTTTATATGAACTCATACATGAGATCTAATCTATAAAACAAATTTCTATTTGTCAATAATAAGTAATTAACTATTAGTTTTCATGGTTAGAGATCCGTGTTTAACACTTTGGTTGTTTATTGTGACATATGCCCCAAACCCGAACCCGAATGCCAAGCTCGAACCTGAAGTAGTCTATCCTTCGATTGTAATCGTATTTAGTTTTGGAAAATGTAACGTTGCATTATTAATGAAAATGAATTCCATGTTATTTTCCGTCTTAAATGATCAATCGAATCTGAGTCGTGATATTCAACCAAACAAATTAATTACTATTCATATTATATAAATAAAAAAAATATATGTATAAAATTGTATTTTGATACAATGTATTTTATAAAAGTTATCAAAGAAAATTTCTCCCAAGTCTCGAAATAACCTTTCAACGTCAACAACGAACTAAAGATATGAAAACGAGACTTATATAAATGTTACGTCTCAACTCTGTTAAATTAGTTAGTTAAAATAAGTTACAAATTAACTGTGGGTCAAAAATGTCAATTCTGAAACTTAATTAAAGTTAAAAATGAAAAACAGAAACAAATACAAACAGAAGGGGTGAAACTGTAAATTAAAAATGTACCCAAACCACCCCCATAAGCCCCCCTGAATCCGGCGGCCTCTGCCGGCGCCTTTTCCGGCCAAATCACACATTCCGACGACACCCTAAATTCGTTTTTATCCCATTTTAATCCAATTCAAGTATACCAAAACGTTCCTAGGTGAGATTCGAACACGTTGCCATGCTCAAATCACTGTGTAATCGATCCATTCCACCTCACACAATTGGTTTCAAAACCGTAACATAACACCCACTTCATCAATTCAACTAATAACATATAAAATCAATAATTTGTTGCATCAAAACGGTCATCTCGACGATTAGAATTCGTCCATACCATTCAATTGAGTTTTAATCCATGAATTAAACAACAATTAATCCAATTAAACCCGTATCCTACCTTAACCTTAATCGACCACTTCAGTTCATCAAAACACAATTAAATTAGCACAAATATTCATCCGTTAACACTCTTGCTTCCTGTCAAATCAATTTCAAGCAATCTTCATCGAAAACCCATAAGCAATTCTCACTTTGTTCGTCTTTGTTCTTCATCTGTTCATCATCACATCATTGATATTATCTTAAATTGACTTAGGGCTTTCGTTTGTTACATATCAAGGATAGAACCTACAAGTGGAATCGAAGTATAGAAGCCTCTAAGTTCCTGTTTGATTTACCACCGTCGCGTTTTTGTTCTTCAAACATTCTGATTCAATTCGACCAAATTGCAGTAAGTTTTTATATATAAAATGATCCTTATCATGTGTAGATCAAAACCCCTCTATCAATTTCCAATTTCGTTGTGTAAATCGGATGCAATTTGCGAATTTAAGATTCTAGGGTTTATGTGAAATGGGTGTTTTATTTAAATCAATGATTAAAGAATTTCAAATCGGATTTAAAACAAAAACTCGCCCTAGTGCAACTGGTTAGTTAACTTGTTTTCAACCAAAAGGTCCCTGGGACAAGCCAATACTTTTGCACTATGTTTAAACATTTTGTTAACCATTTTTATAATTTTCTTAAACCTAATGCTAATAACACATTATACATGTATTAAAAATGTTAAAATCTCATAAAATTATACAAAAACCATGATTTTTATAAACTTAGTTTTATAGATCTATTTGTTACAACTACTTTTAAATACTATAAAAACGTATTTTAAATAATCACAAGGTGCGTACAAAGTTTTTTTATAAAAAAATAGTTTATACAAAGGAGACTTGTAAATGGACTTTTATATACTTTAAATTTGTGTAAATGTTTTAAATTATTTCTAACAAGGATAACATATTTTTGAACATTATATAATTGTTGTTAAAAATACATTATTAGAAATTTTATTGTTTATCAAATAATTTTATTACTATTGCTATTGTTTCGAATAAACGAATTTATATATTTTTAGTCGTTATTGAAAAACCCCCCAAATCCCAATCCGAAACCCTAGAATTCCAATTTCTTTAGATCCTTTTTGGTTCTATTCTTGTTTCTATACAATATGTTTACTAAGTTAGGATTTCAATTTACTTAGGTGATTCTAGTATTTGGGAAATCCTCGGTTCAATTTAATCTATTTGCTATTTGTTTCGAGCCCGAGTTTCAAGGTGAGTAAAATCACTCCCCTTTTTACTTTTACATTTTGGGGCTGAAATATGTTCAATTACTATACAATGTTTTCAGTTTTCTATTTGTTTCCAAAAGAGATCATAAAATATGTTAGTCTTGACTCGCGACAAGATGCAATCCTTATGTGGTAGTTTAAAGTAGTATTGTTACTTAGTAATCCCACCGGTACAATGTTAGCGCTAATGGTTTGACAAACCCACCTACATGTACAACAACGCTAAGTGATTTAAACCCGGTCATACAATGTTTCTAGTTACTATTCAATGGTACAAGGTACTATATGATGATACTAGTCGCTATGCTATGTTGCTATGTCCTTTCGATGCTTAAACAATTATTGATAACCTATATCGAGACGGTTACATGACGGTTGCTAAAAAGGTTATCTTTAATTTACAACATGAGTTGGTTCCTCATGACAAATGGTTACAAGTTGCTATAAAATGATGGTGTTCAATGTGTGTTCAATGTGTATTCAAGGTGTCATGGTCGAGAATGATATGAAATAGCTATGCATGTAAGATTGCGCATCATATTATGATGATCTCAGATTTCTATATTAGTATCATATTATGTATCAATTTGTGGTTTATTCACTAGCTTTAAATAGCTAACTTTATTTTTACATATTTCAGGTGATGTTTGATATTATTTTGCTGCTTTACCAAGACTTAGGATTGCCTTGGACCTAGTTAAATAATAAAGACAATTGCAATTATTGTTTTTGTGTTATGAATTTTGTCGTTTCTAATTAAGACTCATGTTCCAACTGTACTAATCATTATTAGACTTAATAAATAATTATAATGTGCTTTGTTTACTATTGATATCCAATTTACTTGACAGTCTTGTGTTTTCGCCGCCGGGCGGGGTGTCACATTTATTAATTATTCATTTTTGGATCCTGCAGTACTACTTGAAGACATAATTTTATTTTGATAAAGATTAGCTTGCTGACTTTATGGTCATCAAGGGAAAATTTTTGGCAGCTACTTTTACTTCTATATTGAAAGTTACATTGCTTGATTACAGGTAGATAGTTTTTATGTCCCTCTTGATAGAGTGATCAGAAGGAAAAACTTTCTTGCAAATAGGCTATTTTTTCAGGTATTGATTAGAACCGATTGCTAAATGATTTTTTTCAGGTATTGATTAGAACCGATTGTTTATCTGTCAACCTCTTATAAATAATTTTATGTTTCATCAATCTTCGTTTTAGATTTTTTGTTTGAGCTACTGTTATTGTTTATGAGTTTTTCTTTATTTATCCTATCAACAAATGACATTGTTAAGGATTTCTGGTTTTCATAAATTTTATAAAACCATAATCTGTGATTATTGGACTTCACATAAGAAAGTATTTAAAAAGTTGTAACTTCGATTGAGAGGTATACAATTGAATAGTTTAATATAAAGTTTTTAATTTAACTATTTAAATTATTATAACTCATTCCCGTGTTAAACACGGGTCTCTAACCTAGTATATATATATATATATATATATATATATATATATATATATATATATATATATATATATATATATATATATATATATATATATATAGGAGAGTTATCCTACATAGTATTGGAAATCTAAGAAGGCTAAGAAGGATTTATGACCTTTAGATCTTTTTTTTAATGGTTGAGATCAATTTGTAGGAAAAGAAATTGGTGGAAGGGTACATTAGTCATAGCCACTTTTGTTGACTTTCTCTCTCCACATGCAAGGCACATGCCAATTCCCCACTTTTTTTAAAACTTTCATAACTTTTGGATACGATATTATTTTTTTAAAAAAATTACACCAAAAAAACAAGTGTTTTGTTATCTTTAAAACGCGTATAATATTGATATATAAAAAATAAAAAAAAATTTCGGCACTTGTCTAGTCCTTGTGTAATATCATGTGATTGTGTTTTATTATAACTAGTGAAATATCACTTTTATCGGTTCATTCTTAAGTCATTATATAATATCATCTTATTATAAATATTTGTTGTGTCATATTATGTGTTTAGAAATTATCACCGTGTCACAAATTGTTAATATGTGTTTGAGAAATGTTCAAAGACAACGTCATTTTTTGTTACAAAGTGTGAGAATGACACAATGGTAAACAAAGACACAATGACACTTTTAAAAAAATTATAACTCACAATATAAATCAAATTTGAAAAAAGTGGTTCGGAGACCTTGTTCCCCATGTATTCCTCTTTCAGAAAATAAATAAACGAAAAATTCAAAAAAATTAAAAAAATTACAGTTTTTTTTTTATTTTTTAAATTAGACACAATGAAAAAAGACACAATGAGAAAATTGTAGTTTTTTTAAGTTTTGTTTATTTATTTTTTAAGGAGGATGATGTGAGAGCAAGATCTTTGAAATACTTTTTGTGTTATTGTGTAATTATTATTAGATCATTGTGTAATACTTGTCAAATAAGATTACACAATGACCCGATGAATGACACAACAACCTTACGGATGACACAATTACACAATGACCTGAAGGAAGACACAATGACCTGACGTTAGACACAATGAGCTGAAAAATTGTGAAAAAAAAAGTTCGTTTTTTATATATTAATATTATACACGTTTTAAAGAGAAAAAAATTCTCGTTTTTATGGTGTAATTTGTTTAAAAAAATAATGTCGTATGTAAAAGTTATAAACATTTTAAAAAAGTGGGGGAATTGACATGTGACTTGCATGTGAAAATAGAATATTTAAAAAAGAGGGCATGACTAAAATACCCCCTCTCCTAATTTTCCTAGATGCCACATGTCAATCTCTTATTGCTTCTTAGCCTTCTTAGATTTATAACACTATGTAGGTGAACCTCACTCTATATATATATATATATATATATATATGGTGAGAATCATTACAGAACCACTTATTATTGTGAGAACAAAAAGAACCACTGATTTACATAAATGTAAATTAAGCCTTGTGATATTTAGGTTGTTTTACATCTGTGTATATTTGTCACAACAAAAATGATTGTGTTTCTATATTCAAATACATATGTAAAGACAGATTAATATTACCAAACTTAATTTACATGTATGTAAATAAGTGGTTCTGTAGTTCTGTAAATAAAAGTGATTCTGTAAGGATCATAACCCGATATATATATATATATATAGGGTAGGGTTCAAGAGAGAACTCATTTTAAGTTGAGAACTAGAGAACTACCAAAATGACAAGGGATGGAATTTTAAATAGGAGGGGTAAAATTGGTACTTTAAATAAAAAAATCTTAAAATATTTCTATCTTTTGCATACGTTAATATTATTTAAAAAAAAATTGCACCATTAGATCAAGAATTTCTTTATCTTTCATTTGAGTATAAATAACGTTATAAAAAATATTTTTTTTCTCGTTTTTTTAATTTCCATACTGCATATACGTAATATTGCGAATTTGTACTTGATTATATTTTTCTTTAAACGTTACTAACTTTTCCATACCTTATTTATATTAAAAAAATTTAAAAATCACATTTTCGTTTTTTCGATACTACATATATGTAGCATCACTATACTTGATGCATTTTTTGAAGCGGCCAAATAGCTCGGGAGTTTAATAATTATTTAAAGTGTACATACGATCTCAAATGATCAGTAACAAAGTTCATAATATTCCATATAAAAAAACTTATTACAAATGAAAACAAAACCAATACTTATACTACGTCTAAACATAAAGATAATAATAAACTAATAAATTAAAGATAAATATAATAACAAAATAAAATACACCTGAAATTCAAACTATAAGATAACAATGCATCAATATTGCATATACTACATATATGTAGTAGTATGATACTACATATATGTAGTATACGATACTACATATATGCAGTACTATAAACTTTAAAGAAGGATAGTCAATACGGTGATGTTATGCATATAAGTTACACGTAAAACCATTAAAACTACCTAGCTTTGATAAAATAAGTTAAATTATTTTTTATTAGAAAACTAACTCATTGATCTTTATTCTATTTAATGGACGAACCGGTCTTCTCCACTTAGATAATAATTTTCTCTTTCCCATTTACTCAATAATCGTCATTCATTTTAATAAAAAATTACTTGTCCTTTAAAATTCGATTGTACACCAATTTGGCTTTCCAATTCCAACAAACAGATTAACATAACATGACTCTTATAATTGGTATTGTGATATGCTCATGTTGCACATATTCATACCACATCACATAACGTGGACCAAGTATTTGCTAGCAATGTGAATACGATCATATGAGAAAAATTCAAATTTAGAATTAATGCATGACGGTGTTGTTTTTTGTTATGGTATCATCGAAATCAATATCAGGGAACTTTTGTTATTTTATCAAAGTACGTAGTTTTGATGGTTTGTCATGTAATTTAGATGCATAACAACACCATATTCACTTTCCCCAATTTAAAAACATATAATATCGTATACTACATATATGAAGTATTGAAATTAAAAAAACGAGAAATTTTTATTTTTTTATAACGTTATTTATACTCAAATGAAAGATACTGAAATTCTTGATCCAATGGTGCGAAAAAAAATTTAAAAACTTAACGTATGCAAAAGATAGAAATGTTTAAAGATTTATATATTTAAAGTTCCAAATTTGCCCCTACACTTTAAAATTCCATCCCTTGTCTTTTGGGAGTTCTCTAGTTCTCAACTTAATATGGAGTTCTCTCTTGATCCCTGAGGAGAGTTATCCTACATAGTGTTGGAAATCTAAGAAGGCTAAGAATGATTTATGACCTTTAGATCTCTTTTTTAATGGTTGAGATCAATTTGTAGGAAAAGAAATTGGTGGAAGGGTACATTAGTCATAGCCACTTTTGTTGACTTTCTCTCTCCACATGCAAGGCACATGCCAATTCCCCCACTTTTTTTAAAACTTTCATAACTTTTGGATACGATATTATTTTTTAAAAAAAATTACACCAAAAAAACAAGCGTTTTGTTATCTTTAAAACGCGTATAATATTGATATATAAAAAATAAAAAAAAATTTGGCACTTGTCTAGTCCTTATGTAATATCATGTGATTGTGTTTTATTATAACTAGTGAAATATCACTTTTATCGGTTCATTCTTAAGTCATTATATAATATCATCTTATTATATATATTTGTTGTGTCATATTATGTGTTTAGAAATTATCACCGTGTCACAAAATGTTAATATGTGTTTGAGAAATGTTCAAAGACAACGTCATTTTTTGTTACAAAGTGTGAGAATGACACAATGGTAAACAAAGACACAATGACATTTTTAAAAAAAGGCAAATTGGCCTAAAATAATCCCAACTAACACCCATTGGCCGAAAATAATCCCAACTCAGTTTATTCCCTCCAGTGGTCCCAAATCCAACTTTTTTGGCCTACAGTGGTCCGCCGTTAAGTGCACTTAACGGCCGTTAACTTTTTTTCTATTTTTTTCGAATTTCAAACCGATATTTTAGGGATATTGATCGGGAGGAGAATACGAGTCTGTTGATGTAAACCTTACTTCCAATTATTGCTCCAAATGGTTTAATTTTGATATCCGGTTAAAGCACCGTTAGGTTTTAAACACCCGATTGAAGACCGTTTTGTCGTTTGGAACACCGGTTCGAGGTAAGGTTTACATCAATTGAATCGTATACCCCTCCCGATCAATTTCCATAAAACCTTGTTTTGAAATTCGAAAAAAATCAAAAAAAAGTTAACGGCCGTTAAGTGCACTTAACGGCGGACCACTGGAGGCCAAAAAAGTTGGATTTGGGACCACTGGAGGGAATAAACTGAGTTGGGATTATTCTCGGCCAATAGGTGTTAGTTGGGATTATTTTTAGCCAATTTGCCTTAAAAAAATTATAACTCACAATATAAATCAAATTTGAAAAAAGTGGTTCGGAGACCTTGTTCCTCATGTATTCCTCTTTCAGAAAATAAATAAACGAAAAATTAAAAAAAATTAAAAAAATTACCGTTTTTTTTATTTTTTAAATTAGACACAATGAAAAAAGACACAATGAGAAAATAGTAATTTTTTTAAGTTTTGTTTATTTATTTTTTAAGGAGGATGATGTGAGAGCAAGATCTTTAAAATACTTTTTGTGTTATTGTGTAATTATTATTAGATCATTGTGTAATACTTGTCAAATAAGATTACACAATGACCCGATGAATGACACAACAACCTTACGCATGACACAATCACACAATGACCTGATGAAAGACACAATGACCTGACGGAAGACACAATGACCTGACGTTAGACACAATGAGCTGAAAAATTATGAAAAAAAAGTTCGTTTTTTATATATCAATATTATACGCGTTTTAAAGAGAAAAAAATTCTCGTTTTTATGGTGTAATTTGTTTAAAAAAATAATGTCGTATGTAAAAGTTATAAACGTTTTAAAAAGTGGGGGAATTGACATGTGACTTGCATGTGGAAAGAGAATATTTAAAAAAGCGGGCATGACTAAAATACCCCCTCTCCTAATTTTCCTAGATGCCACATGTCAATCTCTTATTGCTTCTTAGCCTTCTTAGATTTATAACACTATGTAGGTGAACCTCACTCCTTGATCCCTCCCCTATATATATATATATATATATATATATATATATATATATATATATATATATATATATATATATATAGGGAGGTTCACCTACAAAGTATTATAAACCTAAGAAAGCTAAGAAGCAATAAGAGATTGACATGTGGCATCTAGGAAAATTAGGAGATGGGGTATTTTAGTCATGTCCACTTTTTTAAATATTCTCTCTCCACATGCAAATCACATGTCAATTCCCCCACTTTTTTTAAACGTTTATATAACTTTTACATAAGACATTATTTTTTTAACAAATTACACCATAAAAACGAGCATTTTTCTCTCTTTAAAACGCGTATAATATTGATATATAAAAAAACAAACTTTTTTTCACATTTTTTCAGCTCATTGTGTCTTCCGTCAGGTCATTGTGTCTTTCGTCAGGTCATTGTGTGATTGTGTCATCCGTAGGGTTGTGTCATTTATCGGGTCATTGTGTAATCTTATTTGACAAATATTACACAATGATCTAATAATAATTACATAATAACACAAAAAGTATTTCAAAGATCTTGCTCCCACATCATCCTCCTTCAAAAATAAATAAACAAAACTTAAAAAAACTACTATTTTCTCAATGTGTCTTTTTTCATTGTGTCTAATTTAAAAAATAATAAAACTGTAATTTTTTTAATTTTTTTTAATTGTTCGTTTATTTATTTTTTGAAAGAGGAATACATGGGGAACAAGGTCTCCGAATCACTTTTTTAAAATTTGATTTATATTGTGAGTTAGATTTTTTTAAAAGTGTCATTGTGTCTTTGTTTACCATTGTGTCATTCTCACACTTTGTAACAAAAAATTGACTTTGTCTTTGAACATTTCTCAAACACATATTAACAATTTGGGACACGGTGATAATTTCTAAACACATAAGATGACACAACAAATATTTAAAATAAGATGATATTACATAATGACTTAAGAATGAACCGATAAAAGTGATATTTCACTAGTTATAATATAACACAATCACATGATATTACACAAGAACTAGACAAGTGCCGAATTTTTTTTTATTTTTTATATATCAATATTATACGTGTTTTAAAGATAACAAAACGCTTGTTTTTTTGGTGTAATTTTTTTAAAAAAATAATATCGTATCCAAAAGTTATGAACGTTTTAAAAAAAGTGAGGATTTGACATGTGCCTTGCATGTGGAGAGACAAAGTCAACAAAAGTGGCTATAACTAATGTATCATTCCACCACATTCTTTTCTAACAAATTGATCTCAACCATTAAAAGAGAGATCTAATGGTCATAAATCCTTCTTAGCCTTCTTAGATTTCCAACCCTTTGTAGGATAACTCTCTTCTATATATATAGGGAAAAGTTCAATGGGGAACTATTTTTTATCGGGGAACTATGGAACACTTTAAGCCATTGGATAACTAAAATTTAATGGTCGGGATTAAAACAAAAAAAAGTGTCGATATTGGCGTTTAGCGTTTTTGGTTAGGGGTGGGGTGGGGGGGTTTGTGTTTTGGGTGGGGGGTTAGTGTTTTGGGTGGGGGTGGGGTTAGGTGGGGGATTAGCGTTTTTGGGTGGTTGTGGGTGGGGGGTTTTAGATTTTTATTCAACTAAGATGTATAGGATCATGGAACACTGAAGGTGCATCATGATATTAAATAAATGGCCAAGATGTGTTTCTTTGTTCCTCACTAAAAAGGGGGTTCCTCATTGAACCTTCCCCTATTTATATATATATATATATATATATATATATATATATATATATATATATATATATAGAGGAGAGTTATCCTACATAGTGTTGGAAATCTAAGAAGGCTAAGAAGGATTTATGACCTTTAGATCTCTTTTTTAATGGTTGAGATCAATTTGTAGGAAAAGAAATTGGTGGAAGGGTACATTAGTCATATCCACTTTTGTTGACTTTCTCTCTCCACATGCAAGGCACATGCCAATTCCCCCACTTTTTTTAAAACTTTCATAACTTTTGGATACGATATTATTTTTTTAAAAAAATTACACCAAAAAAACAAGCGTTTTGTTATCTTTAAAACGCGTATAATATTGATATATAAAAAATAAAAAAAATTTCGGCACTTGTCTAGTCCTTATGTAATATCATGTGATTGTGTTTTATTATAACTAGTGAAATATCACTTTTATCGGTTCATTCTTAAGTCATTATATACTATCATCTTATTATAAATATTTGTTGTGTCATATTATGTGTTTACAAATTATCACCGTGTCACAAATTGTTAATATGTGTTTGAGAAATGTTTAAAGACAACGTCATTTTTTGTTACAAAGTGTGAGAATGACACAATGGTAAACAAAGACACAATGACACTTTTAAAAAAATTATAACTCACAATATAAATCAAATTTGAAAAAAGTGATTCGGAGACCTTGTTCCCCATGTATTCCTCTTTCAGAAAATAAATAAACGAAAAATTAAAAAAAATTAAAAAAATTACCGTTTTTTTTATTTTTTAAATTAGACACAATGAAAAAAGACACAATGAGAAAATAGTAGTTTTTTTAAGTTTTGTTTATTTATTTTTTAAGGAGGATGAGGTGAGAGCAAGATCTTTGAAATACTTTTTGTGTTATTGTGTAATTATTATTAGATCATTGTGTAATTCTTGTCAAATAAGATTACACAATGACCCGATGAATGACACAACAACCTTACGGATGACACAATCACACAATGACCTGATGAAAGACACAATGACCTGATGGAAGACACAATGACCTGACGTTAGACACAATGAGCTGAAAAATTGTGAAAAAAAAGTTCGTTTTTTATATATCAATATTATACGCGTTTTAAAGAGAAAAAAATTCTCGTTTTTATGGTGTAATTTGTTTAAAAAAATAATGTCGTATGTAAAAGTTATAAACGTTTTAAAAAAGTGGAGGAATTGACATGTGACTTGCATGTGGAGAGAGAATATTTAAAAAAGTGGGCATGACTAAAATACCCCCTCTCCTAATTTTCCTAGATGCCACATGTCAATCTCTTATTGCTTCTTAGCCTTCTTAGATTTATAACACTATGTAGGTGAACCTCACTCTATATTAAGTTGAGAACTAGAGAACTAAAAAAAAGACAAGGGATGGAATTTTTAAAAGAGGGGTAAAATTGGAACTTTAAATATGTAAATCTTTAAATATTTCTATCTTTTGCATACGTTAAGTTTTTAAAATTTTTTTTGCACCATTAGATTAAGAATTTCATTATCTTTCATTTGAGTATAAATAACGTTATAAAAAAATAATTTTTTCTCGTTTTTTTTTACTTTCAATACTGCATATATGTAATATACGATACCGTATGTTTTTAAATTGGGGAAATGAATACGGTATTGTTATGAACCTAAATTACCCAAGAAACAATCAAACTACATACTTTGATAAAATATCAAAAGTTCAAGGGCATTGATTTCAATGACGTTATCACAAAAAAAAAACATCACCATGCCTCAATTCCAAATTTGGATTTTCTCATATGATCGTATTGACATTGCTAGCAATAACTTGGTTCACGTTATGTGATGTGGTATGAATATGTGCAGCATGCGCATATCATAATACCAATTATATGAGTCATGCATGTTATATTAATCTGTTAGTTGGAATTGAGAAGCCAAATTCAGTTACGATCGATTTTTAAAGGGCGGATAATATTTTACTAAAATGAATGACGATTATTGAGTAAATGAGAAAGAGAAAAATTATGATCTAAGAGGAGAAGACTGAGTCGTCCATTAACATTGAATAAAGATCAATGAGTTAAGTTTTCTAATAAAAAATTTTAAGTTAATTTATCAAAGCTACGTAATTTTAATAGTTTTACGTGTAACTTAGGTGCATAACATCACCATATTCACTATCCCCTTTTAAATTTTATAGTATTGCATATATGCAGTATCGTATACTACATATATGTAGTATCAAAGTACTACATATATGCAGTATATGCAATGTTGATGCATTGTTATTTTATAGTTTGAATTTCAAGTTTTTTTTAAACTTTTTTATGATATTTATCATTGGTTTATTAGTTTATTATTATCTTTATATTTAGACATAGTATAAGTATTGGTTTTCTTTTCATTTGCCATAAGTTTTTTAATATGAAATCTTATAAACTTTGTTATTAATTATTTGAGATCATATGTACACTTTAAATAATTAGTAGACGCTTGAGTCATTTGGCCACTTAATAAATGCATCAAGTACATTGATACTACATATATGTAGTATCAAAAAAACCATAATGTGATTTTTAAAATTGTTTAATGTAAATAACGTATAAAAAAGTTAGGAACGTTTAAAGAAAAATAAAATCAAATACAATATCGCAATACTACATATATGTAGTAGGAAATTTAAAAAAACGAGAAAAAAAATATTTTTTATGACGTTATTTATACTCAAATGAAAGATAATGAAATTCTTGATCTAATGGTGCAATTTTTTTAAAATAATATTAACGTATGCAAAAGATAGAAATGTTTAAAGATTTATATATTTAAAGTTCCAATTTTACCATTCCTCTTTAAAATTCCATCCTTTGTATTTTTGGTAGTTCTCTAGTTCTCAACTTAAAATGAGTTCTCTCTTGAACCCTACCATATATATATATATATATACACACACACGTGTATGATACGAACGATTTTTATACAAACATAAACCTTCCACGAAACTAAATTGATGGTCGGTTTAAACGGTTTTACAGTTTGAAAGAAAACCCTGAACACCCCTACATCATGTGCTCATATTTTTACGTCATCTTTTCCTTTTTTTTAATTTATCTTAATATTTACCTTTTTATTAATTTATCTTAATATTTACCTTTTTATTATTTTAATGTTTATAATTACTTTTTATTATTTTGATATTTATCCTTTTAAGCATATTCTTTTGGGGTAACTTGTAACATATAATCTTTTAAAAATTCTTAATACATTGAACGACATTCTTATGTTTATCCACATTTCGATATTAGTTTTTCAAATCGAGTCCGGTCATTGTGTTGTGTTTATGAATTAGGTTCAACTATAAAGTCTAAATTTCCTAAAAAGTCTAAGAAGAAATTTGGATCATTAAATCTAATATTAAATGAAGATCAATGGCTCATAAGCACAAGATGGCATAATGGTAAATAGTTAAAACTTTAAATGGTAGGTCAAGAGTATATTAATCTTGTCTTACTTTTAAATTCCATCCTATTTTTTAAACGTTCATAATTTTACATACGATAATATTTTTTAATAAAAATTAAACCAAAAAAACGAGCGTTTTTTTATCTTCAAAACGCATATAGTATTGATATATAAAAAATGATTTTTTTTAAGTTTCAGCTCATTGTGTTATATTTATTAGGTCATTGTGTTATATTTTTCAGCTCATTGTGTTATATTAGTCAAGACATTGTGTTATATTTTCATCAGGTCGTTGTGTTATATTTTCATCAGGTCGTTGTGTTATATTTTCATCAGGTCGTTGTGTTATTTTTCATCAGGTCGTTGTGTTATATTTTCATCAGGTCGTTGTGTTATATTTTCATCAGGTCGTTGTGTTATATTTTCATCAGGTCGTTGTGTTATATTTTCATCAGGTCGTTATGTTATATTTTCATCAGGTCGTTGTGTTATATTTTCATCAGATCGTTGTGTTATATTTTCATCAGGTCGTTGTGTTATATTTTCATCAGGTCGTTGTGTTATATTTTCATCAGGTCATTGTGTTATTTCAGATCATTGTGTTATTTCATTAGATTATTGTGTTATAACACAATGACATGAATAAATAACACAATGACTTGACAAATAACACAAAGAGCTGAAAAACGTGAATTTTTTTTGTTTTTTATATATGATTATTATACGCATTTTAAAGATAAGAAAATGCTCGTTTTATGGTGCAATTTTTTTAAAAAAATAATATCGTATGTAAAAGTTATGGACGTTTAAAAAAATGCAGTGAAACTTAAAATATAGAGACATTACCATCTTTACCCTTCCTTCTAATTTTAAGGGAGTGCCACATATCATCATCTTATGGCTTCTTAGACTTTTTAGGAAAATTGGACTTTGTAGTATAACTCCACTCTATTTTGATACTAGGTTAGATACTCGTGTCTTACATGGAACTGTTTTAAAATAAGCTGTCAATTGAAAAAAAATGTTTGAAATTACATAATATGATTACGAATAATTAATAGTACAAAAGAGCATCTATAATTTTATATACATTTTTTCAAACATTTCAAGAAGCATAATTCAAAATATACTGATTAATAATACGTAGTAGTACATAAGATGATAAATAAATATATATTATAAACATCAACACCACTGAGTCAACTATGCTCATCCAAAATTTTCAAATTTGATAATTGATATATGTTAGTTTAGGTACAACAAATAAGCTATTACATCTAAATCTTATCATTTAGTTATGATAAGTTGGAAATAAAAGAAGGTATATAATAGCATTACTATCATTTGGATCTCATATAGTCGACAAGCAAATTTCGTAAGGATATGAAAAAAAATTGCTGATTAAGAACAAAAGAAGGAGAATTTATACGCAATTGAATGATTTTAAAAAAAACTGATTTTAAAAAAAACTGATTTAAATAAGATATTGAATGTTTTGTGGTGTTACTTTATGATGCCAAGTTGCAAAAGTAGTTTAATAAATTGTCATGTGGCAAATATTGCTTAATATTATGACAAGTGGATGAAATTGTTTTTTTTATTATATAGGATATACTTGCATTAATGTTTATTTTCCCAACAATGTAATAATATATTCAATTAATAGTATAGGTGTTGCAGTGTGTTTATTTTTTGTTATGCTTCGATAGAAATTCTCAGTAATGGATCCAGAAAAATTCATCAATGGGTTTACTATTTTTAGGTGCTTCAATTTTGACAAACCAGACATAAAAAAATTCGGTTCGATTCAACGGTTCGTATCGGGTTAGTGGATTAAGTTCATCACATAATAACAATGTGATACAATAAGCCAATATTACACTTTGGAATGTAATGGAATGAGAAGGGTTTTATGATTTTGAACCCTAAAAGGTTAAAAATCTTTTTAAAAAAAAGAGTTCTATTTAAATATTTGTAAGGAGAATTGAACTTATGACATTTTTTTGTAGAATAACTTCATTTAATACAAACTAATCTAAGAGAAGCTTATTACTTGAATTCAATCATATTTATCTATATGGGTTCACTTTAAAATTTTTCATGGGTTCACTCCGAAATTTTCTATATAACTTCCGTTAAAATTTTAAGACGTAGTGGGTTTCCGTGAACCCGCCCCTTTGTCATTGGATCCGTCCCTGGAAATTCTATATAAAACTATTGAGTTACGCTAAAGTTCATTTGATAGAGTGACTGAGGTGAGACTTGAAATATTTAGAGAAATTCTATTTAAAATTATTGAGTTACGCTAAAGTTTTTTGTTATCCCATCCGGGTTCGACTTGGAGCTGAAGGATTTTACATGGAAATGTTAAAGGTTCATGCCATGGTTATCTCTTTGGAAAGGCTGGTTGACAAGTCATCGACTCCGACCAACTTGACCTGAAAGGAGAGTTGGGTGAACTCCGCTGTGATCGTAGCTTTGGAGAGTACCACTAAGCCGCTTATAAGTGCTCATTACAAACGCATACCGATGTATCAAACTTGATATTGCACTACACCTTTTGAATTTAAAGGTTTTATTATTGTTATGCCAAACGTCATTATAAAGAAAATTTGAGTTACACCAACGTATAAACTGCTGTATACTTGTATAATATAAAACCTAAAGAGAAGTCATACAGTATTTAATATATGTCTTTATAATTTTGAATAAACAAATAATAAATTTTTTTATTTTTAACAGAAAACAAATAATGACTTTTAGTTTGAAAAATATTATAATAAAAGATAGTAGAAAATACCAAAGTAAATGTGTGGAATGGCCACTATATTTGTATGTATGGACAACTAAATTTCAATAGGTCGGCTTAAATAACTTTAATGGGTTGCTATTATTATAAAAGCAAATCTGAACATAAGGACAACTAATTGTGGAGTTTTAAAATATTTTGAATACAAAAAATTCAACAAAATGACAAATATCATGTGACTCCATCTTTAGTTTGGTCACTACACTTCAAAACTACCATAAAAAATCACATCATTAGCTTTGTTTCAATTATTCTAATGGATGGTAGAACATTGCAGACAAAAGCGGGAAGTAATGAATATAATAATATCTAAATACCGGTATAATTTAGAACGGTTTAAATACGTTTTAAGACCAAACTTAAATACTAGGTTTCAAGTTTGACTCAAATAATATCGACCTTCATGATCTATGGTTTGACTTCAAATTTTGACTTAAAGTTCGACTCGAATTAAAACCCAAAGTTTAACTCAACTATTGCACTCTTTTATTTAGAAAAAAACTTTATTAGAAAATTTTGTTTTTTTGGATTATTTTATGGAATATGTTTTTATGGGTAGTGTCAAATAAGAGCTGGTATTAAATTAAGAATTTGAGAACTAATATAAACGTAATTATTAGAATTTTATAAAGGAATGAAAAATTAGAACTTTACAAATATAAATCTTTAAACATTTTTATTTTTTACATAGGTTAACTTTTAATTTTAAAAACATTGCACCATTAGATCAACAATTTATTTATCTTTTATTTGAGTATAAATAACGTTATAACAAAATAAATTTTTTGAATTTTCAATACTACATATGTGTAGTATCATGATACGTTATGTTTTTAAATTGTATAGTGTTGCATATATGTAGTATTGTATACTACATATTGTTGTATCATACTATTGCGTAAATGCAGTACTGATGCAGGAGTGTCTTCTAGTTTGAATTTCAAATTTATTGTATTTTGTTATGATATTTATAGTTTGCTTATTAGTTTATTATTATCTTAAAATTTCTATTACAAATATTGGTTTAGTTCTCATTTGTAATCATTTTTTAGTATGGATCATTAAAAAAACTTTGTTATTGGACTTCTTAGGTGGTTCGGAGACTTTGAATAATCATTTGACTTTTGAGTTATCTAGCCGCTTTAGAAATTTCATCAAGTACATGAATGTTCGTTTGTGTTCGTCGAACTATTCACGGACACTTTTCAAAACGTAACAGAACACAAACACACACAAACAAATTGTCATGAACATCACATTAATTGTCCATTTTCTTAATGAAGGAATGCGAATAAGAATTCTCATCCAGTAATTAAGCGTTAGTGAACAATCCATGAACATGTTCGTTATCTAATAAACGGACATGAAAACACCTTGATCATGTTCGTTTGCTTCGTTTTACAGCCCTAGTGCGACTACTCCCAACAACAACGTTGTGTCACCACCGCTCCAACCAAAACTACTTTCTTAAGCTTTGAAATGTCGTTGTAACTACACCCTATTTCTTGTTTGATATTTGATGGTTTCAATTAATCGGAAGTAAATTGGGTGATGACAGTCGACGTTACTATTCAGGGTATTTAAGGTCTAATGATTCCAGCCTAGCTGGTTGAAGACATCCGGTTTTAGAGTGGTGGTCCAGGGTTCAAACTTTACCTGCGAGATTTTTCAGGAAAAACTCCATTGGTTTTCCCGGTTGAACGCCTAGCCAAACTCCGATGTCAAATGGGCCCGCTTAAGACAACATATTGACCGGAGTGGAGTGGTAGGATCCCCATTGCGGGGGATACAACCAGTTAGTTCCATAAATTGAAAGTCGCCGTTTAAAAATAATAGCTTACTTGTGAAGTTGACTTATTAAAAATGATTATTGACATATTAAGATATGGATTTATTTTAATGATGAATAATCATGGTTGGAGCACCAAAGATGAATCTCAAAGACTCCAAGGGTAGAGGGGGATAAAAAGCTTCCACCGATAGTGGTTTAGCACAAAAGACAATTCCATTGTTTTCTGGAAAGGGAGTCTTTGTTTCCTTTACTACTTTTTTTACATTAACTAATAATATTTCTATTCATATTTGAAATGATTACGTGTATAGGATGATTTTTTTAATTGTTAAAAAAAGATAATTTTTAAATAAGGCAACAATACAAATATACTAATTGTTACTACAACTTATTAAGGTGGGTAGTGATAGTGTTGTTAGGTCAGGATTAATGGTATGAATATGGTCGGTCTTACGTTTTATGATTTTTTCGTTGAGCCTTGTGTGAAAATAAACTTTGGGCCTTTAGAGTTGAAAATAATACTCGTAACAAATTATAATAATTGGTAAAAATATATAAGACGACGATAATTGTCATATTCTATATCTATCTATACATACTAATAAAATAAGGTTTTTAAGGACACTTATCATTCATTGGAGCACCTTAAATATATTCACCCGCTTAAATTTTTTTATAGAAACATCGATTTAATATTTATTTCTAAAATAAACATATCTCATTTATACCGTATTTATATTCGTATATACTACAAATTGATTTTATAATTGATAATTCAAAACTTTCAAAAAAACATCGATTTAATATTTATTCCTAAATTAAATAGTTCTCATTATAACATATGTTTATTATTATTATTATTATTATTATTATTATTATTATTATTATTATTATTATTATATATACACACTACAAACTGATGTGATAATTAATAATCAATACATTTTTTTTCTATAAAACTAACCAAAAAACGAAAGTGAATAACTTTCATTCTATGTTATGCATAATGTATGATATATATTCAATGATATGTAACATATGATTTTTTTTAACATGTTTTGACCTCTTTGGCAAACTTTTGAAATAAGTGGATTTATGAATCTCATTTGGTGAAATATTATCTTTGTTCTTATAATATTTTTAAGTGAAATATGTAATAGTGTTCATGGAACTCATGGAATGTATTTAAAAATTTGTAAAAGTCATCAGAAATTACTGTTGTAATTTAACTTTGTAGAAGTTATAATTATTTAAACTTTTACGTTGTTATCGTTCAACCCGTGTGACAGACAAGAATTAACCTAGTAATAAATAAAGGATATTATTGTAGACGAATGTTTTAGTTTTACTTACATAACCGAACCGGATCACTCTCTTAGTGTTTCTTTGGCAAAGTTCTCGATCAAGTCATGATAATTCATCCCTCTAATATATCATTTTCAATTGCAATTATCATCAACCTATTAAGTATTTCTTGAGACATTGTAGACCTCAAGTAGGACTTCAACAACTTTAACTTTGAAAATCTTATTTCCGTCGATGACACTTATTTTTGTTTAATTTGAAGTGCATTATCCATAAATGTGGATTAGGTTTATGGGTTAACCACATAATGGGCTTGAGGAAACTTGGGTTTTTCTAATAAAAGTTAGGTAACTGAAAGTAGTTTTTGGGTTTTATTTAAGTTCTATTTTTATTTTTAAATGAGGTGTGTTAATGAGTTATAAAATAGGCCCTTTTCTAAATGTTTATTTCGAGTTATAACATGCTTGTTAAATGGTTGTTGGTTAATTATATTTTTTATAAAAAAAACTTTAATTTTTTTAAACTTCAGGCCCCATCAGGCCCTGGGCGGTTGCCCACCTCGCCCCATACAAGGGCCGGCCTTGGGGTATGAATCTAAGTGTGGATTGAGATGGGATAATCAAGATGTTTGAGAGTCAAGTGTAAGTACCTGAGAGTTATCAGATTGAATTGCAAAGTGTAGTGTAGAATGAATATGAATCAGATTGGTTTTCAATCTTGCTAAGTATTTTTATTTATAGGTAGAGCTTCTGGCCTGAGGTTTGACCTCAACACTCGCACCTTTTAGTTTAGGCTGCTTGCAGCATCTTGATTGTGTGGTGTAAAAGTGTGTTGCAATTTTGGTTTAAAGTCTTTCCTTTACTTTTATAACATTTCTTGTTAGTTCCAATGCGGCAATACATATATATCTGAGACTTTGCACCTGGATTGTTGTGTTAACTTGTGAACATGGATCTGTCATGTTATTGTGATGTTACTGTAGCATTCTTGTCACTAAAATGCGTCTAATTTCTGGCTTCTTAATCGTGAGATTCTATGACCTAGGTTATCAATAATATTTTTTTGTTGTTTTACATTGTTGGTTATTCAATTTTTTCCTAGGCATTATGTTATGTATATTAATTTCATTTTGTAATTAATTTGTAATATTGATGATTTTAAGGGATTTTTTTATATTATTGATAAGTGGATTTTTTAATATTAAATGGGGGTAGATCGAATAGTAAAGTAGAAATGTTTCGAAAATGGCCCGAACCGGCCAGCCCAACCGAGGTCCGGAGCCTTCAGCGGTCAAATTCGGACAAAAAATGGGTGGTCGAACTTTTAAATTGAGAGGTCGGATCTGAACTTTATAAAATATTTATGACATCATCCGATCCTTAAATATGTTTCCACCAGTGAACCGGTAAGTAGAGTGGTGTTTTATGTGAAAAGGGTTTAGGTGAAGAAGTTTTGACTGCTAAACTTCCATCTGCTGAAATCTGAGTCGTGGCCTTGTCATTAGTTGTGATGTGTTTTTCAACTTATGCCTTCTTTTCATTTTAAACAATCTTAGGAACCTTAATTTTCTCTACTTCCATGACCTCTCTGTCTTCTTTTATAAACTGAATGATGTCTTCAATAGTGTTTGGTTCAATGTTGCGTTTTGGAATTTGAATTTGGGTATACAACATTGTACCCATCAGATTTATACCCCAAACCGGTCTTAGTTTGATATGATCTATTTTCATTTTCAGTAAAAGCAAGCAACTTATCAAACCTTGTCTGTTGAACATTGTATCTTTCAGCATAGGATTGAGATATCAAAAGGTCATTCTTTGCTAAACTCAACATTTTCAAAAAATCATCAATTTGTGTTTCTAGATTTGTTTGCTCGTGTTTTAACGATGAAACTAATTTTACTAATTATTTTATCTTTTCCTTTTAAGATTGATCAATCCTTTTGAAATCAGAATTTAGAGTTTGAATTGTTTCAACTTCTTATAACAATTCCTAATTTTGGTTTTTGAAACATTAACTTTTGCAATACATTCTAGAGTTGCTTTTGTCAAGACCAAATCCTCCACTTCTTTTGAAAAAATATCCTAGTTGATTACCTTCATGTCCTCTGCAGACACTGCTTGGCCTAGATAGATATCATAGCTATTTGATAGTTGATATCCATTTCTTCAAGATCATCGGGATGGATGTATTTAAGTCTTCTTCATACAGCTAGATGAGCTTCCTTAGTCAGATGATACAAACCCAAAAGATAAATAAGATGAGCTTGAGCATGATGCAGGTGTTCCATGTGCTTAATGTGGTATCCGAGACTTGCATTTATAGATTCAGGATAGGTGGTCAGTGGAATTTGATTACTAACAATAGGTGATTGATAGCTTGGTTCTTTAACAAGAAGAGCAAGAGATCTAACTAGAGTTTATCAGCTCGCTAATCTTCTAGCTGTTTCTTGTTCTGCATCAATCTCCATCTGGTATGCATTAAGCATCCTATAGAGTTCCTCAAGGTTCATGCTCTTCAAGTTTTTAGTTCTTCTTATGGCCACAAATTATATGGTCCATGCTTTTGGTAGAGACCACATGAACTTTCTTACTACATCATTGTTGTCAAAGAGGATGTGTGCTTCTTGAATGCCATCCACTAACTCAACATATCGAAGATATGTAGCAGTCATGGTTTCACCAGGAAGGTAATTGAAGTTCTCAAATATTTGCTTGAGAACATATCTCTTGTTATATTTGAGTTCTTCATTTCCTTAATATCTTTACTTGAGAGTGTCCCAAAGTCCTTTGGATGACTTGTAGTTTTTAAAGCGATTTATGGAGTCTGGGATACTAATTCTTAGAAACCATAAAGCCTTTGAGTCGGTCTCTGGTTTCATGTTGTCTTCTTCATAATACTTTAAGGGTTCTTTAGGTACCACAAATTATATGGTCCATGCTTTTGGTAGAGACCACATGAACTTTCTTACTACATCATTGTTGTCAAAGAGGATGTGTGCTTCTTGAATGCCATCCACTAACTCAACATATCGAAGATATGTAGCAGTCAGGGTTTCACCAGGAAGGTAATTGAAGTTCTCAAATATTTGCTTGAGAACATATCTCTTGTTATATTTGAGTTCTTCATTTCCTTAATATCTTTACTTGAGAGTGTCCCAAAGTCCTTTAGATGACTTGTAGTTTTTAAAGCGATTTATGGAGTCTGGGATACTAATTCTTAGAAACCATAAAGCCTTTGAGTCGGTCTCTGGTTTCATGTTGTCTTCTTCATAATACTTTGAGGGTTCTTTAGGTACCATTTTACATGTCTCACCAACAACATGCACCATTGGTGAAAATGGACCTTGCTTAACAGAAACCCAAAGTATTCTGTCTTGAGTTCTAAGAAATCTTCTATGTATCATAACAAGAGGTTCGAACATGGGAGGCTTAGTTTGAGTACCGTTCTCCGAATCATGTTTCGAGATAGCAAGTGCTGCAGCTGATACAATAATACTAGAACTAGCCATTTTGAAGATATAAAATGATCAAGTGTAAGATCTTTAATTTCAATAAAACAATAAGATTTATTGAAAAGAATCAAACAAACCAAGAGTCAAAACTCTGATACCAAATGTTGGATCTGGCTTAACAAGTTCCGATAAATCAAAATTGTTGGTCCCAAAACACTATCAAATCATGTAATTTGGTGAAGATTGGATCAAAATGACAAAATATATATTAGACTAAACATTAGGGGTTTATTGTATTATTTCTATTTGCATGTTAAGTCTAAGTCAGTCCTAATTGTCATTAGTCCAAAGTCATTAGGCTATATATAGAAAGTTTCAGTGGCAACTGAGCAAGCTTGTATGAGCTAGAATGAGGTTTTCATGTAAACATCTTTTGCAATCAATATAAGATCAAATTTGGGTTTTTATTATTTTTCTTAGAGTTTTCATCCATATTTATCATTTATCATATGTTATCACATTTGATCCAAATCTTCACCAAATTATATGATTCAAAACTGTTTGGGACCAACAACAATGATCACGAGTATTGGTTGCCGTTCGAGCAAGTTTAATTGTCAAGTTCTCCTCTCATCCGCAACCAATTCGTCCAAAACACGTTGTTGGTATTCGAGCAAGACATTATTCCTTATGAACCACGGCTGATGTGTGATTTTCCTAGGGTGTTACAAAAACCCATTTTCGGACATATTGTGTCCTCGATGAGGTTTGCCTCACCATCCATTCGTGTCTTCCACATGTGTAGGTTTAACAAATAAACGAAATCTAATAAATTTTTATTTTTGAACTTCAAGATTGATGGATAAGTGTTGCATTTAAATCATTTTTTATATATTAAAAAGGTTTTTGGTTCTCGTTATATTTAGTGTTCTTGCATGAACCACCTTTTAAATTTCGGGCCCCACATGAGACGGGTCTGGGTGGCCGCCTTCTTTGTTGCGGACAAGGGCCCGTCCAAAATTTGACCTAGTGGATATTAAAGAAAGGAGAAGGTCAATAAAACAAGAGATGTTAATTAATTAAAGATCTAACTAATCGTTACGCCTATATTGTAAAGATCTAAGAATTAGACCTAACACGATTCCAAATAAAAAACTTCAATCACAAATAAAAAAACTTCAATCATTTCAATTTGTTCGAAAAGAGAAAATAAGGTAATATCTATACCTACATAATAATCCGTATTACGATGAATCTCATTGACCAAGATCTGGTAATTGATAAAATAAGTAACTAGAAATACGCAGAAGTTCACGGAAAGACTTCTTTTTAAAAATTGTGCAATTAATTTCAAACTAGGTTTCTGTGCCGGGCCGCGCGTTGCGGCGGCCGGGTCTTGCGTATGTGACTTCGTCACACGCGTTGATAAAAAAATTCCATGTATCACACGTTACGGTGCGAAGTCATAATACGTAACATATTAAAAGAAGAGTATATAAAAAACGTAAATGCCAAAATTAAAATAAGTTAAAACCAGATGGTTAATGCCAGAATTGTCAAAGAAGAATAGTAGGGTCAAATTCGTAAACACGTAAAACAAAATTTCATGTCTCATACATTACGATGTAAAGTCGCATATTAAAAGACGGAGAAATATCCAAACTTAGATGTCAAAACTTGGAAGCAAAGTCGTGAATATGTCAAAGTAGAGTAACGGTTCAAAGTTATAAAGCGACAAGTCAAAGTCGATGGTCAAAAACGTATATATGTCAAAGTCAGGGGTCAAAACCGTAAATATATCAAAGTTAGGGGTCAAAACCGTAATTATATAAAAGTTTAAAATTAAAAAATACGTTGACGAATCGGTCGGTGACACGTGTCGGTGTCACCGACCTTCACATTTAGAATTATATAGAATATGTCGTATCTTGCTCAGACCAATAAATAGAGTTAAGGTTACAGTGGTGTAACGCCAATGGGTTTAGTAAATCTGGTTTACTTCGTCATCGATTGAATGGTTCACTTCATGTTCGATTAGCGGTGGTGGTTCACTGCGATTAGTGGTGGTGGTGCAGAGCTTCACTTCGTCGTCGATTAGCGATGGTGTAGAGCCTCACTTCGTCTTATTAGGGTTTACAAAAGAAACCCAGTCAATTAGATAACCTGGCCCAAAAGTATTAACCCATTAATTTGGTGCATATTTAGTGCGAGTCTAGGGAAACGCACATTTTTTAAAGAAACTAGTGCGATTGTGATATATGGTGCGAATTTTGTATGAGAATGAGTTAGTTTTTTGTAATTTGGTGCGGGTATAACCCACAACTGCACCAAAACATTTTTTTCTTACACACCATTTATTCATGTGTACTAGCGAAAGAAAATGATACCCAAGCAATCAACAAAAACAAAGTATACACAAAAATATACAAATACCAGAATATTTGAATCCGCAAAAAATTCAATTATGTTACAAATTCGCAAGGGTTGTAGAGGTGAAAAAAAGTCCAATAAAATTCAGTGGTTTAGTAAAATTACATTAAAAGACATTTTATTAACATGTTACAATTTGATGATTTCCCACAATGCATACCAGTCTACCTAACTAGATATCATTTTCATGTACCTGATCAAATAGCAAAATACTGAAATGGACCATGTTTCTTGTTATGGATAATTTTGGGGGTCACCTCTTAAAACCCAAAACCCAAAACCCAAAATTGTCCATACTAGTGTTATTAAACCACAGAACAACACATACATATAATAAATTGATTGTCCTTTAATCATATAGAGTTAAAGTTTGCAATAGTTTTCAGCCATGTAAGTTGCCACAATGTTTCTACTCTTCTGCTGCCATAAGCAATGCATGTTAGGTTAAACATTAAAAGAGAGTTTAGTCATTCTAGTGTTTATGACACTAGGTTGCAAACAATTGGACAAACAACATTGCATGCCTGCAAATCTGCTTACCAAACTTATATATGTATAGAACTACCAATACATAAATAGATTTTAGAAACCACATAAACATTTATACATATTGTTATAAGCGCCCCGCTTTCTCTGACTTGTTACATCTGATATCACTACGTACAAGTGTTTATGCGGTTCTGACAATTCTCTACTTGAATATGATTTTGTATTGAACACACCCACGATTCTCCTTATTAATCATCCATTGATGATTGCTTGTAGGAACCTTCTGCACGTGCTTCTTCCAGTTTAGCAACAAGATCCTTCATGAAAGGACTGGCGGTTCCATGAGTAATGCGTAATACATCAACTGCTTGTGTAAATGATTTAATGGCTTCATTTGTGTTTCCAAGTAACCTGCAAATTTCCCAAATATTTCATTTATATATATTAGAGCTTGTTGTATAAATTAACAATATACCATGTTGCATATCCTGATTCTAGAAACCAAGCTGAGTTCAGCAAGTAACTTGTCTTTTTTTTTTTTTTAACAGGAATCTTTTTCATTATTTTTAGATCTTGAGTAAACTACATAAATGTACATGTGATTTGGTCAGCAAGTAACTAGTTCTACAATGTTTCCTAAACTTGAGGGACTTTTTTTAAAAAAAAAGGTTGTTAACGACCACCATTTAGGGGTATAAAAGCTAGCTGGCTGAAGAAGTTGTTTTTCAATTCATACATTTCATTTGCAATTCGTCTTGTGTAATCATTCGATCGTTAAACCGCAATAAGAAACCTTATGATTTTTTTCTTAATTTCGACCTCTTTCATGTAATTGCTAGAATTGGTATCAGAGCCACATTTTAGGGCTCAATCAAACATGGCAGTTGTATAAGTGAGATAGATGAAAATGAAGATCAAAATGAAGTTGAGGAAGTTCGAATTGGAGAACTTCGACATCAAGAATGAGTTGTTGGTAATTGAGACACTTGCCGGCGAAGCTAAGTAGTCAAATGGACTAACAAAGTGCAATAATACTGAACCTTAGGGATTGTGTATTACGAAAAGCGTCAAAGGAAACCTTGGCCGTAGGGATTTGGTCAAAACTAGACCGGAGACACTGTATATAACCAAGTCGCTGGCAAATTGGTTGTATCTCAAGAGGAGGGTTTATAGTTTATACCTTTCAAATGGCACAAGGTAAGTCGTTGGAAGTACACACGGATGAACTCTATAAGGACCCGTTATTGTAGTTAGTATGCGGCTAGTGCATACAAGTATACGCATACTTGTATGTGCCTATGTGGCCACATACTCAACCACATACACACACATACAAGATGTGTCCACATATGTGCTATAGAAGCAAGTCTGTAGGTGCCCGAGCTATAAGAGCTGCTCTAGGCATAAGCTCAATTTGGAATTCAATCTGTCTATGAGGATGGAGATCAGGTAATTCTTTAGGAAACACTTGGGGAGAGTCACGTACAACAAAAATATCTTTGATTTTCCTTTCATCAGACGACTTCCCGGTGACCATTGCAATAAAGTGACCATTGCAATAAAAGTTGTACGACCCTTCCTCGACCACTTCTGGGTTTTCATGCAAGAAATAATTATAATGATTGCATTACTTATTTCATCTTGAACAGAAAGGATACCTCCCTCCACTAGAGACAGGAAGACGCACAACTTTTTTCTATACAAATAATTTCAGCACGATTTTGAGAAGTCAATCCATACCGACGACGACATCGAAGCTACCCAAAGAGATTGGCATGAGATTGGTAGAAAAGTTATGACCCAAGAGATCTAGTTTACATTCCTCTAAATTTGTTTAGCTTCAATCAACTTACCATTAGCAATTTCTACCAAATACTTATCAATATAAGGTGGCGCTTATAGATAACCTTGTATATGTATGCGTTTATGTGTTCTAAGAAATGAATAGATGTTTCAAATCAACGTTTCTTGCTCAACAAACATTTAGTTAATGTCAGTGATTCACTGTAGGTCCATAAAGATCGTGATTTCAGTGCTATGATGACTTGTTTAACAACAAACAAACTTGACTCAAACAAACCAAGAGTCTAACAACCAAACAAACAATAATGAGATAAAACCACACAACCGGAGGTATATAAGCTACAAAGATGAGTAATATATGCTCCTAGCACCTCCAGTGAACGATTACACGACACAATCAGTAAGCAAGAGTTTTTGTCAAAGTTGTGCAAAAGTTGTATTTCTTGAAGATAAGGTTACAATATATAGCAGACATAGGTTCGCTGATAGATTCGCTCTAGCGAATCCATCTAGCGAACCATATAGGTTCGCCGGGCACAATTAGGTTCGCCCGGTCGACACCAAATCAAAAACTAAACTGAGCTACGGGCGAATCTATAGATTCGCCCGTAGGTTCGCTAGAACCAAATCATACAAAATACATACAAAATATAACACCGACATACCGGTGAGTCCAACCTATACATGTGACTATCAATACTCCCCCTAGGTTGGACCTCACCTGGGGAAGTCTTCTATTTAAGCTCCGTCTTCTTTTGGCTTCAAAGATGTTCATTAAAGGCTCCTGTCCTTTCTTCAATTCCGGCCAACGGATTTGAAACGTCTTCAGATCCGGCCTCATCTTCACTAAACACTAGCATTGATTCCACAAACTCTGCATCGACGACCTCAGTATCAGGCTCATCCAAATCAATCGTTTCCGCCTGAATATTCTCAGTATGCTCCTCGCCAGTTACATCCAAGTCAACAACTTCTACTGGTTTCTCGAACCTCTTCTTAATAGTTTGATCCAGCTGTTTAGATAAGTCATCCATATCCATATCCATTTGCTGATCACCAGTCATTCTCAGTCTCTCATTCACACTCCTTAGTTCCGCACGAATGCCCCGGGCTTTGTTTGCGACCTTCACAAACAGGTTCGCTTCAGTCCTAGTATCATCTCCAGCCCCGTGCTTAATCCGATTCTCACACAAAACTTTTAAATCCTCATCACAAAAAGAGAAAACCTCCATTGGATCAAACAAACGAATCTCTGGACGGTCTTCCCCTCTCAGTCTGATAACAGCTTCACCCGTACCATTGTCGCAGAACCATTTGTGAAAATCCTGTAATCTGGGTGGCTGTGTGTCCGGAACCCTAACTCTAGTCATAACCTTCGGTGCTTCAATCTTCAACACCACTTTTCCTTTCCAAGATACCCAGTGCTTGTCCTTTTTCTGCCTCATCCTCTTCGGTTTCTGAATCCAAACCTAACACTTAATCAACCCAAACCAACAAACAATTACAAAAACCAACACCTATTCCTCATCCCTCAAATGAGTTAATTCAAGAGATTATGCAGAACGATACTAACAGCTCTATTGCAGGTTTAAGTGGAGTAAATCTTAAAGATGTTAGAGAGGATTACGCTTATGGTGGGAGTACTGGGCTTGGTTGTTCTAGCAGTAGTGAATGTTCTAATCTGATTTCAAGAAGTCTGTTGAAGGCATTAGTTTAATTAATTCTGTTTCTAGTAATGTGTTATGTTCTGACAATTCTAAGTTTAATAGTAATCTAGGGTGCACTACTTCAAACCATAATGTGTTGAATGATGATCTGATTGAAAATGCGTGTGTGAGTGACAAAGATAAACTTTCAGGTCATGTCTCTGAAAGTCAAACCAAAACAAACTGTTTTCAAAAGTTCTTCACTCATCAAATTCCGTCTTTCACACCAGTGAGAATTTCAAAACCTAAATCTGAATCTGAAAAAGTAAAAGTCATAACAGGTAAGTCAAAAGAACCTTATGACTCTTACAGTGATTGCAATTCTCAACTGTCTGAATGTGATGAGGAAATTGAAATGGATAAAATTCCTGTTAATAAAGTTTCCAAAGTGGGTTTGAAGTCTCATTGCTTTAAATGTGGAAATATTGGTCATACTGTTAAGCAATGCCCCAAGTTAGTCAAAAACTGTCCAAAGCAAAAATCTTTTGGAAAAAGATTAAACACATTTGTAAATAAGCATCTTAATTCCACAAGGAATTTTTCTATCAACAGATATATGTCCTTGATATACTAACAGAGTGTGGTTTACTAAGTACAAACCAGTCAAAAGCCCAAAGCTCACAACAGATAACCTCTTCCTAAGGATGGAAATCCTATGAAGGATCCAGCCGAGATGTTAAGATATCCAACACTAACTCAACCTTATATGTCCTTTATTCTGAAAATGGTCATTTTAAAGTAGGCGCATTTGCTACTAGGTTGTTTGTCCCCTTTCCTGAAGATTGACTTAAAGTAGGTAATCGAGTTTCCTGGGAAGTTAGAAACAACAGAATGTAGGACTTGTCAAGTCAGAAAACCGAGACCAAACACATTTAGGTTTAATGCACCTAAATAGAGATTGTGTTGTGGAAACAAAGTCGTCATTGCTTCCCTAATTTCATTTTCCATTTAGAGCTAAAAGCTTTAAGCTTAACTAAATCTGAAAAAAACATATTTGAATTAAAGTTACAGGTACACGAACCAGTTAAGCTTCCCACAAGTATAATATTGCAGGCCTCGGAGAGGGTGGATAGTAGGGTACACTCCTGCAAATAATTTGAACATTTGTGTTACAATTTACAAAAATTGCATGACCCTTTAATATAAAGAAAAACATAAAAAAAATTATCCAGGCGGTTGATAAGCTTATTTAGTTTCATAAACTGGGATGGTCAGTCTACACTATGTCAGTGCTTTCTTCCAATCTTGCATCTCCATTAGCATCTGAAAAAAATGAGATCAAAACTCTAATCACGATCCTTAGACACTCAGAATTTCATATATCTAACAGATACATATATAAAGTTATTGTATAGTTCCTGTGATAACTTGAGAAAAACTAAAATAATATTTTGTTCTACAGATTAGTGATAAAAAAATGAACAGATAGGTACAGGAACCCAATTCCAATTGATATCTACCTCCCATCCAAATTGACCTCAAATAGTCAAACGACTAGAAACTAATAATGTAATCATAAATTTGATAATAATAACTATTTAGAAAACAAGATAACCATAAACTCCTACATTTGGGAACTAAAACCCTAGCACTTTCCAGCAGAATCATGAGAAATTGAGAATATAGTAGAGATGAATTTTCAAGCCATCTACTTATACATAGATTGATTGAACCATGTTTCATCTGTAACAGATATATTACATATATATACATACACTGAAAGGAAATGTATTGAAAGGGTCGAGCATCCATAAGGTACTCTGATGCATAAAACCCCGTAAATTATTTCATTGCAAATAAAAGATAATTAAACCAGTGTCACTTTTGTAATCATACTCTTAAAAGAGTTTCCCTAGTTCGCATCAACTTGATAGAACTGGAATGATAAAGCTTCATTGCTATCTGAAATCTAGTTAAGTGTTTTTCAAATAAAAGGTTATACACAGAAAACTAAATTAAGCATTTCCATAAAAAATATTTGGATAATAAGTTTAGAGGATACACCCAGAGGAAAGAGCTACAGATGCCTTCTCTGACATATCTTTTTCTTCACCTGCAATTTTTAGTATTTCTTCCATGCCCCTTACAAGCCCACATTGATGACATCTAAACCCTTTAATCTCTGAAAAGAAGTAAATAAACAATATAATAAAGTTATCAAAAGACACAGATTAGCATGCAAAATAGGTGAGAGATACCAGTATCACGAAGCAAAAAACCATCACATGTGTGATTCTTGCACCTATAACCTTCAAGAACTGCACTTTCTTTAATATCGTCATCCTGACCCTTAATTTTAAAGCAAGGATTGTAAAATGCAAATTAAAAATTAACGAAATTAATAGTTAAAATTCACAAAAATAGTATTTGGATCATAAGATGTACAAGTTTTATGCAGCGAGGGCAACTGCAAGTGAAGAAATAATGTTCTTTTAAAGCCTTTTGTCGAGTCATTGTACTTCCAGCTGTCTCTATGTAACTAATCAATACCTACGGTACAAAAGTAGGGCGTCTAATACGGACATATACCAAAGTTGACCACAAAACAGTAACTAAAAAGCTTCTGTTTGCAGCATTAGATTGACTATAAAACTAGAAGAAATTCAGAAAGCATACCTCGCTACCTTTTGGTATTTGTTGTATAGCACGTATTGTTGCCATTCTTCCCTCAAATACCAGAACTGAATTCGGATAGCAACTATAATTAAATCACATCCATGCATAAGTCCATGTAATTACGAAGTCAAAGTGACCTATACAATTTATAAGAAATCATACAGTAAACGGTCACCTGTGATTTATAATGGAAATTACAGGATACAGTCCGGTTCCTAATGGGATAAGCTCACTGTCACAGATTGTGTGTGCATTGCATGCCAGCTGTATGTGATTAAAAATTGGGACCACATCCGAACAAAACATACATATCAATTATATCTAACAAAGCTCCTTTAGCAAAGTTTCCAATGTAATAGAAAACTTATAACAAGTTGGGGATGTAGTATTATGTTGCATTAAAAACCAATGTAATAATGATTTAAGGTAGCAGATCCAAGGGCAAAAAAAGTAGAAATTGATATGTAAACTAGATGTTTAGGTAGTCAAAGACTAATTTTGTAGCATCATACCCTGGAGAAATTTTCTGCAATCTCTCTGATATTTAGATCAGGCCACTGGAGTATTATACTGACGAGATTTGCCATTTGTGCATACAATACTGAGTCTCTCCAACCTCTGAGATATCTTAATGAAAAAATCGTTAAATACAACAACCAAACTCAAGAGCCATGGATTATGGAATAGGTTTATAATTGCTGACAATCTCCAACTATGGAATAAAATAAATAAGAGCTAAACTACAGAAAAAAAAAACTGTATGAACTTAAACACACTAAACTAGAGAAGAAAAACATGGAAGTATCTCTTGTAATTGTTACTAATATCCTATAAAGTTGGAAAAGTACATGATGAACTTTCCAATCAGCAAACAAACAAGCCTCAGGCAAATAATTCATTCATAAAAAGGAAGAGCAAATGAAAAGCAAGTCTACATCTTGATACGAAAATATGTTAAGAACTATTTATAAAAAAAATCCTTCACAATGATACACCACTAATGCAAGGATACGAGATACCAAATTCTTCACCAGGCTGTAGTTGTCCATCACAGTAGTAGGAATAACCTGGCATTAATGCACGTGTTAGATATTGTCAATGAAACAATCAAACAAGCTTTCAAAGATACAGAACATGATCCAAAATTCCAAATATATATTTATGGCACTTCCTTCCTGTAAGAATGTATTTCACAACTAATTAGCGCAGTGCTATAGTATCACTATGAAAACCCAAACCATTAGATAATACAAAAAACCAAAGAGAGATCTTTACCTTTTCGTCCCGCAACTTTTTCTGAAGGTAAAGTTTAACCATCAAATGTATAGAAGGTGTAAGAGATCTTATTCTATTTTTCTCTAGCTGGGAAAGCAGCTGGCATTCAAGACGATGCAGCTTCCAATCGAATTTCTTAAATGAAAATAGTATAAGATTAAGGATGATCAAGAGCACATGTATATAGAAAGAAATAAAAAAAAAATCACTTTTGGGTGTGGTGTGTCAATATCAAATCACGACTAAGACTCGTTCGTCTACTTTTACTCATGTATCAGACTCTTTACCAGTGACTCCAACTATAATGTGATACACAGCCACCAAATAGCATATAGATTTGTGAATGTAATCGTATTATTCTCATGGCTATATGCGTGAAACCGTTCAGCATGACCATAGAGGTATAAGACACTCACAAAAATAGCTATTTCTCATATATATATATATACAAATACACATGAAGCAAAGTATACCTGGCATCTACTCCCACAGTAGCATACAACATGACAAGATGAGCATCTCTTTATAGTACTTGATGCAAAACACCAATCACATCTTGAACTTTTATTTGGTGCAGAAACATAAGGTCCTTGGCTTAATATAATTTCTCCTATAACAATCAACATAGCATATTGAACTATTGTCATTGCCAAAACATTATTGCATAAGAATTAGGTTATATTGAGCTCATTCAAGCAATCGATTTTAACAAAATCACCTGGAGAAAAGTCTCGAGTGGTGAAGAGGCAGCGACCTTTGTCTGGAAGTGTGGAAACTGATAAGCCATGGTCATGTAGCAGTTCTTCCATCTCAAAACCAAAACCTCAATTTCACCTTCACCTTCACCTACGAGAAAAAAGGGAGATGATGAAATGGTGTGTGTTTGTTCTGCTGCATATATGTGCTCAACTAGGTTTATAGGAAAACAATAGCATTTTAGGGTTTAACTCACCTTAGGAACTCCAAAAGGACGTTCGATACCTGTTCTTGATGATTCTTGAACCTTTTTTAAATAAGCTATCTTTTCGTCAATTGGGTCTCTAAACATTTTTATTATCATCGGGAGCTCCGAATATATACAATCACCCAAATAATATCCAAACGGGTAATAACTTCCATTAACAAAAAAAGATGCCTCGGGTGCATTACCGGCTACGCAATCCACTATGATTGGCGATGCCTCAAGAACATTGATGTCGTTGTTTGATCCGGTGGAACCGAAATAAGCATTTCAAATCCAAAGGTCGTACGAAGCAACCGCTTGAAGAATCACCGACGGCCCTTTTTGGTCACCCTGTGTAAACTGTCAACGCCAAGCGTTTGGACAATTAGCCCATTGCTAATCGCGCTTGTAACCACCTTATCCACCTCCATTTCGCCCGTTGAAGTGCTATCGCTGCTTGACGATGAAGCGTAGGATTCCATTTTAGATAATTTGGTGTGTGTGGTTTGGGGGGAATTTAGAGTAGAGTGTGTTTTTGTGAGAGAATTTGGTGTATTTTTTATGTGTATTTATATAATGTGTATGTTTATGTATTTAAATAAGTGGTAAAAAAAATTAATATGGTCAAACTATCCGTTCACTTAGCCGTTGGAAGAGTTTTGCATTGATTTGAGTGGGGTGGAGGCGTTGTTTATAAAACCCCCAAACAAGAATTTGCCCAATAACGCCCCCACGTAATGGTGTGGGGGGTGTTATGGGCGTTTTTTATGGGGATAACACCCACTACATCAAGTCTTATTAAACTAGAAAATTGTTATTTAGATCACGCTTCGTGTGTAATTTTTGTTGTTATTGATGTTTGATTTTGTAAAAATGGGTTATCTTTGTCTTTTTACCAACACATGTTAAAAATTGGTGTTAAGTTCAGGGTTAGTTTTGTCATTTCACTATTTTGTTTTTGTTTTATCTTGGTTATAAGAAGATTTCATCTTCTTCATCGTTATCGACCTACCTTCCGACCTCCGCCCTCCTCTTGTTCGTTCACCAATCACCATCATACAATTGCCGCCACAGGATAGACCTCCACTATAAACCACCACTGCACCCCACCTATTCTTTCGTTCACCTTTATCTACCACCATAGGCACGACCACCATAGTCATCAACAAACCTCCTCCTTTTGAAAACCACAAACCATTAACCAACACTACCAGAGCAATTTTCATATCTAAAGGAAAGTCTACATCTAAAAGCCATAGTTTGGTTTGATTAGGGTTTAATGTTGGTGAGCATTGGTTTGCTTAGGGTAAATTTTCAGATGTAATAGTGGTTTGATGGTTTATGTTTAGCCGAGAGGATATGATGGTCTGATTAAAGGGAAGGAAACGATGACGATGCTTGGTGGTGGTCATTAGTGCTGGTGTGGTGCGATTGAGGTAGTGGTGGTAGCGGGGAGGATATGATGGTTTGATTGAGCGGAAGGAAACAATGATGACGCCTAGTAGTGATTGTGCGTGATGGTGTGGTGCGATTGAGGTGGTGGTGGTAGGTGTGGTGGCTGGTGGTGGACAAGTGCATCGGTAAAAAACAAAAACATGGTTGGAAAGGGAAACAAGGTCGGAAACAGTGACAATGGCGATAACATAGGCAACAAAATAGAATCGACACGTTAATTATATTTTTTATAAAAAAAACTTTAAATTTTTTTTAAACTTCAGGCCCCATCAGGCCCTGGGCGGTTGCCCACCTCGCCCCATACAAGGGCCGGCCTTGGGGTATGAATCTAAGTGTGGATTGAGATGGGATAATCAAGATGTTTGAGAGTCAAGTGTAAGTACCTGAGAGTTATCAGATTGAATTGCAAAGTGTAGTGTAGAATGAATATGAATCAGATTGGTTTTCAATCTTGCTAAGTATTTTTATTTATAGGTAGAGCTTCTGGCCTGAGGTTTGACCTCAACACTCGCACCTTTTAGTTTAGGCTGCTTGCAGCATCTTGATTGTGTGGTGTAAAAGTGTGTTGCAATTTTGGTTTAAAGTCTTTCCTTTACTTTTATAACATTTCTTGTTAGTTCCAATGCGGCAATACATATATATCTGAGACTTTGCACCTGGATTGTTGTGTTAACTTGTGAACATGGATCTGTCATGTTATTGTGATGTTACTGTAGCATTCTTGTCACTAAAATGCGTCTAATTTCTGGCTTCTTAATCGTGAGATTCTATGACCTAGGTTATCAATAATATTTTTTTGTTGTTTTACATTGTTGGTTATTCAATTTTTTCCTAGGCATTATGTTATGTATATTAATTTCATTTTGTAATTAATTTGTAATATCGATGATTTTAAGGGATTTTTTTTATATTATTGATAAGTGGATTTTTTAATATTAAATGGGGGTAGATCGAATAGTAAAGTAGAAATGTTTCGAAAATGGCCCAAACCGGCCAGCCCAACCGAGGTCCGGAGCCTTCAGCGGTCAAATTCGGACAAAAAATGGGTGGTCGAACTTTTAAATTGAGAGGTCGGATCTGAACTTTATAAAATATTTATGACATCATCCGATCCTTAAATATGTTTCCACCAGTGAACCGGTAAGTAGAGTGGTGTTTTATGATAAAAGGGTTTAGGTGAAGAAGTTTTGACTGCTAAACTTCCATCTGCTGAAATCTGAGTCGTGGCCTTGTCATTAGTTGTGATGTGTTTTTCAACTTATGCCTTCTTTTCATTTTAAACAATCTTAGGAACCTCAATTTTCTCTACTTCCATGACCTCTCTGTCTTCTTTTATAAACTGAATGATGTCTTCAATAGTGTTTGGTTCAATGTTGCGTTTTGGAATTTGAATTTGGGTATACAACATTGTACCCATCAGATTGATACCCCAAACCGGTCTTAGTTTGATATGATCTATTTTCATTTTCAGTAAAAGCAAGCAACTTATCAAACCTTGTCTGTTGAACATTGTATCTTTCAGCATAGGATTGAGATATCAAAAGGTCATTCTTTGCTAAACTCAACATTTTCAAAAAATCATCAATTTGTGTTTCTAGATTTATTTGCTCGTGTTTTAACGATGAAACTAATTTTACTAATTATTTTATCTTTTCCTTTTAAGATTGATCAATCCTTTTGAAATCAGAATTTAGAGTTTGAATTGTTTCAACTTCTTATAACAATTCCTAATTTTGGTTTTTGAAACATTAACTTTTGCAATACATTCTAGAGTTGCTTTTGTCAAGACCAAATCCTCCACTTCTTTTGAAAAAATATCCTAGTTGATTACCTTCATGTCCTCTGCAGACACTTCTTGGCCTAGATAGATATCATAGCTATTTGATAGTTGATATCCATTTCTTCAAGATCATCGGGATGGATGTATTTAAGTCTTCTTCATACAGTTAGATGAGCTTCCTTAGTCAGATGATACAAACCCAAAAGATAAATAAGATGAGCTTGAGCATGATGCAGGTGTTCCATGTGCTTAATGTGGTATCCGAGACTTGCATTTATAGATTCAGGATAGGTGGTCAGTGGAATTTGATTACTAACAATAGGTGATTGATAGCTTGGTTCTTTAACAAGAAGAGCAAGAGATCTAACTAGAGTTTATCAGCTCGCTAATCTTCTAGCTGTTTCTTGTTCTGCATCAATCTCCATCTGGTATGCATTAAGCATCCTATAGAGTTCCTCAAGATTCATGCTCTTCAAGTTTTTAGTTCTTCTTATGGCCACAAATTATATGGTCCATGCTTTTGGTAGAGACCACATGAACTTTCTTACTACATCATTGTTGTCAAAGAGGATGTGTGCTTCTTGAATGCCATCCACTAACTCAACATATCGAAGATATGTAGCAGTCATGGTTTCACCAGGAAGGTAATTGAAGTTCTCAAATATTTGCTTGAGAACATATCTCTTGTTATATTTGAGTTCTTCATTTCCTTAATATCTTTACTTGAGAGTGTCCCAAAGTCCTTTAGATGACTTGTAGTTTTTAAAGCGATTTATGGAGTCTGGGATACTAATTCTTAGAAACCATAAAGCCTTTGAGTCGTTCTCTGGTTTCATGTTGTCTTCTTCATAATACTTTAAGGGTTCTTTAGGTACCACAAATTATATGGTCCATGCTTTTGGTAGAGACCACATGAACTTTCTTACTACATCATTGTTGTCAAAGAGGATGTGTGCTTCTTGAATGCCATCCACTAACTCAACATATCGAAGATATGTAGCAGTCATGGTTTCACCAGGAAGGTAATTGAAGTTCTCAAATATTTGCTTGAGAACATATCTCTTGTTATATTTGAGTCCTTCATTTCCTTAATATCTTTACTTGAGAGTGTCCCAAAGTCCTTTAGATGACTTGTAGTTTTTAAAGCGATTTATGGAGTCTGGGATACTAATTCTTAGAAACCATAATGCCTTTGAGTCGGTCTCTGGTTTCATGTTGTCTTCTTCATAATACTTTGAGGGTTCTTTAGGTACCATTTTACTTGTCTCACCAACAACATGCACCATTGGTGAAAATGGACCTTGCTTAATAGAAACCCAAAGTTTTCTGTCTTGAGTTCTAAGAAATCTTCTATGTATCATAACAAGCAGGTGAGAACATGGGAGGCTTAGTTTGAGTACCGTTCTCCGAATCATGTTTCGAGATAGCAAGTGCTGCAGCTGATACAATAATACTAGAACTAGCCATTTTGAAGATATAAAATGATCAAGTGTAAGATCTTTAATTTCAATAAAACAATAAGATTTATTGAAAAGAATCAAACAAACCAAGAGTCAAAACTCTGATACCAAATTTTGGATCTGGCTTAACAAGTTCCGATAAATCAAAATTGTTGGTCCCAAAACACTATCAAATCATGTAATTTGGTGAAGATTGGATCAAAATGACAAAATATGAAGAACAATGGATGAAAAAAATGAAGAACACATGATAAAAGGCAATTTGATCTATTTGAATTGCATCAGATTTTGGTTACATGGAAACCCTAATTCTAGCTCATACAAGCTTGCCTAATTGCCACTAACACTTTCTATATATAGCCTAATGACTTTGAACTAACGACAATTAGGGCCCTAGACTTAGACTCTAATATGACAATAGAAATAATACAAATAAACCCCCTAATGTTTAGTCTAATATATCTTTTGTCATAAAGATAAAATATATTTATACATTAAAATACTAAAAAGAAGAATAAATATTAAATATTTTTGTTGACACAAAATATATTTATAAATTCTTAAACTATGGTGTCTTTCATGTCTTCGGCGCCTTGTGTATCTTCGTGTCGAACGTGTCGTGTTAACTTTGACGTTGATGTTGGCGTTGACATTTATTGACTTTGACTGTGTTAATATATTAAACTAAACTTCATATCCAACAATACTCTACCATAGTCTACTATTATCAACGTCTTTTTTCGTGTTCAGCAGTCTAATATTATCAATACAATCAAAGTCAACAAAAGTCAATGTCGACGTCAAAGTCAACACAAAGCGTTCGGGACAAAGATTAGAGACAAGACATTGAAGACATGTTAGACGACGTTGTTTAAGATTTAATAAATATATTTTGTGTCAAAAAAATATATCTAATGATTATTTTTCTTTTAAGTATTTTATTGTATAAATATATTTTGTCATTATTTATGACAAAATATATATTAGACTAAACATTAGGGGTGTATTGTATTATTTCTATTTGCATGTTAAGTCTAAGTCAGTCCTAATTGTCATTAGTCCAAAGTCATTAGGCTATATATAGAAAGTTTCAGTGGCAACTGAGCAAGCTTGTATGAGCTAGAATGAGGTTTTCATGTAAACATCTTTTGCAATCAATATAAGATCAAATTTGGGTTTTTATTATTTTTCTTAGAGTTTTCATCCATATTTATCATTTATCATATGTTATCACATTTGATCCAAATCTTCACCAAATTATATGATTCAAAACTGTTTGGGACCAACAACAATGATCATGAGTATTGGTTTCCGTTCGAGCAAGTTTAATTGTCAAGTTCTCCTCTCATCCGCAACCAATTCGTCCAAAACACGTTGTTGGTATTCGAGCAAGACATTATTCCTTATGAACCACGGCTGATGTGTGATTTTCTTAGGGTGTTACAAAAACCCATTTTCGGACATATTGTGTCCTCGATGAGGTTTGCCTCACCATCCATTCGTGACTTCCACATGTGTAGGTTTAACAAATAAACGAAATCTAATAAATTTTTATTTTTGAACTTCAAGATTGATGGATAAGTGTTAGTTTTTGGTTCTCGTTATATTTAGTGTTCTTGCATGAACCACCTTTTAAATTTCGGGCCCCACATGAGACGGGTTTGGGTGGCCGCCTTCTTTGCTGCGGACAAGGGCCCGTCCAAAATTTGACCTAGTGGATATTAAAGAAAGGAGAAGGTCAATAAAACAAGAGATGTTAATTAATTAAAGATCTAACTAATCGTTACGCCTATATTGTAAATATGCAGTGACTGACGAGTAATCTAGCCAAAGGAATATCAAATATCTAAGAATTAGACCTAACACGATTCCAAATAAAAAACTTCAATCACAAATAAAAAAACTTCAATCATTTCAATTTGTTCGAAAAGAGAAAATAAGGTAATATCTATACCTACATAATAATCCGTATTACGATGAATCTCATTGACCAAGATCTGGTAATTGATAAAATAAGTAACTAGAAATACGCAGAAGTTCACGGAAAGACTTCTTTTTAAAAATTGTGCAATTAATTTCAAACTAGGTTTCTGTGCCGGGCCGCGCGTTGCGGCGGCCGGGTCTTGCGTATGTGACTTCGTCACACGCGTTGATAAAAAAATTCCATGTATCACACGTTACGGTGCGAAGTCATAATACGTAACATATTAAAAGAAGAGTATATAAAAAACGTAAATGCCAAAATTAAAATAAGTTAAAACCAGATGGTTAATGCCAGAATTGTCAAAGAAGAATAGTAGGGTCAAATTCGTAAACACGTAAAAGAAAATTTCATGTCTCATACATTACGATGTAAAGTCGCATATTAAAAGACGGAGAAATATCCAAACTTAGATGTCAAAACTTGGAAGCAAAGTCGTGAATATGTCAAAGTAGAGTAACGGTTCAAAGTTATAAAGCGACAAGTCAAAGTCGATGGTCAAAAACGTATATATGTCAAAGTCAGGGGTCAAAACCGTAAATATATCAAAGTTAGGGGTCAAAACCGTAATTATATAAAAGTTTAAAATTAAAAAATACGTTGACGAATCGGTCGGTGACACGTGTCGGTGTCACCGACCTTCACATTTAGATTTATATAGAATATGTCGTATCTTGCTCAGACCAATAAATAGAGTTAAGGTTACAGTGGTGTAACGCCAATGGGTTTAGTAAATATGGTTTACTTCGTTATCGATTGAATGGTTCACTTCATGTTCGATTAGCGGTGGTGGTTCACTGCGATTAGTGGTGGTGGTGCAGAGCTTCACTTCGTCGTCGATTAGCGATGGTGTAGAGCCTCACTTCGTCTTATTAGGGTTTACAGGAGCTTCACTACGACTGTGAATGTTTTGGGAACCAAATATTCCCAAAATATTAGGGGGAAATGGTTCTCAAAAGAAACCCAGTCAATTAGATAACCTGGCCCAAAAGTATTAACCCATTAATTTGGTGCATATTTAGTGCGAGTCTAGGGAAACGCACATTTTTTAAAGAAACTAGTGCGATTGTGATATATGGTGCGAATTTTGTATGAGAATGAGTTAGTTTTTTGTAATTTGGTGCGGGTATAACCCACAACTGCACCAAAACATTTTTTTCTTACACACCATTTATTCATGTGTACTAGCGAAAGAAAATGATACCCAAGCAATCAACAAAAACAAAGTATACACAAAAATATACAAATACCAGAATATTTGAATCCGCAAAAAATTCAATTATGTTACAAATTCGCAAGGGTTGTAGAGGTGAAAAAAATTCCAATAAAATTCAGTGGTTTAGTAAAATTACATTAAAAGACATTTTATTAACATGTTACAATTTGATGATTTTCCACAATGCATACCAGTCTACCTAACTAGATATCATTTTCATGTACCTGATCAAATAGCAAAATACTGAAATGGACCATGTTTCTTGTTATGGATAATTTTGGGGGTCACCTCTTAAAACCCAAAACCCAAAATTGTCCATACTAGTGTTATTAAACCACAGAACAACACATACATATAATAAATTGATTGTCCTTTAATCATATAGAGTTAAAGTTTGCAATAGTTTTCAGCCATGTAAGTTGCCACAATGTTTCTACTCTTCTGCTGCCATAAGCAATGCATGTTAGGTTAAACATTA
This sequence comes from Tagetes erecta, assembly GCA_030867185.1. Taxonomy (NCBI): domain Eukaryota; kingdom Viridiplantae; phylum Streptophyta; class Magnoliopsida; order Asterales; family Asteraceae; genus Tagetes; species Tagetes erecta. Next base: position 11,482,425 of record CM061496.1, on the reverse strand, counting down.
AAAGAGAGTTTAGTCATTCTAGTGTTTATGACACTAGGTTGCAAACAATTGGACAAACAACATTGCATGCCTGCAAATCTGCTTACCAAACTTATATATGTATAGAACTACCAATACATAAATAGTTTTTAGAAACCACATAAACATTTATACATATTGTTATAAGCGCCCCGCTTTCTCTGACTTGTTACATCTGATATCACTACGTACAAGTGTTTATGCGGTTCTGACAATTCTCTACTTGAATATGATTTTGTATTGAACACACCCACGATTCTCCTTATTAATCATCCATTGATGATTGCTTGTAGGAACCTTCTGCCCGTGCTTCTTCCAGTTTAGCAACAAGATCCTTCATGAAAGGACTGGCGGTTCCATGAGTAATGCGTAATACATCAACTGCTTGTGTAAATGATTTAATGGCTTCATTTGTGTTTCCAAGTAACCTGCAAATTTCCCAAATATTTCATTTATATATATTAGAGCTTGTTGTATAAATTAACAATATACCATGTTGCATATCCTGATTCTAGAAACCAAGCTGAGTTCAGCAAGTAACTTGTCTTTTTTTTTTTTAACAGGAATCTTTTTCATTATTTTTAGATCTTGAGTAAACTACATAAATGTACATGTGATTTGGTCAGCAAGTAACTAGTTCTACAATGTTTCCTAAACTTGAGGGACTTTTTTTTTAAAAAAAGGTTGTTAACGACCACCATTTAGGGGTATAAAAGCTAGCTGGCTGAAGAAGTTGTTTTTCAATTCATACATTTCATTTGCAATTCGTCTTGTGTAATCATTCGATCGTTAAACCGCAATAAGAAACCTTATGATTTTTTTCTTAATTTCGACCTCTTTCATGTAATTGCTAGAATTGGTATCAGAGCCACATTTTAGGGCTCAATCAAACATGGCAGTTGTATAAGTGATATAGATGAAAATGAAGATCAAAATGAAGTTGAGGAAGTTCGAATTGGAGAACTTCGACATCAAGAATGAGTTGTTGGTAATTGAGACACTTGCCGGCGAAGCTAAGTAGTCAAATGGACTAACAAAGTGCAATAATACTGAGCTTTAGGGATTGTGTATTACGAAAAGCGTCAAAGGAAACCTTGGCCGTAGGGATTTGGTCAAAACTAGACCGGAGACACTGTATATAACCAAGTCGCTGGCAAATTGGTTGTATCTCAAGAGGAGGGTTTATAGTTTATACCTTTCAAATGGCACAAGGTAAGTCGTTGGAAGTACACACGGATGAACTCTATAAGGACCCGTTATTGTAGTTAGTATGCGGCTAGTGCATACAAGTATACGCATACTTGTATGTGCCTATGTGGCCACATACTCAACCACATACACACACATACAAGATGTGTCCACATATGTGCTATAGAAGCAAGTCTGTAGGTGCCCGAGCTATAAGAGCTGCTCTAGGCATAAGCTCAATTTGGAATTCAATCTGTCTATGAGAATGGAGATCAGGTAATTCTTTAGGAAACACTTGGGGAGAGTCACGTACAACAAAAATATCTTTGATTTTCCTTTCATCAGAAGACTTCCCGGTGACCATTGCAATAAAGTGACCATTGTAATAAAAGTTGTACGACCCTTCCTCGACCACTTCTGGGTTTTCATGCAAGAAATAATTATAATGATTGCATTACTTATTTCACCTTGAACAGAAAGGATACCTCCCTCCACTAGAGACAGGAAGACGCACAACTTTTTTCTATACAAATAATTTCAGCACGATTTTGAGAAGTCAATCCATACCGACGACGACATCGAAGCTACCCAAAGAGATTGGCATGAGATTGGTAGAAAAGTTATGACCCAAGAGATCTAGTTTACATTCCTCTAAATTTGTTTAGCTTCAATCAACTTACCATTAGCAATTTCTACCAAATACTTATCAATATAACGTGGCGCTTATAGATAACCTTGTATATGTATGCGTTTATGTGTTCTAAGAAATGAATAGATGTTTCAAATCAACGTTTCTTGCTCAACAAACATTTAGTTAATGTCAGTGATTCACTTTAAAGGCAGTGATTATAACTTTAAAGTGGGGATTATTGAACGTTGAAGTCAAAATTTAGTTAAAAGTCAATGTCAGGTTAAAGTTCAGAGGTGTTCTTGCTATTACTAATAGTAGGAAGGAGTTATTGGCTAGTTCTACAAAGTTTCCTAAACTTGAGGGACTGATTTTGACCATTTAGAAATAAGATTGTTAACAAAGCATTACCAACCAGTTAGGGTATAGGGTTGTTTAGTTAGTTGATGAAGTTAGTTTTTCAATATGTTTCCATTTGCGGTTATTCTTGTTTTATCGTTAGATCGTTAATCCTCAAAACGAAACCTTCGGAATTCGTTCTTAATTTCTTCAATTTTGTCTTCATTGATGTAATTTCTAAAAGAACCCCTTTATGAATCAAGTACTTACTTTCTCCAAGGGTCCCTAACCTTAAACTTAACAGCCCGGCTAACCCTTTGCAAAAGACTAGTTTACCCCTTCAAAACTTACACTTTTGGTCCTCTAAATTTATTTGTATTTCACTTCATATTAATTTCTTAGAACACAAAAACACTTAATTTCTTAGAACACATAAACACTTACATATAAGGTTATTTATAAGCGCGCACACAAACCTACTCTACAAACATAGCTCCCTACACCCACTATCTAGGCGACCATGTAAACACCTTCCATGTCTCCCTCACAAATGTCTTCCTCCTCATGCTGCAACTGCAACCACATTCCTCCACTCCCTTACTTCAGAAAAGGATCTCAGAGTTGGATATACCTGGATCTCATATTTTTCCACAATTACTACACCTATTTCTTCTATGGATGTATAATAGATGTTCAAAGAGTGGCTTTAATTCATATACCTAGAACTTGCATCCTAGAAGACGTTGTCCTTAATTTTCAAATATAAGCATCTTATTTCCACAAGGAATTTTTCTATCAACAGATATATGTCCTTGATATACTAACAGAGTGTGGTTTACTAAGTACAAACCAGTCAAAAGCCCAAAGCTCACAACAGAAAAACCTCTTCCTAAGGATGGAAATCCTTTGAAGGATCCAGCCGAGATGTTAAGATATCCAACACTAACTCAACCTTATATGTCCTTTATTCTGAAAATGGTCATTTTAAAGTAGGCGCATTTGCTACTAGGTTGTTTGTCCCCTTTCCTGAAGATTGACTTAAAGTAGGTAATCGAGTTTCCTGGGGAAGTTAGAAACAACAGAATGTAGGACTTGTCAAGTCAGAAAACCGAGACCAAACACATTTAGGTTTAATGCACCTAAATAGAGATTGTGTTGTGGAAACAAAGTCGTCATTGCTTCCCTAATTTCATTTTCCATTTAGAGCTAAAAGCTTTAAGCTTAACTAAATCTGAAAAAAAACATATTTGAATTAAAGTTACAGGTACACGAACCAGTTAAGCTTCCCACAAGTATAATATTGCAGGCCTCGGAGAGGGTGGATAGTAGGGTACTCTCCTGCAAATAATTTGAACATTTGTGTTACAATTTACAAAAATTACATGACCCTTTAATATAAAGAAAAACATAAAAAAAATTATCCAGGCGGTTGATAAGCATATTTACTTTCATAAACTGGGATGGTCAGTCTACAATATGTCAGTGCTTTCTTCCAATCTTGCATCTCCATTAGCATCTGAAAAAAATGAGATCAAAACTCTAATCACAATCCACAGAAACTCAGAATTTCATATATCTAACAGATACATATATAAAGTTATTGTATAGTTCCTGTGATAACTTGAGAAAAACTAAAATAATATTTTGTTCTACAGATTAGTGATAAAAAAATGAACAGATAGGTACAGGAACCCAATTCCAATTGATATCTACCTCCCATCCAAATTGACCTCAAATAGTCAAACGACTAAAAACTAATAATGTAATCATAAATTTGATAATAATAAGTATTTAGAAAACAAGATAACCATAAACTCCTACATTTGGGAACTAAAACCCTAGCACTTTCCAGCAGAATCATGAGAAATTGAGAATATAATAGAGATGAATTTTCAAGCCATCTACTTATACATAGATTGATTGAACCATGTTTCATCTGTAACAGATATATTACATATATATACATACACTGAAAGGAAATGTATTGAAAGGGTCGAGCATCCATAAGGTACTCTGATGCATAAAACCCCGTAAATTATTTCATTGCAAATAAAAGATAATTAAACCATTGTCACTTTTGTAATCATACTCTTAAAAGAGTTTCCCTAGTTCGCATCAACTTGATAGAACTGGAATGATAAAGCTTCATTTGCAGCTTCTCAACCTTTAAGTACATGTCAAGGGCTTCATTGCTATCTGAAATCTAGTTAAGTGTTTTTCAAATAAAAGGTTATACACAGAAAACTAAATTAAGCATTTCCATAAATAATATTTGGATAATAAGTTTAGAGGATACACCCAGAGGAAAGAGCTACAAATGCCTTCTCTGACATATCTTTTTCTTCACCTGCAATTTTTAGTATTTCTTCCATGCCCCTTACAAGCCCACATTGATGACATCTAAACCCTTTAATCTCTGAAAAGAAGTAAATAAACAATATAAAAAAGTTATCAAAAGACACAGATTAGCATGCAAAATAGGTGAGTGATACCAGTATCACGAAGCAAAAAACCATCACATGTGTGATTCTTGCACCTATAACATTCAAGAACTGCACTTTCTTTAATATCGTCATCCTGACCCTTAATTTTAAAGCAAGGATTGTAAAATGCTAATTAAAAATTAACGAAATTAATAGTTAAAATTCACAAAAAATAGTATTTGGATCATAAGATGTACAAGTTTTATGCAGCGAGGGCAACTGCAAGTGAAGAAATACTGTTCTTTTAAAGCCTTTTGTCGAGTCATTGTACTTCCAGTTGTCTCTATGTAACTAATCAATACCTACGGTACAAAAGTAGGGCGTCTAATACGGACAAATACCAAAGTTGACCACAAAACAGTAACTAAAAAGCTTCTGTTTGCAGCATTAGATTGACTATAAAACTAGAAGAAATTCAGAAAGCATACATCGCTACCTTTTGGTATTTGTTGTATAGCACGTATTGTTGCCATTCTTCCCTCAAATACCAGAACAGAATTCGGAGAGCAACTATAATTAAATCACATTCATGCATAAGTCCATGTAATTACGAAGTCAAAGTGACCTATACAATTTATAAGAAATCATACAGTAAACGGTCACCTGTGATTTACATGGAAATTACAGGATACAGTCCGGTTCCTAATGGGATAAGCTCACTGTCACAGATTGTGTGTGCATTGCATGCCAGCTGTATGTGATTAAAAATTGGGACCACATCCGAACAAAACATACATATCAATTATATCTAACAAAGCTCCTTTAGCAAAGTTTCCAATGTAATAGAAAACTTATAACAAGTTGGGGATGTAGTATTATGTTGCATTAAAAACCAATGTAATAATGATTTAAGGTAGCAGATCCAAGGGCAAAAAAAAAGTAGAAATTGATATGTAAACTAGATGTTTAGGTAGTCAAAGACTAATTTTGTAGCATCATACCCTGGAGAAATTTTCTGCAATCTCTCTGATATTTAGATCAGGCCACTGGAGTATTATACTGACGAGATTTGCCATTTGTGCATACAACACTAACTGAGTCTCTCCAACCTCTGAGATATCTTAATGAAAAAATCGTTAAATACAACAACCAAACTCAAGAGCCATGGATTATGGAATAGGTTTATAATTGCTGACAATCTCCAACTATGGAATAAAATAAATAAGAGCTAAACTACAGAAAAAAAAAACTGTATGAACTTAAACACACTAAACTAGAGAAGAAAAACATGGAAGTATCTCTTGTAATTGTTACTAATATCCTATAAAGTTGGAAAAGTACATGATGAACTTTCCAATCAGCAAACAAACAAGCCTCAGGCAAATAATTCATTCATAAAAAGGAAGAGCAAATGAAAAGCAAGTCTACATCTTGATACGAAAATATGTTAAGAACTATTTATAAAAAAAAATCCTTCACAATGATACACCACTAATGCAAGGACACGAGATACCAAATTCTTCACCAGGCTATAGTTGTCCATCACAGTAGTAGGAATAACCTGGCATTAATGCACGTGTTAGATATTGTCAATGAAACAATCAAACAAGCTTTTAAAGATACAGAACATGATCCAAAATTCCAAATATATATTTATGGCACTTCGTTCCTGTAAGAATGTATTTCACAACTAATTAGCGCAGTGCTATAGTATCACTATGAAAACCCAAACCATTAGATAATACAGAAAACCAAAGAGAGATTTTTACCTTTTCGTCCTGCAACTTTTTCCGAAGGTAAAGTTTAACCATCAAATGTATAGAAGGTGTAAGAGATCTTATTCTATTTTTCTATAGCTGGGAAAGCAGCTGGCATTCAAGACGATGCAGCTTCCAATCGAATTTCTTAAATGAAAATAGTATAAGATTAAGGATGATCAAGAGCACATGTATATAGAAAGAAATAAAAAAAATCACTTTTAGGTGTGGTGTGTCAATATCAAATCACGACTAAGACTCGTTCGTCTACTTTTACTCATGTATCAGACTCTTTACCAGTGACTCCAACTATAATGTGATACACAGCCACCAAATAGCATATAGATTTGTGAATGTAATCGTATTATTCTCATGGCTATATGCGTGAAACCGTTCAGCATGACCATAGAGGTATAAGACACTCACAAAAATAGCTATTTCTCATATATATATACAAATACACATGAAGCAAAGTATACCTGGCATCTACTCCCACAGTAGCATACAACATGACAAGATGAGCATCTCTTTATAGTACTTGATGCAAAACACCAATCACATCTTGAACTTTTATTTGGTGCAGAAACATAAGGTCCTTGGCTTAATATAATTTCTCCTATAACAATCAACATAGCATATTGAACTATTGTCATTGCCAAAACATTATTGCATAAGAATTAGGTTATATTGAGCTCATTCAAGCAATCGATTTTAACAAAATCACCTGGAGAAAAGTCTCGAGTGGTGAAGAGGCAGCGACCTTTGTCTGGAAGTGTGGAAACTGATAAGCCATGGTCATGTAGCAGTTCTTCCATCTCAAAACCAAAACCTCAATTTCACCTTCACCTTCACCTACGAGAAAAAAGGGAGATGATGAAATGGTGTGTGTTTGTTCTGCTGCATATATGTGCTCAACTAGGTTTATAGGAAAACAATAGCATTTTAGGGTTTAACTCACCTTAGTTTGAACCCTGGTTGAAACAAAAATGACAAATGCATCAACTAGAAATAACTGAATAAGCAGAAACAGAATGAAATACAAAATCAGCAGAGTAAATCAAATGGAAACATAATGCCCGGAGCGATTAGAGTGACTTGAAGACGAATTTTGGAATTAGAGCGCCTTCTAGTTTTTTCTTTCATATTTTCATTTTGAAAACCATAGTTTTATCTCTAACAATCTCTTTCAAAGTTTCATTAAAAAGTAAGAGGGAAAAAAGTTGAAGGAAATTGAAAAAAATTTATATTCCAAAGTTTTTTTAAAAAAGGAAATGAAAGGAAGAAGAGGATGGTGGAACCGTGGAAGAAAATTTTTATTATAATTTTTCCTATTAATTTTCCTTTTAAATTGGAAGAAAGCGGAGAAAAAGGAGGAAAATAATATTTAAAATGTTTATTTTCCTTTCTTTTCCTTCAAACTCCGGAACACGAAATGAAATCACATCTTTTCCTTTCATTTTCTTTCTCTTCTCTCCTAAACATCATTTCTTTTCTTTTCTTTTTGTTACTAAACTCGGGAACATAGTGTTAACGTGTGCGCTTCCACTTAGACTACATGTAATGGTTTATGCCCATTAGGGGTATGAGGAAAGATCAAATACAAAACTGATTTTGCCTAAAAAAATGTGAGAAGTGACTTACACCACATAAAACCGGGTCAAACGAACTCCGTTTTAAGCACATTCAAGCGGCGTTGGAACTGCCTCGTCGAGCTTTATCATCTTAGCTTCTAGTGTTTAACTTTTAGGGCTTAGTTTTAAAATTTAGTTTTAGCCTAATGTTGAACTTTTAGGGTTTAGTTTTTAGATTTTAGGTTTTTTTACGTGTGGGGGTGAGGGGTTTAGGTTTTTAGGGGTGGGTGGGTGGGGTTTAGGTTTTTGGGGTTGGGGGTGGAGGGTTTTAGGTTTTTGGGTGGTGGGTGAGTGGGGTTTAGGCTAAAATTTAGTTTAGCCTTAGGGTTTAGCTTTTAGGAGTCTTAGGGTTTAGCTTTATGATTTTAGGTTTTCTACGGGTGGGGGTAAGGTTTAGGTTTTTAGGGGCTGGGTGGGTGGGGTTTAGGTTTTTGGAGGGTGGGGGGATTTAGGTTTTTGGGTGGTGGGTGGGTGGGATTTAAGTTTTTAGAGGGTGGGGGTTTTAGGTTTTTGGGGGGTGGGTGGGGGGTTTAAGTTTTTGGGGTGGTGTGGGGGCGGGGGTTTGATGACACGGTTCTAACGCCGCAAGAATGAGTTCAATCGGAGTTCGTTTGACCCAGTTTTGGTGTGTCTAAATATCATTTCTCACACTTGTTAGGCAAAATCCATTTTGTACGGGAACTTTCCCCTTAGGGGTATTATGTGCCAAGTGGATGTCATGTCACTAAAAGACATTATTATAAAAATGGGTGTAGTGGTTAATGCTACATATAATGTCCCACAATCATTACCCCATCATTTAACTAATCATTTAATTAATCATTTATTTAAACATTTACTTATTAATAAAAGTAAATAATACAAAAAAATACACGAGCAAGAAACCAAAAATAAACTAGTCATCACGCGTCACCCTACGATTAAACCAACAATGCTCGATCAAATCCGTCGTAAGAGCATACTGCGCCTCTTTTTGACGTATGAAGTTGGAGTTCGTTATTCTTTCTTCCATGCTTATTCTTTCACGTTCTGGTTCGACATATCCCGGGGAGTAATCCTGACAATAGGCTTTGTCATCATCCTTCAAAATCATATTATGTAATATGAGGCAAGCGTACATAACGTACGTCATTTTTTCCTTTGACCCTAGCCGACACGGGTTGCTTACAAAATGCCAACGTTTCTTGAGAACTCCAAAAGGACGTTCGATACCTGTTCTTGATGATTCTTGAACCTTTTTTAAATAAGCTATCTTTTCGTCAATTGGGTCTCTAAACATTTTTATTATCATCAGGAGCTTCGAATATATACAATCACCCAAATAATATCCAAACGGGTGCATTACCGGCTACGCAATCCTCTATGATTGGCGATGCCTCAAGAACATTGATGTCGTTGTTTGTTCCGACGGAACCGAAATAAGCATTCCAAATCCAAAGGTCGTACGAAGCAACCGCTTGAAGAATCATCGACGGCCCTTTTTGGTCACCCTGTGTAAACTGTCAACGCCAAGCGTTTGGACAATTAGCCCATTGCTAATCGCGCTTGTAACCACCTTATCCACCTCCATTTCGCCCGTTGAAGTGCTATCGCTGCTTGACGATGAAGCGTAGGATTCCATTTTAGATAATTTGGTGTGTGTGGTTTGGGGGGAAATTAGAGTAGAGTGTGTTTTTGTGAGAGAATTTGGTGTATTTTTTATGTGTATTTATATAATGTGTATGTTTATGTATTTAAATAAGTGGTAAAAAAAATTAATATGGTCAAACTATCCGTTCACTTAGCCGTTGGAAGAGTTTTGCATTGATTTGAGTGGGGTGGAGGCGTTGTTTATAAAACCCCCAAACAAGAATTTGCCCAATAACGCCCCCACGTAATGGTTTGGGGGGCGTTATGGGCGTTTTTTATGGGGATAACACCCACTACATCAAGTCTTATAAAACTAGAAAATTGTTATTTAGATCACGCTTCGTGTGTAATTTTTGTTGTTATTGATGTTTGATTTTGTAAAAATGGGTTATCTTTGTCTTTTTACCAACACATGTTAAAAATTGGTGTTAAGTTCAGGGTTAGTTTTGTCATTTCACTATTTTGTTTTTGTTTTATCTTGGTTATAAGAAGATTTCATCTTCGTCATCGTTATCGACCTACCTTCCGACCTCCGCCCTCCTCTTGTTCGTTCACCAATCACCATCATACAATTGCCGCCACAGGATAGACCTCCAATATAAACCACCACTGCACCCCACCTATTCTTTCGTTCACCTTTATCTACCACCATAGGCACGACCACCATAGTCATCAACAAACATCCTCCTTTTGAAAACCACAAACCATTAACCAACACTACCAGAGCAATTTTCATATCTAAAGGAAAGTCTACATCTAAAAGCCATAGTTTGGTTTGATTAGGGTTTAATGTTGGTGAGCATTGGTTTGCTTAGGGTAAATTTTCAGATGTAATAGTGGTTTGATGGTTTATGTTTAGCCGAGAGGATATGATGGTCTGATTAAAGGGAAGGAAACGATGACGATGCTTGGTGGTGGTGATTAGTGCTGGTGTGGTGCGATTGAGGTAGTGGTGGTAGCGGGGAGGATATGATGGTTTGATTGAGCGGAAGGAAACAATGATGACGCCTAGTAGTGATTGTGTGTGATGGTGTGGTGCGATTGAGGTGGTGGTAGGTGTGGTGGCTGGTGCTGGACAAGTGCATCAGTAAAAAACAAAAACATGGTTGGAAAGGGAAACAAGGTCGGAAACAGTGACAATGGCGATAACATAGGCAACAAAATAGATTCGACACGTTAATTATATTTTTTATAAAAAAAACTTTAAATTTTTTATAAACTTTAGGCCCTATCAAGCCCTGGGCGGTTGCCTACCTCGCCCCATACAAGGGCCGGCCTTGGGGTATGAATCTAAGTGTGGATTGAGATGGGATAATCAAGATGTTTGAGAGTCAAGTGTAAGTACCTGAGAGTTATCAGATTGAATTGCAAAGTGTAGTGTAGTATGAATACGAATCAGATTGGTTTTCAATCTTGCTAAGTATTTTTATTTATAGGTAGAGCTTCTGGCCTGAGGTTTGACCTCAACACTCGCACCTTTTAGTTTAGGCTGCTTGCAGCATCTTGATTATGTGGTGTAAAAGTGTGTTGCAATTTTGGTTTAAAGTCTTTCCTTTACTTTTATAACATTTCTTGTTAGTTCCAATGCGGCAATACATATATATCTAAGACTTTGCACCTGGATTGTTGTGTTAACTTGTGAACATGGATCTGTCATGTTATTGTGATGTTACTGTAGCATTCTTGTCACTAAAATGCGTCTAATTTCTGTCTTCTTAATCGTGAGATTCTATGACCTAGGTTATCAATAATATTTTTTTGTTGTTTTACATTGTTGGTTATTCAATTTTTTCCTAGGCATTATGTTATGTATATTAATTTCATTTTGTAATCAATTTGTAATATCGATGATTTTAAGGGATTTTTTTTTATATTATTGATAAGTGGATTTTTTAATATTAAATGGGGGTAGATCGAATAGTAAAGTAGAAATGTTTCGAAAATGGCCCGAACCGGCCAGCCCAACCGAGGTCCGGAGCCTTCAGCGGTCAAATTTGGACAAAAAATGGGTGGTCGAACTTTTAAATTGAGAGGTCGGATCTGAACTTTATAAAATATTTATGACATCTTCCGATCCTTAAATATGTTTCCACCAGTGAACCGGTAAGTAGAGTGGTGTTTTATGTGAAAAGGGTTTAGGTGAAGAAGTTTTGACTGCTAAACTTCCATCTGCTGAAATCTGAGTCGTGGCCTTGTCATTAGTTGTGATGTGTTTTTCAACTTATGCCTTCTTTTCATTTTAAACAATCTTAGGAACCTCAAATTTCTCTACTTCCATGACCTCTCTTTCTTCTTTTATAAACTGAATGATGTCTTCAATAGTGTTTGGTTCAATGTTGCGTTTTGGAATTTGAATTTGGGTATACAACATTGTACCCATCAGATTTATACCCCAAACCGGTCTTAGTTTGATATGATCTATTTTCATTTTCAGTAAAAGCAAGCAACTTATCAAACCTTGTCTGTTGAACATTGTATCTTTCAGCATAGGATTGAGATATCAAAATGTCATTCTTTGCTAAACTCAACATTTTCAAAAAATCATCAATTTGTGTTTCTAGATTTGTTTGCTCGTGTTTTAACGATGAAACTAATTTTACTAATTATTTTATTATTTCCTTTTAAGATTGATCAATCCTTTTGAAATCAGAATTTAGAGTTTGAATTGTTTCAACTTCTTATAACAATTCCTAATTTTGGTTTTTGAAACATTAACTTTTGCAATACATTCTAGAGTTGCTTTTGTCAAGACCAAATCCTCCACTTCTTTTGAAAAAATATCCTAGTTGATTACCTTCATGTCCTCTACAGACACTGCTTGGCCTAGATAGATATCATAGCTATTTGATAGTTGATATCCATTTCTTCAAGATCATCGGGATGGATGTATTTAAGTCTTCTTCATACAGCTAGATGAGCTTCCTTAGTCAGATGATACAAACCCAAAAGATAAATAAGATGAGCTTGAGCATGATGCAGGTGTTCCATGTGCTTAATGTGGTATCCGAGACTTGCATTTATAGATTCAGGATAGGTGGTCAGTGGAATTTGATTACTAACAATAGGTGATTGATAGCTTGGTTCTTTAACAAGAAGAGCAAGAGATCTAACTAGAGTTTATCAGCTCGCTAATCTTCTAGCTGTGTCTTGTTCTGCATCAATCTCCATCTGGTATGCATTAAGCATCCTATAGAGTTCCTCAAGGTTCATGCTCTTCAAGTTTTTAGTTCTTCTTATGGCCACAAATTATATGGTCCATGCTTTTGGTATCGACCACATGAACTTTCTTACTACATCATTGTTGTCAAAGAGGATGTGTGCTTCTTGAATGCCATCCACTAACTCAACATATCGAAGATATGTAGCAGTCATGGTTTCACCAGGAAGGTAATTAAAGTTCTCCGAATCATGTTTCGAGATAGCAAGTGCTGCAGCTGATACAATAATACTAGAACTAGCCATTTTGAAGATATAAAATGATCAAGTGTAAGATCTTTAATTTCAATAAAACAATAAGATTTATTGAAAAGAATCAAACAAACCAAGAGTCAAAACTCTGATACCAAATGTTGGATCTGGCTTAACAAGTTCCGATAAATCAAAATTGTTGGTCCCAAAACACTATCAAATCATGTAATTTGGTGAAGATTGGATCAAAATGACAAAATATGAAGAACAATGGATGAAAAAAATGAAGAACACATGATAAAAGGCAATTTGATCTATTTGAATTGCATCAGATTTTGGTTACATGGAAACCCTAATTCTAGCTCATACAAGCTTGCCTAATTGCCACTAACACTTTCTATATATAGCATAATGACTTTGAACTAACGACAATTAGGGCCCTAGACTTAGACTCTAATATGACAATAGAAATAATACAAATAAACCCCCTAATGTTTAGTCTAATATATCTTTTGTCATAAAGATAAAATATATTTATACATTAAAATACTAAAAAGAAGAATAAATATTAAATATTTTTGTTGACACAAAATATATTTATAAATTCTTAAACTATGGTGTCTTTCATGTCTTCGGAGCCTTGTGTATCTTCGTGTCGAACGCGTCGTGTTAACTTTGACGTTGATGTTGGCGTTGACATTTATTGACTTTGACTGTGTTAATATATTAAACTAAACTTCATATCCAACAATACTCTACCATAGTCTACTATTATCAACGTCTTTTTTCGTGTTCAGCAGTCTAATATTATCAATACAATCAAAGTCAACAAAAGTCAATGTCGACGTCAAAGTCAACACAAAGCGTTCGGGACAAAGATTAGAGACAAGACATTGAAGACATGTTAGACGACGTTGTTTAAGATTTAATAAATATATTTTGTGTCAAAAAAATATATCTAATGATTATTTTTCTTTTAAGTATTTTATTGTATAAATATATTTTGTCATTATTTATGACAAAATATATATTAGACTAAACATTAGGGGTGTATTGTATTATTTCTATTTGCATGTTAAGTCTAAGTCAGTCCTAATTGTCATTAGTCCAAAGTCATTAGGCTATATATAGAAAGTTTCAGTGGCAACTGAGCAAGCTTGTATGAGCTAGAATGAGGTTTTCATGTAAACATCTTTTGCAATCAATATAAGATCAAATTTGGGTTTTTATTATTTTTCTTAGAGTTTTCATCCATATTTATCATTTATCATATGTTATCACATTTGATCCAAATCTTCACCAAATTATATGATTCAAAACTGTTTGGGACCAACAACAATGATCACGAGTATTGGTTGCCGTTCGAGCAAGTTTAATTGTCAAGTTCTCCTCTCATCCGCAACCAATTCGTCCAAAACACGTTGTTGGTATTCGAGCAAGACATTATTCCTTATGAACCACGGCTGATGTGTGATTTTCTTAGGGTGTTACAAAAACCCATTTTCGGACATATTGTGTCCTCGATGAGGTTTGCCTCACCATCCATTCGTGACTTCCACATGTGTAGGTTTAACAAATAAACGAAATCTAATAAATTTTTATTTTTGAACTTCAAGATTGATGGATAAGTGTTGCATTTAAATCATTTTTTATATATTAAAAAGGTTTTTGGTTCTCGTTATATTTAGTGTTCTTGCATGAACCACCTTTTAAATTTCGGGCCCCACATGAGACGGGTCTGGGTGGCCGCCTTCTTTGCTGCGGACAAGGGCCCGTCCAAAATTTGACCTAGTGGATATTAAAGAAAGGAGAAGGTCAATAAAACAAGAGATGTTAATTAATTAAAGATCTAACTAATCGTTACGCCTATATTGTAAATATGCAGTGACTGACGAGTAATCTAGCCAAAGGAATATCAAATATCTAAGAATTAGACCTAACACGATTCCAAATAAAAAACTTCAATCACAAATAAAAAAACTACAATCATTTCAATTTGTTCGAAAAGAGAAAATAAGGTAATATCTATACCTACATAATAATCCGTATTACGATGAATCTCATTGACCAAGATCTGTTAATTGATAAAATAAGTAACTAGAAATACGCAGAAGTTCACAGAAAGACTTCTTTTTAAAAATTGTGCAATTAATTTCAAACTAGGTTTCTGTGCCGGGCCGCGCGTTGCGGCGGCCGGGTCTTGCGTATGTGACTTCGTCACACGCGTTGATAAAAAAATTCCATGTATCACACGTTACGGTGCGAAGTCATAATACGTAACATATTAAAAGAAGAGTATATAAAAAACGTAAATGCCAAAATTAAAATAAGTTAAAACCAGATGGTTAATGCCAGAATTGTCAAAGAAGAATAGTAGGGTCAAATTCGTAAACACGTAAAAGAAAATTTCATGTCTCATACATTACGATGTAAAGTCGCATATTAAAAGACGGAGAAATATCCAAACTTAGATGTCAAAACTTGGAAGCAAAGTCGTGAATATGTCAAAGTAGAGTAACGGTTCAAAGTTATAAAGCGACAAGTCAAAGTCGATGGTCAAAAACGTTTATATGTCAAAGTCAGGGGTCAAAACCGTAAATATATCAAAGTTAGGGGTCAAAACCATAATTATATAAAAGTTTAAAATTAAAAAATACGTTGACGAATCGGTCGGTGACACGTGTCGGTGTCACCGACCTTCACATTTAGAATTATATAGAATATGTCGTATCTTGCTCAGACAAATAAATAGAGTTAAGGTTACAGTGGTGTAACGCCAATGGGTTTAGTAAATCTGGTTTACTTCGTCATCGATTGAATGGTTCACTTCATGTTCGATTAGCGGTGGTGGTTCACTGCGATTAGTGGTGGTGGTGCAGAGCTTCACTTCGTCGTCGATTAGCGATGGTGTAGAGCCTCACTTCGTCTTATTAGGGTTTACAGGAGCTTCACTACGACTGTGAATGTTTTGGGAGCCAAATATTCCCAAAATATTAGGGGAAAATGGTTCTCAAAAGAAACCCAGGCAATTAGATAACCTGGCCCAAAAGTATTAACCCATTAATTTGGTGCATATTTAGTGCGAGTCTAGGGAAACGCACATTTTTTAAAGAAGCTAGTGCGATTGTGATATATGGTGCGAATTTTGTATGAGAATGAGTTAGTTTTTTGTAATTTGGTGCGGGTATAACCCACAACTGCACCAAAACATTTTTTTTCTTACGCACCATTTATTCATGTGTACTAGCGAAAGAAAATGATACCCAAGCAATCAACAAAAACAAAGTATACACAAAAAATATACAAATACCAGAATATTTGAATCCGCAAAAAATTCAATTATGTTACAAATTCGCAAGGGTTGTAGAGGTGAAAAAAAGTCCAATAAAATTCAGTGGTTTAGTAAAATTACATTAAAAGACATTTTATTAACATGTTACAATTTGATGATTTTCCACAATGCATACCAGTCTACCTAACTAGATATCATTTTCATGTACCTGATCAAATAGCAAAATATTGAAATGGACCATGTTTCTTGTTATGGATAATTTTGGGGGTCACCTCTTAAAACCCAAAACCCAAAATTGTCCATAAGTGTTATTAAACCACAGAACAACACATACATATAATAAATTGATTGTCCTTTAATTATATAGAGTTAAAGTTTGCAATAGTTTTCAGCCATGTAAGTTGCCACAATGTTTCTACTCTTCTGCTGCCATAAGCAATGCATGTTAGGTTAAACATTAAAAGAGAGTTTAGTCATTCTAGTGTTTATGACACTAGGTTGCAAACAATTGGACAAACAACATTGCATGCCTGCAAATCTGCTTACCAAACTTATATATGTATAGAACTACCAATACATATATAATTTTTAGAAACCACATAAACATTTATACATATTGTTATAAGCGCCCCGCTTTCTCTGACTTGTTACATCTGATATCACTACGTACAAGTGTTTATGCGGTTCTGACAATTCTCTACTTGAATATGATTTTGTATTGAACACACCCACGATTCTCCTTATTAATCATCCATTGATGATTGCTTGTAGGAACCTTCTGCCCGTGCTTCTTCCAGTTTAGCAACAAGATCCTTCATGAAAGGACTGGCGGTTCCATGAGTAATGCGTAATACATCAACTGCTTGTGTAAATGATTTAATGGCTTCATTTGTGTTTCCAAGTAACCTGCAAATTTCCCAAATATTTCATTTATATATATTAGAGCTTGTTGTATAAATTAACAATATACCATGTTGCATATCCTGATTCTAGAAACCAAGCTGAGTTCAGCAAGTAACTTGTCTTTTTTTTTTTTAACAGGAATCTTTTTCATTATTTTTAGATCTTGAGTAAACTACATAAATGTACATGTGATTTGGTCAGCAAGTAACTAGTTCTTCAATGTTTCCTAAACTTGAGGGACTTTTTTTTTTAAAAAAAGGTTGTCAACGACCACCATTTAGGGGTATAAAAGCTAGCTGGCTGAAGAAGTTGTTTTTCAATTCATACATTTCATTTGCAATTCGTCTTGTGTAATCATTCGATCGTTAAACCGCAATAAGAAACCTTATGATTTTTTTCTTAATTTCGACCTCTTTCATGTAATTGCTAGAATTGGTATCAGAGCCACATTTTAGGGCTCAATCAAACATGGCAGTTGTATAAGTGATATAGATGAAAATGAAGATCAAAATGAAGTTGAGGAAGTTCGAATTGGAGAACTTCGACATCAAGAATGAGTTGTTGGTAATTGAGACACTTGCCGGCGAAGCTAAGTAGTCAAATGGACTAACAAAGTGCAATAATACTAAGCCTTAGGGATTGTGTATTACGAAAAGCGTCAAAGGAAACCTTGGCCGTAGGGATTTGGTCAAAACTAGACCGGAGACACTGTATATAACCAAGTCGCTGGCAAATTGGTTGTATCTCAAGAGGAGGGTTTATAGTTTATACCTTTCAAATGGCACAAGGTAAGTCGTTGTAAGTACACACGTATGAACTCTATAAGGACCCGTTATTGTAGTTAGTATGCGGCTAGTGCATACAAGTATACGCATACTTGTATGTGCCTATGTGGCCACATACTCAACCACATACACACACATACAAGATGTGTCCACATATGTGCTATAGAAGCAAGTCTGTAGGTGCCCGAGCTATAAGAGCTGCTCTAGGCATAAGCTCAATTTGGAATTCAATCTGTCTATGAGGATGGAGATCAGGTAATTTTTTAGGAAACACTTGGGGAGAGTCACGTACAACAAAAATATCTTTGATTTTCCTTTCATCAGACGACTTCCCGGTGACCATTGCAATAAAGTGACCATTGCAATAAAAGTTGTACGACCCTTCCTCGACCACTTCTGGGTTTTCATGCAAGAAATAATTATAATGATTGCATTACTTATTTCACCTTGAACAGAAAGGATACCTCCCTCCACTAGAGACAGGAAGACGCACAACTTTTTTCTATACAAATAATTTCAGCACGATTTTGAGAAGTCAATCCATACCGACGACGACATCGAAGCTACCCAAAGAGATTGGCATGAGATTGGTAGAAAAGTTATGACCCAAGAGATCTAGTTTACATTCCTCTAAATTTGTTTAGCTTCAATCAACTTACCATTAGCAATTTCTACCAAATACTTATCAATATAAGGTGGCGCTTATAGATAACCTTGTATATGTATGCGTTTATGTGTTCTAAGAAATGAATAGATGTTTCAAATCAACGTTTCTTGCTCAACAAACATTTAGTTAATGTCAGTGATTCACTTTAAAGGCAGTGATTATAACTTTAAAGTGGGGATTATTGAACGTTGAAGTCAAAATTTAGTTAAAAGTCAATGTCAGGTTAAAGTTCAGAGGTGTTCTTGCTATTACTAATAGTAGGAAGGAGTTATTGGCTAGTTCTACAAAGTTTCCTAAACTTGAGGGACTGATTTTAAGAATTTGGAAATAAGATTGTTAACAGAGCATTACCAACCAGTTAGGGTATAGGGTTGTTTAGTTAGTTGATGAAGTTAGTTTTTCAATATGTTTCCATTTGCGGTTCTTCTTGTTTTATCGTTAGATCGTTAATCCTCAAAACGAAACCTTCGGAATTCGTTCTTAATTTCTTCAATTTTGTCTTCATTGATGTAATTTCTAAAAGAACCCCTTTATGAATCAAGTACTTACTTTCTCCAAGGGTCCCTAACCTTAAACTTAACAGCCCGGCTAACCCTTTGCAAAAGACTAGTTTACCCCTTCAAAACTTACACTTTTGGTCCTCTAAATTTATTTGTATTTCACTTCATATTAATTTCTTAGAACACAAAAACACTTAATTTCTTAGAACACATAAACACTTACATATAAGGTTATTTATAAGCGCGCACACAAACCTACTCTACAAACATAGCTCCCTACACCCACTATCTAGGCGACCATGTAAACACCTTCCATGTCTCCCTCACAAATGTCTTCCTCCTCATGCTGCAACTGCAACCACATTCCTCCACTCCCTTACTTCAGAAAAGGATCTCAGAGTTGGATATACCTGGATCTCATATTTTTCCACAATTACTACACCTATTTCTTCTATGGATGTATAATAGATGTTCAAAGAGTGGCTTTAATTCATATACCTAGAACTTGCATCCTAGAAGACGTTGTCCTTAATTTTCAAAAATAAGCATCTTATTTCCACAAGGAATTTTTCTATCAACAGATATATGTCCTTGATATACTGACAGAGTGTGGTTTACTAAGTACAAACCAGTAGGCGCATTTGCTAACTCAACCTTATATGTCCTTTATTCTGAAAATGGTCATTTTAAAGTAGGCGCATTTGCTACTAGGTTGTTTGTCCCCTTTCCTGAAGATTGACTTAAAGTAGGCGCATTTGCTACTAGGTTGTTTGTCCCCTTTCCAACACTAACTCAACCTTATATGTCCTTTATTCTGAAAATGGTCATTTTAAAGTAGGCGCATTTGCTACTAGGTTGTTTGTCCCCTTTCCTGAAGATTGACTTAAAGTAGGTAATCGAGTTTCCTGGGGAAGTTAGAAACAATAGAATTTAGGACTTGTCAAGTCAGAAAACCGAGACCAAACACATTTAGGTTTAATGCACCTAAATAGAGATTGTGTTGTGGAAACAAAGTCGTCATTGCTTCCCTAATTTCATTTTCCATTTAGAGCTAAAAGCTTTAAGCTTAACTAAATCTGAAAAAAAAACATATTTGAATTAAAGTTACAGGTACACGAACCAGTTAAGCTTCCCACAAATATAATATTGCAGGCCTCGGAGAGGGTGGATAGTAGGGTACACTCCTGCAAATAATTTTAACATTTGTGTTACAATTTACAAAAATTGCATGACCCTTTAATATAAAGAAAAACATAAAAAAAATTATCCAGGCGGTTGATAAGCTTATTTACTTTCATAAACTGGGATGGTCAGTCTACAATATGTCAGTGCTTTCTTCCAATCTTGCATCTCCATTAGCATCTGAAAAAAATGAGATCAAAACTCTAATCACGATCCACAGAAACTCAGAATTTCATATATCTAACAGATACATATATAAAGTTATTGTATAGTTCCTGTGATAACTTGAGAAAAACTAAAATAATATTTTGTTCTACAGATTAGTGATAAAAAAATGAACAGATAGGTACAGGAACCCAATTCCAATTGATATCTACCTCCCATCCAAATTGACCTCAAATAGTCAAACGACTAAAAACTAATAATGTAATCATAAATTTGATAATAATAACTATTTAGAAAACAAGATAACCATAAACTCCTACATTTGGGAACTAAAACCCTAGCACTTTCCAGCAGAATCATGAGAAATTGAGAATATAGTAGAGATGAATTTTCAAGCCATCTACTTATACATAGATTGATTGAATCATGTTTCATCTGTAACAGATATATTACATATATATATACATACACTGAAAGGAAATGTATTGAAAGGGTCGAGCATCCATAAGGTACTCTGATGCATAAAACCCCGTAAATTATTTCATTGCAAATAAAAGATAAATAAACCAGTGTCACTTTTGTAATCATACTCTTAAAAGAGTTTCCCTAGTTCGCATCAACTTGATAGAACTGGAATGATAAAGCTTCATTTGCAGCTTCTCAACCTTTAAGTACATGTCAAGGGCTTCATTGCTATCTGAAATATAGTTAAGTGTTTTTCAAATAAAAGGTTATACACAGAAAACTAAATTAAGCATTTCCATAAATAATATTTGGATAATAAGTTTAAAGGATACACCTAGAGGAAAGAGCTACAGATGCCTTCTCTGACATATCTTTTTCTTCACCTGCAATTTTTAGTATTTCTTCCATGCCCCTTACAAGCCCACATTGATGACATCTAAACCCTTTAATCTCTGAAAAGAAGTAAATAAACAATATAAAAAAGTTATCAAAAGACACAGATTAGCATGCAAAATAGGTGAGTGATACCAGTATCACGAAGCAAAAAACCATCACATGTGTGATTCTTGCACCTATAACATTCAAGAACTGGACTTTCTTTAATATCGTCATCCTGACCCTTAATTTTAAAGCAAGGATTGTAAAATGCAAATTAAAAATTAACGAAATTAATAGTTAAAATTCACAAAAATAGTATTTGGATCATAAGATGTACAAGTTTTATGCAGCGAGGGCAACTGCAAGTGAAGAAATACTGTTCTTTTAAAGCCTTTTGTCGAGTCATTGTACTTCCAGCTGTCTCTATGTAACTAATCAATACCTACGGTACAAAAGTAGGGCGTCTAATACGGACAAATACCAAAGTTGAGCACAAAACAGTAACTAAAAAGCTTCTGTTTGCAGCATTAGATTGACTATAAAACTAGAAGAAATTCAGAAAGCATACCTCGCTACCTTTTGGTATTTGTTGTATAGCACGTATTGTTGCCATTCTTCCCTCAAATACCAGAACTGAATTCGAATAGCAACTATAATTAAATCACATCCATGCATAAGTCCATGTAATTACGAAGTCAAAGTGACCTATACAATTTATAAGAAATCATACAGTAAACGGTCACCTGTGATTTATAATGGAAATTACAGGATACAATCCGGTTCCTAATGGGATAAGCTCACTGTCACAGATTGTGTGTGCATTGCATGCCAGCTGTATGTGATTAAAAATTGGGACCACATCCGAACAAAACATACATATCAATTATATCTAACAAAGCTCCTTTAGCAAAGTTTCCAATGTAATAGAAAACTTATAACAAGTTGGGATGTAGTATTATGTTGCATTAAAAACCAATGTAATAATGATTTAAGGTAGCAGATCCAAGGGCAAAAAAAAGTAGAAATTGATATGTAAACTAGATGTTTAGGTAGTCAAAGACTAATTTTGTAGCATCATACCCTGGAGAAATTTTCTGCAATCTCTCTGATATTTAGATCAGGCCACTGGAGTATTATACTGACGAGATTTGCCATTTGTGCATACAACACTAACTGAGTCTCTCCAACCTCTGAGATATCTTAATGAAAAAATCGTTAAATACAACAACCAAACTCAAGAGCCATGGATTATGGAATAGGTTTATAATTGCTGACAATCTCCAACTATGGAATAAAATAAATAAGAGCTAAACTACAGAAAAAAAAAACTGTATGAACTTAAACACACTAAACTAGAGAAGAAAAACATGGAAGTATCTCTTGTAATTGTTACTAATATCCTATAAAGTTGGAAAAGTACATGATGAACTTTCCAATCAGCAAACAAACAAGCCTCAGGCAAATAATTCATTCATAAAAAGGAAGAGCAAATGAAAAGCAAGTCTACATCTTGATACGAAAATATGTTAAGAACTATTTATAAAAAAAAATCCTTCACAATGATACACCACTAATGCAAGGATACGAGATACCAAATTCTTCATCAGGCTGTAGTTGTCCAACACAGTAGTAGGAATAACCTGGCATTAATGCACGTGTTAGATATTGTCAATGAAACAATCAAACAAGCTTTCAAAGATACAGAACATGATCCAAAATTCCAAATATATATTTATGGCACTTCCTTCCTGTAAGAATGTATTTCACAACTAATTAGCGCAGTGCTATAGTATCACTATGAAAACCCAAACCATTAGATAATACAGAAAACCAAAAAGAGATTTTTACCTTTTCGTCCTGCAACTTTTTCCGAAGGTAAAGTTTAACCAACAAATGTATAGAAGGTGTAAGAGATCTTATTCTATTTTTCTCTAGCTGGGAAAGCAGCTGGCATTCAAGACGATGCAGCTTCCAATCGAATTTCTTAAATGAAAATAGTATAAGATTAAGGATGATCAAGAGCACATGTATATAGAAAGAAATAAAAAAAACAATCACTTTTGGGTGTGGTGTGTCAATATCAAATCACGACTAAGACTAGTTCGTCTACTTTTACTCATGTATCAGACTCTTTACCAGTGACTCCAACTATAATGTGATACACAGCCACCAAATAGCATATAGATTTGTGAATGTAATCGTATTATTCTCATGGCTATATGCGTGAAACCGTTCAGCATGACCATAGAGGTATAAGACACTCACAAAAATAGCTATTTCTCATATATATATACAAATACACATGAAGCAAAGTATACCTGGCATCTACTCCCACAGTAGCATACAACATGACAAGATGAGCATCTCTTTATAGTACTTGATGCAAAACACCAATCACATCTTGAACTTTTATTTGGTGCAGAAACATAAGGTCCTTGGCTTAATATAATTTCTCCTATAACAATCAACATAGCATATTGAACTATTTTCATTGCCAAAACATTATTGCATAAGAATTAGGTTATATTGAGCTCATTCAAGCAATCGATTTTAACAAAATCACCTGGAGAAAAGTCTCGAGTGGTGAAGAGGCAGCGACCTTTGTCTGGAAGTGTGGAAACTGATAAGCCATGGTCATGTAGCAGTTCTTCCATCTCAAAACCAAAACCTCAATTTCACCTTCACCTACGAGAAAAAAAGGGAGATGATGAAATGGTGTGTGTTTGTTCTGCTGCATAAATGTGCTCAACTAGGTTTATAGGAAAACAATAGCATTTTAGGGTTTAACTCACCTTAGTTTGAACCCTGGTTGAAACAAAAATGACAAATGCATCAACTAGAAATAACTGAATAAGCAGAAACAGAATGAAATACAAAATCAGCAAAGTAAATCAAATGGAAACATAATGCCCGGAGCGATTAGAGTGACTTGAAGACGAATTTGGAATTAGAGCGCCTTCTAGTTTTTTCTTTCATATTTTCATTTTGAACACCATAGTTTTATCTCTAACAATCTCTTTCAAAGTTTCATTAAAAAGTAAGAGGGAAAGAAAGTTGAAGGAAATTGAAAAAAATATATATTCCAAATTTTTTTTAAAAAAGGAAATGAAAGGAAGAAGAGGAAGGTGGAACCGTGGAAGAAAATTTTTATTATAATTTTTCCTATTAATTTTCCTTTTAAATTGGAAGAAAGCGGAGAAAAAGGAAGAAAATAATATTTAAAATGTTTATTTTCCTTTCTTTTCCTTCAAACTCCGGAACACGAAATGAAATCACATCTTTTCCTTTCATTTTCTTTCTCTTCTCTCCTAAACATCATTTCTTTTCTTTTCTTTTCTTTCTGTTACTAAACTCGGGAACATAGTGTTAACGTGTGCGCTTCCACTTAGACTACATGTAATGGTTTATGCCCATTAGGGGTATGAGGAAAGATCAAATACAAAACTGATTTTGCTTAAAAAAATGTGAGAAGTGACTTAAACCACATAAAAACCGGGTCAAACGAACTCCGTTTTAGCACATTCAAGCGGCGTTGGAACTGTCTCGTCGAGCTTTATCATCTTAGCTTCTAGTGTTTAAATTTTAGGGTTTAGTTTTAAAATTTAGTTTTAGCCTAATGTTTAACTTTTAGGGTTTAGTTTTTAGATTTTAGGTTTTTTTACGGGTGGGGGTGAGGGGTTTAGGTTTTTAGGGGTGGGTGGGTGGGGTTTAGGTTTTTGGGGTTGGGGGTGGAGGGTTTTAGGTTTTTGGGTGGTGGGTGAGTGTGGTTTAGGCTAAAATTTAGTTTAGCCTTGGGGTTTAGCTTTTAGGAGTTTTAGGGTTTAGCTTTATGATTTTAGGTTTTCTACGGGTGGGGGTAGGAGGTTTAGGTTTTTAGGGGGTGGGTGGGTGGGGTTTAGGTTTTTAGAGGGTGGGGGTTTTAGGTTTTTGGGGGGTGGGTGGGGGGTTTAAGTTTTTAGGGTGGTGTGGGGGCGGGGGTTTGATGACACGGTTCTAACGCCGCAAGAATGAGTTCAATCGGAGTTCGTTTGACCCAGTTTTGGTGTGTCTAAATATCATTTCTCACACTTGTTAGGCAAATTTCATTTTGTACGGGAACTTTCCCCTTAGGGGTATTATGTGCCAAGTGGATGTCATGTCACTAAAAGGCATTATTATAAAAATGGGTGTAGTGGTTAATGCTACATATAATGTCCCACAATCATTACCCCATCATTTAACTAATCATTTAATTAATCATTTATTTAAACATTTACTTATTAATAAAAGTAAATAATACAAAAAATACACGAGCAAGAAACCAAAAATAAACTAGTCATCACGCTTCACCCTAGGATTAAACCAACAATGCTCGATCAAATGCGTCGTAAGAGCATACTGCGCCTCTTTTTGACGTATGAAGTTGGAGTTCGTTATTCTTTCTTCCATGCTTATTCATTCACGTTCTGGTTCGACATATCCCGGGGAGTAATCCTGACAATAGGCTTTGTCATCATCCTTCAAAATCATATTATGTAATATGAGGCAAGCGTACATAACGTACGTCATTTTTTCCTTTGACCCTAGCCGACACGGGTTGCTTACAAAATGCCAACGTTTCTTGAGAACTCCAAAAGGACGTTCGATACCTGTTCTTGATGATTCTTGAACCTTTTTTAAATAAGCTATCTTTTCGTCAATTGGGTCTCTAAACATTTTTATTATCATCAGGAGCTCTGAATATATACAATCACCCAAATAATATCCAAACGGGTAATAACTTCCATTAACAAAAAAAGATGCCTCGGGTGCATTACCGGCTACGCAATCCTCTATGTGGCGATGCCTCAAGAACATTGATGTCGTTGTTTGATCCGGCGGAACCGAAATAAGCATTCCAAATCCAAAGGTCGTACGAAGCAACCGCTTGAAGAATCACCGACTGCTCTTTTTGGTCACCCTGTGTAAACTGTCAACGCCAAGTGTTTGGACAATTAGCCCATTGCTAATCGCGCTTGTAACCACCTTATCCACCTCCATTTCGCCCGTTGAAGTGCTATCGCTGCTTGACGATGAAGCGTAGGATTCCATTTTAGATAATTTGGTGTGTGTGGTTTGGGGGGAAATTAGAGTAGAGTGTGTTTTTGTGAGAGAATTTGGTGTATTTTTTATGTGTATTTATATAATGTGTATGTTTATGTATTTAAATAAGTGGTAAAAAAAATTAATATGGTCAAACTATCCGTTCACTTAGCCGTTGGAAGAGTTTTGCATTGATTTGAGTGGGGTGGAGGCGTTGTTTATAAAACCCCCAAACAAGAATTTGCCCAATAACGCCCCCACGTAATGGTGTGGGGGGCGTTATGGGCGTTTTTTTATGGGGATAACACCCACTACATCAAGTCTTATAAAACTAGAAAATTGTTATTTAGATCACGCTTCGTGTGTAATTTTTGTTGTTATTGATGTTTGATTTTGTAAAAATGGGTTATCTTTGTCTTTTTACCAACACATGTTAAAAATTGGTGTTAAGTTCAGGGTTAGTTTTGTCATTTCACTATTTTGTTTTTGTTTTATCTTGGTTATAAGAAGATTTCATCTTCTTCATCGTTATCGACCTACCTTCCGACCTCCGCCCTCCTCTTGTTCGTTCACCAATTGTTAGGGCTATTTCCTTGTTAAGATTTACTTTGTATTTTGTTTATATGTTTGTATATAGTTGAGGGTCTATTTTGTTATATTCCTTAAACTTGTATTTGTTTGCTTTAAAGCATGTAGTGAGAGAGTGTGAGGAGAGAGGCTAGATCACAAATTCACGTAAGAGAGAGAACTTGTGTGTGTGATTTATTTTCTCCTGCACCTTGTATCACAATACTGCTTTGATCATCAATATACAAAGAGAATTATTAGTATGAATTGTGTTAATGATTAAACTGTGTTTGTGTTTATGTTATTCTGATCATTGAGCGATTTTCACGATCCAATTGAACCTATCAATTGGTATCAGAGCTTTGGTACTGTGTTCTTCGCTGTTCTTAAGCAAAAACACATCAAAAATTGCTCAAATACAATGATCTGAATGAATTGTTCGTGTTTTTAGTTGTGATTCATCATCATAATCACTCCTAATTCACAACGATTGTGCAGATTCCATCAGATCATCATCAGATCTGAGGAATTAAGAAACTACTGTTCGATCGAATTTTTCATAAATTCATCAAAAATTGGACATGTTTCAGATTGATTGATATAAGGGATTGTTAATCGGATTGATTCACAGCTTGTGTGTGAATTTTGGACAAATTGGACAAGTTTTAGACAAAACCCAGAAAATTTTCATGAAGAAGATGATGAACAGTTAAGACTTGGTTGAAGATTAACTTGCCGGGTAACAAATTTGACTTAGACAATTTTCCTTGGACTTAGATAGAAGAACAATTAGGTCCTGTATTGCCGTGTAAGGGAATTTGTGCTTGTCGGGTAAAGAATTTGACGAAGAAAAAGTGTTACTGTTCAGCCGGGTGATACACTGTTGTGCCGGGTAAAACACTGTTACGCCGGGTGATTAACAAATATCAGCCGGGTAATCATCAACTGTGTTGCCGGGTAAATAACTCTGCCGTGTGATCGAGTACTGTTCAGCCGGACAAAGCTTTTTGCCGTGTCAAGATTCTGCCGGGTCAAGTTTTTATTGCCGTGTGAAGTTATTTTCTTGTTGCCGGGTAACTGTTCAGCCGGGTCAAGAACAAAAGTATTACAACTGTTGAGCCGGATAACTGTTTAGCCGTGTAAAGACTTTTTCTCTGCCGGGTGAAGAACAAAGCTACTGTTTTGCCGGGTGAAGAAGGATTTTCACTGTTTTGCCGTGTGACTCAATTTTAGTTGTTTTTATACTTGTTTCTTATCTTGTCTTTAATTACTTGTCTTAATTTTAGTATTTTAATCATTTTTTAAAAAAAAAAATTAACAAAAACCAAAAATATTTTCCTTAAAAATTGTTAAAATGGCTCCTTAATTCTGATGATTCTGATAATCGTGTTCCTAGACTTGTTAATCGTGCAGATTTCAAGAACTGGACAATCAGGTTGAGACATCATTTGTGTTCTATTGACAATGACTTATGGAAATCCATTGAAAAGGGTCCTCACATTCCAACTCAGACAGCGCCAGATAGTGCAAGTACCTACACTAAAGATTCTACTACACCTTATCCAGAGGATAATCTGTCAGCAGAAGATTTGAGGAAGGTGAAGAATGATAGCAAGGCTTATTCTTTAATGTGCAAGGGACTGCCACTCCAAGTTCTGTCTAGATTGGATGCATATCAGACTGGTTATACATGTTTCAAAGCATTAAAGTCGATATGTGAAGGAGGAGAACAATTGAGAAGTTTGAAGAAATCAAAGCTGAAAAGGCAATTGGAGTTGTTTGAGCACATTAATGGAGAAACAGTACACCAGATGATGAACAGGTTTGTTCACTTAACTACTGAGATGTCAAACCTCGGAGTTAAGACTGAACTTCAAGACTTGAATGATCGATTGTTATGTGCTTTGCCATCATCATGGAAGCAGACTGTTACTCTGTTAAAGCATACTGAGAAATTTCCAATGGAACTAGATCTGCTTATCGGAAAGATTGAAGAAGTTGAGATTGATGAAGGATCGAGAAATACTGATAGATCAAGCTCACAAACTCAATATAAGTATGTGGTAAATCCTGCCAATACTGTGGAGAATGCCTTTCTTGCACAAGATGCAACTAAGTTTGAAGAAGAGGGTGATTTATTTGTTGGTGCAAGTTTCTATACTGATTCATCATACTTTCCAAGTTCACCAACTTATTCTCAACCTCAATCTCCACCAAGAGCTCAAGTTCAAAGTCAGAATGTGAAGTCACAATCAGAAAATCAAAATTCAAATGTTCAAGCAAAGGTGAAAGATGTAATGAACATTCTGTTGCAAGATGACGAAACTAAAACTGCCTTTACTGCTTTTATGGCAAGTTTTCAAGCATACCAAGGAAGTCATTTAAGTCAAATGGACGTTGTCCTTCAAGATTTATTTGAAATGGATCCAGTTGATGTTGAGGAAATGGATCTTAATTGGCAAATGGTTATGGTTGCATATCGGACGCAAAAGCATGCATATGTTAACCGAAGCTACAAGCCTCATGCAAACAAAACTGTTGGTTTTGACAAATCAAAGGCCAGATGTTTCAATTGTAACCAGTATGGTCATTTCTCAAGAGAATGCAAAGCTCCCAAGAATCAGAATTTTAATGACCAAGCTAGTTCAAGCAATCAAGGTCAAGGTCAAAGCTCGCAACAGTCTTCAAGTTACCAACAAAGAAATCAACGTTATTATCAGAAGCCATACCAAAGTCTTCCCATGCCGGAATTGAAAGATGAAGGAAAGAAACCAGAAGACCAAACAAAGGCACTGGTAGTGAGTGTAAAAGACGGATATGATTGGAGTGCATATGCTGAAAAATTCACATCTGATCTTACATCAAGTCTGGCACTGGTATGTGAAATAGACGAAGACTGGTCTGAAGAAGGGGATGGAAAAGTGATTAAAGATATCAGTGAAGACTCTGAAGATTATGACTGGAGTGTAAAGTCTGATCCTGTTGAAGAATCTGAGTCTGAAATTGCGTTAATGGCTACATCCAGTGAGTCTTCATCATCTACCGAACAACCAAAGGTTAGTACTGATTTACCCCCTAACTATGTTCCATTACCTGCTGATGTGAAGGAAAGGTTATGTTCTGAACAATGCATTCAACAAGTAGAACATTATCGAACTCATTCATTTAAAATTGGTGATAAATTAAGCAAACATGAGAAAATTCATGAACAACTTAAAACTGATCACAAAATTGCCGATGAGAAGATTTTGTCACTTAAAGAATCATGGAACAAAACTTTAAAGGAACTGGAACTGGTAACAAAACAACTTGAAGAAATGACAAAGAACTTTGAACAAGAAAAAGTTGCTCATGCTGTAACGCAAGTTGAATTGACAAAAGTGAAAAGTTGCAAAACCATGGTGAAACAACTCGTAAGTGAAAGAGGTAACAAAACCAAAACCGGGTTGGGTTTTACTCATGAACCAATGCCAAATTCTATCACTCAAACCTTACCGGAAAACTTTAATGAATTTGATCATTCACCTGAAAATGAACGTAAATTCAAAGAAATTCAAAGAAGTAAATCCGAGTCTGAAGGATCTGAAGTGTTGATGGAAAGTTTGATAGAAGAAGATGGTATGACAACTGAAGCTGATGATGAAGCAAGCAACAAATCTGAAAACAAATTGGAGCCTGTTCTGATCCAACTTGTTGATTATCCAAAGCTTAATCCCGAACCAGAAACAACGGTGAAGGAAGAAGGTGAATTTTCAGGATTCAATGATCCTGAATACATCAGGTGGAAGAAAGAACAAAAGGCGCAAGTTGCTGCTCAGTTGATCAAGAAGCAAGAAGTGAAAAAGACTGAAGTTTCGAATGCAAAGAAGCAGAAATCGAAAATAATGAACAATCAATCTGAAACAAAAGAATCAAAAGGCAAAAGTGTCTTAAAATCGAATGATAACACCAAAGTTCAAAGTGTTAAAACTGACAAAGTTAAACCTGTCAAGAAAGTGTCAAAAGATAAGAAAATCAAGTTTGTGTCTGCAGGAACGTTTGATTTGAACGGATCTTATGGTAAACCAATCAATTCTCCAATCAAATCTAACTCTGGTCTGAAAACAGGTTCAGGTCCTAAGTCTTCCGCTGTCAATGAAAAGAGAATTGAAAACAAAAAGGTAACCAAACAGAACAGTTTAAAATCGAACCAAAGTTCCATGCAATCAAAATCACAAACAATGTCTCCACAAAAGAATCAAGTTAATCTAAAACCGAACAAAACTGATAATGAATCTCGAATGAGTTCAACATCAAAAGTTAACAATCGGCTCTTTAGGATTAGCAAGAGACACTGTGAGATATGTGATCGTTATAACCATACTACTGCTGAATGTTTCTTTAACAGGTACTGCAGTTTCTGTAACAAAAGAAATCATTCTTCAGAAGAATGTTTTTATAACAAGTTTTGTGACATTTGTGAAAGAAGAAACCATGACACAAAGGATTGTTTCTTTCGATCAAACTCAACTAGAGAAATGACTCCGTTTTCAAACTTTCAAAGAAATCATTCAATTGGTTTTCAAAATATGAATCAAAGTATTTCTCCGGTTTTGAGAAATTTTAATCGAAACAATTCTGTTTCTAACTTTTCAAGAAATGTGCAGGTTAATAACTTTAAACCAAGAGCTTTAAAGGTAAGAAACCAAAAGTTTGAAAATAACCTTGATCCTAAGCTAGAGGAAAGGTTTAGTGCTTTGAGGAGAAAGCAGTCAATGAACGCCAATGGGCGAAACAACAGTTATCAGCATCAAAATCTCTTAAATGAAACAAATTTTCAAAATGTTCAATATCAACAAGTTACTATTGCAGATAGATTCGGAAAACCCAAGACCGTGTGGGCCTGGGTTGACCAAACTAACTAAGTGATTGTTGAAATGCAGGTACGCCCAAGAAGACCTATCAACTCGTGGTTCGTTGATAGTGGGTGTAGGCGGCACATGACAGGCAACCATGCCTTGCTTCAGGATTTCAAGCTGAAAAATGGTACACACGTTGCATTTGGAGGTGATGCGGGTGGTAAAATAACAGGAGAAGGAACCGTATCCAATGGGGTCATTAGTTTTGATAAAGTCAACTACTGTGCACAGTTGAACTTTAACTTACTTAGTGTATCTCAAATTTGTGATAAATCTTATTCAACTTTATTTGATGATTCTTTCTGTTATATACTCAAACCAGGTTTCAAGATTGACAATGAATGGGTAGTGGTGAAAGCTCCAAGAGATCGTGATGTATACAAGCTTGATATGTCGCAGATTGACCCTGAAACCGAAACTACTTGTCTCATTGCTCATGCTTCAAATAATGAGAGTCAGCTTTGGCATAGACGGCTGGGCCATTCAAACTTCAGAAACATGAATCGTTTGGTGACTGGAAATCACGTTGTGGGAATCCCATCGAAGAAATTCTCTACAACTGATCTCTGTCCAGCATGTTTGAAAGGAAAACAGCATCGCATGTCTTTTAAGTCCAAGCTAGAAAACTCCATTTCAAAACCCTTGCAGATGCTACATATGGATCTTTTCGGACCAACAAATGTGCAAAGCATCGGAAAGAAGTCTTATTGTTTTGTCATTATTGACGATTTCACTAGATTTTCTTGGGTTTATTTCTTGCATGCTAAATCTGAAACTGCTGAGTTGTTAAAAGAATTTATTGTCAAAGTTGAAAATCAGTTGGATTGTAAAGTGAAAGTTTTAAGAAGTGATAATGGTACTGAATTTAAAAACGCTAATGTTGATTTGTTTTGTGCAGAAAAAGGAATTGCTAGACAATTTAGTGCTCCAAGAACGCCTCAACAGAATGGGGTTGCGGAACGGAAAAACCGGACACTAATTGAAGAAGCAAGATCCATGCTCGCAGATGCCAAAATCCCTATCACATTCTGGGACGAAGCTATTGCTACTGCGTGTTTTGTACAAAACAGGACATTATTAGTACAGGATAAACAGAAAACATCATATGAGTTGTTATTTGGAAGAAAGCCTAATATTTCTTACTTGAAAGCATTTGGTTGTCCCGTAACGGTTATAAATTTAAATGATCATCTCGGGAAATTTGAGTCAAAATCTGACGATGGATTTTTCCAAGGTTATTCGTCTGTTTCTAAAGCTTATCGGGTTTTTAATAGCAAAACAAATACTGTTATTGAAACTATTAACGTAAAGTTTTTAGAAAATTCGTTTCCGTCAGTGGCGCATGGTCCCGAATGGTTATTTGATTTAGATTCGTTATCAAAATCTTTCAATTCTAATTGGTTTGATTTTTCAGGAAAAGCAAGAAAAGAATCAGGCGACTTGGGATGCTTTAGTGACGATTCTGATAATGACGAGGATGGCAATATCAATTCTGAGTATCCGTTCATGTCATTTCATAATCCTGATCATGTCAAATCCAGTCAAGATCCGGGTCCTTCTGGTTCTCAAGACGATCAAGAATCAAACAATCTTGAAGAAGATGTGAATCCGCAAATGTCTCCTAATGATGGTGGATCCGTTCAAAATCAACCATCATCGGATCCGAATGTTGAAGTTGTTCCAGAATCTTTCGACTACTTCATCAATTCACCGGATCAAGTCCCGAATTTCACTCCGCATACTTCTTCCATTCTACAAGATCTACCGAATCTGAATCAGTCTAATCTGGAGACTCAAGTGCAAGGAGATGATATTCCTACTCATCGAATTCACAAGAAACATCCTGTCTCTCAGATTATTGGACCGTTGAATCAGAGAACTACAAGAAGTCAAACTGAGCAAGCAAACGTTTGTCTTTATTCATGTTTTCTTTCTCAAGTGGTGCCGAAGAACATTTCAGAAGCGTTACAAGATAATAGTTGGATTGAAGCCATGCAAGAGGAGTTACTTCAATTTCGCAAACAAGAGGTTTGGAAATTAGTGGACTTACCTGAAGGAGAAAATGCGATTGGTACAAGATGGTTGTACAAGAACAAGCCCGACGAACGTGGCATTGTTGTGAGAAACAAAGCAAGACTCATTGCACAGGGATATACTCAAGAAGAAGGCATTGATTACGAAGAGGTGTTCGCTCCGGTCGCAAGACTTGAAGCCATACGCGTCTTTCTTGCATATGCTTCCTTCATGCAGTTTAAAGTATTCCAAATGGACGTTAAAGGCGCTTTTCTGTATGGACCGATTACAGATGACGTATATGTCAGACAACCTCCGGGTTTCGAAGATCCTGACTATCCTCATCGGGTATACAAGTTGAGTAAAGCATTATACGGTCTACATCAAGCTCTGAGAATCTGGTATGAGACATTATCTAAGCATTTACTAGAACATGGATTCACAAGAGGACAGATTGATCCAACTTTGTTTATGAAGAGGGAGAATGAAGAACTCTTATGTGTTCAAGTTTATGTGGACGATATTATCTTCGGTTCGACCAGTGCGTCTATGTGCAAAGAATTTGAGGAAATCATGAAGTGCAGATTCCAGATGAGTTCTATGGGGGAGATTAACTTCTTTCTTGGATTACAAGTGAAACAATCAGCTGACGGAATTTTCATCATTCAATCAAAATTTGTTGAGAAGTTGTTGAAGAAGTTCAAAATGCAAGATTGTCAGACTATTCGAACTCCATCTGATGTGAACTGCAAGATACAGCCGGATCCGAAAGGCAAATCCGTGGATCAAACACTATACAGATCAATGATCGGTTCACTGATGTATCTTACTGCATCAAGGCCAGACATCATGTATGCTGTATGTGTGTGCGCAAGATATCAGTCTGATCCAAAAGAGTCGCACCTGATTGCTGTTAAACGTATTTTCAGATACCTTAAAGGGAAACCGAATCTTGGATTATTGTATCCTTATGAAGGAAATTTTGAATTATATAGTTATTCTGACAGTGATTTTGGTGGTTGTGCTCTTGACAGGAAATCGACTACTGGTGGTTGTCAATTTCTGGGTCCTAGACTTGTCTCTTGGCAATGCAAGAAGCAGACCAATGTTTCTGTATCCACAGCTGAAGCAGAGTATATCGCTGCATCTGCAGGATGTTCTCAAGTTTTGTGGTTACAAAACCAATTGCTTGACTACGGGTTTAACTTTCTCAAAACTCCTATTTACATAGACAATACTGCTGCTATGTTCATTACTGCTAATCCTGTTCAACACTCAAAAACCAAACATATCGAAATTCGATATCACTTTTTAAGAGACAACTCTGAAAAAGGTTTAATAATTTTGATTAAAGTTCATACCGACAAACAACTGGCAGATCTTTTCACAAAATCTTTTTTGTCAGGCCGGTTTGAATTCTTAATTCAATCCATAGGATTAATCAATCATGATTGATTCTATTTTTCGAAAACAAAACAAAAATCAGAAAAATTTAAAAGCCAAAAATATAATAAGTTGATGTCAAGTATTGATTCCTTTGTCTTTTATTTTATGTTTTGCATTGTGTGCTTGCATGAAAAAGAAAAACAAAAACAAAATATAAAAGCAAAAAGAAAAGAAAATATCATGTCATAAGAATCTATATTGCACAAAGTGAGAAATGATAGTTATACTAGACATTATTTGATACATCATTTTTAAATAAAGACTGATAAATGTTAATTGATGTGCGAGACGGCTCAGGCAATTAGACTGAAAAAGTAAGTTTCATTGTTAACAAACATTAACTTAATGATCTTTGTGTTAAGTTCCATTGTTATACATGTCTAGATATATGTCTTTTGATGCCTTGCTTGTGATGATAGTTGTGCATGATCGGGTAACGATGCAGTGTATTCAGTGTGATGAACCGCATCGTGAGCTTCTTTGTTGTGGTACCCACAGACTTGAAGTCTCACACGAAGTCTCTTTTGAGCTTCAAGGTGCAGCAAAAGATTCCAAAAGATGGAACAAAAAGAGTCCCAAATGTGGACCGACACCAAACAAAAATTCCAAAAAGGAATTCAGAAGATTCCCAAGGGGAACGATAGGAAATGAAAAATTCCCAAAGATGGAATTAAAAAGAAGTCCCAAAGTGGACCAAATCCGAATAGAACCCATATTCCACACTGTGTATGACTGTAAGTGACCAGATTTTGTGCAATATGCATTCATGTAGTGGTTGATAAGGAAATATGTTGACATATGTATACATGTGGGTCACATAAGTCATTCTAATCGAACCTTAATCTCATCATGATACTGAAAAAATAAGTGTGTCAAATCGAGCTAATTGGTATGTTTTCATATCATCACTCAATCAAGCATAAGTCAAATGTCTATTCAAAACTTGCAAAACATGTTCAGATAATGTGTGGTATGATCTCACTGCGATATTCTGATTCATTGCATTGCATATGTCGTTATTTTAATGTGTGTGCTTTGTGTGTGCAGGCATATGGAATCCTTATTGACACATCGACATCCTTGTTAAACTTAAAAATTTCAAGAAATTTCAAGTTTAGGGGGAGAATAAAATTGAAGAAAAATATCTCTACAAAAATCCAAAAATATTTTGTTTTTGAATAAGTGTGTTTTGAATGAACAAGATTATGTGGTATGAAAAACAAAGGTATTGGATGTGTTAAAAACAAACCCAAGGTCTTGTAAATTGTTTTTAAGAAAATGCTTCGGGATATAGAAAAATTGGTTGTGCAAAAACATTTGTTTTTGAAAATCAAAGAAAAAGAAAAATGATTTTAATTGGAATTTATGATTATTGACTTGTTTTAATGTTGTTGATAATTAATGTGACAAAATTCTTTTTAAGGATATCTTGTCTAATTAATGTGTCGAGAATGTTTGCAGGTGCAATAAATGCTGTTGAAAAAGTCAACAGACGAGAAAAAAAAATGAAGAAAATCTCAAAGTGTTATAGCCGGGCAAAGATATCAGACACAACTGTTTGGCCGGGTAAAGAACACATTGTTCAGCCGGGTAAAGTTGTAAGTTGAATACATGCCGGGTGATTGAGGAAAAAGGTGAAGATATTATGATCACTGTACAGCCGGGCAATGATCATGTCAAATACAGCCGGGTGAAGGTCATAGATATCAAGCCGGGTGACAAGTGTTTACTATACAGCCGGGTAAAAGAGAAATCTTCTTGCCGTGTAAAAGTATGACACTATGTTGCCGGGTAATGAACAAAAGCATGTCGGGTGATATAGAAGACAACTATGTTGCCGTGTGAAGAACTATGTTGCCGTGTGAAGAACTATGTTGCCGTGTGAAGAAGAATGTTGCCGTGTGAAGAAGAATGCATGCCGTGTGAAGAAGAAAGCATGCCGGGTGATAATGAAAGCAACTATCTTGCCGGGTGATGAAGAAAGCAAGCCGGATGAAGAAGAAAGCAACTGTGTTGCCGGGTGATGAAGAAAGGTTGCCGGGTGATGTTTTGAAGACTACTATTCTGCCGGGTGATGAATAAAACCCATCAGGTGTAGTTGTTCCTAACCTTTACCCGTCACTACAGTGACTTACCCGTCTCTACAGTGCTTGACCCGTCAAGTGTTTTTCACATGTTTGTGACTTGCCTTATGTACTTGACCCGTCACTACAGTACATGACCCATCACTACAGTACTTGACCCGGCAAGGCTTATTGGGCTTATTTTGTTTACCCGTCACTTTTGTTGACCCGGCACTTCAAGTTTGACCTAAAATTTTAACGATATAAAAACCCGCCTCTTCACAAACACTTATCATTTTTCACTTTCACTTTCAAGCAAACACTCTGTACTTAAATCGTCTGTTATCATATTCAATCGTTTTGCTCTATAACAAGGTTGATCGATTGGATAAGGTAGTGATTATGTGTTTTTGACCTTGATAGACCTGCAAATCGACCGTTAAAAGGAAAAACGATAATGAACAGTGTTTTGATCATTGAATCGACACTTTGATTGTGTGTGTTAAAACCTAAATCAAATGTTGTTTTAAGTATAAAACCTGTCGATCATCAACAATCAATCACTCATTTGCACCAAAACATCTTAAAAACAACTGAATCAGTCAAAATTGTTCACAATTGATAAAATCGCCATTGATGAACTTTGAAGCTCTTAAAAGTTAAACATCAAAATGATGAAATATCTGTTTAAAAGTGATCAATACTTGTTAAAACTGAACCAAAACATGATAAACAAATTCATCATACAAATGTCAAAATTCTGTCTTAAGTGATTAACTGTTAAAATTAAAAACATGATGTATAATCTTTAAAATTCAAAGTTGTTTGATTAAAATGATGAAAATCAGGTTATTAGAACAATTTAGAATTTAAAATGATTATGTGAATGTTTTGCTTTCTAACTTTTATTCAAACACTTATGAAAA
Organism: Tagetes erecta; assembly: GCA_030867185.1. Classification (NCBI taxonomy): domain Eukaryota; kingdom Viridiplantae; phylum Streptophyta; class Magnoliopsida; order Asterales; family Asteraceae; genus Tagetes; species Tagetes erecta. Next base: position 11,444,093 of record CM061496.1, on the reverse strand, counting down.
TTTGATATGTTTGTAATGAAGAATCTAACATATTTGTCTTGTTTGTTTTTGTGTTTGTTTTGACAGATGGAGAATCTAAAGTTTGAGCCCAAACACAATTTGGTGGCATGTCTAGATGAATCTATCCCTGAAACAGATGGTTACAGAGATATGATCAAGTTTATCAAGAGGACCAAATATGTGTATGCTATGTGTGCCAAACCGGTCATATATGCAAGGCTGATTAAGAGTTTTTGGAGGACAGCAGAAGTTATTAGAGATGATAATGGTGTTGCTGTGGTTAGAGGGAATGTTACTAGAGATATGGTGTTGACAGTGTCTGAAGAAGCCATTAGAAATGCCCTGAGAATAGATGAAGATGAGGTTGGTATGAATGATGAATTGACCATGGATGAGTGTAAATCAGGTTTTGTTAATATGGGGCATCCACCTATATTTCCAAAATCACAGTTTTATAGGGCGAAGTTGGGAAAGAAGTATAAGTTGCTATGTTATGTTGTCCAACAATGCATGTCCAGGAGGAGTGCAGGGTTTGACAATTTCCCATCAGACATAGCATCTCCAATTGTTGCTATAGCAGAGAATAAGCCATTTAATATGTCAAGATGGATCATGAATGGCTTTGTTTTTAACTTGGTAAAAGGCAAGAGGTTTAAGTTTCTCATGTACCCGAGATTCTTACAACTGAGATCAACATTGCCTATCCTATCATCAGATCTGAAGGTTATGCTGGAGGTATGTTATACACTGAGGACATGAACGATCTATCTTACAGAAAGATGAGTATCGGGAATGTGCCTAATGTGGAGTTGTTTGACTATATGAGAGATATAGCCAACAATGAAGAAGATGTTGAAGGTGTGTATTACCATATTTCTCATGGTGAGATAGTTAATCCACAGGACCTAGTGGATGAGGTGCCTGATAACCTGTTAGATGATGATGAGTATTTTGCTCGTCATCCAGAAGATGAAGAAGAAGATGATAATGATGATGGTGATAATGATGAAGATAGTGATAGTGATGATGATCATGATGATGGTGAAGATGCTGAATCTGAATCTAATTCAGAGGAGGCAGAGAATGTTGAAATGGCCGAACCAATGGATTTAGATATAGAGAATGTTGGAGTTATCGAACAAGCTGAGATAGAAGAACCTGTTGAGGTTGCTTCTGTTGAAGAAGAAGTAGATACTTATGTTCCAAAGGATGTGACTGTTCAGTATGTTAGAAGAAAAAGGTCAAAACCAGTGATAGATCCTGTGATTGTAGCAGAACCGAATGTGATTGAGACTGAAGAGATTGATGTACTTCAAATAGCACAGGAGGTAATGGCCGAAGCTGAAACTATGGCACAGATAGTTGAGGAAGCTGATGCTGGCGTTACTGATCCTATACTTGTTGATATACCAACCACATCATCCCCCGTTGCAAAACAGATTGAACAAGGTTTGGAGTCTTCACCAAATTTTGTGTCAAGTATTGAAGAAAATGAGAAGGAGAAAAGGATTGTTGAGTTAGAGGAGATGGTTGCAAAGTTGATAGAAGCAAATGACTTGTTGAAAGCTTCAAATGAAAGGAAAAAGAAACGATTTGATGAGTTTTGGGATATTCACAATCAGAACTTGAAAACTTTCAAAGAGTTGGATGCAGATCACCTTAAATTGAAGATTGAGCATGATGAGCTGAAGGATAAATATGATAAATTGATGGAGGAGCATGAAAATTTGAAGTATGATTACAAGGAACTGAAGGCAGAATGTAATACGTTGGAGGATGAGAAAGAAATGTTAGAAAAATGGCTGGAGGAAACGAAACCGAAGAAAGCTGGTTCATCATCTGATAAAGATTTTTCAGATGAAGTGGTTGAAATAGCAGAAGCGGCTCAAGTATCAAAAGTTTATCTGACCAGAGCTCGAGGCACTACGAATGTTGGCATAAGAGTGGAACTCCAATCATCATTCCCGATGAAGCTGTTGCTGAAACTGTCATTACTGACAAGGCTGAGGGAAAAAGGAAGCTAGATGCAGTTCCAGAGATTATGGGTGATGAAGGTAGTTCGAAAAAGGCAAAACTGGATGAAACAGTGCAGATTGAGCCGATTCAATCTGTAGCTGTAGTTGAGACTGAGAAAATTGATGAGACTGTGATTGAAGCAGAAACTGCTGAACCAGTTCAGATTGAGCCGATTCAATCTGAAGCTGTTGTTGTTGAAGGATTGCCTGAAACTGCCAAAGTTGTAGAAAATGAGCCTGAAACTGTACCTGAAGTTGCTAGTCAGATTGAGCCGGTTCAAACTGACAATGCACCTATGATTGAAGCGTTGGATGATTTGGATGATATAGACTTTACTAAATCTGAGCCAGAAGTTGAACCAGAAACTAATGTAGTTGAAGAGATTCCAGATGATTTAGATCAAAGATTTGCATATCTTGAGAGGATGAAATACAATCCTGTGTTTTTGAATGGGTTGACTGTGAGCCAGATTAATGAAGAATATGAAAAGTGTATGATTGCCCAAGACAAAGCTGCTGCTGATAAGAAAGAGTTTGTCATGGAGATGGGTGAATGGACTCCAATGCAAGAAAGTCTAAATATAGAAGACTTGCCTCCAACTGAATTATATCACCAAAATCCAGAAGAAATGACAAGTACAGAAATGCGAAGTTGGCTAAGCTCGAGAAATTATCCGTATAGAACTTTGAAGAGGTTGAAATCTGAGTCACTGAGGAAGATTGTTACTAGCTTTATGAAGACCGAAAAAATGTACAATCGTATGTTTTATTTGGACTTTCACAATCCTCAATACTATGAATTGACAAAGAGATTCAAAGTGCTAGGACCAAAAGAACTTCCGGTGATGGCTTTACCTGAAGATGCTCACAAGAAACGGCACGAATTGATGGATATGTTTCCAAGCGAAGTTAAATCTTATAACATACCGATGGATGTTCGGGAATCATGGCATAAATCAGCCACAGCAGGTGATGTGGTGAGATCGCTGCTGAGTAAGGGTCAGTCAATCGCTGAACTACTTGATTCGATGATTGTGCCAGAGAAGAATAAGAAGGTGAAGATAATTGCATGGAAATACGATGAAGTATTTGATGCGTTTATGATTAAGAGAGTTAATGGTTTATGTGACGTATACCATTACTACTCGAGCATTTTTAAGTTGGAAGTTCAGGATTTAAAAGAGCTGCACAAACTCAGGTTGATAAATCACACGCATGCTGAGCGTGGTGATAAATGTGTGATGCTGTTAGATGCCGGGATAGCCAGACCACCAAAGTATCTTGATTTCCGAGGACAACAGGAAGATACTGCTTATGTGCAAGCAAAGAAACAAAGAAAGAAGAAGAGATTGGTTGTGAGTGAAGATATGTACTTAGAGGAATTTTCAGATGAGTACTTTGATAAGGTGACAAATCCTGGATTGAAGGTGATAGATGGTTCGCAAATGACAAAGCCTATACTTAAAGTTTTCTACAATCAAGAAACGTTTGAGTTGAAGCTTGTTAGAAACTTGGAAGATTGGGACAAAGATATGATTACTTTGTTTAGTACTTTTGAGTTAAAGCTGCTACATCCATCATATATCGACTTTTTGAGAAGCTACAGAATGGAGAAGTGTAAAGATAAACTTGCTGAAGCTGATAAGAAGTTGTTTGTTGTGATGATAGAGGTGATTGCTGCTGCAACTGAAAAGATCCGAGTGAGGAAGGCGCTGCTTAATTCTAATCTCGTGAGGGTTGACATACTAGAGATAGAATATATGAGAATTAGTAGGAAGGGTACTTTGGAAGTACAAGTCAAAGGACAAGAGATGCCGTTTGAATTTTATGCTAATATTGACTTTGCAGGTTTAAATCTGGATTCACTAAGACGAATGAATGCTTGTCCAATTCTGACAAATGAGTCCAAACCTCGACAAGCCAAGATTGCGGAAAAGTTCAAGTCGTGCATAGAAGAAGCGCTGAAAGAACAAGAAGAGTTCAAAGGAAGAGAGCTGCTGAATGTCAAAGATGAGCCAGAAGATTGGTAGATAGAGATTGATGCTGATCAAAGATGAAAAAGATAGAAGATTTTGCTGAAGATCCAAAGATAAATCTTAGGGGGAGTACTGTTAGGGCTATTTCCTTGTTAAGATTTACTTTGTATTTTGTTTATATGTTTGTATATAGTTGAGGGTCTATTTTGTTATATTCCTTAAACTTGTATTTGTTTGCTTTAAAGCATGTAGTGAGAGAGTGTGAGGAGAGAGGCTAGATCACAAATTCACGTAAGAGAGAGAACTTGTGTGTGTGATTTATTTTCTCCTGCACCTTGTATCACAATACTGCTTTGATCATCAATATACAAAGAGAATTATTAGTATGAATTGTGTTAATGATTAAACTGTGTTTGTGTTTATGTTATTCTGATCATTGAGCGATTTTCACGATCCAATTGAACCTATCACCAATCACCATCATACAATTGCCGCCACAGGATAGACCTCCACTATAAACCACCACTGCACCCCACCTATTCTTTCGTTCACCTTTATCTACCACCATAGGCACGGCCACCATAGTCATCAACAAACCTCCTCCTTTTGAAAACCACAAACCATTAACCAACACTACCAGAGCAATTTTCATATCTAAAGGAAAGTCTACATCTAAAAGCCATAGTTTGGTTTGATTAGGTTTTAATGTTGGTGAGCATTGGTTTGCTTAGGGTAAATTTTCAGATGTAATAGTGGTTTGATGGTTTATGTTTAGCCGAGAGGATATGATGGTCTGATTAAAGGGAAGGAAACGATGACGATGCTTGGTGGTGGTCATTAGTGCTGGTGTGGTGCGATTGAGGTAGTGGTGGTAGCGGGGAGGATATGATGGTTCGATTGAGCGGAAGGAAACAATGATGACGCCTAGTAGTGATTGTGCGTGATGGTGTGGTGCGATTGAGGTGGTGGTAGGTGTGGTGGCTGGTGGTGGACAAGTGCATCGGTAAAAAACAAAAACATGGTGGGAAAGGGAAACAAGGTCGGAAACAGTGACAATGGCGATAACATAGGCAACAAAATAGATTCGACACGTTAATTATATTTTTTATAAAAAAAAACTTTAAATTTTTTTTAAACTTCAGGCCCCATCAGGCCCTGGGCGGTTGCCCACCTCGCCCCATACAAGGGCCGACCTTGGGGTATGAATCTAAGTGTGGATTGAGATGGGATAATCAAGATGTTTGAGAGTCAAGTGTAAGTACCTGAGAGTTATCAGATTGAATTGCAAAGTGTAGTGTAGAATGAATATGAATCAGATTGGTTTTCAATCTTGCTAAGTATTTTTATTTATAGGTAGAGCTTCTGGCCTGAGGTTTGACCTCAAGACTCGCACCTTTTAGTTTAGGCTGCTTGCAGCATCTTGATTGTGTGGTGTAAAAGTGTGTTGTAATTTTGGTTTAAAGTCTTTCCTTTACTTTTATAACATTTCTTGTTAGTTCCAATGCGGCAATACATATATATCTGAGACTTTGCACCTGGATTGTTGTGTTTACTTGTGAACATGGATCTGTCATGTTATTGTGATGTTACTGTAGCATTCTTGTCACTAAAATGCGTCTAATTTCTGGCTTCTTAATCGTGAGATTCTATGACCTAGGTTATCAATAATATTTTTTTGTTGTTTTACATTGTTGGTTATTCAACTTTTTCCTAGGCATTATGTTATGTATATTAATTTCATTTTGTAATTAATTTGTAATATCGATGATTTTAAGGGATTTTTTTTATATTATTGATAAGTGGATTTTTTAATATTAAATGGGGGTAGATCGAATAGTTGATGCGTGCAATATATATATAAAATAAATACCTAAAAACACCTAGTTTTAAAATTTATAAAACCTAGACGAACTACTAAATCACACACAACCGGCAGTGGACCGGTCAGATGTAATATAGTGAAACGTAAGTCCGGGTGTCGACCCACAGACTCTATATATTACGCTAGTTAACTAACTAAGACTCAACTGACAAGACACGAACTTTAACTAGAAAGATTATTTGATGGGGGGGTTATTGCTAAAAATAGTAACTTACTAAAAATGAAAACTTTTTAAATTTGAACTTACTAAAAATAGAAACCGACGAAATTAAAGCCAGACGTAAAACAGAAGAATGAAGACAAACCACCTAGGCTAGAATCATTGCCAACTTCAGTTATCACTCATGTTTGGTTTAATGTTTATGGAACCGGGATCTAAAAATATTCACTTAAATGCGACGCTAACTAGGACCCTCGACCCTTTTCGAGAAGAAACCTAAAGTATCACCATTAAGTTATTATCACACCAGTTACAAGATTAAATTTCTTCACAGTTACCTAATCTGATTATGCTTGATTGACTTAAATTAAAGGCCTATCTCACGATACGGACTCTAAAGCCATTTCAACCTAGTTAATTAATTTAACAAGCAAAGTTGATAATTAATACTAAGACGAACTTTTCACAAAGACCTAAACCTAGCAAATCATTCAACCACGACTTATTAATAATCTATCACCTCACGGTTATCTAGATTAGCTACACGCTTTTTACCCGTTTAACTAATAATATTAATCCTATGGTTTCACTGCAGGTTAACCATAAAAAACCACAACGTAAGTTAATGGCTAAAACGCACTCTATTACGTGACATAGACAATCACCAAGAACGCGTGGACTAATGATATCTATCAAACAAATATAAACATGTAATACGCATCAATCAACAATAAAGATTAAAACTTTAATCATGCATAACAATCCATAAGCAAAAATCAACCAACCACGAAATCCAACGTAACGTTAACAAATCATCACAACGCCTAGGTAGTTCTAAACGATTAGCCTACCATAATCAAAGTAGAAACAAAAACTGAAACATAAGTAGAGTTACCGTTCATCGAAAAAGAATAAAAATAATTTAGCAGCCTGTCTGCTAGCTTAAATTACTTCAGCTACCTGCTAGCCTGGTTAAATTAATTCATAAATTTGACGTGCCTGTGTGCTAGCTTCTTTTTCTTTCGAACGGCAGACTTGGTTTTTTTTCTTCTCTCGTCCGTTTCTCTTTTTACGGCCAACTCCCCCTTTCTTTTCTTTTTCCTTTAGGGTTTTTATTGTAGTTAGATTTATTTCTCACATGGGCTTCTACACAAGAGTACCGGGCCCATTTGAATTAGACTTTCAAGGCATATGGCATTTAACTTCAAACATGCATTTTTTTCAATCATCATTTACGTGAAGTTATCTGCAAACGAATTAAACATATAAATCAATTAGTTACTTAGCAGTTTAACATTGAGCTCTAGTTGGTCTCAAATTTAAATAAAACACATCATTTTTGCTCCTAGACTCCTATAATATATAAAATAATAATATGAACAAATTAGGAGTAAAACTCAATTAAAAGTAACCAAAAAGTGAGAGGAATATTAATATAAAATATATATAGTTTAGACCACATCAATAGTAAAGTAGAAATGTTTCGAAAATGGCCCGAACCGGCCAGCCCAACCGAGGTCCCGAGCCTTCAGCGGTCAAATTCGGACAAAAAATGGGTGGTCGAACTTTTAAATTGAGAGGTCGGATCTGAACTTTATAAAATATTTATGACATCATCCGATCCTTAAATATGTTTCCACCAGTGAACCGGTAAGTAGCGTGGTGTTTTATGTGAAAAGGGTTTAGGTGAAGAAGTTTTGACTGCTAAACTTCCATCTGCTGAAATCTGAGTCGTGGCCTTGTCATTAGTTGTGATGTGTTTTTCAACTTATGCCTTCTTTTCATTTTAAACAATCTTAGGAACCTCAATTTTCTCTACTTCCATGACCTCTCTGTCTTCTTTTATAAACTGAATGATGTCTTCAATAGTGTTTGGTTCAATGTTGCGTTTTGGAATTTGAATTTGGGTATACAACATTGTACCCATCAGATTTATACCCCAAACCGGTCTTAGTTTGATATGATCTATTTTCATTTTCAGTAAAAGCAAGCAACTTATCAAACCTTGTCTGTTGAACATTGTATCTTTCAGCATAGGATTGAGATATCAAAAGGTCATTCTTTGCTAAACTCAACATTTTCAAAAAATCATCAATTTGTGTTTCTAGATTTGTTTGCTCGTGTTTTAACGATGAAACTAATTTTACTAATTATTTTATCTTTTCCTTTTAAGATTGATCAATCCTTTTGAAATCAGAATTTAGAGTTTGAATTGTTTCAACTTCTTATAACAATTCCTAATTTTGGTTTTTGAAACATTAACTTTTGCAATACATTCTAGAGTTGCTTTTGTCAAGACCAAATCCTCCACTTCTTTTGAAAAAATATCCTAGTTGATTACCTTCATGTCCTCTGCAGACACTGCTTGGCCTAGATAGATATCATAGCTATTTGATAGTTGATATCCATTTCTTCAAGATCATCGGGATGGATGTATTCAAGTCTTCTTCATACAGCTAGATGAGCTTCCTTAGTCAGATGATACAAACCCAAAAGATAAATAAGATGAGCTTGAGCATGATGCAGGTGTTCCATGTGCTTAATGTGGTATCCGAGACTTGCATTTATAGATTCAGGATAGGTGGTCAGTGGAATTTGATTACTAACAATAGGTCATTGATAGCTTGGTTCTTTAACAAGAAGAGCAAGAGATCTAACTAGAGTTTATCAGCTCGCTAATCTTCTAGCTGTTTCTTGTTCTGCATCAATCTCCATCTGGTATGCATTAAGCATCCTATAGAGTTCCTCAAGGTTCATGCTCTTCAAGTTTTTAGTTCTTCTTATGGCCACAAATTATATGGTCCATGCTTTTGGTAGAGACCACATGAACTTTCTTACTACATCATTGTTGTCAAAGAGGATGTGTGCTTCTTGAATGCCATCCACTAACTCAACATATCGAAGATATGTAGCAGTCATGGTTTCACCAGGAAGGTAATTGAAGTTCTCAAATATTTGCTTGAGAACATATCTCTTGTTATATTTGAGTTCTTCATTTCCTTAATATCTTTACTTGAGAGTGTCCCAAAGTCCTTTAGATGACTTGTAGTTTTTAAAGCTATTTATGGAGTCTGGGATACTAATTCTTAGAAACCATAAAGCCTTTGAGTCGGTCTCTGGTTTCATGTTGTCTTCTTCATAATACTTTGAGGGTTCTTTAGGTACCATTTTACATGTCTCACCAACAACATGCACCATTGGTGAAAATGGACCTTGCTTAACAGAAACCCAAAGTTTTCTGTCTTGATTTTCTAAGAAATCTTCTATGTATCATAACAAGCAGGTGAGAACATGGGAGGCTTAGTTTGAGTACCGTTCTCCGAATCATGTTTCGAGATAGCAAGTGCTGCAGCTGATACAATAATACTAGAACTAGCCATTTTGAAGATATAAAATGACCAAGTGTAAGATCTTTAATTTCAATAAAACAATAAGATTTATTGAAAAGAATCAAACAAACCAAGAGTCAAAACTCTGATACCAAATGTTGGATCTGGCTTAACAAGTTCCGATAAATCAAAATTGTTGGTCCCAAAACACTATCAAATCATGTAATTTGGTGAAGATTGGATCAAAATGACAAAATATGAAGAACAATGGATGAAAAAAATGAAGAACACATGATAAAAGGCAATTTGATCTATTTGAATTGCATCAGATTTTGGTTACATGGAAACCCTAATTCTAGCTCATACAAGCTTGCCTAATTGCCACTAACACTTTCTATATATAGCCTAATGACTTTGAACTAACGACAATTAGGGCCCTAGACTTAGACTCTAATATGACAATAGAAATAATACAAATAAACACCCTAATGTTTAGTCTAATATATCTTTTTTCATAAAGATAAAATATATTTATACATTAAAATACTAAAAAGAAGAATAAATATTAAATATTTTTGTTGACACAAAATATATTTATAAATTCTTAAACTATGGCGTCTTTCATGTCTTCGGCGCCTTGTGTATCTTCGTGTCGAACGCGTCGTGTTAACTTTGACGTTGATGTTGGAGTTGACATTTATTGACTTTGACTGTGTTAATATATTAAACTAAACTTCATATCCAACAATACTCTACCATAGTCTACTATTATCAATGTCTTTTTTCGTGTTCAGCAGTCTAATATTATCAATACAATCAAAGTCAACAAAAGTCAATGTCGACGTCAAAGTCAACACAAAGCGTTCGGGACAAAGATTAGAGACAAGACATTGAAGACATGTTAGACGACGTTGTTTAAGATTTAATAAATATATTTTGTGTCAAAAAAATATATCTAATGATTATTTTCTTTTAAGTATTTTATTGTATAAATATATTTTGTCATTATTTATGACAAAATATATATTAGACTAAACATTAGGGGTTTATTGTATTATTTCTATTTGCATGTTAAGTCTAAGTCAGTCCTAATTGTCATTAGTCCAAAGTCATTAGGCTATATATAGAAAGTTTCAGTGGCAACCGAGCAAGCTTGTATGAGCTAGAATGAGGTTTTCATGTAAACATCTTTTGCAATCAATATAAGATCAAATTTGGGTTTTTATTATTTTTCTTAGAGTTTTCATCCATATTTATCATTTATCATATGTTATCACATTTGATCCAAATCTTCACCAAATTATATGATTCAAAACTGTTTGGGACCAACAACAATGATCATGAGTATTGGTTGCCGTTCAAGCAAGTTTAATTGTCAAGTTCTCCTCTCATCCGCAACCAATTCGTCCAAAACACGTTGTTGGTATTCGAGCAAGACATTATTCCTTATGAACCACGGCTGATGTGTGATTTTCCTAGGGTGTTACAAAAACCCATTTTTGGACATATTGTGTTCTCGATGAGGTTTGCCTCACCATCCATTCGTGACTTCCACATGTGTAGGTTTAACAAATAAACGAAATCTAATAAATTTTTATTTTTGAACTTCAAGATTGATGGATAAGTGTTGCATTTAAATCATTTTTTATATATTAAAAAGGTTTTTGGTTCTCGTTATATTTAGTGTTCTTGCATGAACCACCTTTTAAATTTCGGGCCCCACATGAGACGGGTCTGGGTGGCCGCCTTCTTTGTTGCGGACAAGGGTCCGTCCAAAATTTGACCTAGTGGATATTAAAGAAAGGAGAAGGTCAATAAAACAAGAGATGTTAATTAATTAAAGATCTAACTAATCGTTACGCCTATATTGTAAATATGCAGTGACTGACGAGTAATCTAGCCAAAGGAATATCAAATATCTAAGAATTAGACCTAACACGATTCCAAATAAAAAACTTCAATCACAAATAAAAAAACTTCAATCATTTCAACTTGTTCGAAAAGAGAAAATAAGGTAATATCTATACCTACATAATAATCCGTATTACGATGAATCTCATTGACCAAGATCTGGTAATTGATAAAATAAGTAATTAGAAATACGCAGAAGTTCACGGAAAGACTTCTTTTTAAAAATTGTGCAATTAATTTCAAACTAGGTTTCTGTGCCGGGCCGCGGGTTGCGGCGGCCGGGTCTTGCGTATGTGACTTCGTCACACGCGTTGATAAAAAAATTCCATGTATCACACGTTACGGTGCGAAGTCATAATACGTAACATATTAAAAGAAGAGTATATAAAAAACGTAAATGCCAAAATTAAAATAAGTTAATACCAGATGGTTAATGCCAGAATTGTCAAAGAAGAATAGTAGGGTCAAATTCGTAAACAAGTAAAAGAAAATTTCATGTCTCATACATTACGATGTAAAGTCGCATATTAAAAGACGGAGAAATATCCAAACTTAGATGTCAAAACTTGGAAGCAAAGTCGTGAATATGTCAAAGTAGAGTAACGGTTCAAAGTTATAAAGCGACAAGTCAAAGTCGATGGTCAAAAACGTATATATGTCAAAGTCAGGGGTCAAAACCGTAAATATATCAAAGTTAGGGGTCAAAACCGTAATTATATAAAAGTTTAAAATTAAAAAATACGTTGACGAATCGGTCGGTGACACGTGTCGGTGTCACCGACCTTCACATTTAGAATTATATAGAATATGTCGTATCTTGCTCAGACCAATAAATAGAGTTAAGGTTACAGTGGTGTAACGCCAATGGGTTTAGTAAATCTGGTTTACTTCGTCATCGATTGAATGGTTCACTTCATGTTCGATTAGCGGTGGTGGTTCACTGCGATTAGTGGTGGTGGTGCAGAGCTTCACTTCGTCGTCGATTAGCGATGGTGTAGAGCCTCACTTCGTCTTATTAGGGTTTACAGGAGCTTCACTACGACTGTGAATGTTTTGGGAGCCAAATATTCCCAAAATATTAGGGGAAAATGGTTCTCAAAAGAAACCCAGTCAATTAGATAACCTGGCCCAAAAGTATTAACCCATTAATTTGGTGCATATTTAGAGCGAGTCTAGGGAAACGCACATTTTTTAAAGAAACTAGTGCGATTGTGATATATGGTGCGAATTTTGTATGAGAATGAGTTAGTTTTTTGTAATTTGGTGCGGGTATAACCCACAACTACACCAAAACATTTTTTTCTTACGCACCATTTATTCATGTGTACTAGCGAAAGAAAATGATACCCAAGCAATCAACAAAAACAAAGTATACACAAAAATATACAAATACCAGAATATTTGAATCCGTAAAAAATTCAATTATGTTACAAATTCACAAGGGTTGTAGAGGTGAAAAAAAGTCCAATAAAATTCAGTGGTTTAGTAAAATTACATTAAAAGACATTTTATTAACATGTTACAATTTGATGATTTTCCACAATGCATACCAGTCTACCTAACTAGATATCATTTTCATGTACCTGATCAAATAGCAAAATACTGAAATGGACCATGTTTCTTGTTATGGATAATTTTGGGGGTCACCTCTTAAAACCTAAAACCCAAAATTGTCCATACTAGTGTTATTAAACCACAGAACAACACATACATATAATAAATTGATTGTCCTTTAATCATATAGAGTTAAAGTTTGCAATAGTTTTCAGCCATGTAAGTTGCCACAATGTTTCTACTCTTCTGCTGCCTAAGCAATGCATGTTAGGTTAAACATTAAAAGAGAGTTTAGTCATTCTAGTGTTTATGACACTAGGTTGCAAACAATTGGACAAACAACATTGCATGCCTGCAAATCTGCTTACCAAACTTATATATGTATAGAACTACCAATACATAAATAATTTTTAGAAACCACATAAACATTTATACATATTGTTATAAGCGCCCCGCTTTCTCTGACTTGTTACATCTGATATCACTACGTACAAGTGTTTATGCGGTTCTGACAATTCTCTACTTGAATATGATTTTGTATTGAACACACCCACGGTTCTCCTTATTAATCATCCATTGATGATTGCTTGTAGGAACCTTCTGCCCGTGCTTCTTCCAGTTTAGCAACAAGATCCTTCATGAAAGGACTGGCGGTTCCATGAGTAATGCGTAATACATCAACTGCTTGTGTAAATGATTTAATGGCTTCATTTGTGTTTCCAAGTAACCTGCAAATTTCCCAAATATTTCATTTATATATATTAGAGCTTGTTGTATAAATTAACAATATACCATGTTGCATATCCTGATTCTAGAAACCAAGCTGAGTTCAGCAAGTAACTTGTCTTTTTTTTTTTTAACAGGAATCTTTTTCATTATTTTTAGATCTTGAGTAAACTACATAAATGTACATGTGATTTGGTCAGCAAGTAACTAGTTCTACAATGTTTCCTAAACTTGAGGGACTTTTTTTTTTTTTAAAAAGGTTGTTAACGACCACCATTTAGGGGTATAAAAGCTAGCTTGCTGAAGAAGTTGTTTTTCAATTCATACATTTCATTTGCAATTCGTCTTGTGTAATCATTCGATCGTTAAACCGCAATAAAAAACCTTATGATTTTTTTCTTAATTTCGACCTCTTTCATGTAATTGCTAGAATTGGTATCAGAACCACATTTTAGGGCTCAATCAAACATGGCAGTTGTATAAGTGATATAGATGAAAATGAAGATCAAAATGAAGTTGAGGAAGTTCGAATTGGAGAACTTCGACATCAAGAATGAGTTGTTGGTAATTGAGACACTTGCCGGCGAAGCTAAGTAGTCAAATGGACTAACAAAGTGCAATAATACTGAGCCTTAGGGATTGTGTATTACGAAAAGCGTCAAAGGAAACCTTGGCCGTAGGGATTTGGTCAAAACTAGACCGGAGACACTGTATATAACCAAGTCGCTGGCAAATTGGTTGTATCTCAAGAGGAGGGTTTATAGTTTATACCTTTCAAATGGCACAAGGTAAGTCGTTGGAAGTACACACGGATGAACTCTATAAGGACCCGTTATTGTAGTTAGTATGCGGCTAGTGCATACAAGTATACGCATACTTGTATGTGCCTATGTGGCCACATACTCAACCACATACACACACATACAAGATGTGTCCACATATGTGCTATAGAAGCAAGTCTGTAGGTGCCCGAGCTATAAGAGCTGCTCTAGGCATAAGCTCAATTTGGAATTCAATCTGTCTATGAGGATGGAGATCAGGTAATTCTTTAGGAAACACTTGGGGAGAATCACGTACAACAAAAATATCTTTGATTTTCCTTTCATCAGACGACTTCCCGGTGACCATTGCAATAAAGTGACCATTGCAATAAAAGTTGTACGACCCTTCCTCGACCACTTCTGGGTTTTCATGCAAGAAATAATTATAATGATTGCATTACTTATTTCACCTTGAACAGAAAGGATACCTCCCTCCACTAGAGACAGGAAGACGCATAACTTTTTTCTATACAAATAATTTCAGCACGATTTTGAGAAGTCAATCCATACCGACGACGACATCGAAGCTACCCAAAGAGATTGGCATGAGATTGGTAGAAAAGTTATGACCCAAGAGATCTAGTTTACATTTCTCTAAATTTGTTTAGCTTCAATCAACTTACCATTAGCAATTTCTACCAAATACTTATCAATATAAGGTGGCGCTTATAGATAACCTTGTATATGTATGCGTTTATGTGTTCTAAGAAATGAATAGATGTTTCAAATCAACGTTTCTTGCTCAACAAACCTTTAGTTAATGTCAGTGCTTCACTTTAAAGGCAGTGATTATAACTTTAAAGTGGGGATTATTGAACGTTGAAGTCAAAATTTAGTTAAAAGTCAATGTCAGGTTAAAGTTCAGAGGTGTTCTTGCTATTACTAATAGTAGGAAGGAGTTATTGGCTAGTTCTACAAAGTTTCCTAAACTTGAGGGACTGATTTTGACCATTTGGAAATAAGATTGTTAACAGAGCATTACCAACCAGTTAGGGTATAGGGTTGTTTAGTTAGTTGATGAAGTTAGTTTTTCAATATGTTTCCATTTGCGGTTCTTCTTGTTTTATCGTTAGATCGTTGATCCTCAAAACGAAACCTTCGGAATTCGTTCTTAATTTCTTCAATTTTTTCTTCATTGATGTAATTTCTAAAAGAACCCCTTTATGAATCAAGTACTTACTTTCTCCAAGGGTCCCTAACCTTAAACTTAACAGCCCGGCTAACCCTTTGCAAAAGACTAGTTTACCCCTTCAAAACTTACACTTTTGGTCCTCTAAATTTATTTGTATTTCACTTCATATTAATTTCTTAGAACACAAAAACACTTAATTTCTTAGAACACATAAACACTTACATATAAGGTTATTTATAAGCGCGCACACAAACCTACTCTACAAACATAGCTCCCTACACCCACTATCTAGGCGACCATGTAAACACCTTCCATGTCTCCCTCACAAATGTCTTCCTCCTCATGCTTCAACTGCAACCACATTCCTCCACTCCCTTACTTCAGAAAAGGATCTCAGAGTTGGATATACCTGGATCTCATATTTTTCCACAATTACTACACCTATTTCTTCTATGGATGTATAATAGATGTTCAAAGAGTGGCTTTAATTCATATACCTAGAACTTGCATCCTAGAAGACGTTGTCCTTAATTTTCAAAAATAAGCATCTTATTTACACAAGGAATTTTTCTATCAACAGATATATGTCCTTGATATACTGACAGAGTGTGGTTTACTAAGTACAAACCAGTCAAAAGCCCAAAGCTCACAACAGAAAAACCTCTTCCTAAGGATGGAAATCCTATGAAGGATCCAGCCGAGATGTTAAGATATCCAACACTAACTTAACCTTATATGTCCTTTATTCTGAAAATGGTCATTTTAAAGTAGGCGCATTTGCTACTAGGTTGTTTGTCCCCTTTCCTGAATATTGACTTAAAGTAGGTAATCGAGTTTCCTGGGGAAGTTAGAAACAACAGAATGTAGGACTTGTCAAGTCAGAAAATCGAGACCAAACACATTTAGGTTTAATGCACCTAAATAGAGATTGTGTTGTGGAAACAAAGTCGTCATTGCTTCCCTAATTTCATTTTCCATTTAGAGCTAAAAGCTTTAAGCTTAACTAAATCTGAAAAAAAAAACATATTTGAATTAAAGTTACAGGTACACGAACCAGTTAAGCTTCCCACAAGTATAATATTGCAGGCCTCGGAGAGGGTGGATAGTCGGGTACACTCCTGCAAATAATTTGAACATTTGTGTTACAATTTACAAAAATTGAATGACCCTTTAATATAAAGAAAAACATAAAAAAATTATCCAGGCGGTTGATAAGCTTATTTACTTTCATAAACTGGGATGGTCAGTCTACAATATGTCAGTGCTTTCTTCCAATCTTGCATCTCCATTAGCATCTGAAAAAAATGAGATCAAAACTCTAATCACGATCCACAGAAACTCAGAATTTCATATATCTAACAGATACATATATAAAGTTATTGTATAGTTCCTGTGATAACTTGAGAAAAACTAAAATAATATTTTGTTCTACAGATTAGTGATAAAAAATGAACAGATAGGTACAGGAACCCAATTCCAATTGATATCTACCTCCCATCCAAATTGACCTCAAATAGTCAAACGACTAAAAACTAATAATGTAATCATAAATTTGATAATAATAACTATTTAGAAAACAAGATAACCATAAACTCCTACATTTAGGAACTAAAACCCTAGCACTTTCCAGCAGAATCATGAGAAATTGAGAATATAATAGAGATGAATTTTCAAGCCATCTACTTATACATAGATTGATTGAACCATGTTTCATCTGTAACAGATATATTACATATATATACATACACTGAAAGGAAATGTATTGAAAGGGTCGAGCATCCATAAGGTACTCTGATGCATAAAACCCCGTAAATTATTTCATTGCAAATAAAAGATAATTAAACCAGTGTCACTTTTGTAATCATACTCTTAAAAGAGTTTCCTTAGTTCGCATCAACTTGATAGAACTTGAATGATAAAGCTTCATTTGCAGCTTCTCAACCTTTAAGTACATGTCAAGGGCTTCATTGCTATCTGAAATCTAGTTAAGTGTTTTTCAAATAAAAGGTTATACACAGAAAACTAAATTAAGCATTTCCATAAATAATATTTGGATAATAAGTTTAGAGGATACACCCAGAGGAAAGAGCTACAGATGCCTTCTCTGACATATCTTTTTCTTCACCTGCAATTTTTAGTATTTCTTCCATGCCCCTTACAAGCCCACATTGATGACATCTAAACCCTTTAATCTCTGAAAAGAAGTAAATAAACAATATAAAAAAGTTATCAAAAGACACAGATTAGCATGCAAAATAGGTGAGTGATACCAGTATCACGAAGCAAAAAACCATCACATGTGTGATTCTTGCACCTATAACCTTCAAGAACTGCACTTTCTTTAATATCGTCATCCTGACCCTTAATTTTAAAGCAAGGATTGTAAAATGCAAATTAAAAATTAACGAAATTAATAGTTAAAATTCACAAAAATAGTATTTGGATCATAAGATGTACAAGTTTTATGCAGCGAGGGCAACTGCAAGTGAAGAAATACTGTTCTTTTAAAACCTTTTGTCGAGTCATTGTACTTCCAGCTGTCTCTATGTAACTAATCAATACCTACGGTACAAAAGTAGGGCGTCTAATACGGACAAATACCAAAGTTGACCACAAAACAGTAACTAAAAAGCTTCTGTTTGCAGCATTAGATTGACTATAAAACTAGAAGAAATTCAGAAAGCATACCTCGCTACCTTTTGGTATTTGTTGTATAGCACGTATTGTTGCCATTCTTCCCTCAAATACCAGAACTGAATTCGGATAGCAACTATAATTAAATCACATCCATGCATAAGTCCATGTAATTACGAAGTCAAAGTGACCTATACAATTTATAAGAAATCATACAGTAAACGGTCACTTGTGATTTATAATGGAAATTACAGGATACAGTCCGGTTCCTAATGGGATAAGCTCACTGTCACAGATTGTGTGTGCATTGCATGCCAGCTGTATGTGATTAAAAATTGGGACCACATCCGAACAAAACATACATATCAATTATATCTAACAAAGCTCCTTTAGCAAAGTTTCCAATGTAATAGAAAACTTATAACAAGTTTGGGATGTAGTATTATGTTGCATTAAAAACCAATGTAATAATGATTTAAGGTAGCAGATCCAAGGGCAAAAAAAAGTAGAAATTGATATGTAAACTAGATGTTTAGGTAGTCAAAGACTAATTTGTAGCATCATACCCTGGAGAAATCTTAATGAAATCTTAAACTAGATCCTATACAATCTCTCTGATATTTAGATCAGGCCACTGGAGTATTATACTGACGAGATTTGCCATTTGTGCATACAACACTAACTGAGTCTCTCCAACCTCTGACATATCTTAATGAAAAAATCGTTAAATACAACAACCAAACTCAAGAGCCATCGATTATGGAATAGGTTTATAATTGCTGACAGTCTCCAACTATGGAATAAAATAAATAAGAGCTAAACTACAGAAAAAAAAACCTGTATGAACTTAAACACACTAAACTAGAGAAGAAAAACATGGAAGTATCTCTTGTAATTGTTACTAATATCCTATAAAGTTGGAAAAGTACATGATGAACTTTTCAATCAGCAAACAAACAAGCCTCAGGCAAATAATTCATTCATAAAAAGGAAGAGCAAATGAAAAGCAAGTCTACATCTTGATACGAAAATATGTTAAGAACTATTTATAAAAAAAAATCCTTCACAATGATACACCACTAATGCAAGGATACGAGATATCAAATTCTTCACCAGGCTGTAGTTGTCCATCACAGTAGTAGGAATAACCTGGCATTAATGCACGTGTTAGATATTGTCAATGAAACAATCAAACAAGCTTTCAAAGATACAGAACATGATCAAAATTCCAAATATATATTTATGGCACTTCCTTCCTGTAAGAATGTATTTCACAACTAATTAGCGCAGTGCTATAGTATCACTATGAAAACCCAAACCATTAGATAATACAGAAAACCAAAGAGAGATTTTTACCTTTTCGTCCTGCAACTTTTTCCGAAGGTAAAGTTTAACCATCAAATGTATAGAAGGTGTAAGAGATCTTATTCTATTTTTCTCTAGCTGGGAAAGCAGCTGGCATTCAAGACGATGCAGCTTCCAATCGAATTTCTTAAATGAAAATAGTATAAGATTAAGGATGATCAAGAGCACATGTATATAGAAAGAAATAAAAAAAACAATCACTTTTGGGTGTGGTGTGTCAATATCAAATCACGACTAAGACTCGTTCGTCTACTTTTACTCATGTATCAGACTCTTTACCAGTGACTCCAACTATAATGTGATACACAACCACCAAATAGCATATAGATTTGTGAATGTAATCGTATTATTCTCATGGCTATATGCGTGAAACCGTTCAGCATGACCATAGAGGTATAAGACACTCACAAAAATAGCTATTTCTCATATATATATACAAATACACATGAAGCAAAGTATACCTGGCATCTACTCCCACAGTAGCATACAACATGACAAGATGAGCATCTCTTTATAGTACTTGATGCAAAACACCAATCACATCTTGAACTTTTATTTGGTGCAGAAACATAAGGTCCTTGGCTTAATATAATTTCTCCTATAACAATCAACATAGCATATTGAACTATTGTCATTGCCAAAACATTATTGCATAAGAATTAGGTTATATTGAGCTCATTCAAGCAATCGATTTTAACAAAATCACCTGGAGAAAAGTCTAGAGTGGTGAAGAGGCAGCGACCTTTGTCTGGAAGTGTGGAAACTGATAAGCCATGGTCATGTAGCAGTTCTTCCATCTCAAAACCAAAACCTCAATTTCACCTTCACCTTCACCTACGAGAAAAAAAGGGAGATGATGAAATGGTGTGTGTTTGTTCTACTGCATATATGTGCTCAACTAGGTTTATAGGAAAACAATAGCATTTTAGGGTTTAACTCACCTTAGTTTGAACCCTGGTTGAAACAAAAATGACAAATGCATCAACTAGAAATAACTGAATAAGCAGAAACAGAATGAAATACAAAATCAGCAGAGTAAATCAAATGGAAACATAATGCCCGGAGCGATTAGAGTGACTTGAAGACGAATTTTGGAATTAGAGCGCCTTCTAGTTTTTTCTTTCATATTTTCATTTTGAACACCATAGTTTTATCTCTAACAATCTCTTTCAAAGTTTCATTAAAAAGTAAGAGGGAAAGAAAGTTGAAGGAAATTGAAAAAAATATATATTCCAAAGTTTTTTTAAAAAAGGAAATGAAAGGAAGAAGAGGAAGGTGGAACCGTGGAAGAAAATTTTTATTATAATTTTTCCTATTAATTTTCCTTTTAAATTGGAAGAAAGCGGAGAAAAAGAAAGAAAATAATATTTAAAATGTTTATTTTCCTTTCTTTTCCTTCAAACTCCGGAACACGAAATGAAATCACATCTTTTCCTTTCATTTTCTTTCTCTTCTCTCCTAAACATCATTTCTTTTCTTTTCTTTCTGTTACTAAACTCGGGAACATAGTGTTAACGTGTGCGCTTCCACTTAGACTACATGTAATGGTTTATGCCCATTAGGGGTATGAGGAAAGATCAAATACAAAACTGATTTTGCCTAAAAAATGTGAGAAGTGACTTAAACCACATAAAAACCAGGTCAAACGAACTCCGTTTTAGCACATTCAAGCGGCGTTGGAACTGTCTCGTCGAGCTTTATCATCTTAGCTTCTAGTGTTTAACTTTTAGGGTTTAGTTTTAAAATTTAGTTTTAGCCTAATGTTTAACTTTTAGGGTTTAGTTTTTAGATTTTAGGTTTTTTTACGGGTGGGGTGAGGGGTTTAGGTTTTTAGGGGTGGGTGGGTGGGGTTTAGGTTTTTGGGGTTGGGGTGGAGGGTTTTAGGTTTTTGGGTGGTGGGTGAGTGGGGTTTAGGCTAAAATTTAGTTTAGCCTTACGGTTTAGCTTTTAGGAGTTTTAGGGTTTAGCTTTATGATTTTAGGTTTTCTACGAGTGGGGGTAGGAGGTTTAGGTTTTTAGGGGATGGGTGGGTGGGGTTTAGGTTTTTGGAGGGTGGGGGGATTTAGGTTTTTGGGTGGTGGGTGGGTGGGATTTAGGTTTTTAGAGGGTGGGAGTTTTAGGTTTTTGGGGGGTGGGTGGGGGGTTTAAGTTTTTGGGGTGGTGTGGGGGCGGGGGTTTGATGACACGGTTCTAACGCCGCAAGAATGAGTTCAATCGGAGTTCGTTTGACCCAGTTTTGGTGTGTCTAAATATCATTTCTCACACTTGTTAGGCAAAATCCATTTTGTACGGGAACTTTCCCCTTAGGGGTATTATGCGCCAAGTGGATGTCATGTCACTAAAAGACATTATTATAAAAATGGGTGTAGTGGTTAATGCTACATATAATGTCCCACAATCATTATCCCATCATTTAACTAATCATTTAATTAATCATTTATATAAACATTTACTTATTAATAAAAGTAAATAATACAAAAAATACACGAGCAAGAAACCAAAAATAAACTAGTCATCACGCGTCACCCTACGATTAAACCAACAATGCTCGATCAAATCCGTCGTAAGAGCATACTGCGCCTCTTTTTGACGTATGAAGTTGGAGTTCGTTATTCTTTCTTCCATGCTTATTCATTCACGTTCTTGTTCGACATATCCCGGGGAGTAATCCTGACAATAGGCTTTGTCATCATCCTTCAAAATCATATTATGTAATATGAGGCAAGCGTACATAACGTACGTCATTTTTTCCTTTGACCCTAGCAGACACGGGTTGCTTACAAAATGCCAACGTTTCTTGAGAACTCCAAAAGGACGTTCGATACCTGTTCTTGATGATTCTTGAACCTTTTTTAAATAAGCTATCTTTTCGTCAATTGGGTCTCTAAACATTTTTATTATCATCGGGAGCTCCGAATATATACAATCACCCAAATAATATCCAAACGGGTAATAACTTCCATTAACAAAAAAAGATGCCTCGGGTGCATTACCGGCTACGCAATCCTCTATGATTGGCGATGCCTCAAGAACATTGATGTCGTTGTTTGATCCGGCGGAACCGAAATAAGCATTCCAAATCCAAAGGTCGTACGAAGCAACCGCTTGAAGAATCACCGACGGCCCTTTTTGGTCACCCTGTGTAAACTGTCAACGCCAAGCGTTTGGACAATTAGCCCATTGCTAATCGCGCTTGTAACCACCTTATCCACCTCCATTTCGCCCGTTGAAGTGCTATCGCTGCTTGACGATGAAGCGTAGGATTCCATTTTAGATAATTTGGTGTGTGTGGTTTGGGGGGAAATTAGAGTAGAGTGTGTTTTTGTGAGAGAATTTGGTGTATTTTTTATGTGTATTTATATAATGTGTATGTTTATGTATTTAAATAAGTGGTAAAAAAATTAATATGGTCAAACTATCCGTTCACTTAGCCGTTGGAAGAGTTTTGCATTGATTTGAGTGGGGTGGAGGCGTTGTTTATAAAACCCCCAAACAAGAATTTGCCCAATAACGCCCCCACGTAATGGTGTGGGGGGCGTTATGGGCGTTTTTTATGGGGATAACACCCACTACATCAAGTCTTATAAAACTAGAAAATTGTTATTTAGATCACGCTTCGTGTGTAATTTTTGTTGTTATTGATGTTTGATTTTGTAAAAATGAGTTATCTTTGTCTTTTTACCAACACATGTTAAAAATTGGTGTCAAGTTCAGGGTTAGTTTTGTCATTTCACTATTTTGTTTTTGTTTTATCTTGGTTATAAGAAGATTTCATCTTCTTCATCGTTATCGACCTACCTTCCGACCTCCGCCCTCCTCTTGTTCGTTCACCAATCACCATCATACAATTGCCGCCACAGGATAGACCTCCATTATAAACCACCACTGCAACCCACCTATTCTTTTGTTCACCTTTATCTACCACCATAGGCACGACCACCATAGTCATCAACAAACCTCCTCCTTTTGAAAACCACAAACCATTAACCAACACTACCAGAGCAATTTTCATATCTAAAGGAAAGTCTACATCTAAAAGCCATAGTTTGGTTTGATTAGGGTTTAATGTTGGTGAGCATTGGTTTGCTTAGGGTAAATTTTCAGATGTAATAGTGGTTTGATGGTTTATGTTTAGCCGAGAGGATATGATGGTCTGATTAAAGGGAAGGAAACGATGACGATGCTTGGTGGTGGTCATTAGTGCTGGTGTGGTGCGATTGAGGTAGTGGTGGTAGCGGGGAGGATATGATGGTTTGATTGAGCGGAAGGAAACAATGATGACGCCTAGTAGTGATTGTGCGTGATGGTGTGGTGCGATTGAGGTGGTGGTGGTAGGTGTGGTGGCTGGTGGTGGACAAGTGCATCGGTAAAAAACAAAAACATGGTGGGAAAGGGAAACAAGGTCGGAAACAGTGACAATGGCGATAACATAGGCAACAAAATAGATTCGACACGTTAATTATATTTTTTATAAAAAAAAACTTTAAATTTTTTTAAACTTCAGGCCCCATCAGGCCCTGGGCGGTTGCCCACCTCGCCCCATACAAGGGCCGGCCTTGGGGTATGAATCTAAGTGTGGATTGAGATGGGATAATCAAGATGTTTGAGAGTCAAGTGTAAGTACCTGAGAGTTATCAGATTGAATTGCAAAGTGTAGTGTAGAATGAATATGAATCAGATTGGTTTTCAATCTTGGTAAGTATTTTTATTTATAGGTAGAGCTTCTGGCCTGAGGTTTGACCTCAACACTCGCACCTTTTAGTTTAGGCTGCTTGCAGCTTCTTGATTGTGTGGTGTAAAAGTGTGTTGCAATTTTGGTTTAAAGTCTTTCCTTTACTTTTATAACATTTCTTGTTAGTTCCAATGCGGCAATACATATATATCTGAGACTTTGCACCTGGATTGTTGTGTTAACTTTTGAACATGGATCTGTCATGTTATTGTGATGTTACTGTAGCATTCTTGTCACTAAAATGCGTCTAATTTCTGGCTTCTTAATCGTGAGATTCTATGACCTAGGTTATCAATAATATTTTTTTGTTGTTTTACATTGTTGGTTATTCAATTTTTTCCTAGGCATTATGTTATGTATATTAAGTTCATTTTGTAATTAATTTGTAATATCGATGATTTTAAGGGATTTTTTTTATATTATTGATAAGTGGATTTTTTAATAGTAAAGTAGAAATGTTTCGAAAATGGCCCGAACCGGCCAGCCCAACCGAGGTCCGGAGCCTTCAGCGGTCAAATTCAGACAAAAAATGGGTGGTCGAACTTTTAAATTGAGAGGTCGGATCTGAACTTTATAAAATATTTATGACATCATCCGATCCTTAAATATGTTTCCACCAGTGAACAGGTAAGTAGAGTGGTGTTTTATGTGAAAAGGGTTTAGGTGAAGAAGTTTTGACTGCTAAACTTCCATCTGCTGAAATCTGAGTCGTGGCCTTGTCATTAGTTGTGATGTGTTTTTCAACTTATGCCTTCTTTTCATTTTAAACAATCTTAGGAACCTCCATTTTCTCTACTTTCATGACCTCTCTGTCTTCTTTTATAAACTGAATGATGTCTTCAATAGTGTTTGGTTCAATGTTGCGTTTTGGAATTTGAATTTGGGTATACAACATTGTACCCATCAGATTTATACCCCAAACCGGTCTTAGTTTGATATGATCTATTTTCATTTTCAGTAAAAGCAAGCAACTTATCAAACCTTGTCTGTTGAACATTGTATCTTTCAGCATAGGATTGAGATATCAAAAGGTCATTCTTTGCTAAACTCAACATTTTCAAAAAATCATCAATTTGTGTTTCTAGATTTGTTTGCTCGTGTTTTAACGATGAAACTAATTTTACTAATTATTTTATCTTTTCCTTTTAAGATTGATCAATCCTTTTGAAATCAGAATTTAGAGTTTGAATTGTTTCAACTTCTTATAACAATTCCTAATTTTGGTTTTTGAAACATTAACTTTTGCAATACATTCTAGTTGATAGTTGATATCCTAGTTGATTACCTTCATGTCCTCTGCAGACACTGCTTGGCCTAGATAGATATCATAGCTATTTGATAGTTGATATCCATTTCTTCAAGATCATCGGGATGGATGTATTTAAGTCTTCTTCATACAGCTAGATGAGCTTCCTTAGTCAGATGATACAAACCCAAAAGATAAATAAGATGAGCTTGAGCATGATGCAGGTGTTCCATGTGCTTAATGTGGTATCCGAGATTTGCATTTATAGATTCAGGATAGGTGGTCAGTGGAATTTGATTACTAACAATAGGTGATTGATAGCTTGGTTCTTTAACAAGAAGAGCAAGAGAACTAACTAGAGTTTATCAGCTCGCTAATCTTCTAGCTGTTTCTTGTTCTGCATCAATCTCCATCTGGTATGCATTAAGCATCCTATAGAGTTCCTCAAGGTTCATGCTCTTCAAGTTTTTAGTTCTTCTTATAGCCACAAATTATATGGTCCATGCTTTTGGTAGAGACCACATGAACTTTCTTACTACATCATTGTTGTCAAAGAGGATGTGTGCTTCTTGAATGCCATCCACTAACTCAACATATCGAAGATATGTAGCAGTCATGGTTTCACCAGGAAGGTAATTGAAGTTCTCAAATATTTGCTTGAGAACATATCTCTTGTTATATTTGAGTTCTTCATTTCCTTAATATCTTTACTTGAGAGTGTCCCAAAGTCCTTTGGATGACTTGTAGTTTTTAAAGCGATTTATGGAGTCTGGGATACTAATTCTTAGAAACCATAAAGCCTTTGAGTCGGTCTCTGGTTTCATGTTGTCTTCTTCATAATACTTTAAGGGTTCTTTAGGTACCACAAATTATATGGTCCATGCTTTTGGTAGAGACCACTTGAACTTTCTTACTACATCATTGTTGTCAAAGAGGATGTGTGCTTCTTGAATGCCATCCACTAACTCAACATATCGAAGATATGTAGCAGTCATGGTTTCACCAGGAAGGTAATTGAAGTTCTCAAATATTTGCTTGAGAACATATCTCTTGTTATATTTGAGTTCTTCATTTCCTTAATATCTTTACTTGAGAGTGTCCCAAAGTCCTTTAGATGACTTGTAGTTTTTAAAGCGATTTATGGAGTCTGGGATACTAATTCTTAGAAACCATAAAGCCTTTGAGTCGGTCTCTGGTTTCATGTTGTCTTCTTCATAATACTTTGAGGGTTCTTTAGGTACCATTTTACATGTCTCACCAACAACATGCACCATTGGTGAAAATGGACCTTGCTTAACAGAAACCCAAAGTTTTCTGTCTTGAGTTCTAAGAAATCTTCTATGTATCATAACAAGCAGGTGAGAACATGGGAGGCTTAGTTTGAGTACCGTTCTCCGAATCATGTTTCGAGATAGCAAGTGCTGCAGCTGATACAATAATACTAGAACTAGCCATTTTGAAGATATAAATGATCAAGTGTAAGATCTTTAATTTCAATAAAACAATAAGATTTATTGAAAAGAATCAAACAAACCAAGAGTCAAAACTCTGATACCAAATGTTGGATCTGGCTTAACAAGTTCCGATAAATCAAAATTGTTGGTCCCAAAACACTATCAAATCATGTAATTTGGTGAAGATTGGATCAAAATGACAAAATATGAAGAACAATGGATGAAAAAATGAAGAACACATGATAAAAGGCAATTTGATCTATTTGAATTGCATCAGATTTTGGTTACATGGAAACCCTAATTCTAGCTCATACAAGCTTGCCTAATTGCCACTAACACTTTCTATATATAGCCTAATGACTTTGAACTAACGACAATTAGGGCCCTAGACTTAGACTCTAATATGACAATAGAAATAATACAAATAAACCCCCTAATGTTTAGTCTAATATATCTTTTGTCATAAAGATAAAATATATTTATACATTAAAATACTAAAAAGAAGAATAAATATTAAATATTTTTGTTGACACAAAATATATTTATAAATTCTTAAACTATGGCGTCTTTCATGTCTTCGGCGCCTTGTGTATCTTCGTGTCGAACGCGTCGTGTTAACTTTGACGTTGATGTTGGCATTGACATTTATTGACTTTGACTGTGTTAATATATTAAACTAAACTTATATCCAACAATACTCTACCATAGTCTACTATTATCAACGTCTTTTTTCGTGTTCAGCAGTCTAATATTATCAATACAATCAAAGTCAACAAAAGTCAATGTCGACGTCAAAGTCAACACAAAGCGTTAGGGACAAAGATTAGAGACAAGACATTGAAGACATGTTAGACGACGTTGTTTAAGATTTAATAAATATATTTTGTGTCAAAAAAATATATCTAATGATTATTTTTCTTTTAAGTATTTTATTGTATAAATATATTTTGTCATTATTTATGACAAAATATATATTAGACTAAACATTAGGGGTTTATTGTATTATTTCTATTTGCATGTTAAGTCTAAGTCAGTCCTAATTGTCATTAGTCCAAAGTCATTAGGCTATATATAGAAAGTTTCAGTGGCAACTGAGCAAGCTTGTATGAGCTAGAATGAGGTTTTCATGTAAACATCTTTTGCAATCAATATAAGATCAAATTTGGGTTTTTATTATTTTTCTTAGAGTTTTCATCCATATTTATCATTTATCATATGTTATCACATTTGATCCAAATCTTCACCAAATTATATGATTCAAAACTGTTTGGGACCAACAACAATGATCACGAGTATTGGTTGTCGTTCGAGCAAGTTTAATTGTCAAGTTCTCCTCTCATCCGCAACCAATTCGTCCAAAACACGTTGTTGGTATTCGAGCAAGACATTATTCCTTATGAACCACGGCTGATGTGTGATTTTCCTAGGGTGTTACAAAAACCCATTTTCGGACATATTGTGTCCTCGATGAGGTTTGCCTCACCATCCATTCGTGACTTCCACATGTGTAGGTTTAACAAATAAACGAAATCTAATAAATTTTTATTTTTGAACTTCTAGATTGATGGATAAGTGTTGCATTTAAATCATTTTTTATATATTAAAAAGGTTTTTGGTTCTCGTTATATTTAGTGTTCTTGCATGAACCACCTTTTAAATTTCGGGCCCCACATGAGACGGGTCTGGGTGGCCGCCTTCTTTGCTGCGGACAAGGGCCCGTCCAAAATTTGACCTAGTGGATATTAAAGAAAGGAGAAGGTCAATAAAACAAGAGATGTTAATTAATTAAAGATCTAACTAATCGTTACGCCTATATTGTAAATATGCAGTGACTGACGAGTAATCTAGCCAAAGGAATATCAAATATCTAAGAATTAGACCTAACACGATTCCAAATAAAAAACTTCAATCACAAATAAAAAACTTCAATCATTTCAATTTGTTCGAAAAGAGAAAATAAGGTAATATCTTTACCTACATAATAATCCGTATTACGATGAATCTCATTGACCAAGATCTGGTAATTGATAAAATAAGTAACTAGAAATACGCAGAAGTTCACGGAAAGACTTCTTTTTAAAAATTGTGCAATTAATTTCAAACTAGGTTTCTGTGCCGGGCCGCGCGTTGCGGCGGCCGGGTCTTGCGTATGTGACTTCGTCACACGCGTTGATAAAAAAATTCCATGTATCACACGTTACGGTGCGAAGTCATAATACGTAACATATTAAAAGAAGAGTATATAAAAAACGTAAATGCCAAAATTAAAATAAGTTAAAACCAGATGGTTAATGCCAGAATTGTCAAAGAAGAATAGTAGGGTCAAATTCGTAAACACGTAAAAGAAAATTTCATGTCTCATACATTACGGTGTAAAGTCGCATATTAAAAGACGGAGAAATATCCAAACTTAGATGTCAAAACTTGGAAGCAAAGTCGTGAATATGTCAAAGTAGAGTAACGGTTCAAAGTTATAAAGCGACAAGTCAAAGTCGATGGTCAAAAACGTATATATGTCAAAGTCAGGGGTCAAAACCGTAAATATATCAAAGTTAGGGGTCAAAACCGTAATTATATAAAAGTTTAAAATTAAAAAATACGTTGACGAATCGGTCGGTGACACGTGTCGGTGTCACCGACCTTCACATTTATAATTATATAGAATATGTCGTATCTTACTCAGACCAATAAATAGAGTTAAGGTTACAGTGGTGTAACGCCAATGGGTTTAGTAAATCTGGTTTACTTCGTCATCGATTGAATGGTTCACTTCATGTTCGATTAGCGGTGGTGGTTCACTGCGATTAGTGGTGGTGGTGCAGAGCTTCACTTCGTCGTCGATTAGCGATGGTGTAGAGCCTCACTTCGTCTTATTAGGGTTTACAGGAGCTTCACTACGACTGTGAATGTTTTGGGAGCCAAATATTCCCAAAATATTAGGGGAAAATGGTTCTCAAAAGAAACCCAGTCAATTAGATAACCTGGCCCAAAAGTATTAACCCATTAATTTGGTGCATATTTAGTGCGAGTCTAGGGAAACGCACATTTTTTAAAGAAACTAGTGCGATTGTGATATATGGTGCGAATTTTGTATGAGAATTAGTTAGTTTTTTGTAATTTGGTGCGGGTATAACCCACAACTGCACCAAAACATTTTTTTCTTACGCACCATTTATTCATGTGTACTAGCGAAAGAAAATGATACCCAAGCAATCAACAAAAACAAAGTATACACAAAAATATACAAATACCAGAATATTTGAATCCGCAAAAAATTCAATTATGTTACAAATTCGCAAGGGTTGTAGAGGTGAAAAAAAGTCCAATAAAATTCAGTGGTTTAGTAAAATTACATTAAAAGACATTTTATTAACATGTTACAATTTGATGATTTTCCACAATGCATACCAGTCTACCTAACTAGATATCATTTTCATGTACCTAATCAAATAGCAAAATACTGAAATGGACCATGTTTCTTGTTATGGATAATTTTGGGGGTCACCTCTTAAAACCTAAAACCCAAAATTGTCCATACTAGTGTTATTAAACCACAGAACAACACATACATATAATAAATTGATTGTCCTTTAATCATATAGAGTTAAAGTTTGCAATAGTTTTCAGCCATGTAAGTTGCCACAATGTTTCTACTCTTCTGCTGCCATAAGCAATGCATGTTAGGTTAAACATTAAAAGAGAGTTTAGTCATTCTAGTGTTTATGACACTAGGTTGCAAACAATTGGACAAACAACATTGCATGCCTGCAAATCTGCTTACCAAACTTATATATGTATACAACTACCAATACATAAATAATTTTTAGAAACCACATAAATATTTATACATATTGTTATAAACGCCCCGCTTTCTCTGACTTGTTACATCTGATATCACTACGTACAAGTGTTTATGCGGTTCTGACAATTCTCTACTTGAATATGATTTTGTATTGAACACACCCACGATTCTCCTTATTAATCATCCATTGATGATTGCTTGTAGGAACCTTCTGCCCGTGCTTCTTCCAGTTTAGCAACAAGATCCTTCATGAAAGGACTGGCGGTTCCATGAGTAATGCGTAATACATCAACTGCTTGTGTAAATGATTTAATGGC
The DNA here is from genome assembly GCA_030867185.1 of Tagetes erecta. Taxonomy (NCBI): domain Eukaryota; kingdom Viridiplantae; phylum Streptophyta; class Magnoliopsida; order Asterales; family Asteraceae; genus Tagetes; species Tagetes erecta. The sequence goes on along the minus strand of CM061496.1, from coordinate 11,413,037 downwards.
TTCATTTGTGTGTCCAAGTAACCTGCAAATTTCCTAAATATTTCATTTATATATATTAGAGCTTGTTGTATAAATTAACAATATACCATGTTGCATATCCTGATTCTAGAAACCAAGCTGAGTTCAGCAAGTAACTTGTCTTTTTTTTTTTACAGGAATCTTTTTCATTATTTTTAGATCTTGAGTAAACTGCATAAATGTACATGTGATTTGGTCAGCAAGTAACTAGTTCTACAATGTTTCCTAAACTTGAGGGACTTTTTTTTTAAAAAAGGTTGTTAACGACTACCATTTAGGGGTATAAAAGCTAGCTGGCTGAAGAAGTTGTTTTTCAATTCATACATTTCATTTGCAATTCGTCTTGTGTAATCATTCGATCGTTAAACCGCAATAAGAAACCTTATGATTTTTTTCTTAATTTCGACCTCTTTCATGTAATTGCTAGAATTGGTATCAGAGCCACATTTTAGGGCTCAATCAAACATGGCAGTTGTATAAGTGATATAGATGAAAATGAAGATCAAAATGAAGTTGAGGAAGTTCGAATTGGAGAACTTCGACATCAAGAATGAGTTGTTGGTAATTGAGACACTTGCCGGCGAAGCTAAGTAGTCAAATGGACTAACAAAGTGCAATAATACTGAGCCTTAGGGATTGTGTATTACGAAAAGCGTCAAAGGAAACCTTGGCCGTAGGGATTTGGTCAAAACTAGACCGGAGACACTGTATATAACCAAGTCGCTGGCAAATTGGTTGTATCTCAAGAGGAGGGTTTATAGTTTATACCTTTCAAATGGCACAAGGTAAGTCGTTGGAAGTACACACGGATGAACTCTATAAGGACCCGTTATTGTAGTTAGTATGCGGCTAGTGCATACAAGTATACGCATACTTGTATGTGCCTATGTGGCCACATACTCAACCACATACACACACATACAAGATGTGTCCACATATGTGCTATAGAAGCAAGTCTGTAGGTGCCCGAGCTATAAGAGCTGCTCTAGGCATAAGCTCAATTTGGAATTCAATCTATCTATGAGTATGGAGATCAGGTAATTCTTTAGGAAACACTTGGGGAGAGTCACGTACAACAAAAATATCTTTGATTTTCCTTTCATCAGACGACTTCCCGGTGACCATTGCAATAAAGTGACCATTGCAATAAAAGTTGTACGACCCTTCCTCGACCACTTCTGGGTTTTCATGCAAGAAATAATTATAATGATTGCATTACTTATTTCACCTTGAACAGAAAGGATACCTCCCTCCACTAGAGACAGGAAGACGCACAACTTTTTTCTATACAAATAATTTCAGCACGATTTTGAGAAGTCAATCCGTACCGACGACGACATCGAAGCTACCCAAAGAGATTGGCATGAGATTGGTACAAAAGTTATGACCCAAGAGATCTAGTTTACATTCCTCTAAATTTGTTTAGCTTCAATCAACTTACCATTAGCAATTTCTACCAAATACTTATCAATATAAGGTGGCGCTTATAGATAACCTTGTATATGTATGCGTTTATGTGTTCTAAGAAATGAATAGATGTTTCAAAACTTACACTTTTGGTCCTCTAAATTTATTTGTATTTCACTTCATATTAATTTCTTAGAACACAAAAACACTTAATTTCTTAGAACACATAAACACTTACATATAAGGTTATTTATAAGCGCGCACACAAACCTACTCTACAAACATAGCTCCCTACACCCACTATCTAGGCGACCATGTAAACACCTTCCATGTCTCCCTCACAAATGTCTTCCTCCTCATGCTGCAACTGCAACCACATTCCTCCACTCCCTTACTTCAGAAAAGGATCTCAGAGTTGGATATACCTGGGTCTCATATTTTTCCACAATTACTACACCTATTTCTTCTATGGATGTATAATAGATGTTCAAAGAGTGGCTTTAATTCATATACCTAGAACTTGCATCCTAGAAGACGTTGTCCTTAATTTTCAAAAATAAGCATCTTATTTCCACAAGGAATTTTTCTATCAACAGATATATGTCCTTGATATACTGACAGAGTGTGGTTTACTAAGTACAAACCAGTCAAAAGCCCAAAGCTCACAACAGAAAAACCTCTTCCTAAGGATGGAAATCCTATGAAGGATCCAGCCGAGATGTTAAGATATCCAACACTAACTCAACCTTATATGTCCTTTATTCTGAAAATGATCATTTTAAAGTAGGCGCATTTGCTACTAGGTTGTTTGTCCCCTTTCCTGAAGATTGACTTAAAGTAGGTAATCGAGTTTCCTGGGGAAGTTAGAAACAACAGAATGTAGGACTTGTCAAGTCAAAAAACCGAGACCAAACACATTTAGGTTTAATGCACCTAAATAGAGATTGTGTTGTGGAAACAAAGTCGTCATTGCTTCCCTAATTTCATTTTCCATTTAGAGCTAAAAGCTTTAAGCTTAACTAAATCTGAAAAAAAACATATTTGAATTAAAGTTACAGGTACACGAACCAGTTAAGCTTCCCACAAGTATAATATTGCAGGCCTCGGAGAGGGTGGATAGTAGGGTACACTCCTGCAAATAATTTGAACATTTGTGTTACAATTTACAAAAATTGCATGACCCTTTAATATAAAGAAAAACATAAAAAAAAATTATCCAGGCGGTTGATAAGCTTATTTACTTTCATAAACTGGGATGGTCAGTCTACAATATGTCAGTGCTTTCTTCCAATCTTGCATCTCCATTAGCATCTGAAAAAAAATGAGATCAAAACTCTAATCACGATCCACAGAAACTCAGAATTTCATATATCTAACAGATACATATATAAAGTTATTGTATAGTTCCTGTGATAACTTGAGAAAAACTAAAATAATATTTTGTTCTACAGATTAGTGATAAAAAAAATGAACAGATAGGTACAGGAACCCAATTCCAATTGATATCTACCTCCCATCCAAATTGACCTCAAATAGTCAAACGACTAAAAACTAATAATGTAATCATAAATTTGATAATAATAACTATTTAGAAAACAAGATAACCATAAACTCCTACATTTGGGAACTAAAACCCTAGCACTTTCCAGCAGAATCATGAGAAATTGAGAATATAGTAGAGATGAATTTTCAAGCCATCTACTTATACATAAATTGATTGAACCATGTTTCATCTGTAACAGATATATTACATATATATACATACACTGAAAGGAAATGTATTGAAAGGTTCGAGCATCCATAAGGTACTCTGATGCATAAAACCCCGTAAATTATTTCATTGCAAATAAAAGATAATTAAACCAGTGTCACTTTTGTAATCATACTCTTAAAAGAGTTTCCCTAGTTCGCATCAACTTGATAGAACTGGAATGATAAAGCTTCATTTGCAGCTTCTCAACCTTTAAGTACATGTCAAGGGCTTTATTGCTATCTGAAATCTAGTTAAGTGTTTTTCAAATAAAAGGTTATACACAGAAAACTAAATTAAGCATTTCCATAAATAATATTTGGATAATAAGTTTAGAGGATACACCCAGAGGAAAGAGCTACAGATGCCTTCTCTGACATATCTTTTTCTTCACCTGCAATTTTTAGTATTTTCTCCATGCCCCTTACAAGCCCACATTGATGACATCTAAACCCTTTAATCTCTGAAAAGAAGTAAATAAACAATATAAAAAAGTTATCAAAAGACACAGATTAGCATGCAAAATAGGTGAGTGATACCAGTATCACGAAGCAAAAAACCATCACATGTGTGATTCTTGCACCTATAACCTTCAAGAACTGCACTTTCTTTAATATCGTCATCTTGACCCTTAATTTCAAAGCAAGGATTGTAAAATGCAAATTAAAAATTAACGAAATTAATAGTTAAAATTCACAAAAATAGTATTTGGATCATAAGATGTACAAGTTTTATGCAGCGAGGGCAACTGCAAGTGAAGAAATACTGTTCTTTTAAAGCCTTTTGTCGAGTCATTGTACTTCCAGCTGTCTCTATGTAACTAATCAATACCTACGGTACAAAAGTAGGGCGTCTAATACGGACAAATACAAAAGTTGACCACAAAACAGTAACTAAAAAGCTTCTGTTTGCAGCATTAGATTGACTATAAAACTAGAAGAAATTCAGAAAGCATACCTCGCTACCTTTTGGTATTTGTTGTATAGCACGTATTGTTGCCATTCTTCCCTCAAATACCAGAACTGAATTCGGATAGCAACTATAATTAAATCACATCCATGCATAAGTCCATGTAATTACGAAGTCAAAGTGACCTATACAATTTATAAGAAATCATACAGTAAACGGTCACCTGTGATTTATAATGGAAATTACAGGATACAGTCCGGTTCCTAATGGGATAAGCTCACTGTCACAGATTGTGTGTGCATTGCATGCCAGTTGTATGTGATTAAAAATTGGGACCACATCCGAACAAAACATACATATCAATTATATCTAACAAAGCTCCTTTAGCAAAGTTTCCAATGTAATAGAAAACTTATAACAAGTTGGGGATGTAGTATTATGTTGCATTAAAAACCAATGTAATAATGATTTAAGGTAGCAGATCCAAGGGCAAAAAAAAGTAGAAATTGATATGTAAACTAGATGTTTAGGTAGTCAAAGACTAATTTTGTAGCATCATACCCTGGAGAAATTTTCTGCAATCTCTCTGATATTTAGATCAGGCCACTGGAGTATTATACTGACGAGATTTGCCATTTGTGCATACAACACTAACTGAGTCTCTCCAACCTCTGAGATATCTTAATGAAAAAATCGTTAAATACAACAACCAAACTCAAGAGCCATGGATTATGGAATAGGTTTATAATTGCTGACAATCTCCAACTATGGAATAAAATAAATAAGAGCTAAACTACAGAAAAAAAAACTGTATGAACTTAAACACACTAAACTAGAGAAGAAAAACATGGAAGTATCTCTTGTAATTGTTACTAATATCCTATAAAGTTGGAAAAGTACATGATGAACTTTCCAATCAGCAAACAAACAAGCCTCAGGCAAATAATTCATTCATAAAAAGGAAGAGCAAATGAAAAGCAAGTCTACATCTTGATACGAAAATATGTTAAGAACTATTTATAAAAAAAAATCCTTCACAATGATACACCACTAATGCAAGGATACGAGATACCAAATTCTTCATCAGGCTGTAGTTGTCCAACACAGTAGTAGGAATAACCTGGCATTAATGCACGTGTTAGATATTGTCAATGAAACAATCAAACAAGCTTTCAAAGATACATAACATGATCCAAAATTCCAAATATATATTTATGGCACTTCCTTCCTGTAAGAATGTATTTCACAACTAATTAGCGCAGTGCTATAGTATCACTATGAAAACCCAAACCATTAGATAATACAGAAAACCAAAAAGAGATTTTTACCTTTTTGTCCTGCAACTTTTTCCGAAGGTAAAGTTTAACCAACAAATGTATAGAAGGTGTAAGAGATCTTATTCTATTTTTCTCTAGCTGGGAAAGCAGCTGGCATTCAAGACGATGCAGCTTCCAATCGAATTTCTTAAATGAAAATAGTATAAGATTAAGGATGATCAAGAGCACATGTATATAGAAAGAAATAAAAAAAAACAATCACTTTTGGGTGTGGTGTGTCAATATCAAATCACGACTAAGACTCGTTCGTCTACTTTTACTCATGTATCAGACTCTTTACCAGTGACTCCAACTATAATGTGATACACAGCCACCAAATAGCATATAGATTTGTGAATGTAATCGTATTATTCTCATGGCTATATGCGTGAAACCGTTCAGCATGACCATAGAGGTATAAGACACTCACAAAAATAGCTATTTCTCATATATATATACAAATACACATGAAGCAAAGTATACTTGGCATCTACTCCCACAGTAGCATACAACATGACAAGATGAGCATCTCTTTATAGTACTTGATGCAAAACACCAATCACATCTTGAACTTTTATTTGGTGCAGAAACATAAGGTCCTTGGCTTAATATAATTTCTCCTATAACAATCAACATAGCATATTGAACTATTGTCATTGCCAAAACATTATTGCATAAGAATTAGGTTATATTGAGCTCATTCAAGCAATCGATTTTAACAAAATCACCTGGAGAAAAGTCTCGAGTGGTGAAGAGGCAGCGACCTTTGTCTGGAAGTGTGGAAACTGATAAGCCATGGTCATGTAGCAGTTCTTCCATCTCAAAACCAAAACCTCAATTTCACCTTCACCTTCACCTACGAGAAAAAAAGGGAGATGATGAAATGGTGTGTGTTTGTTCTGCTGCATATATGTGCTCAACTAGGTTTATAGGAAAACAATAGCATTTTAGGGTTTAACTCACCTTAGTTTGAACCCTGGTTGAAACAAAAATGACAAATGCATCAACTAGAAATAACTGAATAAGCAGAAACAAAATGAAATACAAAATCAGCAGAGTAAATCAAATGGAAACATAATGCCCGGAGCGATTAGAGTGACTTGAAGACGAATTTTGGAATTAGAGCGCCTTCTAGTTTTTTCTTTCATATTTTCATTTTGAACACCATAGTTTTATCTCTAACAATCTCTTTCAAAGTTTCATTAAAAAGTAAGAGGGAAAGAAAGTTGAAGGAAATTGAAAAAAATATATATTCCAAAGTTTTTTAAAAAAAGGATATGAAAGGAAGAAGAGGAAGGTGGAACCGTGGAAGAAAATTTTTATTATAATTTTTCCTATTAATTTTCCTTTTAAATTGGAAGAAAGCGGAGAAAAAGGAAGAAAATAATATTTAAAATGTTTATTTTCCTTTCTTTTCCTTCAAACTCCGGAACACGAAATGAAATCACATCTTTTCCTTTAATTTTCTTTCTCTTCTCTCCTAAACATCATTTCTTTTCTTTTCTTTCTGTTACTAAACTCGGGAACATAGTGTTAACGTGTGCGCTTCCACTTAGACTACATGTAATGGTTTATGCCCATTAGGGGTATGAGGAAAGATCAAATACAAAACTGATTTTGCCTAAAAAAATGTGAGAAGTGACTTAAACCACATAAAAACCGGGTCAAACGAACTCCGTTTTAGCACATTCAAGCGGCGTTGGAACTGTCTCGTCGAGCTTTATCATCTTAGCTTCTAGTGTTTAACTTTTAGGGTTTAGTTTTAAAATTTAGTTTTAGCCTAATGTTTAACTTTTAGGGTTTAGTTTTTAGATTTTAGGTTTTTTTACGGGTGGGGGTGAGGGGTTTAGGTTTTTAGGGGTGGGTGGGTGGGGTTTAGGTTTTTTGGGTTGGGGGTGGAGGGTTTTAGGTTTTTGGGTGGTGGGTGAGTGGGGTTTAGGCTAAAATTTAGTTTAGCCTTAGGGTTTAGCTTTTAGGAGTTTTAGGGTTTAGCTTTATGATTTTAGGTTTTCTACGGGTGGGGGTAAGAGGTTTAGGTTTTTAGGGGGTGGGTGGGTGGGGTTTAGGTTTTTGGAGGGTGGGGGGATTTAGGTTTTTGGGTGGTGGGTGGGTGGGATTTAGGTTTTTAGAGGGTGGGGATTTAGGTTTTTGGGGGGTGGGTGGGGGGTTTAAGTTTTTGGGGTGGTGTGAGGGCGGGGGTTTGATGACACGGTTCTAACGCCGCAAGAATGAGTTCAATCGGAGTTCGTTTGACCTAGTTTTGGTGTGTCTAAATATCATTTCTCACACTTGTTAGGCAAAATCCATTTTGTACGGGAACTTTCCCCTTAGGGGTATTATGTGCCAAGTGGATGTCATGTCACTAAAAGACATTATTATAAAAATGGGTGTAGTGGTTAATGCTACATATAATGTCCCACAATCATTACCCATCATTTAACTAATCATTTAATTAATCATTTATTTAAACATTTACTTATTAATAAAAGTACACGAGCAAGAAACCAAAAATAAACTAGTCATCACGTGTCACCCTACGATTAAACCAACAATGCTCGATCAAATCCGTCGTAAGAGCATACTGCGCCTCTTTTTGACGTATGAAGTTGGAGTTCGTTATTCTTTCTTCCATGCTTATTCATTCACGTTCTTGTTCGACATATCCCGGGGAGTAATCCTGACAATAGGCTTTCTCATCATCCTTCAAAATCATATTATGTAATATGAGGCAAGCGTACATAACGTACGTCATTTTTTCCTTTGACCCTAGCCGACACGGGTTGCTTACAAAATGCCAACGTTTCTTGAGAACTCCAAAAGGACGTTCGATACCTGTTCTTGATGATTCTTGAACCTTTTTTAAATAAGCTATCTTTTCGTCAATTGGGTCTCTAAACATTTTTATTATCATCGGGAGCTCCGAATATATACAATCACCCAAATAATATCCAAACGGGTAATAACTTCCATTAACAAAAAACGATGCCTCGGGTGCATTACCGGCTACGCAATCCTCTATGATTGGCGATGCCTCAAGAACATTGATGTCGTTGTTTGATCCGGCGGAACCGAAATAAGCATTCCAAATCCAAAGGTCGTACGAAGCAACCGCTTGAAGAATCACCGACGGCCCTTTTTGGCCACCCTGTGTAAACTGTCAACGCCAAGCGTTTGGACAATTAGCCCATTGCTAATCGCGCTTGTAACCACCTTATCCACCTCCATTTCGCCTGTTGAAGTGCTATCGCTGCTTGACGATGAAGCGTAGGATTCCATTTTAGATAATTTGGTGTGTGTGGTTTGGGGGGAAATTAGAGTAGAGTGTGTTTTTGTGAGAGAATTTGGTGTATTTTTTATGTGTATTTATATAATGTGTATGTTTATGTATTTAAATAAGTGGTAAAAAAAATTATTATGGTCAAACTATTCGTTCACTTAGCCGTTGGAAGAGTTTTGCATTGATTTGAGTGGGGTGGAGGCGTTGTTTATAAAACCCCCAAACAAGAATTTGCCCAATAACGCCCCCACGTAATGGTGTGGGGGCGTTATGGGCGTTTTTTATGGGGATAACACCCACTACATCAAGTCTTATAAAACTAGAAAATTGTTATTTAGATCACGCTTCGTGTGTAATTTTTGTTGTTATTGATGTTTGATTTTGTAAAAATGAGTTATCTTTGTCTTTTTACCAACACATGTTAAAAATTGGTGTCAAGTTCAGGGTTAGTTTTGTCATTTCACTATTTTGTTTTTGTTTTATCTTGGCTATAAGAAGATTTCATCTTCTTCATCGTTATCGACCTACCTTCCGACCTCCGCCCTCCTCTTGTTCGTTCACCAATCACCATCATACAATTGCCGACACAGGATAGACCTCCACTATAAACCACCACTGCAACCCACCTATTCTTTTGTTCACATTTATCTACCACCATAGGCACGACCACCATAGTCATCAACAAACCTCCTCCTTTTGAAAACCACAAACCATTAACCAACACTACCAGAGCAATTTTCATATCTAAAGGAAAGTCTACATCTAAAAGCCATAGTTAGGTTTGATTAAGGTTTAATGTTGGTGAGCATTGGTTTGCTTAGGGTAAATTTTCAGATGTAATAGTGGTTTGATGGTTTATGTTTAGCCGAGAGGATATGATGGTCTGATTAAAGGGAAGGAAACGATGACGATGCTTGGTGGTGGTCATTAGTGCTGGTGTGGTGCGATTGAGGTAGTGGTGGTAGCGGGGAGGATATGATGGTTTGATTGAGCGAAAGGAAACAACGATGACGCCTAGTAGTGATTGTGCGTGATGGTGTGGTGCGATTGAGGTGGTGGTGGTAGGTGTGGTGGCTGGTGGTGGACAAGTGCATCGGTAAAAAACAAAAACATGGTGGGAAAGGGAAACAAGGTCGGAAACAGTGACAATGGCGATAACATAGGCAACAAAATAGATTCGACACGTTAATTATATTTTTTATAAAAAAAACTTTAAATTTTTTTTAAACTTCAGGCCCCATCAGGCCCTGGGCGGTTGCCCACCTCGCCCCATACAAGGGCCGGCCTTGGGGTATGAATCTAAGTGTGGATTGAGATGGGATAATCAAGATGTTTGAGAGTCAAGTGTAAGTACCTGAGAGTTATCAGATTGAATTGCAAAGTGTAGTGTAGAATGAATATGAATCAGATTGGTTTTCAATCTTGCTAAGTATTTTTATTTATAGGTAGAGCTTCTGGCCTGAGGTTTGACCTCAACACTCGCACCTTTTAGTTTAGGCTGCTTGCAGCTTCTTGATTGTGTGGTGTAAAAGTGTGTTGCAATTTTGGTTTAAAGTCTTTCCTTTACTTTTATAACATTTCTTGTTAGATCCAATGCGGCAATACATATATATCTGAGACTTTGCACCTGGATTGTTGTGTTAACTTGTGAACATGGATCTGTCATGTTATTGTGATGTTACTGTAGCATTCTTGTCACTAAAATGCGTCTAATTTCTGGCTTCTTAATCGTGAGATTCTATGACCTAGGTTATCAATAATATTTTTTTGTTGTTTTACATTGTTGGTTATTCAATTTTTTCCTAGGCATTATGTTATGTATATTAATTTCATTTTGTAATTAATTTGTAATATCGATGATTTTAAGGGATTTTTTTTATATTATTGATAAGTGGATTTTTTAATATTAAATGGGGGTAGATCGAATAGTAAAGTAGAAATGTTTCGAAAATGGCACGAACCGGCCAGCCCAACCGAGGTCCGGAGCCTTCAGCGGTCAAATTCGGACAAAAAATGGGTGGTCGAACTTTTAAATTGAGAGGTAGGATCTGAACTTTATAAAATATTTATGACATCATCCGATCCTTAAATATGTTTCCACCAGTGAACAGGTAAGTAGAGTGGTGTTTTATGTGAAAAGGGTTTAGGTGAAGAAGTTTTGACTGCTAAACTTCCATCTGCTGAAATCTGAGTCGTGGCCTTGTCATTAGTTGTGATGTGTTTTTCAACTTATGCCTTCTTTTCATTTTAAACAATCTTAGGAACCTCAATTTTCTCTACTTTCATGACCTCTCTGTCTTCTTTTATAAACTGAATGATGTCTTCAATAGTGTTTGGTTCAATGTTGCGTTTTGGAATTTGAATTTGGGTATACAACATTGTACCCATCAGATTTATACCCCAAACCGGTCTTAGTTTGATATGATCTATTTTCATTTTCAGTAAAAGCAAGCAACTTATCAAACCTTATCTGTTGAACATTGTATCTTTCAGCATAGGATTGAGATATCAAAAGGTCATTCTTTGCTAAACTCAACATTTTCAAAAAATCATCAATTTGTGTTTCTAGATTTGTTTGCTCGTGTTTTAACGATGAAACTAATTTTACTAATTATTTTATCTTTTCCTTTTAAGATTGATCAATCCTTTTGAAATCAGAATTTAGAGTTTGAATTGTTTCAACTTCTTATAACAATTCCTAATTTTGGTTTTTGAAACATTAACTTTTGCAATACATTCTAGTTGATAGTTGATATCCTAGTTGATTACCTTAATGTCCTCTGCAGACACTGCTTGGCCTAGATAGATATCATAGCTATTTGATAGTTGATATCCATTTCTTCAAGATCATCGGGATGGATGTATTTAAGTCTTCTTCATACAGCTAGATGAGCTTCCTTAGTCAGATGATACAAACCCAAAAGATAAATAAGATGAGCTTGAGCATGATGCAGGTGTTCCATGTGCTTAATGTGGTATCCGAGACTTGCATTTATAGATTCAGGATAGGTGGTCAGTGGAATTTGATTACTAACAATAGGTGATTGATAGCTTGGTTCTTTAACAAGAAGAGCAAGAGATCTAACTAGAGTTTATCAGCTCGCTAATCTTCTAGCTGTTTCTTGTTCTGCATCAATCTCCATCTGGTATGCATTAAGCATCCTATAGAGTTCCTCAAGGTTCATGCTCTTCAAGTTTTTAGTTCTTCTTATGGCCACAAATTATATGGTCCATGCTTTTGGTAGAGACCACATGAACTTTCTTACTACATCATTGTTGTCAAAGAGGATGTGTGCTTCTTGAATGCCATCCACTAACTCAACATATCGAAGATATGTAGCAGTCATGGTTTCACCAGGAAGGTAATTGAAGTTCTCAAATATTTGCTTGAGAACATATCTCTTGTTATATTTGAGTTCTTCATTTCCTTAATATCTTTACTTGAGAGTGTCCCAAAGTCCTTTGGATGACTTGTAGTTTTTAAAGCGATTTATGGAGTCTGGGATACTAATTCTTAGAAACCATAAAGCCTTTGAGTCGGTCTCTGGTTTCATGTTGTCTTCTTCATAATACTTTAAGGGTTCTTTAGGTACCACAAATTATATGGTCCATGCTTTTGGTAGAGACCACATGAACTTTCTTACTACATAATTGTTGTCAAAGAGGATGTGTGCTTCTTGAATGCCATCCACTAACTCAACATATCGAAGATATGTAGCAGTCATGGTTTCACCAGGAAGGTAATTGAAGTTCTCAAATATTTGCTTGAGAACATATCTCTTGTTATATTTGAGTTCTTCATTTCCTTAATATCTTTACTTGAGAGTGTCCCAAAGTCCTTTAGATGACTTGTAGTTTTTAAAGCGATTTATGGAGTCTGGGATACTAATTCTTAGAAACCATAAAGCCTTTGAGTCGGTCTCTGGTTTCATGTTGTCTTCTTCATAATACTTTGAGGGTTCTTTAGGTACCATTTTACATGTCTCACCAACAACATGCACCATTGGTGAAAATGGACCTTGCTTAACAGAAACCCAAAGTTTTCTGTCTTGAGTTCTAAGTAATCTTCTATGTATCATAACAAGCAGGTGAGAACATGGGAGGCTTAGTTTGAGTACCGTTCTCCGAATCATGTTTCGAGATAGCAAGTGAAGCAGCTTATACAATAATACTAGAACTAGCCATTTTGAAGATATAAAATGATCAAGTGTAAGATCTTTAATTTCAATAAAACAATAAGATTTATTGAAAAGAATCAAACAAACCAAGAGTCAAAACTCTGATACCAAATGTTGGATCTGGCTTAACAAGTTCCGATAAATCAAAATTGTTGGTCCCAAAACACTATCAAATCATGTAATTTGGTGAAGATTGGATCAAAATGACAAAATATGAAGAACAATGGATGAAAAAAATGAAGAACACATGATAAAAGGCAATTTGATCTATTTGAATTGCATCAGATTTTGGTTACATGGAAACCCTAATTCTAGCTCATACAAGCTTACCTAATTGCCACTAACACTTTCTATATATAGCCTAATGACTTTGAACTAACGACAATTAGGGCCCTAGACTTAGACTCTAATATGACAATAGAAATAATACAAATAAACCCCCTAATGTTTAGTCTAATATATCTTTTGTCATAAAGATAAAATATATTTATACATTAAAATACTAAAAAGAAGAATAAATATTAAATATTTTTGTTGACACAAAATATATTTATAAATTCTTAAACTATGGCGTCTTTCATGTCTTCGGCGCCTTGTGTATCTTCGTGTCGAACGCGTCGTGTTAACTTTGACGTTGATGTTGGCGTTGACATTTATTGACTTTGACTCTGTTAATATATTAAACTAAACTTCATATCCAACAATACTCTACCATAGTCTACTACTATCAACGTCTTTTTTCGTGTTCAGCAGTCTAATATTATCAATACAATCAAAGTCAACAAAAGTCAATGTCGACGTCAAAGTCAACACAAAGCGTTAGGGACAAAGATTAGAGACAAGACATTGAAGACATGTTAGACGACGTTGTTTAAGATTTAATTTTAATAAATATATTTTGTGTCAAAAAAATATATCTAATGATTATTTTTCTTTTAAGTATTTTGTTGTATAAATATATTTTGTCATTATTTATGACAAAATATATATTAGACTAAACATTAGGGGTTTATTGTATTATTTCTATTTGCATGTTAAGTCTAAGTCAGTCCTAATTGTCATTAGTCCAAAGTCATTAGGCTATATATAGAAAATTTCAGTGGCAACTGAGCAAGCTTGTATGAGCTAGAATGAGGTTTTCATGTAAACATCTTTTGCAATCAATATAAGATCAAATTTGGGTTTTTATTATTTTTCTTAGAGTTTTCATCCATATTTATCATTTATCATATGTTATCACATTTGATCCAAATCTTCACCAAATTATATGATTCAAAACTGTTTGGGACCAACAACAATGATCACGAGTATTGGTTGCCGTTCGAGCAAGTTTAATTGTCAAGTTCTCCTCTCATCCGCAACCAATTCGTCCAAAACACGTTGTTGGTATTCGAGCAAGACATTATTCCTTATGAACCACGGCTGATGTGTGATTTTCCTAGGGTGTTACAAAAACCCATTTTCGGACATATTGTGTCCTCGATGAGGTTTGCCTCACCATCCATTCGTGACTTCCACATGTGTAGGTTTAACAAATAAACGAAATCTAATAAATTTTTATTTTTGAACTTCTAGATTGATGGATAAGTGTTGCATTTAAATCATTTTTTATATATTAAAAAGGTTTTTGGTTCTCGTTATATTTAGTGTTCTTGCAAGAACAACCTTTTAAATTTCGGGCCCCACATGAGACGGGTCTGGGTGGCCGCCTTCTTTGCTGCGGACAAGGGCCCGTCCAAAATTTGACCTAGTGGATATTAAAGAAAGGAGAAGGTCAATAAAACAAGAGACGTTAATTAATTAAAGATCTAACTAATCGTTACGCCTATATTGTAAATATGCAGTGACTGACGAGTAATCTAGCCAAAGGAATATCAAATATCTAAGAATTAGACCTAACACGATTCCAAATAAAAAACTTCAATCACAAATAAAAAAACTTCAATCATTTCAATTTGTTCGGAAAGAGAAAATAAGGTAATATCTATACCTACATAATAATCCGTATTACGATGAATCTCATTGACCAAGATCTGGTAATTGATAAAATAAGTAACTAGAAATACGCAGAAGTTCACGGAAAGACTTCTTTTTAAAAATTGTGCAATTAATTTCAAACTAGGTTTCTGTGCCGGGCCGCGCGTTGCGGCGGCCGGGTCTTGCGTATGTGACTTCGTCACACGCGTTGATAAAAAAATTCCATGTATCACACGTTACGGTGCGAAGTCATAATACGTAACATATTAAAAGAAGAGTATATAAAAAACGTAAATGCCAAAATTAAAATAAGTTAACACCAGATGGTTAATGCCAGAATTGTCAAAGAAGAATAGTAGGGTCAAATTCGTAAACACGTAAAAGAAAATTTCATGTCTCATACATTACGGTGTAAAGTCGCATATTAAAAGACGGAGAAATATCCAAACTTAGATGTCAAAACTTGGAAGCAAAGTCGTGAATATGTCAAAGTAGAGTAACGGTTCAAAGTTATAAAGCGACAAGTCAAAGTCGATGGTCAAAAACGTATATATGTCAAAGTCAGGGGTCAAAACCGTAAATATATCAAAGTTAGGGGTCAAAACCGTAAATATATCAAAGTTAGGGGTCAAAACCGTAATTATATAAAAGTTTAAAATTAAAAAATACGTTGACGAATCGGTCGGTGACACGTGTCGGTGTCACCGACCTTCACATTTAGAATTATATAGAATATGTCGTATCTTGCTCAGACCAATAAATAGAGTTAAGGTTACAGTGGTGTAACGCCAATGGGTTTAGTAAATCTGGTTTACTTCGTCATCGATTGAATGGTTCACTTCATGTTCGATTAGCGGTGGTGGTTCACTGCGATTAGTGGTGGTGGTGCAGAGCTTCACTTCGTCGTCGATTAGCGATGGTGTAGAGCCTCACTTCGTCTTATTAGGGTTTACAAGAGCTTCACTACGACTGTGAATGTTTTGGGAGCCAAATATTCCCAAAATATTAGGGGAAAATGGTTCTCAAAAGAAACCCAGTCAATTAGATAACCTGGCCCAAAAGTATTAACCCATTAATTTGGTGCATATTTAGTGCGAGTCTAGGGAAACGCACATTTTTTAAAGAAACTAGTGCGATTGTGATATATGGTGCGAATTTTGTATGAGAATTAGTTAGTTTTTTGTAATTTGGTGCGGGTATAACCCACAACTGCACCAAAACATTTTTTTCTTACGCACCATTTATTCATGTGTACTAGCGAAAGAAAATGATACCCAAGCAATCAACAAAAACAAAGTATACACAAAAATATACAAATACCAGAATATTTGAATCCGCAAAAAATTCAATTATGTTACAAATTCGCAAGGGTTGTAGAGGTGAAAAAAAGTCCAATAAAATTCAGTGGTTTAGTAAAATTACATTAAAAGACATTTTATTAACATGTTACAATTTGATGATTTTCCACAATGCATACCAGTCTACCTAACTAGATATCATTTTCATGTACCTGATCAAATAGCAAAATACTGAAATGGACCATGTTTCTTGTTATGGATAATTTTGGGGGTCACCTCTTAAAACCTAAAACCCAAAATTGTCCATACTAGTGTTATTAAACCACAGAACAACACATACATATAATAAATTGATTGTCCTTTAATCATATAGAGTTAAAGTTTGCAATAGTTTTCAGCCATGTAAGTTGCCACAATGTTTCTACTCTTCTGCTGCCATAAGCAATGCATGTTAGGTTAAACATTAAAAGAGAGTTTAGTCATTCTAGTGTTTATGACACTAGGTTGCAAACAATTGGACAAACAACATTGCATGCCTGCAAATCTGCTTACCAAACTTATATATGTATACAACTACCAATACATAAATAATTTTTAGAAACCACATAAATATTTATACATATTGTTATAAACGCCCCGCTTTCTCTGACTTGTTACATCTGATATCACTACGTACAAGTGTTTATGCGGTTCTGACAATTCTCTACTTGAATATGATTTTGTATTGAACACACCCACGATTCTCCTTATTAATCATCCATTGATGATTGCTTGTAGGAACCTTCTGCCCGTGCTTCTTCCAGTTTAGCAACAAGATCCTTCATGAAAGGACTGGTGGTTCCATGAGTAATGCGTAATACATCAACTGCTTGTGTAAATGATTTAATGGCTTCATTTGTGTTTCCAAGTAACCTGCAAATTTCCCAAATATTTCATTTATATATATTAGAGCTTGTTGTATAAATTAACAATATACCATGTTGCATATCCTGATTCTAGAAACCAAGCTGAGTTCAGCAAGTAACTTGTCTTTTTTTTTTAACAGGAATCTTTTTCATTATTTTTAGATCTTGACTAAACTGCATAAATGTACATGTGATTTGGTCAGCAAGTAACTAGTTCTACAATGTTTCCTAAACTTGAGGGACTTTTTTTTTAAAAAAAGGTTGTTAACGACCACCATTTAGGGGTATAAAAGCTAGCTGGCTGAAGAAGTTGTTTTTCAATTCATACATTTCATTTGCAATTCGTCTTGTGTAATCATTCGATCGTTAAACCGCAATAAGAAACCTTATGATTTTTTTCTTAATTTCGACCTCTTTCATGTAATTGCTAGAATTGGTATCAGAGCCACATTTTAGGGCTCAATCAAACATGGCAGTTGTATAAGTGATATAGATGAAAATGAAGATCAAAATGAAGTTGAGGAAGTTCGAATTGGAGAACTTCGACATCAAGAATGAGTTGTTGGTAATTGAGACACTTGCCGGCGAAGCTAAGTAGTCAAATGGACTAACAAAGTGCAATAATACTGAGCCTTAGGGATTGTGTATTACGAAAAGCGTCAAAGGAAACCTTGGCCGTAGGGATTTGGTCAAAACTAGACCGGAGACACTGTATATAACCAAGTCGCTGGCAAATTGGTTGTATCTCAAGAGGAGGGTTTATAGTTTATACCTTTCAAATGGCACAAGGTAAGTCGTTGGAAGTACACACGGATGAACTCTATAAGGACCCGTTATTGTAGTTAGTATGCGGCTAGTGCATACAAGTATACGCATACTTGTATGTGCCTATGTGGCCACATACTCAACCACATACACACACATACAAGATGTGTCCACATATGTGCTATAGAAGCAAGTCTGTAGGTGCCCGAGCTATAAGAGCTGCTCTACGCATAAGCTCAATTTGGAATTCAATCTATCTATGAGGATGGAGATCAGGTAATTCTTTAGGAAACACTTGGGGAGAGTCACGTACAACAAAAATATCTTTGATTTTCCTTTCATCAGACGACTTCCCGGTGACCATTGCAATTAGGGCTGTTATCGAGCCGAGCCGAGCCGAGCTAGGCTGGGCTCGAGCTCGAGCTCGATAATAAACGAGTCAGCTCGGCTCGGCTCGTTTTTCTTATCAAGCTGAAAAGTCGAGCTCGAGCTCGGCTCGTTAAAAGCTCGAGCCAGCTCGAGCTCAATCGAGCTGGCTCGTTAGCTTTTTTTTTTAATTTCTTAATTTTTTTATTTTTTAATAATAAATAAAACATAAAGAATTAACATACTTATATGTATAATTTATGTTTTTGTTTCATATTTTTATTTGTTGTGAATTAATTAATTTAAAAGTTTTAACATTTTAACCATCTCATACCTATTTTTTAAACTTAATACATTTTACTAAAACTAATTTATATATAAAAAGTATATTTCGAGCTGGCTCGCGAGCTCACGAGTCGAGCCAGGCCTAGCTCGAGCTCGGCTTGAATCAATTCGAGTCGAGCCGAGCCAGCTCGTTTACAACCGAGCTTTTTTCGAGCCGAGCTTTTCTCGAGCTTTTTTCGAGCGAGCTTCGAGCAAGCCTCGAGCCGCGAGCTTTTTGAACACCCCTAATTGCAATAAAGTGACCATTGCAATAAAAGTTGTACGACCCTTCCTCGACCACTTCTGGGTTTTCATGCAAGAAATAATTATAATGATTGCATTACTTATTTCACCTTGAACAGAAAGGATACCTCCCTCCACTAGAGACAGGAAGACGCACAACTTTTTTCTATACAAATAATTTCAGCACGATTTTGAGAAGTCAATCCATACCGACGACGACATCGAAGCTACCCAAAGAGATTGGCATGAGATTGGTAGAAAAGTTATGACCCAAGAGATCTAGTTTACATTCCTCTAAATTTGTTTAGCTTCAATCAACTTACCATTAGCAATTTCTACCAAATACTTATCAATATAAGGTGGCGCTTATAGATAACCTTGTATATGTATGCGTTTATGTGTTCTAAGAAATGAATAGATGTTTCAAATCAACGTTTCTTGCTCAACAAACATTTAGTTAATGTCAGTGATTCACTTTAAAGGCAGTGATTATAACTTTAAAGTGGGGATTATTGAACATTGAAGTCAAAATTTAGTTAAAAGTCAATGTCAGGTTTAAGTTCAGAGGTGTTCTTGCTATTACTAATAGTAGGAAGGAGTTATTGGCTAGTTCTACAAAGTTTCCTAAACTTGAGGGACTGATTTTGACCATTTGGAAATAAGATTGTTAACAGAGCATTACCAACCAGTTAGGGTATAGGGTTGTTTAGTTAGTTGATGAAGTTAGTTTTTCAATATGTTTCCATTTGCGGTTCTTCTTGTTTTATCGTTAGATCTTTAATCCTCAAAACGAAACCTTCGGAATTCATTCTTAATTTCTTCAATTTTGTCTTCATTGATGTAATTTCTAAAAGAACCCCTTTATGAATCAAGTACTTACTTTCTCCAAGGGTCCCTAACCTTAAACTTAACAGCCCGGCTAACCCTTTGCAAAAGACTAGTTTACCCCTTCAAAACTTACACTTTTGGTCCTCTAAATTTATTTGTATTTCACTTCATATTAATTTCTTAGAACACAGAAACACTTAATTTCTTAGAACACATAAACACTTACATATAAGGTTATTTATAAGCGCGCACACAAACCTACTCTACAAACATAGCTCCCTACACCCACTATCTAGGCGACCATGTAAACACCTTCCATGTCTCCCTCACAAATGTCTTCCTCCTCATGCTGCAACTGCAACCACATTCCTCCACTCCCTTACTTCAGAAAAGGATCTCAGAGTTGGATATACCTGGATCTCATATTTTTCCACAATTACTACACCTATTTCTTCTATGGATGTATAATAGATGTTCAAAGAGTGGCTTTAATTCATATACCTAGAACTTGCATCCTAGAAGACGTTGTCCTTAATTTTCAAAAATAAGCATCTTATTTCCACAAGGAATTTTTCTATCAACAGATATATGTCCTTGATATACTGACAGAGTGTGGTTTACTAAGTACAAACCAGTCAAAAGCCCAAAGCTCACAACAGAAAAACCTCTTCCTAAGGATGGAAATCCTATGAAGGATCCAGCCGAGATGTTAAGATATCCAACACTAACTCAACCTTATATGTCCTTTATTCTGAAAATGATCATTTTAAAGTAGGCGCATTTGCTACTAGGTTGTTTGTCCCCTTTCCTGAAGATTGACTTAAAGTAGGTAATCGAGTTTCCTGGGGAAGTTAGAAACAACAGAATGTAGGACTTGTCAAGTCAAAAAACCGAGACCAAACACATTTAGGTTTAATGCACCTAAATAGAGATTGTGTTGTGGAAACAAAGTCGTCATTGCTTCCCTAATTTCATTTTCCATTTAGAGCTAAAAGCTTTAAGCTTAACTAAATCTGAAAAAAAACATATTTGAATTAAAGTTACAGGTACACGAACCAGTTAAGCTTCCCACAAGTATAATATTGCAGGCCTCGGAGAGGGTGGATAGTAGGGTACACTCCTGCAAATAATTTGAACATTTGTGTTACAATTTACAAAAATTGCATGACCCTTTAATATAAAGAAAAACATAAAAAAAAAATTATCCAGGCGGTTGATAAGCTTATTTACTTTCATAAACTGGGATGGTCAGTCTACAATATGTCAGTGCTTTCTTCCAATCTTGCATCTCCATTAGCATCTGAAAAAAATGAGATCAAAACTCTAATCACGATCCCACAGAAACTCAGAATTTCATATATCTAACAGATACATATATAAAGTTATTGTATAGTTCCTGTGATAACTTGAGAAAAACTAAAATAATATTTTGTTGAGAAAAACTAAAATGAACAGATAGGTACAGGAACCCAATTCCAATTGATATCTACCTCCCATCCAAATTGACCTCAAATAGTCAAACGACTAAAAACTAATAATGTAATCATAAATTTGATAATAATAACTATTTAGAAAACAAGATAACCATAAACTCCTACATTTGGGAACTAAAACCCTAGCACTTTCCAGCAGAATCATGAGAAATTGAGAATATAGTAGAGATGAATTTTCAAGCCATCTACTTATACATAAATTGATTGAACCATGTTTCATCTGTAACAGATATATTACATATATATACATACACTGAAAGGAAATGTATTGAAAGGGTCGAGCATCCATAAGGTACTCTGATGCATAAAACCCCGTAAATTATTTCATTGCAAATAAAAGATAATTAAACCAGTGTCACTTTTGTAATCATACTCTTAAAAGAGTTTCCCTAGTTCGCATCAACTTGATAGAACTGGAATGATAAAGCTTCATTTGCAGCTTCTCAACCTTTAAGTACATGTCAAGGGCTTCATTGCTATCTGAAATCTAGTTAAGTGTTTTTCAAATAAAAGGTTATACACAGAAAACTAAATTAAGCATTTCCATAAATAATATTTGGATAATAAGTTTAGAGGATACACCCAGAGGAAAGAGCTACAGATGCCTTCTCTGACATATCTTTTTCTTCACCTGCAATTTTTAGTATTTTCTCCATGCCCCTTACAAGCCCACATTGATGACATCTAAACCCTTTAATCTCTGAAAAGAAGTAAATAAACAATATAAAAAAGTTATCAAAAGACACAGATTAGCATGCAAAATAGGTGAGTGATACCAGTATCACGAAGCAAAAAACCATCACATGTGTGATTCTTGCACCTATAACCTTCAAGAACTGCACTTTCTTTAATATCGTCATCTTGACCCTTAATTTCAAAGCAAGGATTGTAAAATGCAAATTAAAAATTAACGAAATTAATAGTTAAAATTCACAAAAATAGTATTTGGATCATAAGATGTACAAGTTTTATGCAGCGAGGGCAACTGCAAGTGAAGAAATAATGTTCTTTTAAAGCCTTTTGTCGAGTCATTGTACTTCCAGCTGTCTCTATGTAACTAATCAATACCTATGGTACAAAAGTAGGGCGTCTAATACGGACAAATACCAAAGTTGACCACAAAACAGTAACTAAAAAGCTTCTGTTTGCAGCATTAGATTGACTATAAAACTAGAAGAAATTCATAAAGCATACCTCGCTACCTTCTGGTATTTGTTGTATAGCACGTATTGTTGCCATTCTTCCCTCAAATACCAGAACTGAATTCGGATAGCAACTATAATTAAATCAGATCCATGCATAAGTCCATGTAATTACGAAGTCAAAGTGACCTATACAATTTATAAGAAATCATACAGTAAACGGTCACCTATGATTTATAATGGAAATTACAGGATACAGTCCGGTTCCTAATGGGATAAGCTCACTGTCACAGATTGTGTGTGCATTGCATGCCAGCTGTATGTGATTAAAAATTGGGACCACATCCGAACAAAACATACATATCAATTATATCTAACAAAGCTCCTTTAGCAAAGTTTCCAATGTAATAGAAAACTTATAACAAGTTGGGGATGTAGTATTATGTTGCATTAAAAACCAATGTAATAATGATTTAAGGTAGCAGATCCAAGGGCAAAAAAAGTAGAAATTGATATGTAAACTAGATGTTTAGGTAGTCAAAGACTAATTTTGTAGCATCATACCCTGGAGAAATTTTCTGCAATCTCTCTGATATTTAGATCAGGCCACTGGAGTATTATACTGACGAGATTTGCCATTTGTGCATACAACACTAACTGAGTCTCTCCAACCTCTGAGATATCTTAATGAAAAAATCGTTAAATACAACAACCAAACTCAAGAGCCATGGATTATGGAATAGGTTTATAATTGCTGACAATCTCCAACTATGGAATAAAATAAATAAGAGCTAAACTACAGAAAAAAAAAACTGTATGAACTTAAACACACTAAACTAGAGAAGAAAAACATGGAAGTATCTCTTGTAATTGTTACTAATATCCTATAAAGTTGGAAAAGTACATGATGAACTTTCCAATCAGCAAACAAACAAGCCTCAGGCAAATAATTCATTCATAAAAAGGAAGAGCAAATGAAAAGCAAGTCTACATCTTGATACGAAAATATGTTAAGAACTATATATAAAAAAAATCCTTCACAATGATACACCACTAATGCAAGGATACGAGATACCAAATTCTTCACCAGGCTGTAGTTGTCCATCACAGTAGTAGGAATAACCTGGCATTAATGCACGTGTTAGATATTGTCAATGAAACAATCAAACAAGCTTTCAAAGATACAGAACATGATCCAAAATTCCAAATATATATTTATGGCACTTCCTTCCTGTAAGAATGTATTTCACAACTAATTAGCGCAGTGCTATAGTATCACTATGAAAACCCAAACCATTAACTAATACAGAAAACCAAAGAGAGATTTTTACCTTTTCGTCCTGCAACTTTTTCCGAAGGTAAAGTTTAACCATCAAATGTATAGAAGGTGTAAGAGATCTTATTCTATTTTTCTCTAGCTGGGAAAGCAGCTGGCATTCAAGACGATGCAGCTTCCAATCGAATTTCTTAAATGAAAATAGTATAAGATTAAGGATGATCAAGAGCACATGTATATAGAAAGAAATAAAAAAAACAATCACTTTTGGGTGTGGTGTGTCAATATCAAATCACGACTAAGACTCGTTCGTCTACTTTTACTCATGTATCAGACTCTTTACCAGTGACTCCAACTATAATGTGATACACAGCCACCAAATAGCATATAGATTTGTGAATGTAATCGTATTATTCTCATGGCTATATGCGTGAAACCGTTCAGCATGACCATAGAGGTATAAGACACTCACAAAAATAGCTATTTCTCATATATATATATACAAATACACATGAAGCAAAGTATACCTGGCATCTACTCCCACAGTAGCATACAACATGACAAGATGAGCATCTCTTTATAGTACTTGATGCAAAACACCAATCACATCTTGAACTTTTATTTGGTGCAGAAACATAAGGTCCTTGGCTTAATATAATTTCTCCTATAACAATCAACATAGCATATTGAACTATTGTCATTGCCAAAACATTATTGCATAAGAATTAGGTTATATTGAGCTCATTCAAGCAATCGATTTTAACAAAATCACCTGGAGAAAAGTCTCGAGTGGTGAAGAGGCAGCGACCTTTGTCTGGAAGTGTGGAAACTGATAAGCCATGGTCATGTAGCAGTTCTTCCATCTCAAAACCAAAACCTCAATTTCACCTTCACCTTCACCTACGAGAAAAAAAGGGAGATGATGAAATGGTGTGTGTTTGTTCTGCTGCATATATGTGCTCAACTAGGTTTATAGGAAAACAATAACATTTTAGGGTTTAACTCACCTTAGTTTGAACCCTGGTTGAAACAAAAATGACAAATGCATCAACTAGAAATAACTGAATAAGCAGAAACAAAATGAAATACAAAATCAGCAGAGTAAATCAAATGGAAACATAATGCCCGGAGCGATTAGAGTGACTTGAAGACGAATTTTGGAATTAGAGCGCCTTCTAGTTTTTTCTTTCATATTTTCATTTTGAACACCATAGTTTTATCTCTAACAATCTCTTTCAAAGTTTCATTAAAAAGTAAGAGGGAAAGAAAGTTGAAGGAAATTGAAAAAAATATATATTCCAAAGTTTTTTAAAAAAAGGAAATGAAAGGAAGAAGAGGAAGGTGGAACCGTGGAAGAAAATTTTTATTATAATTTTTCCTTTTAATTTTCCTTTTAAATTGGAAGAAAGCGGAGAAAAAGGAAGAAAATAATATTTAAAATGTTTATTTTCCTTTCTTTTCCTTCAAACTCCGGAACACGAAATGAAATCACATCTTTTCCTTTAATTTTCTTTCTCTTCTCTCCTAAACATCATTTCTTTTCTTTTCTTTCTGTTACTAAACTCGGGAACATATTGTTAACGTGTGCGCTTCCACTTAGACTACATGTAATGGTTTATGCCCATTAGGGGTATGAGGAAAGATCAAATACAAAACTGATTTTGCCTAAAAAAATGTGAGAAGTGACTTAAACCACATAAAAACCGGGTCAAACGAACTTCGTTTTAGCACATTCAAGCGGCGTTGGAACTGTCTCGTCGAGCTTTATCATCTTAGCTTCTAGTGTTTAACTTTTAGGGTTTAGTTTTAAAATTTAGTTTTAGCCTAATGTTTAACTTTTAGGGTTTAGTTTTTAGATTTTAGGTTTTTTTACGGGTGGGGGTGAGGGGTTTAGGTTTTTAGGGGTGGGTGGGTGGGGTTTAGGTTTTTTGGGTTGGGGGTGGAGGGTTTTAGGTTTTTGGGTGGTGGGTGAGTGGGGTTTAGGCTAAAATTTAGTTTAGCCTTAGGGTTTAGCTTTTAGGAGTTTTAGGGTTTAGCTTTATGATGTTAGGTTTTCTACGGGTGGGGGTATGAGGTTTAGGTTTTTAGGGGGTGGGTGGGGTTTAGGTTTTTGGAGGATGGGGGGATTTAGGTTTTTGGGTGGTGGGTGGGTGGGATTTAGGTTTTTAGAGGGTGGGGGTTTTAGGTTTTTAGGGTGTGGGTGGGGGGTTTAAGTTTTTGGGGTGATGTGAGGGCGGGGGTTTGATGACACGGTTCTAACGCCGCAAGAATGAGTTCAATCGGAGTTCGTTTGACCCAGTTTTGGTGTGTCTAAATATCATTTCTCACACTTGTTAGGCAAAATCCATTTTGTACGGGAACTTTCCCCTTAGGGGTATTATCTGCCAATGGATGTCATGTCACTAAAAGACATTATTATAAAAATGGGTGTAGTGGTTAATGCTACATATAATGTCCCACAATCATTACCCATCATTTAACTAATCATTTAATTAATCATTTATTTAAACATTTACTTATTAATAAAAGTAAATAATACAAAAAGTACACGAGCAAGAAACCAAAAATAAACTAGTCATCACGCGTCACCCTATGATTAAACCAACAATGCTCGATCAAATCCGTCGTAAGAGCATAATGCGCCTCTTTTTGACGTATGAAGTTGGAGTTCGTTATTCTTTCTTCCATGCTTATTCATTCATGTTCTGGTTCGACATATCCCGGGGAGTAATCCTGACAATAGGCTTTGTCATCATCCTTCAAAATCATATTATGTAATATGAGGCAAGCGTACATAACGTACGTCATTTTTTCCATTGACCCTAGCCGACACGGGTTGCTTACAAAATGCCAACGTTTCTTGAGAACTCCAAAAGGACGTTCGATACCTGTTCTTGATGATTCTTGAACCTTTTTTAAATAAGCTATCTTTTCGTCAATTGGGTCTCTAAACATTTTTATTATCATCGGGAGCTCCGAATATATACAATCACCCAAATAATATCCAAACGGGTAATAACTTCCATTAACAAAAAAAGATGCCTCGGGTGCATTACCGGCTACGCAATCCTCTATGATTGGCGATGCCTCAAGAACATTGATGTCGTTGTTTGATCTGGCGGAACCGAAATAAGCATTCCAAATCCAAAGGTCGTACGAAGCAACCGCTTGAAGAATCACCGACGGCCCTTTTTGGTCACCCTGTGTAAACTGTCAACGCCAAGCGTTTAGACAATTAGCCCATTGCTAATCGCGCTTGTAACCACCTTATCCACCTCCATTTCGCCCGTTGAAGTGCTATCGCTGCTTGACGATGAAGCGTAGGATTCCATTTTAGATAATTTGGTGTGTGTGGTTTGGGGGGAAATTAGAGTAGAGTGTGTTTTTGTGAGAGAATTTGGTGTATTTTTTATGTGTATTATATAATGTGTATGTTTATGTATTTAAATAAGTGGTAAAAAAATTAATATGGTCAAACTATCCGTTCACTTAGCCGTTGGAAGAGTTTTGCATTGATTTGAGTGGGGTGGAGGCGTTGTTTATAAAACCCCCAAACAAGAATTTGCCCAATAACGCCCCCACGTAATGGTGTGGGGGGCGTTATGGGCGTTTTTTATGGGGATAACACCCACTACATCAAGTCTTATAAAACTAGAAAATTGTTATTTAGATCACGCTTCGTGTGTAATTTTTGTTGTTATTGATGTTTGATTTTGTAAAAATGAGTTATCTTTGTCTTTTTACCAACACATGTTAAAAATTGGTGTCAAGTTCAGGGTTAGTTTTGTCATTTCACTATTTTGTTTTTGTTTTATCTTGGTTATAAGAAGATTTCATCTTCTTCATCGTTATCGACCTACCTTCCGACCTCCGCCCTCCTCTTGTTCGTTCACCAATCGCCATCATACAATTGCCGCCACAGGATAGACCTCCACTATAAACCACCACTGCAACCCACCTATTCTTTTGTTCACATTTATCTACCACCATAGGCACGACCACCATAGTCATCAACAAACCTCCTCCTTTTGAAAACCACAAACCATTAACCAACACTACCAGAGCAATTTTCATATCTAAAGGAAAGTCTACATCTAAAAGCCATAGTTTGGTTTGATTAGGGTTTAATGTTGGTGAGCATTGGTTTGCTTAGGGTAAATTTTCAGATGTAATAGTGGTTTGATGGTTTATGTTTAGCCGAGAGGATATGATGGTCTGATTAAAGGGAAGGAAACGATGACGATGCTTGGTGGTGGTCATTAGTGCTGGTGTGGTGCGATTGAGGTAGTGGTGGTAGCGGGGAGGATATGATGGTTTGATTGAGCGGAAGGAAACAATGATGACGCCTAGTAGTGATTGTGCGTGATGGTGTGGTGCGATTGAGGTGGTGGTGGTAGGTGTGGTGGCTGGTGGTGGACAAGTGCATCGGTAAAAAACAAAAACATGGTGGGAAAGGGAAACAAGGTCGGAAACAGTGACAATGGCGATAACATAGGCAACAAAATAGATTCGACACGTTAATTATATTTTTTATAAAAAAAACTTTAATTTTTTTTTAAACTTCAGGCCCCATCAGGCCCTGGGCGGTTGCCCACCTCGCCCCATACAAGGGCCGGCCTTGGGGTATGAATCTAAGTGTGGATTGAGATGGGATAATCAAGATGTTTGAGAGTCAAGTGTAAGTACCTGAGAGTTATCAGATTGAATTGCAAAGTGTAGTGTAGAATGAATATGAATCAGATTGGTTTTCAATCTTGCTAAATATTTTTATTTATAGGTAGAGCTTCTGGCCTGAGGTTTGACCTCAACACTCGCACCTTTTAGTTTAGGCTGCTTGCAGCATCTTGATTGTGTGGTGTAAAAGTGTGTTGCAATTTTGGTTTAAAGTCTTTCCTTTACTTTTATAACATTTCTTGTTAGTTCCAATGCGGCAATACATATATATCTGAGACTTTGCACCTGGATTGTTGTGTTAACTTGTGAACATGGATTTGTCATGTTATTGTGATGTTACTATAGCATTCTTGTCACTAAAATGCGTCTAATTTCTGGCTTCTTAATCGTGAGATTCTATGACCTAGGTTATCAATAATATTTTTTTGTTGTTTTACATTGTTGGTTATTCAATTTTTTCCTAGGCATTATGTTATGTATATTAATTTCATTTTGTAATTAATTTGTAATATCGATGATTTTAAGGGATTTTTTTTTATATTATTGATAAGTGGATTTTTTAATATTAAATGGGGGTAGATCGAATAGTAAAGTAGAAATGTTTCGAAAATGGCCCGAACCGGCCAGCCCAACCGAGGTCCGGAGCCTTCAGCGGTCAAATTCGGACAAAAAATGGGTGGTCGAACTTTTAAATTGAGAGGTCGGATCTGAACTTTATAAAATATTTATGACATCATCCGATCCTTAAATATGTTTCCACCAGTGAACCGGTAAGTAGAGTGGTATTTTATGTGAAAAGGGTTTAGGTGAAGAAGTTTTGACTGCTAAACTTCCATCTGCTGAAATCTGAGTCGTGGCCTTGTCATTAGTTGTGATGTGTTTTTCAACTTATGCCTTCTTTTCATTTTAAACAATCTTAGGAACCTCAATTTTCTCTACTTCCATGACCTCTCTGTCTTCTTTTATAAACTGAATGATGTCTTCAATAGTGTTTGGTTCAATGTTGCGTTTTGGAATTTGAATTTGGGTATACAACATTGTACCCATCAGATTTATACCCCAAACCGGTCTTAGTTTGATATGATCTATTTTCATTTTCAGTAAAAGCAAGCAACTTATCAAACCTTGTCTGTTGAACATTGTATCTTTCAGCATAGGATTGAGATATCAAAAGGTCATTCTTTGCTAAACTCAACATTTTCAAAAAATCATCAATTTGTGTTTCTAGATTTGTTTGCTCGTGTTTTAACGATGAAACTAATTTTACTAATTATTTTATCTTTTCCTTTTAAGATTGATTAATCCTTTTGAAATTAGAATTTAGAGTTTGAATTGTTTCAACTTCTTATAACAATTCCTAATTTTGGTTTTTGAAACATTAACTTTTGCAATACATTCTAGAGTTGCTTTTGTCAAGACCAAATCCTCCACTTCTTTTGAAAAAAAAAACCTAGTTGATTACCTTCATGTCCTCTGCAGACACTGCTTGGCCTAGATAGATATCATAGCTATTTGATAGTTGATATCCATTTCTTCAAGATCATCGGGATGGATGTATTTAAGTCTTCTTCATACAGCTAGATGAGCTTCCTTAGTCAGATGATACAAACCCAAAAGATAAATAAGATGAGCTTGAGCATGATGCAGGTGTTCCATGTGCTTAATGTGGTATCCGAGACTTGCATTTATAGATTCAGGATAGGTGGTCAGTGGAATTTGATTACTAACAATAGGTGATTGATAGTTTGGTTCTTTAACAAGAAGAGCAAGAGATCTAACTAGAGTTTATCAGCTCGCTAATCTTCTAGCTGTTTCTTGTTCTGCATCAATCTCCATCTGGTATGCATTAAGCATCCTATAGAGTTCCTCAAGGTTCATGCTCTTCAAGTTTTTAGTTCTTCTTATGGCCACAAATTATATGGTCCATGCTTTTGGTAGAGACCACATGAACTTTCTTACTACATCATTGTTGTCAAAGAGGATGTGTGCTTCTTGAATGCCATCCACTAACTCAACATATCGAAGATATGTAGCAGTCATGGTTTCACCAGGAAGGTAATTGAAGTTCTCAAATATTTGCTTGAGAACATATCTCTTGTTATATTTGAGTTCTTCATTTCCTTAATATCTTTACTTGAGAGTGTCCCAAAGTCATTTAGATGACTTGTAGTTTTTAAAGCGATTTATGGAGTCTGGGATACTAATTCTTAGAAACCATAAAGCCTTTGAGTCGGTCTCTGGTTTCATGTTGTCTTCTTCATAATACTTTGAGGGTTCTTTAGGTACCATTTTACATGTCTCACCAACAACATGCACCATTGGTGAAAATGGACCTTGCTTAACAGAAACCCAAAGTTTTCTGTCTTGAGTTCTAAGAAATCTTCTATGTATCATAACAAGCAGGTGAGAACATGGGAGGCTTAGTTTGAGTACCGTTCTCCGAATCATGTTTCGAGATAGCAAGTCCTGCAGCTGATACAATAATACTAGAACTAGCCATTTTGAAGATATAAAATGATCAAGTGTAAGATCTTTAATTTCAATAAAACAATAAGATTTATTGTAAAGAATCAAACAAACCAAGAGTCAAAACTCTAATACCAAATGTTGGATCTGGCTTAACAAGTTCCGATAAATCAAAATTGTTGGTCCCAAAACACTATCAAATCATGTAATTTGGTGAAGATTGGATCAAAATGACAAAATATGAAGAACAATGGATGAAAAAAATGAAGAACACATGATAAAAGGCAATTTGATCTATTTGAATTGCATCAGATTTTGGTTACATGGAAACCCTAATTCTAGCTCATACAAGCTTGCCTAATTGCCACTAACACTTTCTATATATAGCCTAATGACTTTGAACTAACGACAATTAGGGCCCTAGACTTAGACTCTAATATGACAATAGAAATAATACAAATAAACCCCCTAATGTTTAGTCTAATATATCTTTTGTCATAAAGATAAAATATATTTATACATTAAAATACTAAAAAGAAGAATAAATATTAAATATTTTTGTTGACACAAAATATATTTATAAATTCTTAAACTATGGCGTCTTTCATGTGTTCGGCGCCTTGTGTATCTTCGTGTCGAACGCGTCGTGTTAACTTTGACGTTGATGTTGGCGTTGACATTTATTGACTTTGACTGTGTTAATATATTAAACTAAACTTCATATCCAACAATACTCTACCATAGTCTACTATTATCAACGTCTTTTTTCGTGTTCAGCAGTCTAATATTATCAATACAATCAAAGTCAACATAAGTCAATGTCGACGTCAAAGTCAACACAAAGCGTTCGGGACAAAGATTAGAGACAAGACATTGAAGACATGTTAGACGACGTTGTTTAAGATTTAATAAATATATTTTGTGTCAAAAAAATCTATCTAATGATTATTTTTCTTTTAAGTATTTTATTGTATAAATATATTTTGTCTTTATTTATGACAAAATATATATTAGACTAAACATTAGGGGTTTATTGTATTATTTCTATTTGCATGTTAAGTCTAAGT
Organism: Tagetes erecta; assembly: GCA_030867185.1. Classification (NCBI taxonomy): domain Eukaryota; kingdom Viridiplantae; phylum Streptophyta; class Magnoliopsida; order Asterales; family Asteraceae; genus Tagetes; species Tagetes erecta. Next base: position 11,381,358 of record CM061496.1, on the reverse strand, counting down.
CAGTCCTAATTGTCATTAGTCCAAAGTCATTAGGCTATATATAGAAAGTTTCAGTGGCAACTGAGCAAGCTTGTATGAGCTAGAATGAGGTTTTCATGTAAACATCTTTTGCAATCAATATAAGATCAAATTTGGGTTTTTATTATTTTCTTAGAGTTTTCATCCATATTTATCATTTATCATATGTTATCACATTTGATCCAAATCTTCACCAAATTATATGATTCAAAACTGTTTGGGACCAACAACAATGATCACGAGTATTGATTGCCGTTCGAGCAAGTTTAATTGTCAAGTTCTCCTCTCATCCGCAACCAATTCGTCCAAAACACGTTGTTGGTATTCGAGCAAGACATTATTCCTTATGAACCACGGCTGATGTGTGATTTTCCTAGGGTGTTACAAAAACCCATTTTCGGACATATTGTGTCCTCGATGAGGTTTGCCTCACCATCCATTCGTGACTTCCACATGTGTAGGTTTAACAAATAAACGAAATCTAATAAATTTTTATTTTTGAACTTCTAGATTGATGGATAAGTGTTGCATTTAAATCATTTTTTATATATTAAAAAGGTTTTTGGTTCTCGTTATATTTAGTGTTCTTGCATGAACCACCTTTTAAATTTCGGGCCCCACATGAGACGGGTCTGGGTGGCCGCCTTCTTTGCTGCGGACAAGGGCCCGTCCAAAATTTGACCTAGTAGATATTAAAGAAAGGAGAAGGTCAATAAAACAAGAGATGTTAATTAATTAAAGATCTAACTAATCGTTACGCCTATATTGTAAATATGCAGTGACTGACGAGTAATCTAGCCAAAGGAATATCAAATATCTAAGAATTAGACCTAACACGATTCCAAATAAAAAACTTCAATCACAAATAAAAAAACTTCAATCATTTCAATTTGTTCGAAAAGAGAAAATAAGGTAATATCTATACCTACATAATAATCCGTATTACGATGAATCTCATTGACCAAGATCTGGTAATTGATAAAATAAGTAACTAGAAATACGCAGAAGTTCACGGAAAGACTTCTTTTTAAAAATTGTGCAATTAATTTCAAACTAGGTTTCTGTGCCTGGCCGCGCGTTGCGGCGGCCGGGTCTTGCGTATGTGACTTCGTCACACGCGTTGATAAAAAAATTCCATGTATCACACGTTACGGTGCGAAGTCATAATACGTAACATATTAAAAGAAGAGTATATAAAAAACGTAAATGCCAAAATTAAAATAAGTTAAAACCAGATGGTTAATGCCAGAATTGTCAAAGAAGAATAGTAGGGTCAAATTCTTAAACACGTAAAAGAAAATTTCATGTCTCATACATTACGGTGTAAAGTCGCATATTAAAAGACGGAGAAATATCCAAATTTAGATGTCAAAACTTGGAAGCAAAGTCGTGAATATGTCAAAGTAGAGTAACGGTTCAAAGTTATAAAGCGACAAGTCAAAGTCGATGGTCAAAAACGTATATATGTCAAAGTCAGGGGTAAAAACCGTAAATATATCAAAGTTAGGGGTGAAAACCGTAAATATATCAAAGTTAGGGGTCAAAACCGTAATTATATAAAAGTTTAAAATTAAAAAATACGTTGACGAATCGGTCGGTGACACGTGTCGGTGTCACCGACCTTCACATTTAGAATTATATAGAATATGTCGTATCTTGCTCAGACCAATAAATAGAGTTAAGGTTACAGTGGTGTAACGCCAATGGGTTTAGTAAATCTGGTTTACTTCGTCATCGATTGAATGGTTCACTTCATGTTCGATTAGCGGTGGTGGTTCACTGCGATTAGTGGTGGTGGTGCAGAGCTTCACTTCGTCGTCGATTAGCGATGGTGTAGAGCCTCACTTCGTCTTATTAGGGTTTACAGGAGCTTCACTACGACTGTGAATGTTTTGGGAGCCAAATATTCCCAAAATATTAGGGGAAAATGGTTCTCAAAAGAAACCCAGTCACAGATAACCTGGCCCAAAAGTATTAACCCATTAATTTGGTGCATATTTAGTGCGAGTCTAGGGAAACGCACATTTTTTAAAGAAACTAGTGCGATTGTGATATATGGTGCGAATTTTGTATGAGAATTAGTTAGTTTTTTGTAATTTGGTGCGGGTATAACCCACAACTGCACCAAAACATTTTTTTTCTTACGCACCATTTATTCATGTGTACTAGCGAAAGAAAATGATACCCAAGCAATCAACAAAAACAAAATATACACAAAAATATACAAATACCAGAATATTTGAATCCGCAAAAAATTCAATTATGTTACAAATTCGCAAGGGTTGTAGAGGTGAAAAAAAGTCCAATAAAATTCAGTGGTTTAGTAAAATTACATTAAAAGACATTTTATTAACATGTTACAATTTGATGATTTTCCACAATGCATACCAGTCTACCTAACTAGATATCATTTTCATGTACCTGATCAAATAGCAAAATACTGAAATGGACCATGTTTCTTGTTATGGATAATTTTGGGGGTCACCTCTTAAAACCCAAAACCCAAAATTGTCCATACTAGTGTTATTAAACCACAGAACAACACATACATATAATAAATTGATTGTCCTTTAATCATATAGAGTTAAAGTTTGCAATAGTTTTCAGCCATGTAAGTTGCCACAATGTTTCTACTCTTCTGCTGCCATAAGCAATGCATGTTAGGTTAAACATTAAAAGAGAGTTTAGTCATTCTAGTGTTTATGACACTAGGTTGCAAACAATTGGACAAACAACATTGCATGCCTGCAAATCTGCTTACCAAACTTATATATGTATACAACTACCAATACATAAATAATTTTTAGAAACCACATAAACATTTATACATATTGTTATAAGCGCCCCGCTTTCTCTGACTTGTTACATCTGATATCACTACGTACAAGTGTTTATGCGGTTCTGACAATTCTCTACTTGAATATGATTTTGTATTGAACACACCCACGATTCTCCTTATTAATCATCCATTGATGATTGCTTGTAGGAACCTTCTGCCCGTGCTTCTTCCAGTTTAGCAACAAGATCCTTCATGAAAGGACTGGCGGTTCCATGAGTAATGCGTAATACATCAACTGCTTGTGTAAATGATTTAATGGCTTCATTTGTGTTTCCAAGTAACCTGCAAATTTCCCAAATATTTCATTTATATATATTAGAGCTTGTTGTATAAATTAACAATATACCATGTTGCATATCCTGATTCTAGAAACCAAGCTGAGTTCAGCAAGTAACTTGTCTTTTTTTTTTAACAGGAATCTTTTTCATTATTTTTAGATCTTGAGTAAACTGCATAACTGTACATGTGATTTGGTCAGCAAGTAACTAGTTCTACAATGTTTCCTAAACTTGAGGGACTTTTTTTTTAAAAAAGGTTGTTAACGACCACCATTTAGGGGTATAAAAGCTAGCTGGCTGAAGAAGTTGTTTTTCAGTTCATACATTTCATTTGCAATTCGTCTTGTGTAATCATTCGATCGTTAAACCGCAATAAGAAACCTTATGATTTTTTTCTTAATTTCGACCTCTTTCATGTAATTGCTAGAATTGGTATCAGAGCCACATTTTAGGGCTCAATCAAACATGGCAGTTGTATAAGTGATATAGATGAAAATGAAGATCAAAATGAAGTTGAGGAAGTTCGAATTGGAGAACTTCGACATCAAGAATGAGTTGTTGGTAATTGAGACACTTGCCGGCGAAGCTAAGTAGTCAAATGGACTAACAAAGTGCAATAATACTGAGCCTTAGGGATTGTGTATTACGAAAAGCGCCAAAGGAAACCTTGGCCGTAGGGATTTGGTCAAAACTAGACCGGAGACACTGTATATAACCAAGTCGCTGGCAAATTGGTTGTATCTCAAGAGGAGGGTTTATAGTTTATACCTTTCAAATGGCACAAGGTAAGTCGTTGGAAGTACACACGGATGAACTCTAAAAGGACCCGTTATTTTAGTTAGTATGCGGCTAGTGCATACAAGTATACGCATACTTGTATGTGCCTATGTGGCCACATATGCAACCACATACACACACATACAAGATGTGTCCACATATGTGCTATAGAAGCAAGTCTGTAGGTGCCCGAGCTATAAGAGCTGCTCTAGGCATAAGCTCAATTTGGAATTCAATCTGTCTATGAGGATGGAGATCAGGTAATTCTTTAGGAAACACTTGGGGAGAGTCACGTACAACAAAAATATCTTTGATTTTCCTTTCATCAGACGACTTCCCGGGGACCATTGCAATAAAGTGACCATTGCAATAAAAGTTGTAGGACCCTTCCTCGACCACTTCTGGGTTTTCATGCAAGAAATAATTATAATGATTGCATTACTTATTTCACCTTGAACAGAAAGGATACCTCCCTCCACTAGAGACAGGAAGACGCACAACTTTTTTCTATACAAATAATTTCAGCACGATTTTGAGAAGTCAATCCATACCGACGACGACATCGAAGCTACCCAAAGAGATTGGCATGAGATTGGTAGAAAAGTTATGACCCAAGAGATCTAGTTTACATTCCTCTAAATTTGTTTAGCTTCAATCAACTTACCATTAGCAATTTCTACCAAATACTTATCAATATAACGTGGCGCTTATAGATAACCTTGTATATGTATGCGTTTATGTGTTCTAAGAAATGAATTGATGTTTCAAATCAACGTTTCTTGCTCAACAAACATTTAGTTAATGTCAGTGATTCACTTTAAAGGCAGTGATTATAACTTTAAAGTGGGGATTATTGAACGTTGAAGTCAAAATTTAGTTAAAAGTCAATGTCAGGTTAAAGTTCAGAGGTGTTCTTGCTATTACTAATAGTAGGAAGGAGTTATTGGCTAGTTCTACAAAGTTTCCTAAACTTGAGGGACTGATTTTGACCATTTGGAAATAAGATTGTTAACAAAGCATTACCAACCAGTTAGGGTATAGGGTTGTTTAGTTAGTTGATGAAGTTAGTTTTTCAATATGTTTCCATTTGCGGTTATTCTTGTTTTATCGTTAGATCGTTAATCCTCAAAACGAAACCTTCGGAATTCGTTCTTAAGTTCTTCAATTTTGTCTTCATTGATGTAATTTCTAAAAGAACCCCTTTATGAATCAAGTACTTACTTTCTCCAAGGGTCCCTAACCTTAAACTTAACAGCCCGGCTAACCCTTTGCAAAAGACTAGTTTACCCCTTCAAAACTTACGTTTTTGGTCCTCTAAATTTATTTGTATTTCACTTCATATTAATTTCTTAGAACACAAAAACACTTCATTTCTTAGAACACATAAACACTTACATATAAGGTTATTTATAAGCGCGCACACAAACCTACTCTACAAACATAGCTCCCTACACCCACTATCTAGGCGACCATGTAAACACCTTCCATGTCTCCCTCACAAATGTCTTCCTCCTCATGCTGCAACTGCAACCACATTCCTGCACTCCCTTACTTCAGAAAAGGATCTCAGAGTTGGATATACCTGGATCTCATATTTTTCCACAATTACTACACCTATTTCTTCTATGGATGTATAATAAATGTTCAAAGAGTGGCTTTAATTCATGTACCTAGAACTTGCATCCTAGAAGACGTTGTCCTTAATTTTCAAAAATAAGCATCTTATTTCCACAAGGAATTTTTCTATCAACAGATATATGTCCTTGATATACTGACAGAGTGTGGTTTACTAAGTACAAACCAGTCAAAAGCCCAAAGCTCACAACAGAAAAACCTCTTCCTAAGGATGGAAATCCTATGAAGGATCCAGCCGAGATGTTAAGATATCCAACACTAACTCAACCTTATATGTCCTTTATTCTGAAAATGGTCATTTTAAAGTAGGTGCATTTGCTACTAGGTTGTTTGTCCCCTTTCCTGAAGATTGACTTAAAGTAGGTAATCGAGTTTCCTGGGGAAGTTAGAAACAACAGAATGTAGGACTTGTCAAGTCAGAAAACCGAGACCAAACACATTTAGGTTTAATGCACCTAAATAGAGATTGTGTTGTGGAAAAAAAGTCGTCATTGCTTCCCTAATTTCATTTTCCATTTAGAGCTAAAAGCTTTAAGCTTAACTAAATCTGAAAAAAAAACATATTTGAATTAAAGTTACAGGTACACGAACCAGTTAAGCTTCCCACAAGTATAATATTGCCGGCCTCGGAGAGGGTGGATAGTAGGGTACACTCCTGCAAATAATTTGAACATTTGTGTTACAATTTACAATAATTGCATGACCCTTTAATATAAAGAAAAACATAAAAAAAATTATCCAGGCGGTTGATAAGCTTATTTACTTTCATAAACTGGGATGGTCAGTCTACAATATGTCAGTGCTTTCTTCCAATCTTGCATCTCCATTAGCATCTGAAAAAAATGAGATCAAAACTCTAATCACGATCCACAGAAACTCAGAATTTCATATATCTAACAGATACATATATAAAGTTATTGTATAGTTCCTGTGATAACTTGAGAAAAACTAAAATAATATTTTGTTCTACAGATTAGTGATAAAAAAATGAACAGATAGGTACAGGAACCCAATTCCAATTGATATCTACCTCCCATCCAAATTGACCTTAAATAGTCAAACTACTAAAAACTAATAATGTAATCATAAATTTGATAATAATAACTATTTAGAAAACAAGATAACCATAAACTCCTACATTTGGGAACTAAAACCCTAGCACTTTCCAGCAGAATCATGAGAAATTGAGAATATAGTGGAGATGAATTTTCAAGCCATCTACTTATACATAGATTGATTGAACCATGTTTCATCTGTAACAGATATATTACATATATATACATACACTGAAAGGAAATGTATTGAAAGGGTCGAGCATCCATAAGGTACTCTGATGCATAAAACCCCGTAAATTATTTCATTGCAAATAAAAGATAATTAAACCAGTGTCACTTTTGTAATCATACTCTTAAAAGAGTTTCCCTAGTTCGCATCAACTTGATAGAACTGGAATGATAAAGCTTCATTTGCAGCTTCTCAACCTTTAAGTACATGTCAAGGGCTTCATTGTTATCTGAAATCTAGTTAAGTGTTTTTCAAATAAAAGGTTATACACAGAAAACTAAATTAAGCATTTCCATAAATAATATTTGGATAATAAGTTTAGAGGATACACCCAGAGGAAAGAGCTACAGATGCCTTCTCTGACATATCTTTTTCTTCACCTGCAATTTTTAGTATTTCTTCCATGCCCCTTACAAGCCCACATTGATGACATCTAAACCCTTTAATCTCTGAAAAGAAGTAAATAAACAATATAAAAAAGTTATCAAAAGACACAGATTAGCATGCAAAATAGGTGAGTGATACCAGTATCACGAAGCAAAAAACCATCACATGTGTGATTCTTGCACCTATAACCTTCAAGAACTGCACTTTCTTTAATATCGTCATCCTGACCCTTAATTTTAAAGCAAGGATTGTGAAATGCAAATTAAAAATTAACGAAATTAATAGTTAAAATTCACAAAAATAGTATTTGGATCATAAGATGTACAAGTTTTATGCAGCGAGGGCAACTGCAAGTGAAGAAATACTGTTCTTTTAAAGCCTTTTGTCGAGTCATTGTACTTCCAGCTGTCTCTATGTAACTAATCAATACCTACAGTACAAAAGTAGGGCGTCTAATACGGACAAATACCAAAGTTGACCACAAAACAGTAACTAAAAAGCTTCTGTTTGCAGCATTAGATTGACTATAAAACTAGAAGAAATTCAGAAAGCATACCTCGCTACCTTTTGGTATTTGTTGTATAGCACGTATTGTTGCCATTCTTCCCTCAAATACCAGAACTGAATTCGGATAGCAACTATAATTAAATCACATCCATGCATAAGTCCATGTAATCACGAAGTCAAAGTGACCTATACAATTTATAAGAAATCTTACAGTAAACAGTCACCTGTGATTTATAATGGAAATTACAGGATACAGTCCGGTTCCTAATGGGATAAGCTCACTGTCACAGATTGTGTGTGCATTACATGCCAGCTGTATGTGATTAAAAATTGGGACCACATCCAACATACATATCAATTATATCTAACAAAGCTCCTTTAGCAAAGTTTCCAATGTAATAGAAAACTTATAACAAGTTGGGGATGTAGTATTATGTTGCATTAAAAACCAATGTAATAATGATTTAAGGTAGCAGATCCAAGGGCAAAAAAAAGTAGAAATTGATATGTAAACTAGATGTTTAGGTAGTCAAAGACTAATTTTGTAGCATCATACCCTGGAGAAATTTTCTGCAATCTCTCTGATATTTAGATCAGGCCACTGGAGTATTAAACTGACGAGATTGGCCATTTGTGCATACAACACTAACTGAGTCTCTCCAACCTCTGAGATATCTTAATGAAAAAATCGTTAAATACAACAACCAAACTCAAGAGCCATGGATTATGGAATAGGTTTATAATTGCTGACAATCTCCAACTATGGAATAAAATAAATAAGAGCTAACTACAGAAAAAAAAACTGTATGAACTTAAACACACTAAACTAGAGAAGAAAAACATGGAAGTATCTCTTGTAATTGTTACTAATATCCTATAAAGTTGGAAAAGTACATGATGAACTTTCCAATCAGCAAACAAACAAGCCTCAGGCAAATAATTCATTCATAAAAAGGAAGAGCAAATGAAAAGCAAGTCTACATCTTTATACGAAAATATGTTAAGAACTATTTATGAAAAAATCCTTCACAATGATACACCACTAATGCAAGGATACGAGATACCAAATTCTTCACCAGGCTGTAGTTGTCCATCACAGTAGTAGGAATAACCTGGCATTAATGCACGTGTTAGATATTGTCAATGAAATAATCAAACAAGCTTTCAAAGATACAGAACATGATCCAAAATTCCAAATATATATTTATGGCACTTCCTTCCTGTAAGAATGTATTTCACAACTAATTAGCGGAGTGCTATAGTATGACTATGAAAACCCAAACCATTAGATAATACAGAAAACCAAAGAGAGATTTTTACCTTTTCGTCCTGCAACTTTTTCCGAAGGTAAAGTTTAACCATCAAATGTATAGAAGGTGTAAGAGATCTTATTCTATTTTTCTCTAGCTGGGAAAGCAGCTGGCATTCAAGACGATGCAGCTTCCAATCGAATTTCTTAAATGAAAATAGTATAAGATTAAGGATGATCAAGAGCACATGTATATAGAAAGAAATAAAAAAACAATCACTTTTGGGTGTGGTGTGTCAATATCAAATCAAGACTAAGACTCGTTCGTCTACTTTTACTCATGTATCAGACTCTTTACCAGTGACTCCAACTATAATGTGATACACAGCCACCAAATAGCATATAGATTTGTGAATGTAATCGTATTATTCTCATGGCTATATGCGTGAAACCGTTCAGCATGACCATAGAGGTATAAGACACTCACAAAAATAGCTATTTCTCATATATATATACAAATACACATGAAGCAAAGTATACCTGGCATCTACTCCCACAGTAGCATACAACATGACAAGATGAGCATCTCTTTATAGTACTTGATGCAAAACACCAATCACATCTTGAACTTTTATTTGGTGCAGAAACATAAGGTCCTTGGCTTAATATAATTTCTCCTATAACAATCAACATAGCATATTGAACAATTGTCATTGCCAAAACATTATTGCATAAGAATTAGGTTATATTGAGCTCATTCAAGCAATCGATTTTAACAAAATCACCTGGAGAAAAGTCTCGAGTGGTGAAGAGGCAGCGACCTTTGTCTGGAAGTGTGGAAACTGATAAGCCATGGTCATGTAGCAGTTCTTCCATCTCAAAACCAAAACCTCAATTTCACCTTCACCTTCACCTACGAGAAAAAAAGGGAGATGATGAAATGGTGTGTGTTTGTTCTGCTGCATATATGTGCTCAACTAGGTTTATAGGAAAACAATAGCATTTTAGGGTTTAACTCACCTTAGTTTGAACCCTGGTTGAAACAAAAATGACAAATGCATCAACTAGAAATAACTGAATAAGCAGAAACAGAATGAAATACAAAATCAGCAGAGTAAATCAAATGGAAACATAATGCCCAGAGCGATTAGAGTGACTTGAAGACGAATTTTGGAATTAGAGCGCCTTCTAGTTTTTTCTTTCATATTTTCATTTTGAACACCATAGTTTTATCTCTAACAATCTCTTTCAAAGTTTCATTAAAAAGTAAGAGGGAAAGAAAGTTGAAGGAAATTGAAAAAAATATATATTCCAAAGTTTTTTTAAAAAAGGAAATGAAAGGAAGAAGAGGAAGGTGGAACCGTGGAAGAAAATTTTTATTATAATTTTTCCTATTAATTTTCCTTTTGAATTGGAAGAAAGCGGAGAAAAAGGAAGAAAATAATATTTAAAATGTTTATTTTCCTTTCTTTTCCTTCAAACTCCGGAACACGAAATGAAATCACATCTTTTCCTTTCATTTTCTTTCTCTTCTCTCCTAAACATCATTTCTTTTCTTACTTTTCTTTCTGTTACTAAACTCGGGAACATAGTGTTAACGTGTGCGCTTCCACTTAGACTACATGTAATGGTTTATGCCATTAGGGGTATGAGGAAAGATCAAATACAAAACTGATTTTGCCTAAAAAATGTGAGAAGTGACTTAAACCACATAAAAACCGGGTCAAACGAACTCCGTTTTAGCACATTCAAGCGGCGTTGGAACTGTCTCGTCGAGCTTTATCATCTTAGCTTCTAGTGTTTAACTTTTAGGGTTTAGTTTTAAAATTTAGTTTTAGCCTAATGTTTAACTTTTAGGGTTTAGTTTTTAGATTTTAGGTTTTTTTACGGGTGGGGGTGAGGGGTTTAGGTTTTTAGGGGTGGGTGGGTGGGGTTTAGGTTTTTGGGGTTGGGGGTGGAGGGTTTTAGGTTTTTGGGTGGTGGGTGAGTGGGGTTTAGGCTAAAATTTAGTTTAGCCTTAGGGTTTAGCTTTTAGGAGTTTTAGGGTTTAGCTGTATGATTTTAGGTTTTCTACGGGTGGGGGTAGGAGGTTTAGGTTTTTAGGGGGTGGGTGGGTGGGGTTTAGGTTTTTGGAGGGTGGGGGGATTTAGGTTTTTGGGTGGTGGGTGGGTGGGATTTAGGTTTTTAGAGGGTGGGGGTTTTAGGTTTTTGGGGGGTGGGTGGGGGGTTTAAGTTTTTGGGGTGGTGTGGGGGCGGGGGTTTGATAACACGGTTCTAACGCCGCAAGAGTGGATGTCATGTCACTAAAAGACATTATTATAAAAATGGGTGTAGTGGTTAATGCTACATATAATGTCCCACAATCATTACCCCATCATTTAACTAATCATTTAATTAATCATTTATTTAAACATTTACTTATTAATAAAAGTAAATAGTACAAAAAATACACGAGCAAGAAACCAAAAATAAACTAGTCATCACGCGTCACCCTACGATTAAACCAACAATGCTCGATCAAATCCGTCGTAAGAGCATACTGCGCCTCTTTTTGACGTATGAAGTTGGAGTTCGTTATTCTTTCTTCCATGCTTATTCATTCACGTTCTGGTTCGACATATCCCGGGGAGTAATCCTGACAATAGGCTTTGTCATCATCCTTCAAAATCATATTATGTAATATGAGGCAAGCGTACATAACGTACGTCATTTTTTCCTTTGACCCTAGCTGACACGGGTTGCTTACAAAATGCCAACGTTTCTTGAGAACTCCAAAAGGACGTTCGATACCTGTTCTTGATGATTCTTGAACCTTTTTTAAATAAGCTATCTTTTCGTCAATTGGGTCTCTAAACATTTTTATTATCATCGGGAGCTCCGAATATATACAATCACCCAAATAATATCCAAACGGGTAATAACTTCCATTAACAAAAAAAGATGCCTCGGGTGCATTACCGGCTACGCAATCCTCTATGATTGGCGATGCCTCAAGAACATTGATGTCGTTGTTTGATCCGGCGGAACCGAAATAAGCATTCCAAATCCAAAGGTCGTACGAAGCAACCGCTTGAAGAATCACCGACTGCCCTTTTTGGTCACCCTGTGTAAACTGTCAACGCCAAGCGTTTGGACAATTAGCCCATTGCTAATCGCGCTTGTAACCACCTTATCCACCTCCATTTCGCCCGTTGAAGTGCTATCGCTGCTTGACGATGAAGCGTAGGATTCCATTTTAGATAATTTGGTGTGTGTGGTTTGGGGGGAAATTAGAGTAGAGTGTGTTTTTGTGAGAGAATTTGGTGTATTTTTTATGTGATTTATATAATGTGTATGTTTATGTATTTAAATAAGTGGTAAAAAAAATTAATATGGTCAAACTATCCGTTCACTTAGCCGTTGGAAGAGTTTTGCATTGATTTGAGTGGGGTGGAGGCGTTGTTTATAAAACCCCCAAACAAGAATTTGCCCAATAACGCCCCCACGTAATGGTGTGGGGGGCGTTATGGGCGTTTTTTATGGGGATAACACCCACTACATCAAGTCTTATAAAACTAGAAAATTGTTATTTAGATCACGCTTCGTGTGTAATTTTTGTTGTTATTGATGTTTGATTTTGTAAAAATGGGTTATCTTTGTCTTTTTACCAACACATGTTAAAAATTGGTGTTAAGTTCAGGGTTAGTTTTGTCATTTCACTATTTTGTTTTTGTTTTATCTTGGTTATAAGAAGATTTCATCTTCTTCATCGTTATCGACCTACCTTCCGACCTCCGCCCTCCTCTTGTTCGTTCACCAATCACCATCATACAATTGCCGCCACAGGATAGACCTCCACTATAAACCACCACTGCACCCCACCTATTCTTTCATTCACCTTTATCTACCACCATAGGCACGACCACCATAGTCATCAACAAACCTCCTCCTTTTGAAAACCACAAACCATTAACCAACACTACCAGAGCAATTTTCATATCTAAAGGAAAGTCTACATCTAAAAGCCATAGTTTGGTTTGATTAGGGTTTAATGTTGGTGAGCATTGGTTTGCTTAGGGTAAATTTTCAGATGTAATAGTGGTTTGATGGTTTATGTTTAGCCGAGAGGATATGATGGTCTGATTAAAGGGAAGGAAACGATGACGATGCTTGGTGGTGGTCATTAGTGCTGGTGTGGTGCGATTGAGGTAGTGGTGGTAGCGGGGAGGATATGATGGTTTGATTGAGCGGAAGAAAACAATGATGACGCCTAGTAGTGATTGTGCGTGATGGTGTGGTGCGATTGAGGTGGTGGTGGTAGGTGTGGTGGCTGGTGGTGGATAAGTGCATCGGTAAAAAACAAAAACATGGTGGGAAAGGGAAACAAGGTCGGAAACAGTGACAATGGCGATAACATAGGCAACAAAATAGATTCGACACGTTAATTATATTTTTTATAAAAAAAACTTTAAATTTTTTTTAAACTTCAGGCCCCATCAGGCCCTGGGCGGTTGCCCACCTCGCCCCATACAAGGGCCGGCCTTGGGGTATGAATCTAAGTGTGGATTGAGATGGGATAATCAAGATGTTTGAGAGTCAAGTGTAAGTACCTGAGAGTTATCAGATTGAATTGCAAAGTGTAGTGTAGAATGAATATGAATCAGATTGGTTTTCAATCTTGCTAAGTATTTTTATTTATAGGTAGAGCTTCTGGCCTGAGGTTTGACCTCAACACTCGCACCTTTTAGTTTAGGCTGCTTGCAGCATCTTGATTGTGTGGTATAAAAGTGTGTTGCAATTTTGGTTTAAAGTCTTTCCTTTACTTTTATAACATTTCTTGTTAGTTCCAATGCGGCAATACATATATATCTGAGACTTTGCACCTGGATTTTTGTGTTAACTTGTGAACATGGATCTGTCATGTTATTGTGATGTTACTGTAGCATTCTTGTCACTAAAATGCGTCTAATTTCTGGCTTCTTAATCGTGAGATTCTATGACCTAGGTTATCAATAATATTTTTTTGTTGTTTTACATTGTTGGTTATTCAATTTTTCCTAGGCATTATGTTATGTATATTAATTTCATTTTGTAATTAATTTGTAATATCGATTATTTTAAGGGATTTTTTTTATATTATTGATAAGTGGATTTTTTAATATTAAATGGGGGTAGATCGAATAGTTGATGCGTGCAATATATATATAAAATAAATACCTAAAACACCTAGTTTTAAAATTTATAAAACCTAGACGAACTACTAAATCACACACAACCGGCAGTGGACCGGTCAGATGTAATATAGTGAAACGTAAGTCCGGGTGTCGACCCACAGACTCTATATATTACGCTAGTTAACTAACTAAGACTCAACTGACAAGACACGAACTTTAACTAGAAAGATTATTTGATGGGGGGGGGGGGGGTTATTGCTAAAAATAGTAACTTACTAAAAATGAAAACTTTTTAAATTTGAACTTACTAAAAATAGAAACCGACGAAATTAAAGCCAGACGTAAAACAGAAGAATGAAGACAAACCACCTAGGCTAGAATCATTGCCAACTTCAGTTATCACTCATGTTTGGTTTAATGTTTATGGAACCGAGATCTAAAAATATTCACTTAAATGCGACGCTAACTAGGACCCTCGACCCTTTTCGAGAAGAAACCTAAAGTATCACCATTAAGTTATTATCACACCAGTTACAAGATTAAATTTCTTCACAGCTACCTAATCTGATTATGCTTGATTGACTTAAATTAAAGGCCTATCTCACGATACGGACTCTAAAGCCATTTCAACCTAATTAATTAATTTAACAAGCAAAGTTGATAATTAATACTAAGACGAACTTTTCACAAATACCTAAACCTAGCAAATCATTCAACCACGACTTATTAATAATCTATCACCTCACGGTTATCTAGATTAGCTACACGCTTTTTACCCGTTTAACTAATAATATTAATCCTATGGTTTCACTGCAGGTTAACCATAAAAAACCACAACGTAAGTTAATGGCTAAAACGCACTCTATTACGTGACATAGACAATCACCAAGAACGCGTGGACTAATGATATCTATCAAACAAATATAAACATGTAATACGCATCAATCAACAATAAAGATTAAAACTTTAATCATGCATAACAATCCATAAGCAAAAATCAACCAACCACGAAATCCAACGTAACGTTAACAAATCATCACAACGCCTAGGTAGTTCTAAACGATTAGCCTACCATAATCAAAGTAGAAACAAAAACTGAAACATAAGCAGAGTTACCGTTCATCGAAAAAGAATAAAAATAATTCAGCAGCCTGTCTGCTAGCTTAAATTAATTCAGCTACCTGCTAGCCTGGTTAAATTAATTCATAAATTTGACGTGCCTGTGTGCTAGCTTCTTTTTCTTTCGAACGACAGACTTGTTTTTTTTTCTTCTCTCGTCCGTTTCTCTTTTTACGGCCAACTCCCCCTTTCTTTTCTTTTTCCTTTAGGGTTTTTATTGTAGTTAGATTTATTTCTCACATGGGCTTCTACACAAGAGTACCGGGCCCATTTGAATTAGACTTTCAAGGCATATGGCATTTAACTTCAAACATGCATTTTTTTCAATCATCCTTTACGTGAAGTTATCTGCAAACGAATTAAACATATAAATCAATTAGTTACTTAGCAGTTTAACATTGAGCTCTAGTTGGTCTCAAATTTAAATAAAACACATCATTTTTGCTCCTAGACTCCTATAATATATAAAATAATAATATGAACAAATTAGGAGTAAAACTCAATTAAAAGTAACCAAAAAGTGAGAGGAATATTAATATAAAATATATATAGTTTAGACCACATCAATAGTAAAGTAGAAATGTTTCGAAAATGGCCCGAACCGGCCAGCCCAACCGATGTCCGGAGCCTTCAGCGGTCAAATTCGGACAAAAAATGGGTGGTCGAACTTTTAAATTGAGAGGTCGGATCTGAACTTTATAAAATATTTATGACATCATCCGATCCTTAAATATGTTTCCACCAGTGAACCGGTAAGTAGAGTGGTGTTTTATGTGAAAAGGGTTTAGGTGAAGAAGTTTTGACTGCTAAACTTCCATCTGCTGAAATCTGAGTCGTGGCCTTGTCATTAGTTGTGATGTGTTTTTCAACTTATGCCTTCTTTTCATTTTAAACAATCTTAAGAACCTCAATTTTCTCTACTTCCATGACCTCTCTTTCTTCTTTTATAAACTGAATGATGTCTTCAATAGTGTTTGGTTCAATGTTGCGTTTTGGAATTTGAATTTGGGTATACAACATTGTACCCATCAGATTTATACCCCAAACCGGTCTTAGTTTGATATGATCTATTTTCATTTTCAGTAAAAGCAAGCAACTTATCAAACCTTGTCTGTTGAACATTGTATCTTTCAGCATAGGATTGAGATATCAAAAGGTCATTCTTTGCTAAACTCAACATTTTCAAAAAATCATCAATTTGTGTTTCTAGATTTGTTTGCTCGTGTTTTAACGATGAAACTAATTTTACTAATTATTTTACCTTTTCCTTTTAAGATTGATCAATCCTTTTGAAATCAGAATTTAGAGTTTGAATTGTTTCAACTTCTTATAACAATTCCTAATTTTGGTTTTTGAAACATTAACTTTTGCAATACATTCTAGAGTTGCTTTTGTCAAGACCAAATCCTCCACTTCTTTTGAAAAAATATCCTAGTTGATTACCTTCATGTCCTCTGCAGACACTACTTGGCCTAGATAGATATCATAGCTATTTGATAGTTGATATCCATTTCTTCAAGATCATCGGGATGGATGTATTTAAGTCTTCTTCATACAGCTAGATGAGCTTCCTTAGTCAGATGATACAAACCCAAAAGATAAATAAGATGAGCTTGAGCATGATGCAGGTGTTCCATGTGCTTAATGTGGTATCCGAGACTTGCATTTATAGATTCAGGATAGGTGGTCAGTGGAATTTGATTACTAACAATAGGTGATTGATAGCTTGGTTATTTAACAAGAAGAGCAAGAGATCTAACTAGAGTTTATCAGCTTGCTAATCTTCTAGCTGTTTCTTGTTCTGCATCAATCTCCATCTGGTATGCATTAAGCATCCTATAGAGTTCCTCAAGGTTCATGCTCTTCAAGTTTTTAGTTCTTCTTATGGCCACAAATTATATGGTCCATGCTTTTGGTAGAGACCACATGAACTTTGTTACTACATCATTGTTGTCAAAGAGGATGTGTGCTTCTTGAATGCCATCCACTAACTCAACATATCGAAGATATGTAGCAGGCATGGTTTCACCAGGAAGGTAATTGAAGTTCTCAAATATTTGCTTGAGAACATATCTCTTGTTATATTTGAGTTCTTCATTTCCTTAATATCTTTACTTGAGAGTGTCCCAAAGTCCTTTGGATGACTTGTAGTTTTTAAAGCGATTTATGGAGTCTGGGATACTAATTCTTAGAAACCCTAAAGCCTTTGAGTCGGTCTCTGGTTTCATGTTGTCTTCTTCATAATACTTTAAGGGTTCTTTAGGTACCACAAATTATATGGTCCATGCTTTTGGTAGAGACCACATTAACTTTCTTACTACATCATTGTTGTCAAAGAGGATGTGTGCTTCTTGAATGCCATCCACTAACTCAACATATCGAAGATATGTAGCAGTCATGGTTTCACCAGGAAGGTAATTGAAGTTCTCAAATATTTGCTTGAGAACATATCTCTTGTTATATTTGAGTTCTTCATTTCCTTAATATCTTTACTTGAGAGTGTCCCAAAGTCCTTTAGATGACTTGTAGTTTTTAAAGCGATTTATGGAGTCTGGGATACTAATTCTTAGAAACCATAAAGCCTTTGAGTCGGTCTCTGGTTTCATGTTGTCTTCTTCATAATACTTTGAGGGTTCTTTAGGTACCATTTTACATGTCTCACCAACAACATGCACCATTGGTGAAAATGGACCTTGCTTAACAGAAACCCAAAGTTTTCTGTCTTGAGTTCTAAGAAATCTTCTATGTATCATAACAAGCAGGTGAGAACATGGGAGGCTTAGTTTGAGTACCGTTCTCCGAATCATGTTTCGAGATAGCAAGTGCTGCAGCTGATACAATAATACTAGAACTAGCCATTTTGAAGATATAAAATGATCAAGTGTAAGATCTTTAATTTCAATAAAACAATAAGATTTATTGAAAAGAATCAAACAAACCAAGAGTCAAAACTCTGATACCAAATGTTGGATCTGGCTTAACAAGTTCCGATAAATCAAAATTGTTGGTCCCAAAACACTATCAAATCATGTAATTTGGTGAAGATTGGATCAAAATGACAAAATATGAAGAACAATGGATGAAAAAAATGAAGAACACATGATAAAAGGCAATTTGATCTATTTGAATTGCATCAGATTTTGGTTACATGGAAACCCTAATTCTAGCTCATACAAGCTTGCCTAATTGCCACTAACACTTTCTATATATAGCCTAATGACTTTGAACTAACGACAATTAGGGCCCTAGACTTAGACTCTAATATGACAATAGAAATAATACAAATAAACCCCCTAATGTTTAGTCTAATATATCTTTTGTCATAAAGATGAAATATATTTATACATTACAATACTAAAAAGAAGAACAAATATTAAATATTTTTGTTGACACAAAATATATTTATAAATTCTTAAACTATGGCGTCTTTCATGTCTTCGGCGCCTTGTGTATCTTCGTGTCGAACGCGTCGTGTTAACTTTGACGTTGATGTTGGAGTTGACATTTATTGACTTTGACTGTGTTAATATATTAAACTAAACTTCATATCCAACAATACTCTACCATAGTCTACTATTATCAACGTCTTTTTTCGTGTTCAGCAGTCTAATATTATCAATACAATCAAAGTCAACAAAAGTCAATGTCGACGTCAAAGTCAACACAAAGCGTTCGGGACAAAGATTAGAGACAAGACATTGAAGACATGTTAGACGACGTTGTTTAAGATTTAATAAATATATTTTGTGTCAAAAAATATATCTAATGATTATTTTTCTTTTAAGTATTTTATTGTATAAATATATTTTGTCATTATTTATGACAAAATATATATTAGACTAAACATTAGGGGTTTATTGTATTATTTCTATTTGCATGTTATGTCTAAGTCAGTCCTAATTGTCATTAGTCCAAAGTCATTAGGCTATATATAGAAAGTTTCAGTGGCAACTGAGCAAGCTTGTATGAGCTAGAATGAGGTTTTCATGTAAACATCTTTTGCAATCAATATAAGATCAAATTTGGGTTTTTATTATTTTTCTTAGAGTTTTCATCCATATTTATCATTTATCATATGTTATCACATTTGATCCAAATCTTCACCAAATTATATGATTCAAAACTGTTTGGGACCAACAACAATGATCACGAGTATTGTTTGCCGTTCGAGCAAGTTTAATTGTCAAGTTCTCCTCTCATCCGCAACCAATTCGTCCAAAACACGTTGTTGGTATTCGAGCAAGACATTATTCCCTATGAACCACGGCTGATGTGTGATTTTCCTAGGGTGTTACAAAAACCCATTTTCGGACATATTGTGTCCTCGATGAGGTTTGCCTCACCATCCATTCGTGACTTCCACATGTGTAGGTTTAACAAATAAACGAAATCTAATAAATTTTTATTTTTGAACTTCAAAATTGATGGATAAGGTTTGCATTTAAATCATTTTTTATATATTAAAAAGGTTTTTGGTTCTCGTTATATTTAGTGTTCTTGCATGAACCACCTTTTAAATTTCGGGCCCCACATGAGACGGGTCTGGGTGGCCGCCTTCTTTGCTGCGGACAAGGGTCCAAAATTGTAAATATGCAGTGACTGACGAGTAATCTAGCCAAAGGAATATCAAATATCTAAGAATTAGACCTAACACGATTCCAAATAAAAAACTTCAATCACAAATAAAAAAACTTCAATCATTTCAATTTGTTCGAAAAGAGAAAATAAGGTAATATCTATACCTACATAATAATCCGTATTACGATGAATCTCATTGACCAAGATCTGGTAATTGATAAAATAAGTAACTAGAAATACGCAGAAGTTCACGGAAAGACTTCTTTTTAAAAATTGTGCAATTAATTTCAAACTAGGTTTCTGTGCCGGGCCGCGCGTTGCGGCGGCTGGGTCTTGCGTATGTGACTTCGTCACACGCGTTGATAAAAAAATTCCATGTATCACACGTTACGGTGCGAAGTCATAATACGTAACATATTAAAAGAAGAGTATATAAAAAACGTAAATGCCAAAATTAAAATAAGTTAAAACCAGATGGTTAATGCCAGAATTGTCAAAGAAGAATAGTAGGGTCAAATTCGTAAACACGTAAAAGAAAATTTCATGTCTCATACATTACGATGTAAAGTCGCATATTAAAAGACAGAGAAATATCCAAACTTAGATGTCAAAACTTGGAAGCAAAGTCGTGAATATGTCAAAGTAGAGTAACGGTTCAAAGTTATAAAGCGACAAGTCAAAGTCGATGGTCAAAAACGTATATATGTCAAAGTCAGGGGTCAAAACCGTAAATATATCAAAGTTAGGGGTCAAAACCGTAATTATATAAAAGTTTAAAATTAAAAAATACGTTGACGAATCGATCGGTGACACGTGTCGGTGTCACCGACCTTCACATTTAGAATTATATAGAATATGTCGTATCTTGCTCAGACCAATAAATAGAGTTAAGGTTACAGTGGTGTAACGCCGATTAGCAGTGGTGGTTCACTGCGATTAGTGGTGGTGGTGCAGGAGCTTCACTACGACTGTGAATGTTTTGGGAGCCAAATATTCCCAAAATATTAGGGGAAAATGGTTCTCAAAAGAAACCCAGTCAATTAGATAACCTGGCCCAAAAGTATTAACCCATTAATTTGGTGCATATTTAGTGCGAGTCTAGGGAAATGCACATTTTTTAAAGAAACTAGTGCGATTGTGATATATGGTGCGAATTTTGTATGAGAATGAGTTAGTTTTTTGTAATTTGGTGCGGGTATAACCCACAACTGCACCAAAACATTTTTTTCTTACGCACCATTTATTCATGTGTACTAGCGAAAGAAAATGATACCCAAGCAATCAACAAAAACAAAGTATACACAAAAATATACAAATACCAGAATATTTGAATCCGCAAAAAATTCAATTATGTTACAAATTCGCAAGGGTTGTAGAGGTGAAAAAAAGTCCAATAAAATTCAGTGGTTTAGTAAAATTACATTAAAAGACATTTTATTAACATGTGACAATTTGATGATTTTCCACAATGCATACCAGTCTACCTAACTAGATATCATTTTCATGTACCTGATCAAATAGCAAAATACTGAAATGGACCATGTTTCTTGTTATGGATAATTTTGGGGGTCACCTCTTAAAACCCAAAACCCAAAATTGTCCAAACTAGTGTTATTAAACCACAGAACAACACATACATATAATAAATTGATTGTCCTTTAATCATATAGAGTTAAAGTTTGCAATAGTTTTCAGCCATGTAAGTTGCCACAATGTTTCTACTCTTCTGCTGCCATAAGCAATGCATGTTAGGTTAAACATTAAAAGAGAGTTTAGTCATTCTAGTGTTTATGACACTAGGTTGCAAACAATTGGACAAACAACATTGCATGCCTGCAAATCTGCTTACCAATCTTATATATGTATAGATGATAGGTTCAATTGGATCGTGAAAATCGCTCAATGATCAGAATAACATAAACACAAACACAGTTTAATCATTAACACAGTTCATACTAATAATTCTCTTTGTATATTGATGATCAAAGCAGTATTGTGATACAAGGTGCAGGAGAAAATAAATCACACACACAAGTTCTCTCTCTTACGTGAAATTGTGATCTAGCCTCTCTCCTCACTCTCTCTCACTACATGCTTTAAAGCAAACAAATACAAGTTTAAGGAATATAACAAAATAGACCCTAAACTATTTACAAACATATAAACAAATACAAAGTAAATCTTAACAAGGAAATAGCCCTAACAGTACTCCCCCTAAGATTTATCTTTGAATCTTCAGCAAAATCTTCTATCTTTTTCATCTTTGATCAGCATCAATCTTTTTCTACCAATCTTCCGGTTCATCTTTGACATTCAGCAGCTCTCTTCCTTTATACTCTTCTTGTTCCTTCAGAGCTTCTTCAATACAGGACTTGAACTTTTCAGCAATTTTAGCTTGTCTCGGCTTGGACTCATTTGTCAGAATTGGGCAGGCATTCATGCGTCTAAGTGAATCCAGATTTAAACCTGCAAAATCAATATTAGCATAAAATTCAAACGACAACTCTTTTCCTTTGACTTTCACCTCCAATGTACCCTTTCTACTGATCCTCATATATTCTATCTCTGGTATATCAACCCTCACGAGATTAGAATTGAGCAATGCTTTCCTCACACGAATTTTCTCCGAAGCAGCAGCAATCACTTCTATCATCACTGTGAACAACTTTCTATCAGCTTCAGCAAGTTTATCTTTACATTTTTCAATCTTGTAACTTCGCAAAAACTCGATATATGAAGGATGCAGCAGTTTCAACTCAAAGGTACTAAAAAGGGTAATCATGTCTTTGTCCCAATCTTCCAAGTTTCTGACCAGCTTCAACTCAAATGTTTCTTGATTGTAAAACACTCTAAGTATTGGCTTCGTCATTTGAGTTCCATCAATCACTTTCAGTCCATGATCTGTCACTTTGTCAAAGTATTCATCCGAAAATTCTTCTAAATACATATCTTCAGTCACAACCAATCGTTTCTTCTTTCTTTCTTTCTTCGCTTGTACATAAGCAGTGTCTTCTTGTTGGCCTCGGAAATCAAGATATTTTGGTGGTCTAGCAATCCCGGCATCAAGAAGCATTACACATTTATCACCACGCTCAGCATGCGTGTGATTTATCAACCTGAGTTTGTGCAGCTCCTTCAAATCTTGAACTTCCAACTTAAAAATGCTCGAGAAGTAATGGTATACATCACATAAACCATTTACTCTCTTAATCATGAAAGCATCAAACACTTCATCGTATTTCCATCCTATAATCTTCACCTTCTTATTCTTCTCTGGCACAATCATCGAGTCAAGCAACTCAGCAATAGATTGACCTTTACTCAACAGTGACCTCACCACGTCACCTGCTGTAGCTGACTTGTGCCATGATTCCCGAACATCCATTGGTATGTTATAAGCTTTAACTTCGCTTGGAAACATATCCATTAATTCATGTCGTTTCTTGTGAGCATCTTCAGGAAGAGCCATCACCGGAATCTCCTTCGGTCCAAGAACTTTGAATCTCTTTGTCAGTTCGTAATACTGAGGATTGTTGTAGTCCAAGTAAAACATACGATTGTACATTTTTTCAGTCTTCATAAAACTAACAACAATTTTCCTCAAAGACTCAGATTTCAACCTCTTCAAAGTCTTATATGGATAATTTCTTGAACTCAGCCAACTATGCATATCTGAAGCAGACATTTTATCTGGATCTTGGTGATACAGTTCAGTCGGAGGCAAATCTTCTATGTTTAGGCTTTCTTGCATTGGTGTCCATTCTCCCATCTCAATCACAAACTCTTTCTTATCAGCTTCGGTTTTGTCTTGGGCAATCACACATTTTTCATATTCTTCATTTATTTGGCTCACAGTCAACCCATTCAAAAATACAGGATTATACTTCATCCTTTCGAGATAAGCAAATCTTTGATCCAAATCATCCGGAATCTCTTCAACAACATTAGGTTCTGGCCTAGCTTCATCCTCAGATTCAGTAAAGTCTACGTCATCCAAATCATCCAATGCTTCAATCATAGGTGCATTGTCAGTTTGAACCGGCTCAAACTGACTAGCAACTTCAGATACAATTTCAGGCATATCCACAGCTTCAGATTGAATCGGCTCAATCTGAACTGTTTCTTCATAACCAACTTCTTTCTCACTATCTGTCGCTATAAATACTTCAGTTTCAGCTTCAGATACAACCTCAGTTTCATCAATTTTCTCAGTCTCAATTTCAGCTACAGATTGAATCGGCTCAATCTGCACTGTCTCATCAATCTTTGCCTTTTTAGAACTGTTTTCATCTCCAAAAATCTCAGGTATAGCATCTAATTTCCGTTTTCCCTCAGCTTTGTCCATATTCACAGTTTCAGCAACAACTTCATCGGGAATAACGATTGGAGATTCCACCATAATACCAGCATTAGTAGTACCTCGTCTTCTAGTCAAATAAACTTTAGGTACTTGTGATTCAGTCACTTCGACTACTTCATCTGAAAAATCTTTATCCGAAGTTGAATCAGATTTCTTCGGTTTAGATTCCTCCAGCCATTTTTCCAACATTTCCTTCTCATGATTCAATGTGTTGCACTCAGCCTTCAGTTCAGTATAATCATATTTCAGATTCTCATGCTCCTCCTTCAGTTTTTCATAATCGTCCTTCAATTTCACATGTTCATCAACAAGCTTGACATGATCCTCATCCAACTTTTTGAAGGTTTTCAAATTCTGATTATGAATATCCCAGAACTCATCAAGTCTTTTCTTTTTCCGTTCATTTGAAGCTTTCAACAAGTAATTAGCTTCTATCAGCTTTGCAACCATCTCCTCTAACTCAACAATCTTTTTCTCATTCTCTGTTTGATCAACACTTGGCACAAAATTTGGTGAAGACTCCAAACCTTGTCCAATGTTTTCAGCACTTTGGGATGATGTGGTGGGAATATCAACAGTAGTAGGATCAGCAACGCCAGCATCAGCTTCTTCAACTATCTGTGCAATAGTTTCAGCTTCGGCCATTGCCTCCTGAGCAATCTGAAGTACATCTATCTCTTCAGGCTCTACAATCACAGGTTTCGACTTCTTTCTTCTAACATACTGAATAGATATATCCTTTGAGATTTCAGCAACTTCTTCTTCACCAACAGAAGCAACCTTAACAGGTTCTTCTACAACAGGCTCTATGATTTCAACATTCTCTACATCTAAATCCATTGGTTCAGCCTTTTCAACAATCTCTGCCTCCTCTGAATTAGATTCAGATTCAGCACCATCATTTCCACCATCATCTTCACTATCATCTTGATCATCCTCTTCAGGTTCATTCTCATCCTCTGGATGACGAGCAAAATACTCATCATCATCTAATAAGTTATCAGGCACCTCATCCACTAGGTCATGTGGATCTACAATCTCACCATGAGATATATGATAATAAACACCTTCTACATCTTCTTCATTGTTGGCTATATCTCTCATATAGTCAAACAATTCCACATCAGGCACATTCCCGATACTCATCTTTCTGTAAGATAGATCGTTCATGTCCTCAGTGTATAACATGCCTCCAGCATAACCTTCAGATCTGATGATAGGATAGGCAATATTGATCATCAGTTGTAAGAATCGTGGGTACATAAGAAACTTAAACCTCTTGCCCTTCACCAAGTTGAACACAAAGCCATTCATGATCCATCTCGACATATTAAATGGCTTATTCTCCGCTATGGCAACAATTGGTGATGCAATGTCTGATGGAAAATTATCAAACCCTGCACTCCTCCTGGACATGCACTGTTGCACAACATAGCATAACAGCTTATACTTCTTTCCCAATTTTGCGCTATAAAACTGTGATTTTGGAAATATAGGTGGATGTCCCATATTAACAAAACATGATTTGCACTCGTCCATTGTCAACTCATCATTCATCCCAACCTCATCTTCATCTATTCTCAGGGCATTTCTGATAGCTTCTTCAGAAACTGTCAGTACCATCTCTCTGGTAATATTCCCTCTTACAACAGCAACACCATTCTCATCTCTAACAACCTCTGCTGTCCTCCAAAAACTCTTAATCAGCCTTGCATATATGACCGGTTTGGCACACATAGCATACACATATTTGGTCCTTTTGAGAAACTTGATCATATCTCTGTAACCTTCTGTTTCAGGGATAGATTCATCTAGAACTGCTACCAAATTGTGTTTAGGCTCAAACTTGAGATTCTCCATCTGTTAAAACACAAACAAACACAAATCAAGACAAATGTGTTAGATTCTTCATTAAAACATATCAAAATTTTCATAAGTGTTTGAATAAAAGTTAGAAAGCAAAACATTCACATAAACATTTTAAATTCTAAATTGTTCTAATAACCTGATTTTCATCATTTTAATCAAACAACATTGAATTTTAAAGATTATACTTCATGTTTTAATTTTAACAGTTAATCACTTAAGACACAATTTTGACATTTTTATGATGAAATTGTTTATCATGTTTTGGTTCAGTTTTAACAAGTATTGATCACTTTTAAACAGATGTTTCATCATTTTGATGTTTAACTTTTAGGAGCTTCAAAGTTCATCAATGGCGATTTTATCAGTTAAGAACATTTCGATTGATTCAGTTGATTTTAAGGTGTTTTGATACAAATGAGTGATTGAATGTTGATGATTGACAGATTTTAACCTTAAAACAACATTCGATTTAGGTTTTAACACACAAAATCAAAGTGTCGATTCAATGTCCAAAACACTGTTCATCATCGTTTTTCTTTTTAACGGTTGATTTGCAGGTCTATTTAGGTCAAAAACACTTAATCACTACCTTATCCAATCGATCAATCTTGTTATAGAGCAAAACGATTGAATATGATAACAGGCGATTTAGTACAGAGTGTTTGCTTGAAAGTGAATGTGTGAAATGATAAGTGTTTGTGAAGAGGCGGTTATTTATATCGTTAAAAATTTTAGGTCAAACTTGAGGTGCCGGGTCAACAAAAGGGACGGGTAAACAAAATAGGCCCAATAAGCCTTGCCGGGTCAAGTACTGTAGTGACGGGTCATGTACTGTAGTGACGGGTCAAGTACATAAGACAAGTCATAAACATGTGAAAAAAACACTTGACGGGTCAAACACTGTAGAGACGGGTAAGTCACTGTAGTGACGGGTAAAGGTTAGGAACAACTACACCTGATGCGTTTTATTCATCACCCGGCAGAATAGTTGTCTTCAAACATCACACGGCAACCTTTCTTCATTATCCGGCAACACAGTTGCTTTCCTTCTTCATCCGGCTTGCTTTCTTCATCACCCGGCAACACAGTGCCATACCTTTACACGGCAATAAGATTTCTCTTTTACCCGGCTGTATAGTAAACACTTGTCACCCGGCAGATATCTATGACTTCTTTACCTGGCTATATTTGACATGATCTTTGCCCGGATGTACAGTGGTCATAATATCTTCACCTTTTCCTCAATCACCCGGCATGTTATCAAACACACAACATTACCCGACTGAACAGTATGTTCATTACCCGGCTGTACAGTTGTATCTGATATCTTTGCCCGGCTATAACACTTGAGCAATTTCTTCACTTTTTCTCGTCTGTTGACTTTTTCAACAGCATTTATTGCACCTGCAAACATTCTCCGACATATTAATTAGACAAGATATCCTTAAAAAGAATGTTTGTCATATTAATTATCAAACAACATTAAACAAGACAATAACATTAATTTCAATTAAAATCATTTTTCTTTTTCTTTTTCAAAAATGTTTTTGCACAACCAATTTTTCTATATCCCGAAGCATTTTCTTAAAAACAATATACAAGACCTTGGGTTTGTTTTTAACACATCCAATACCTTTGCTTTTCATACCACATAATCTTGTTCATTCAAAACACACTTATTCAAAACAAAATATTTTTGGATTTTTGTAGATATTTTTCTTCAATTTTATTCTCCCCCTAAACTTGAAATTTCTTGAAATTTTTAAGTTTAACAAGGATGTCGATGTGTCAATAAAGATTCCATATGCCTGCACACACAAAGCACACACATTAAAATAAAGACATATGCAATGCAATGAATCAAAATATCGCAGTGAGATCATACCACACATTATCTGAACATGTTTTGCAAGTTTTGAATAGACATTTGACTTATGCTTGATTGAGTGATGATATGAAAACATACCAATTAGCTCGAGTTGACACACTTACTTTTTCAGTATCATGATGAGATTAAGGTTCGATTTGAATGACTTATGTGACCCACATGTATACATATGTCAACATAGTTCCTTATCAACCACTACCTGAATGCATATTGCACAAAATCTGGTCACTTACAGTCATACACAGTGTGGAATATGGGTTCTATTCGGATTTGGTCCACTTTGGGACTTCTTTTTAATTCCATCTTTGGGAATTTTTCATTTCCTATCGTTCCCCTTGGGAATCTTCTGAATTCCTTTTTGGAATTTTTGTTTGGTGTCGGTCCACATTTGGGACTCTTTTTGTTCCATCTTTGGGAATCTTTTGCTGCACCTTGAAGCTCAAAAGAGACTTCGTGTGAGACTTCAGGTCTGTGGGTACCACAACAAAGAAGCTCACGATGCGGTTCATCACACTGAATATACTGCATCGTTACCCGATCATGCACAACTATCATCACAAGCAAGGCATCAAAAGACATATATCTAGATATGTATAACAATGGAACTTAACACAAAGATCATTAAGTTTATGTTTGTCAACAATGAAACTTACTTTTTCAGTCTAATTGCCTGAGCCGTCTCGCACATCAATTAACATTCATCAGTCTTTATTAAAAATGATGTAACAAATAATGTCTAGTGTAACTATCATTTCTCACTTTGTGCAATATAGATTCTTATGACATGATATTTTCTTTTCTTTTTGCTTTTATATTTTTGTTTTTGTTTTTCTATTTCTTTTTCATGCAAGCACACAATGCAAAACATAAAATAAAAGACAAAGGAATCAATACTTGACATCAACTTATTATATTTTTGGCTTTTATATTTTTTTTTATTTTTGTTTTGTTTTCGAAAAATAGAATCAATCATGATTGATTAATCTAATGGATTGAATTAAAAATTCAAACCGTCCTGACAAAAATGATTTTGTGAAAAGATCTGCCAGTTGTTTGTCGGTATGAACTTTAATCAAAATTATTAAACCTTTTTCAGAGTTGTCTCTTAAAAAGTGATATCGAATTTCGATACACCCGGATGAACAGTTACCCGGCAACAAGAATAAACTTTGACACGGCAATAATCTTTGACTGGCTGAACAGTACTCGATCACACGACAGTTGTTAATCACCCGGCTACACAGTTGATGATTACCCGGCTGAATTTTGTTCTTCACCCGGCGTAACAGTGTATCACCCGGCACTACAGTGTTTGATCCGGCTGAACAGTAACACTTTTTCAAGTCAAATTCTTCACCCGTCAAGCACAAAATCCTTCACACGGCAATACAGGACCTAATTTGTTCTCCAATCTAAGTCCAAGGAAATTGTCTAAGTCAAATTAATCACCCGGCAAGTTAATCTTCAACCAAGTTCTAACTGTTCATCCTCTTCTTCGTGAGATTTTTCTGGGTTTTGTCTAAAACTTGTCCAATTTGTCCAAAATTCACACACAAGCTGTGAAACACTCTGATTAACAATCCCTTATATCAATCAATCTGAAACATGTCCAATTTTTGATGAATTTGTGAAAAATTCGATCGAACAGTGGTTTCTTAATTCCTCAGATCTGGTGATGATCTGATGGAATCTGCACAATTGTTGTGAATAAGGAGTGATTATGATGATAAATCACAACTATAAACACGAACAATTCATTCAGATCATTGTATTTGAGCAATTTTTGATGTGTTTTTGCTTAAGAACACCGAAGAACACGGTACCAATGCTCTGATACCAATTGATAGGTTCAATTGGATCGTGAAAATCGCTCAATGATCAGAATAACATAAACACAAACACAGTTTAATCATTAACACAGTTCATACTAATAATTCTCTTTGTATATTGATGATCAAAGCAGTATTGTGATACAAGGTGCAGGAGAAAATAAATCACACACACAAGTTCTCTCTCTTACGTGAAATTGTGATCTAGCATCTCTCCTCACTCTCTCTCACTACATGCTTTAAAGCAAACAAATACAAGTTTAAGGAATATAACAAAATAGACCCTAAACTATTTACAAACATATAAACAAATACAAAGTAAATCTTAACAAGGAAATAGCCCTAACAATAGAACTACCAATACATAAATAATTTTTAGAAACCACATAAAATTTATACATATTGTTATAAGCGCCCCGCTTTCTCTGACTTGTTACATCTGATATCACTACGTACAAGTGTTCATGCGGTTCTGACAATTCTCTACTTGAATATGATTTTGTATTGAACACACCCACGATTCTCTTTATTAATCATCCATTGATGATTGCTTGTAGGAACCTTCTGCCCGTGCTTCTTCCAGTTTAGCAACAAGATCCTTCATGAAAGGACTGGCGGTTCCATGAGTAATGCGTAATACATCAACTGCTTGTGTAAATGATTTAATGGCTTCATTTGTGTTTCCAAGTAACCTGCAAATTTCCCAAATATTTCATTTATATATATTAGAGCTTGTTGTATAAATTAACAATATACCATGTTGCATATCCTGATTCTAGAAACCAAGCTGAGTTCAGCAAGTAACTTGTCTTTTTTTTAACAGGAATCTTTTTCATTATTTTTAGATCTTGAGTAAACTGCATAAATGTACATGTGATTTGGTCAGCAAGTAACTAGTTCTACAATGTTTCCTAAACTTGAGGGACTTTTTTTTTAAAAAAAGGTTGTTAACGACCACCATTTAGGGGTATAAAAGCTAGCTGGCTGAAGAAGTTGTTTTTCAATTCATACATTTCATTTGCAATTCGTCTTGTGTAATCATTCGATCGTTAAACCGCAATAAGAAACCTTATGATTTTTTTCTTAATTTCGACCTCTTTCATATAATTGCTAGAATTGGTATCAGAGCCACATTTTAGGGCTCAATCAAACATGGCAGTTGTATAAGTGATATAGATGAAAATGAAGATCAAAATGAAGTTGAGGAAGTTCGAATTGGAGAACTTCGACATCAAGAATGAGTTGTTGGTAATTGAGACACTTGCCGACGAAGCTAAGTAGTCAAATGGACTAACAAAGTGCAATAATACTAAGCCTTAGGGATTGTGTATTACGAAAAGCGTCAAAGGAAACCTTGGCCGTAGGGATTTGGTCAAAACTAGACCGGAGACACTGTATATAACCAAGTCGCTGGCAAATTGGTTGTATCTCAAGAGGAGGGTTTATAGTTTATACCTTTCAAATGGCACAAGGTAAGTCGTTGGAAGTACACACGGATGAACTCTATAAGGACCCGTTATTGTAGTTAGTATGCGGCTAGTGCATACAAGTATACGCATACTTGTATGTGCCTATGTGGCCACATACTCAACCACATACACACACATACAAGATGTGTCCACATATGTGCTATAGAAGCAAGTCTGTAGGTGCCCGAGCTATAAGAGCTGCTCTAGGCATAAGCTCAATTTGGAATTCAATCTGTCTATGAGGATGGAGATCAGGTAATTCTTTAGGAAACACTTGGGGAGAATCACGTACAACAAAAATATCTTTGATTTTCCTTTCATCAGACGACTTCCCGGTGACCATTGCAATAAAAGTTGTACGACCCTTCCTCGACCACTTCTGGGTTTTCATGCAAGAAATAATTATAATGATTGCATTACTTATTTCACCTTGAACAGAAAGGATACCTCCCTCCACTAGAGACAGGAAGACGCACAACTTTTTTCTATACAAATAATTTCAGCACGATTTTGAGAAGTCAATCCATACCGACGACGACATCGAAGCTACCCAAAGAGATTGGCATAAGATTGGTAGAAAAGTTATGACCCAAGAGATCTAGTTTACATTCCTCTAAATTTGTTTAGCTTCAATCAACTTACCATTAGCAATTTCTACCAAATACTTATCAATATAAGGTGGCGCTTATAGATAACCTTGTATATGTATGCGTTTATGTGTTCTAAGAAATGAATAGATGTTTCAAATCAACGTTTCTTGCTCAACAAACATTTAGTTAATGTCAGTGCTTCACTTTAAAGGCAGTGATTATAACTTTAAAGTGGGGATTATTGAACGTTGAAGTCAAAATTTAGTTAAAAGTCAATGTCAGGTTAAAGTTCAGAGGTGTTCTTGCTATTACTAATAGTAGGAAGGAGTTATTGGCTAGTTCTACAAAGTTTCCTAAACTTGAGGGACTGATTTTGACCATTTGGAAATAAGATTGTTAACAGAGCATTACCAACCAGTTAGGGTATAGGGTTGTTTAGTTAGTTGATAAAGTTAGTTTTTCAATATGTTTCCATTTGCGGTTCTTCTTGTTTTATCGTTAGATCGTTAATCCTCAAAACGAAACCTTCGGAATTCGTTCTTAATTTCTTCAATTTTTTCTTCATTGATGTAATTTCTAAAAGAACCCCTTTATGAATCAAGTACTTACTTTCTCCAAGGGTCCCTAACCTTAAACTTAACAGCCCGGCTAACCCTTTGCAAAAGACTAGTTTACCCCTTCAAAACTTACACTTTTGGTCCTCTAAATTTATTTGTATTTCACTTCATATTAATTTCTTAGAACACAAAAACACTTAATTTCTTAGAACACATAAACACTTACATATAAGGTTATTTATAAGCGCGCACACAAACCTACTCTACAAACATAGCTCCCTACACCCACTATCTAGGCGACCATGTAAACACCTTCCATGTCTCCCTCACAAATGTCTTCCTCCTCATGCTGCAACTGCAACCACATTCCTCCACTCCCTTACTTCAGAAAAGGATCTCAGAGTTGGATATACCTAGATCTCATAATTTTCCACAATTACTACACCTATTTCTTCTATGGATGTATAATAGATGTTCAAAGAGTGGCTTTAATTCATATACCTAGAACTTGCATCCTAGAAGACGTTGTCCTTAATTTTCAAAAATAAGCATCTTATTTCCACAAGGAATTTTTCTATCAACAGATATATGTCCTTGATATACTGACAGAGTGTGGTTTACTAAGTACAAACCAGTCAAAAGCCCAAAGCTCACAACAGAAAAACCTCTTCCTAAGGATGGAAATCCTATGAAGGATCCAGCCGAGATGTTAAGATATCGAACACTAACTCAACCTTATATGTCCTTTATTCTGAAAATGGTCATTTTAAAGTAGGCGCATTTGCTACTAGGTTGTTTGTCCCCTTTCCTGAAGATTGACTTAAAGCAGGTAATCGAGTTTCCTAGGGAAGTTAGAAACAACAGAATGTAGGACTTGTCAAGTCAGAAAACCGAGACCAAACACATTTAGGTTTAATGCACCTAAATAGAGATTGTGTTGTGGAAACAAAGTCGTCATTGCTTCCCTAATTTCATTTTCCATTTAGAGCTAAAAGCTTTAAGCTTAACTAAATCTGAAAAAAAAAACATATTTGAATTAAAGTTACAGGTACACGAACCAGTTAAGCTTCCCACAAGTATAATATTGCAGGCCTCGGAGAGGGTGGATAGTAGGGTACACTCCTGCAAATAATTTGAACATTTGTGTTACAATTTACAAAAATTGCATGACCCTTTAATATAAAGAAAAACATAAAAAAAATTATCCAGACGGTTGATAAGCTTATTTACTTTCATAAACTGGGATGGTCAGTCTACAATATGTCAGTGCTTTCTTCCAATCTTGCATCTCCATTAGCATCTGAAAAAAATGAGATCAAAACTCTAATCACGATCCACAGAAACTCAGAATTTCATATATCTAACAGATACATATATAAAGTTATTGTATAGTTCCTGTGATAACTTGAGAAAAACTAAAATAATATTTTGTTCTACAGATTAGTGATAAAAAAATGAACAAATAGGTACAGGAACCCAATTCCAATTGATATCTACCTCCCATCCAAATTGACCTCAAATAGTCAAACAACTAAAAACTAATAATGTAATCATAAATTTGATAATAATAACTATTTAGAAAACAAGATAACCATAAACTCCTACATTTGGGAACTAAAACCCTAGCACTTTCCAGCAGAATCATGAGAAATTGAGAATATAATAGAGATGAATTTTCAAGCCATCTACTTATACATAGATTGATTGAACCATGTTTCATCTGTAACAGATATATTACATATATATACATACACTGAAAGGAAATGTATTGAAAGGGTCGAGCATCCATAAGGTACTCTGATGCATAAAACCCCGTAAATTATTTCATTGCAAATAAAAGATAATTAAACCAGTGTCACTTTTGTAAACATACTCTTAAAAGAGTTTCCCTAGTTCGCATCAACTTGATAGAACTGGAATGATAAAGCTTCATTTGCAGCTTCTCAACCTTTAAGTACATGTCAAGGGCTTCATTGCTATCTGAAATCTAGTTAAGTGTTTTTCAAATAAAAGGTTATACACAGAAAACTAAATTAAGCATTTCCATAAATAATATTTGGATAATAAGTTTAGAGGATACACCCAGAGGAAAGAGCTACAGATGCCTTCTCTGACATATCTTTTTCTTCACCTGCAATTTTTAGTATTTCTTCCATGCCCCTTACAAGCCCACATTGATGACATCTAAACCCTTTAATCTCTGAAAAGAAGTAAATAAACAATATAAAAAAGTTATCAAAAGACACAGATTAGCATGCAAAATAGGTGAGTGATACCAGTATCACGAAGCAAAAAACCATCACATGTGTGATTCTTGCACCTATAACCTTCAAGAACTGCACTTTCTTTAATATCGTCATCCTGACCCTTAATTTTAAAGCAAGGATTGTAAAATGCAAATTAAAAATTAACGAAATTAATAGTTAAAATTCACAAAAATAGTATTTGGATCATAAGATGTACAAATTTTATGCAGCGAGGGCAACTGCAAGTGAAGAAATACTGTTCTTTTAAAGCCTTTTGTCGAGTCATTGTACTTCCAGCTGTCTCTATGTAACTAATCAATACCTACGGTACAAAAGTAGGGCGTCTAATACGGACAAATACCAAAGTTGACCACAAAACAGTAACTAAAAAGCTTCTGTTTGCAGCATTAGATTGATTATAAAACTAGAAGAAATTCAGAAAGCATACCTCGCTACCTTTTGGTATTTGTTGTATAACACGTATTGTTGCCATTCTTCCCTCAAATACCAGAACTGAATTCGGATAGCAACTATAATTAAATCACATCCATGCATAAGTCCATGTAATTACGAAGTCAAAGTGACCTATACAATTTATAAGAAATCATACAGTAAACGGTCACCTGTGATTTATAATGGAAATTACAGGATACAGTCCGGTTCCTAATGGGATAAGCTCACTGTCACAGATTGTGTGTGCATTGCATGCCAGCTGTATGTGATTAAAAATTGGGACCACATCCGAACAAAACATACATATCAATTATATCTAACAAAGCTCCTTTAGCAAAGTTTCCAATGTAATAGAAAACTTATAACAAGTTGGGGATGTAGTATTATGTTGCATTAAAAACCAATGTAATAATGATTTAAGGTAGCAGATCGAAGGGCAAAAAAAGTAGAAATTGATATGTAAACTAGATGTTTAGGTAGTCAAAGACTAATTTTGTAGCATCATACACTGGAGAAATTTTCTGCAATCTCTCTGATATTTAGATCAGGCCACTGGAGTATTATACTGACGAGATTTGCCATTTGTGCATACAACACTAACTGAGTCTCTCCAACCTCTGAGATATCTTAATGAAAAAATCGTTAAATACAACAACCAAACTCAAGAGCCATGGATTATGGAATAGGTTTATAATTGCTGACAATCTCCAACTATGGAATAAAATAAATAAGAGCTAAACTACAGAAAAAAAAACTGTATGAACTTAAACACACTAAACTAGAGAAGAAAAACATGGAAGTATCTCTTGTAATTGTTACTAATATCCTATAAAGTTGGAAAAGTACATGATGAACTTTCCAATCAGCAAACAAACAAGCCTCAGGCAAATAATTCATTCATAAAAAGGAAGAGCAAATGAAAAGCAAGTCTACATCTTGATACGAAAATATGTTAAGAACTATTTATAAAAAAAATCCTTCACAATGATACACCACTAATGCAAGGACACAAGATACCAAATTCTTCACCAGGCTATAGTTGTCCATCACAGTAGTAGGAATAACCTGGCATTAATGCACGTGTTAGATATTGTCAATGAAACAATCAAACAAGCATTCAAAGATACAGAACATGATCCAAAATTCCAAATATATATTTATGGCACTTCCTTCCTGTAAGAATGTATTTCACAACTAATTAGCGCAGTGCTATAGTATCACTGTGAAAACCAAAGAGAGATTTTTACCTTTTCGTCCTGCAACTTTTTCCGAAGGTAAAGTTTAACCATCAAATGTTTAGAAGGTGTAAGAGATCTTATTCTATTTTTCTCTAGCTGGGAAAGCAGCTGGCATTCAAGACGATGCAGCTTCCAATCGAATTTCTTAAATGAAATAGTATAAGATTAAGGATGATCAAGAGCACATATATATAGAAAGAAATATAAAAAACAATCACTTTTGGGTGTGGTGTGTCAATATCAAATCACGACTAAGACTCGTTCGTCTACTTTTACTCATGTATCAGACTCTTTACCAGTGACTCCAACTATAATGTGATACACAGCCACCAAATAGCATATAGATTTGTGAATGTAATCGTATTATTCTCATGGCTATATGCGTGAAACCGTTCAGCATGACCATAGAGGTATAAGACACTCACAAAAATAGCTATTTCTCATATATATATACAAATACACATGAAGCAAAGTATACCTGGCATCTACTCCCACAGTAGCATACAACATGACAAGATGAGCATCTCTTTATTGTACTTGATGCAAAACACCAATCACATCTTGAACTTTTATTTGGTGCAGAAACATAAGGTCCTTGGCTTAATATAATTTCTGCTATAACAATCAACATAGCATATTGAACTATTGTCATTGCCAAAACATTATTGCATAAGAATTAGGTTATATTGAGCTCATTCAAGCAATCGATTTTAACAAAATCACCAGGAGAAAAGTCTCGAGTGGTGAAGAGGCAGCGACCTTTGTCTGGAAGTGTGGAAACTGATAAGCCATGGTCATGTAGCAGTTCTTCCATCTCAAAACCAAAACCTCAATTTCACCTTCACCTTCACCTACGAGAAAAAAAGGGAGATGATGAAATGGTGTGTGTTTGTTCTGCTGCATATATGTGCTCAACTAGGTTTATAGGAAAACAATAGCATTTTAGGGTTTAACTCACCTTAGTTTGAACCCTGGTTGAAACAAAAATGACAAATGCATCAACTAGAAATAACTGAATAAGCAGAAACAGAATGAAATACAAAATCAGCAGAGTAAATCAAATGGAAACATAATGCCCGGAGCGATTAGAGTGACTTGAAGACGAATTTTGGAATTAGAGCGCCTTCTAGTTTTTTCTTTCATATTTTCATTTTGAACACCATAGTTTTATCTCTAACAATCTCTTTCAAAGTTTCATTAAAAAGTAAGAGGGAAAGAAAGTTGAAGGAAATTGAAAAAAATATATATTCCAAAGTTTCTTTAAAAAAGGAAATGAAAGGAAGAAGAGGAAGGTGGAACCGTGGAAGAAAATTTTTATTATAATTTTTCCTATTAATTTTCCTTTTAAATTGGAAGAAAGCGGAGAAAAAGGAAGAAAATAATATTTAAAATGTTTATTTTCCTTTCTTTTCCTTCAAACTCCGGAACACGAAATGAAATCACATCTTTTCCTTTCATTTTCTTTCTCTTCTCTCCTAAACATCATTTCTTTTCTTTTCTTTCTGTTACTAAACTCGGGAACATAGTGTTAACGTGTGCGCTTCCACTTAGACTACATGTAATGGTTTATGCCCATTAGGGGTATGAGGAAAGATCAAATACAAAACTGATTTTGCCTAAAAAATGTGAGAAGTGACTTAAACCACACAAAAACCGGGTCAAACGAACTCCGTTTTAGCACATTCAAGCGGCGTTGGAACTGTCTCGTCGAGCTTTATCATCTTAGCTTCTAGTGTTTAACTTTTAGGGTTTAGTTTTAAAATTTAGTTTTAGCCTAATGTTTAACTTTTAGGGTTTAGTTTTTAGATTTTAGGTTTTTTTACGGGTGGGGATGAGGGGTTTAGGTTTTTAGGGGTGGGTGGGTGGGGTTTAGGTTTTTGGGGTTGGGGTGGAGGGTTTTAGGTTTTTGGGTGGTGGGTGAGTGGGGTTTAGGCTAAAATTTACTTTAGCCTTACGGTTTAGCTTTTAGGATATTTAGGGTTTAGCTTTATGATTTTAGGTTTTCTACGGGTGGGGGTAGGAGGTTTAGGTTTTTAGGGGTGGGTGGGTGGGGTTTAGGTTTTTGGAGGGTGGGGGGATTTAGGTTTTTGGGTGGTGGGTGGGTGGGATTTAGGTTTTTAGAGGGTGGGAGTTTTAGGTTTTTGGGGGGTGGGTGGGGGGTTTAAGTTTTTGGGGTGGTGTGGGGGCGAGGGTTTGATGACACGGTTCTAACGCCGCAAGAATGAGTTCAATCGGAGTTCGTTTGACCCAGTTTTGGTGTGTCTAAATATCATTTCTCACACTTGTTAGGCAAAATCCATTTTGTACGGGAACTTTCCCCTTAGGGGTATTATGTGCCAAGTGGATGTCATGTCACTAAAAGACATTATTATAAAAATGGGTGTAGTGGTTAATGCTACATATAATGTCCCACAATCATTACCCCATCATTTAACTAATCATTTAATTAATCATTTATTTAAACATTTACTTATTAATAAAAGTAAATAATACAAAAAATACACGAGCAAGAAACCAAAAATAAACTAGTCATCACACGTCACCCTACGATTAAACCAACAATGCTTGATCAAATCCGTCGTAAGAGCATACTGCGCCTCTTTTTGACGTATGAAGTTGGAGTTCGTTATTCTTTCTTCCATGCTTATTCATTCACGTTCTGGTTCGACATATCCCGGGGAGTAATCCTGACAATAGGCTTTGTCATCATCCTTCAAAATCATATTATGTAATATGAGGCAAGCGTACATAACATACGTCATTTTTTCCTTTGACCCTAGCCGACACGGGTTGCTTACAAAATGCCAACGTTTCTTGAGAACTCCAAAAGGACGTTCGATACCTGTTCTTGATGATTCTTGAACCTTTTTTAAATAAGCTATCTTTTCGTCAATTGGGTCTCTAAACATTTTTATTATCATCGGGAGCTCCGAATATATACAATCACCCAAATAATATCCAAACGGGTAATAACTTCCATTAACAAAAAAAGATGCCTCGGGTGCATTACCGGCTACGCAATCCTCTATGATTGGCGATGCCTCAAGAACATTGATGTCGTTGTTTGATCCGGCGGAACCGAAATAAGCATTCCAAATCCAAAGGTCGTACGAAGCAACCGCTTGAAGAATCATCGACGGCCCTTTTTGGTCACCCTGTGTAAACTGTCAACGCCAAGCGTTTGGACAATTAGCCCATTGCTAATCGCGCTTGTAACCACCTTATCCACCTCCATTTCGCCCGTTGAAGTGCTATCGCTGCTTGACGATGAAGCGTAGGATTCCATTTTAGATAATTTGGTGTGTGTGGTTTGGGGGGAAATTAGAGTAGAGTGTGTTTTTGTGAGAGAATTTGGTGTATTTTTTATGTGTATTTATATAATGTGTATGTTTATGTATTTAAATAAGTGGTAAAAAAATTAATATGGTCAAACTATCCGTTCACTTAGCCGTTGGAAGAGTTTTGCATTGATTTGAGTGGGGTGGAGGCGTTGTTTATAAAACCCCCAAACAAGAATTTGCCCAATAACGCCCCCACGTAATGGTGTGGGGGGCGTTATGGGCGTTTTTTATGGGGATAACACCCACTACATCAAGTCTTATAAAACTAGAAAATTGTTATTTAGATCACGCTTCGTGTGTAATTTTTGTTGTTATTGATGTTTGATTTTGTAAAAATGGGTTATCTTTGTCTTTTTACCAACACATGTTAAAAATTGGTGTTAAGTTCAGGGTTAGTTTTGTCATTTCACTATTTTGTTTTTGTTTTATCTTGGTTATAAGAAGATTTCATCTTCTTCATCGTTATCGACCTACCTTCCGACCTCCGCCCTCCTCTTGTTCGTTCACCAATCGCCATCATACAATTGCCGCCACAGGATAGACCTCCACTATAAACCACCACTGCACCCCACCTATTCTTTCGTTCACCTTTATCTACCACCATAGGCACGACCACCATAGTCATCAACAAACCTCCTCCTTTTGAAAACCACAAACCATTAACCAACACTACCAGAGCAATTTTCATATCTAAAGGAAAGTCTACATCTAAAAGCCATAGTTTGGTTTGATTAGGGTTTAATGTTGGTGAGCATTGGTTTGCTTAGGGTAAATTTTCAGATGTAATAGTGGTTTGATGGTTTATGTTTAGCCGAGAGGATATGATGGTCTGATTAAAGGGAAGGAAACGATGACGATGCTTGGTGGTGGTCATTAGTGCTGGTGTGGTGCGATTGAGGTAGTGGTGGTAGCGGGGAGGATATGATGGTTTGATTGAGCGGAAGGAAACAATGATGACGCCTAGTAGTGATTGTGCGTGATGGTGTGGTGCGATTGAGGTGGTGGTGGTAGGTGTGGTGGCTGGTGCTGGACAAGTGCATCGGTAAAAAACAAAAACATGGTTGGAAAGGGAAACAAGGTCGGAAACAGTGACAATGGCGATAACATAGGCAACAAAATAGATTCGACACGTTAATTATATTTTTTATAAAAAAAACTTTAAATTTTTTTTAAACTTCAGGCCACATCAGGCCCTGGGCGGTTGCCTACCTCGCCCCATACAAGGGCCGGCCTTGGGGTATGAATCTAAGTGTGGATTGAGATGGGATAATCAAGATGTTTGAGAGTCAAGTGTAAGTACCTGAGAGTTATCAGATTGAATTGCAAAGTGTAGTGTAGAATGAATATGAATCAGATTGGTTTTCAATCTTGCTAAGTATTTTTATTTATAGGTAGAGCTTCTGGCCTGAGGTTTGACCTCAACACTCGCACCTTTTAGTTTAGGCTGCTTGCAGCATCTTGATTGTGTGGTGTAAAAGTGTGTTGCAATTTTGGTTTAAAGTCTTTCCTTTACTTTTATAACATTTCTTGTTAGTTCCAATGCGGCAATACATATATATCTAAGACTTTGCACCTGGATTGTTGTGTTAACTTGTGAACATGGATCTGTCATGTTATTGTGATGTTACTGTAGCATTCTTGTCACTAAAATGCGTCTAATTTCTGGCTTCTTAATCGTGAGATTCTATGACCTAGGTTATCAATAATATTTTTTTGTTGTTTTACATTGTTGGTTATTCAATTTTTTCCTAGGCATTATGTTATGTATATTAATTTCATTTTGTAATTAATTTGTAATATCGATGATTTTAAGGGATTTTTTTTATATTATTGATAAGTGGATTTTTTAATATTAAATGGGGGTAGATCGAATAGTAAAGTAGAAATGTTTCGA
The DNA here is from genome assembly GCA_030867185.1 of Tagetes erecta. Lineage (NCBI taxonomy): Eukaryota > Viridiplantae > Streptophyta > Magnoliopsida > Asterales > Asteraceae > Tagetes > Tagetes erecta. The sequence continues at coordinate 11,339,800 of CM061496.1, read as the reverse complement.
AAATGGCCCGAACCGGCCAGCCCAACCGAGGTCCGGAGCCTTCAGCGGTCAAATTCGGACAAAAAATGGGTGCTCGAAGTTTGATATGATCTATTTTCATTTTCAGTAAAAGCAAGCAACTTATCAAACCTTGTCTGTTGAACATTGTATCTTTCAGCATAGGATTGAGATATCAAAAGGTCATTCTTTGCTAAACTCAACATTTTCAAAAAATCATCAATTTGTGTTTCTAGATTTGTTTGCTCGTGTTTTAACGATGAAACTAATTTTACTAATTATTTTATCTTTTCCTTTTAAGATTGATCAATCCTTTTGAAATCAGAATTTAGAGTTTGAATTGTTTCAACTTCTTATAACAATTCCTAATTTTGGTTTTTGAAACATCAACTTTTGCAATACATTCTAGAGTTGCTTTTGTCAAGACCAAATCCTCCACTTCTTTTGAAAAAATATCCTAGTTGATTACCTTCATGTCCTCTGCAGACACTGCTTGGCCTAGATAGATATCATAGCTATTTGATAGTTGATATCCATTTCTTCAAGATCATCGGGATGGATGTATTTAAGTCTTCTTCATACAGCTAGATGAGCTTCCTTAGTCAGATGATACAAACCCAAAAGATAAATAAGATGAGCTTGAGCATGATGCAGGTGTTCCATGTGCTTAATGTGGTATCCGAGACTTGCATTTATAGATTCAGGATAGGTGGTCAGTTGGAATTTGATTACTAACAATAGGTGATTGATAGCTTGGTTCTTTAACAAGAAGAGCAAGAGATCTAACTAGAGTTTATCAGCTCGCTAATCTTCTAGCTGTTTCTTGTTCTGCATCAATCTCCATCTGGTATTCATTAAGCATCCTATAGAGTTCCTCAAGGTTCATGCTCTTCAAGTTTTTAGTTCTTCTTATGGCCACAAATTATATGGTCCATGCTTTTGGTAGAGACCACATGAACTTTCTTACTACATCATTGTTGTCAAAGAGGATGTGTGCTTCTTGAATGCCATCCACTAACTCAACATATCGAAGATATGTAGCAGTCATGGTTTCACCAGGAAGGTAATTGAAGTTCTCAAATATTTGCTTGAGAACATATCTCTTGTTATATTTGAGTTCTTCATTTCCTTAATATCTTTACTTGAGAGTGTCCCAAAGTCCTTTGGATGACTTGTAGTTTTTAAAGCGATTTATGGAGTCTGGGATACTAATTCTTAGAAACCATAAAGCCTTTGAGTCGGTCTCTGGTTTCATGTTGTCTACTTCATAATACTTTAAGGGTTCTTTAGGTACCACAAATTATATGGTCCATGCTTTTGGTAGAGACCACATGAACTTTCTTACTACATCATTGTTGTCAAAGAGGATGTGTGCTTCTTGAATGCCATCCACTAACTCAACATATCGAAGATATGTAGCAGTCATGGTTTCACCAGGAAGGTAATTGAAGTTCTCAAATATTTGCTTGAGAACATATCTCTTGTTATATTTGAGTTCTTCATTTCCTTAATATCTTTACTTGAGAGTGTCCCAAAGTCCTTTAGATGACTTGTAGTTTTTAAAGCGATTTATGGAGTCTGGGATACTAATTCTTAGAAACCATAAAGCCTTTGAGTCTGTCTCTGGTTTCATGTTGTCTTCTTCATAATACTTTGTGGGTTCTTTAGGTACCATTTTACATGTCTCACCAACAACATGCACCATTGGTGAAAATGGACCTTGCTTAACAGAAACCCAAAGTTTTCTGTCTTGATTTCTAAGAAATCTTCTATGTATCATAACAAGCAGGTGAGAACATGGGAGGCTTAGTTTGAGTACCGTTCTCCGAATCATGTTTCGAGATAGCAAGTGCTGCAGCTGATACAATAATACTAGAACTAGCCATTTTGAAGATATAAAATGATCAAGTGTAAGATCTTTAATTTCAATAAAACAATAAGATTTATTGAAAAGAATCAAACAAACCAAGAGTCAAAACTCTGATACCAAATGTTGGATCTGGCTTAACAAGTTCCGATAAATCAAAATTGTTGGTCCCAAAACACTATCAAATCATGTAATTTGGTGAAGATTGGATCAAAATGACAAAATATGAAGAACAATGGATGAAAAAAATGAAGAACACATGATAAAAGGCAATTTGATCTATTTGAATTGCATCAGATTTTGGTTACATGGAAACCCTAATTCTAGCTCATACAAGCTTGCCTAATTGCCACTAACACTTTCTATATATAGCCTAATGACTTTGAACTAACGACAATTAGGGCCCTAGACTTAGACTCTAATATGACAATAGAAATAATACAAATAAACCCCCTAATGTTTAGTCTAATATATCTTTTGTCATAAAGATAAAATATATTTATACATTAAAATACTAAAAAGAAGAATAAATATTAAATATTTTTGTTGACACAAAATATATTTATAAATTCTTAAACTATGGCGTCTTTCATGTCTTCGGCGCCTTGTGTATCTTCGTGTCGAACGCGTCGTGTTAACTTTGACGTTGATGTTGGCGTTGACATTTATTGACTTTGACTGTGTTAATATATTAAACTAAACTTCATATCCAACAATATCTACCATAGTCTACTATTATCAACGTCTTTTTTCGTGTTCAGCAGTCTAATATTATCAATACAATCAAAGTCAACAAAAGTCAATGTCGACGTCAAAGTCAACACAAAGCGTTCGGGACAAAGATTAGAGACAAGACATTGAAGACATGTTAGACGACGTTGTTTAAGATTTAATAAATATATTTTGTGTCAAAAAAATATATCTAATGATTATTTTTCTTTTAAGTATTTTATTGTATAAATATATTTTGTCATTATTTATGACAAAATATATATTAGACTAAACATTAGGGGTTTTTTGTATTATTTCTATTTGCATGTTAAGTCTAAGTCAGTCCTAATTGTCATTAGTCCAAAGTCATTAGGCTATATATAGAAAGTTTCAGTGGCAACTGAGCAAGCTTGTATGAGCTAGAATGAGGTCTTCATGTAAACATCTTTTGCAATCAATATAAGATCAAATTTGGGTTTTTATTATTTTTCTTAGAGTTTTCATCCATATTTATCATTTATCATATGTTATCACATTTGATCCAAATCTTCACCAAATTATATGTTTCAAAACTGTTTGGGACCAACAACAATGATCACGAGTATTGGTTGCCGTTCGAGCAAATTTAATTGTCAAGTTCTCCTCTCATCCGCAACCAATTCGTCCAAAACACGTTGTTGGTATTCGAGCAAGACATTATTCCTTATGAACCACGGCTGATGTGTGATTTTCCTAGGGTGTTACAAAAACCCATTTTCGGACTTATTGTGTCCTCGATGAGGTTTGCCTCACCATCCATTCGTGACTTCCACATGTGTAGGTTTAACAAATAAACGAAATCTAATAAATTTTTATTTTTGAACTTCAAGATTGATGGATAAGTGTTGCATTTAAATCATTTTTTATATATTAAAAAGGTTTTTGGTTCTCGTTATATTTAGTGTTCTTGCATGAACCACCTTTTAAATTTCGGGCCCCACATGAGACGGGTCTGGGTGGCCGCCTTCTTTGCTGCGGACAAGGGTCCGTCCAAAATTTGACCTAGTGGATATTAAAGAAAGGAGAAGGTCAATAAAACAAGAGATGTTAATTAATTAAAGATCTAACTAATCGTTACGCCTATATTGTAAATATGCAGTGACTGACGAGTAATCTAGCCAAAGGAATATCAAATATCTAAGAATTAGACCTAACACGATTCCAAATAAAAAACTTCAATCACAAATAAAAAAACTTCAATCATTTCAATTTGTTCGAAAAGAGAAAATAAGGTAATATCTATACCTACATAATAATCCGTATTACGATGAATCTCATTGACCAAGATCTGGTAATTGATAAAATAAGTAACTAGAAATAGGCAGAAGTTCACGGAAAGACTTCTTTTTAAAAATTGTGCAATTAATTTCAAACTAGGTTTCTGTGCCGGGACGCGCGTTGCGGCGGCCGGGTCTTGCGTATGTGACTTCGTCACACGCGTTGATAAAAAAATTCCATGTATCACACGTTACGGTGCGAAGTCATAATACGTAACATATTAAAAGAAGAGTATATAAAAAACGTAAATGCCAAAATTAAAATAAGTTAAAACCAGATGGTTAATGCCAGAATTGTCAAAGAAGAATAGTAGGGTCAAATTCGTAAACACGTAAAAGAAAATTTCATGTCTCATACATTACGATGTAAAGTCGCATATTAAAAGACGGAGAAATATCCAAACTTAGATGTCAAAACTTGGAAGCAAAGTCTTGAATATGTCAAAGTAGAGTAACGGTTCAAAGTTATAAAGCGACAAGTCAAAGTCGATGGTCAAAAACGTATATATGTCAAAGTCAGGGGTCAAAACCGTAAATATATCAATGTTAGGGGTCAAAACCGTAATTATATAAAAGTTTAAAATTAAAAAATACGTTGACGAATCGGTCGGTGACACGTGTCGGTGTCACCGACCTTCACATTTAGAATTATATAGAATATGTCGTATCTTGCTCAGACCAATAAATAGAGTTAGGGTTACAGTGGTGTAACGCCAATGGGTTTAGTAAATCTGGTTTACTTCGTCATCGATTGAATGGTTCACTTCATGTTCGATTAGCGGTGGTGGTTCACTGCGATTAGTGGTGGTGGTGCAGAGCTTCACTTCGTCGTCGATTAGCGATGGTTCTCAAAAGAAACCCAGTCAATTAGATAACCTGGCCCAAAAGTATTAACCCATTAATTTGGTGCATATTTAGTGCGAGTCTAGGGAAACGCACATTTTTTAAAGAAACTAGTGCGATTGTGATATATGGTGCGAATTTTGTATGAGAATTAGTTAGTTTTTTGTAATTTGGTGCGGGTATAACCCACAACTGCACCAAAACATTTTTTTCTTACGCACCATTTATTCATGTGTACTAGCGAAAGAAAATGATACCCAAGCAATCAACAAAAACAAAGTATACACAAAAATATACAAATACCAGAATATTTGAATCCGCAAAAAATTCAATTATGTTACAAATTCGCAAGGGTTGTAGAGGTGAAAAAAAGTCCAATAAAATTCAGTGGTTTAGTAAAATTACATTAAAAGACATTTTATTAACATGTTACAATTTGATGATTTTCCACAATGCATACCAGTCTACCTAACTAGATATCATTTTCATGTACCTGATCAAATAGCAAAATACTGAAATGGACCATGTTTCTTGTTATGGATAATTTTGGGGGTCACCTCTTAAAACCTAAAACCCAAAATTGTCCATACTAGTGTTATTAAACCACAGAACAACACATACATATAATAAATTGATTGTCCTTTAATCATATAGAGTTAAAGTTTGCAATAGTTTTCAGCCATGTAAGTTGCCACAATGTTTCTACTCTTCTGCTGCCATAAGCAATGCATGTTAGGTTAAACATTAAAAGAGAGTTTAGTCATTCTAGTGTTTATGACACTAGGTTGCAAACAATTGGACAAACAACATTGCATGCCTGCAAATCTGCTTACCAAACTTATATATGTATACAACTACCAATACATAAATAATTTTTAGAAACCACATAAACATTTATACATATTGTTATAAGCGCCCCGCTTTCTCTGACTTGTTACATCTGATATCACTACGTACAAGTGTTTATGCGGTTCTGACAATTCTCTACTTGAATATGATTTTGTATTGAACACACCCACGATTCTCCTTATTAATCATCCATTGATGATTGCTTGTAGGAACCTTCTGCCCGTGCTTCTTCCAGTTTAGCAACAAGATCCTTCATGAAAGGACTGGCGGTTCCATGAGTAATGCGTAATACATCAACTGCTTGTGTAAATGATTTAATGGCTTCATTTGTGTTTCCAAGTAACCTGCAAATTTCCCAAATATTTCATTTATATATATTAGAGCTTGTTGTATAAATTAACAATATACCATGTTGCATATCCTAATTCTAGAAACCAAGCTGAGTTCAGCAAGTAACTTGTCTTTTTTTTAACAGGAATCTTTTTCATTATTTTTAGATCTTGAGTAAACTGCATAAATGTACATGTGATTTGGTCAGCAAGTAACTAGTTCTACAATGTTTCCTAAACTTAAGGGACTTTTTTTTTAAAAAAAGGTTGTTAACGACCACCATTTAGGGGTATAAAAGCTAGCTGGCTGAAGAAGTGGTTTTTCAATTCATACATTTCATTTGCAATTCGTCTTGTGTAATCATTCGATCGTTAAACCGCAATAAGAAACCTTATGATTTTTTTCTTAATTTCGACCTCTTTCATGTAATTGCTAGAATTGGTATCAGAGCCACATTTTAGGGCTCAATCAAACATGGCAGTTGTATAAGTGATATAGATGAAAATGAAGATCAAAATGAAGTTGAGGAAGTTCGAATTGGAGAACTTCGACATCAAGAATGAGTTGTTGGTAATTGAGACACTTGCCGGCGAAGCTAAGTAGTCAAATGGACTAACAAAGTGCAATAATACTGAGCCTTAGGGATTGTGTATTACGAAAAGCGTCAAAGGAAACCTTGGCCGTAGGGATTTGGTCAAAACTAGACCGGAGACACTGTATATAACCAAGTCGCTGGCAAATTGGTTGTATCTCAAGAGGAGGGTTTATAGTTTATACCTTTCAAATGGCACAAGGTAAGTCGTTGGAAGTACACACGGATGAACTCTATATGGACCCGTTATTGTAGTTAGTATGCGGCTAGTGCATACAAGTATACGCATACTTGTATGTGCCTATGTGGCCACATACTCAACCACATACACACACATACAAGATGTGTCCACATATGTGCTATAGAAGCAAGTCTGTAGGTGCCCGAGCTATAAGAGCTGCTCTAGGCATAAGCTCAATTTGGAATTCAATCTATCTATGAGGATGGAGATCAGGTAATTCTTTAGGAAACACTTGGGGAGAGTCACGTACAACAAAAATATCTTTGATTTTCCTTTCATCAGACGACTTCCCGGTGACCATTGCAATAAAGTGACCATTGCAATAAAAGTTGTACGACCCTTCCTCGACCACTTCTGGGTTTTCATGCAAGAAATAATTATAATGATTGCATTACTTATTTCACCTTGAACAGAAAGGATACCTCCCTCCACTAGAGACAGGAAGACGCACAACTTTTTTCTATACAAATAATTTCAGCACGATTTTGAGAAGTCAATCCATACCGACGGCGACATCGAAGCTATCCAAAGAGATTGGCATGAGATTGGTAGAAAAGTTATGACCCAAGAGATCTAGTTTACATTCCTCTAAATTTGTTTAGCTTCAATCAACTTACCATTAGCAATTTCTACCAAATACTTATCAATATAAGGTGGCGCTTATAGATAACCTTGTATATGTATGCGTTTATGTGTTCTAAGAAATGAATAGATGTTTCAAATCAACGTTTCTTGCTCAACAAACATTTAGTTAATGTCAGTGATTCACTTTAAAGGCAGTGATTATAACTTTAAAGTGGGGATTATTGAACATTGAAGTCAAAATTTAGTTAAAAGTCAATGTCAGGTTTAAGTTCAGAGGTGTTTTTGCTATTACTAATAGTAGGAAGGAGTTATTGGCTAGTTAAACAAAGTTTCCTAAACTTGAGGGACTGATTTTGACCATTTGGAAATAAGATTGTTAACAGAGCATTACCAACCAGTTAGGGTATAGGGTTGTTTAGTTAGTTGATGAAGTTAGTTTTTCAATATGTTTCCATTTGCGGTTCTTCTTGTTTTATCGTTAGATCGTTAATCCTCAAAACGAAACCTTCGGAATTCGTTCTTAATTTCTTCAATTTTGTCTTCATTGATGTAATTTCTAAAAGAACCCCTTTATGAATCAAGTACTTACTTTCTCCAAGGGTCCCTAACCTTAAACTTAACAGCCCGGCTAACCCTTTGCAAAAGACTAGTTTACCCCTTCAAAACTTACACTTTTGGTCCTCTAAATTTATTTGTATTTCACTTCATATTAATTTCTTAGAACACAAAAACACTTAATTTCTTAGAACACATAAACACTTACATATAAGGTTATTTATAAGCGCGCACACAAACCTACTCTACAAACATAGCTCCCTACACCCACTATCTAGGCGACCATGTAAACACCTTCCATGTCTCCCTCACAAATGTCTTCCTCCTCATGCTGCAACTGCAACCACATTCCTCCACTCCCTTACTTCAGAAAAGGATCTCAGAGTTGGATATACCTGGATCTCATATTTTTCCACAATTACTACACCTATTTCTTCTATGGATGTATAATAGATGTTCAAAGAGTGGCTTTAATTCATATACCTAGAACTTGCATCCTAGAAGACGTTGTCCTTAATTTTCAAAAATAAGCATCTTATTTCCACAAGGAATTTTTCTATCAACAGATATATGTCCTTGATATACTGACAGAGTGTGGTTTACTAAGTACAAACCAGTCAAAAGCCCAAAGCTCACAACAGAAAAACCTCTTCCTAAGGATGGAAATCCTATGAAGGATCCAGCCGAGATGTTAAGATATCCAACACTAACTCAACCTTATATGTCCTTTATTCTGAAAATGATCATTTTAAAGTAGGCGCATTTGCTACTTGGTTGTTTGTCCCCTTTCCTGAAGATTGACTTAAAGTAGGTAATCGAGTTTCCTGGGGAAGTTAGAAACAACAGAATGTAGGACTTGTCAAGTCAAAAAACCGAGACCAAACACATTTAGGTTTAATGCACCTAAATAGAGATTGTGTTGTGGAAACAAAGTCGTCATTGCTTCCCTAATTTCATTTTCCATTTAGAGCTAAAAGCTTTAAGCTTAACTAAATCTGAAAAAAAACATATTTGAATTAAAGTTACAGGTACACGAACCAGTTAAGCTTCCCACAAGTATAATATTGCAGGCTTCGGAGAGGGTGGATAGTAGGGTACACTCCTGCAAATAATTTGAACATTTGTGTTACAATTTACAAAAATTGCATGACCCTTTAATATAAAGAAAAACATAAAAAAAAAATTATCCAGGCGGTTGATAAGCTTATTTACTTTCATAAACTGGGATGGTCAGTCTACAATATGTCAGTGCTTTCTTCCAATCTTGCATCTCCATTAGCATCTGAAAAAAATGAGATCAAAACTCTAATCACGATTCACAGAAACTCAGAATTTCATATATCTAACAGATACATATATAAAGTTATTGTATAGTTCCTGTGATAACTTGAGAAAAACTAAAATAATATTTTGTTCTACAGATTAGTGATAAAAAAAATGAACAGATAGGTACAGGAACCCAATTCCAATTGATATCTACCTCCCATCCAAATTGACCTCAAATAGTCAAACGACTAAAAACTAATAATGTAATCATAAATTTGATAATAATAACTATTTAGAAAACAAGATAACCATAAACTCCTACATTTGGGAACTAAAACCCTAGCACTTTCCAGCAGAATCATGAGAAATTGAGAATATAGTAGAGATGAATTTTCAAGCCATCTACTTTTACATAAATTTATTGAACCATGTTTCATCTGTAACAGATATATTACATATATATATACATACACTGAAAGGAAATGTATTGAAAGGGTCGAGCATCCATAAGGTACTCTGATGCATAAAACCCCGTAAATTATTTCATTGCAAATAAAAGATAATTAAACCAGTGTCACTTTTGTAATCATACTCTTAAAAGAGTTTCCCTAGTTCGCATCAACTTGATAGAACTGGAATGATAAAGCTTCATTTGCAGCTTCTCAACCTTTAAGTACATGTCAAGGGCTTCATTGTTATCTGAAATCTAGTTAAGTGTTTTTCAAATAAAATGTTATACACAGAAAACTAAATTAAGCATTTCCATAAATAATATTTGGATAATAAGTTTAGAGGATACACCCAGAGGAAAGAGCTACAGATGCCTTCTCTAACATATCTTTTTCTTCACCTGCAATTTTTAGTATTTTCTCCATGCCCCTTACAAGCCCACATTGATGACATCCAAACCCTTTAATCTCTGAAAAGAAGTAAATAAACAATATAAAAAAGTTATCAAAAGACACAGATTAGCATGCAAAATAGGTGAGTGATACCAGTATCACGAAGCAAAAAACCATCACATGTGTGATTCTTGCACCTATAACCTTCAAGAACTGCACTTTCTTTAATATCGTCATCTTGACCCTTAATTTCAAAGCAAGGATTGTAAAATGCAAATTAAAAATTAACGAAATTAATAGTTAAAATTCACAAAAATAGTATTTGGATCATAAGATGTACAAGTTTTATGCAGCGAGGGCAACTGCAAGTGAAGAAATACTGTTCTTTTAAAGCCTTTTGTCGAGTCATTGTACCTCCAGCTGTCTCTATGTAACTAATCAATACCTACGGTACAAAAGTAGGGCGTCTAATACGGACAAATACCAAAGTTGACCACAAAACAGTAACTAAAAAGCTTCTGTTTGCAGCATTAGATTGACTATAAAACTAGAAGAAATTCAGAAAGCATACCTCGCTACCTTTTGGTATTTGTTGTATAGAACGTATTGTTGCCATTCTTCCCTCAAATACCAGAACTGAATTCGGATAGCAACTATAATTAAATCACATCCATGCATAAGTCCATGTAATTACGAAGTCAAAGTGACCTATACAATTTATAAGAAATCATACAGTAAACGGTCACCTGTGATTTATAATGGAAATTACAGGATACAGTCCGGTTCCTAATGGGATAAGCTCAATGTCACAGATTGTGTGTGCATTGCATGCCAGCTGTATGTGATTAAAAATTGGGACCACATCCGAACAAAACATACATATCAATTATATCTAACAAAGCTCCTTTAGCAAAGTTTCCAATGTAATAGAAAACTTATAACAAGTTGGGGATGTAGTATTATGTTGCATTAAAAACCAATGTAATAATGATTTAAGGTAGCAAATCCAAGGGCAAAAAAAAGTAGAAATTGATATGTAAACTAGATGTTTAGGTAGTCAAAGACTAATTTTGTAGCATCATACCCTGGAGAAATTTTTTGCAATCTCTCTGATATTTAGATCAGGCCACTGGAGTATTATACTGACGAGATTGGCCATTTGTGCATACAACACTAACTGAGTCTCTCCAACCTCTGAGATATCTTAATGAAAAAATCGTTAAATACAACAACCAAACTCAAGAGCCATGGATTATGGAATAGGTTTATAATTGCTGACAATCTCCAACTATGGAATAAAATAAATAAGAGCTAAACTACAGAAAAAAAAACTGTATGAACTTAAACACACTAAACTAGAGAAGAAAAACATGGAAGTATCTCTTGTAATTGTTACTAATATCCTATAAAGTTGGAAAAGTACATGATGAACTTTCCAATCAGCAAACAAACAAGCCTCAGGCAAATAATTCATTCATAAAAAGGAAGAGCAAATGAAAAGCAAGTCTACATCTTGATACGAAAATATGTTAAGAACTATTTATAAAAAAAATCCTTCACAATGATACACCACTAATGCAAGGATACGAGATACCAAATTCTTCACCAGGCTGTAGTTGTCCATCACAGTAGTAGGAATAACCTGGCATTAATGCACGTGTTAGATATTGTCAATGAAACAATCAAACAAGCTTTCAAAGATACAGAACATGATCCAAAATTCCAAATATATATTTATGGCACTTCCTTCCTGTAAGAATGTATTTCACAACTAATTAGCGCAGTGCTATAGTATCACTATGAAAACCCAAACCATTAGATAATACAGAAAACCAAAGAGAGATTTTTACCTTTTCGTCCTGCAACTTTTTCCGAAGGTAAAGTTTAACCATCAAATGTATAGAAGGTGTAAGAGATCTTATTCTATTTTTCTCTAGCTGGGAAAGCAGCTGGCATTCAAGACGATGCAGCTTCCAATCGAATTTCTTAAATGAAAATAGTATAAGATTAAGGATGATCAAGAGAACATGTATATAGAAAGAAATAAAAAAAACAATCACTTTTGGGTGTGGTGTGTCAATATCAAATCACGACTAAGACTCGTTCGTCTACTTTTACTCATGTATCAGACTCTTTACCAGTGACTCCAACTATAATGTGATACACAGCCACCAAATAGCATATAGATTTGTGAATGTAATCGTATTATTCTCATGGCTATATGCGTGAAACCGTTCAGCATGACCATAGAGGTATAAGACACTCACAAAAATAGCTATTTCTCATATATATATACAAATACACATGAAGCAAAGTATACCTGGCATCTACTCCCACAGTAGCATACAACATGACAAGATGAGCATCTCTTTATAGTACTTGATGCAAAACACCAATCACATCTTGAACTTTTATTTGGTGCAGAAACATAAGGTCCTTGGCTTAATATAATTTCTCCTATAACAATCAACATAGCATATTGAACTATTGTCATTGCCAAAACATTATTGCATAAGAATTAGGTTATATTGAGCTCATTCAAGCAATCGATTTTAACAAAATCACCTGGAGAAAAGTCTCGAGTGGTGAAGAGGCAGCGACCTTTGTCTGGAAGTGTGGAAACTGATAAGCCATGGTCATGTAGCAGTTCTTCCATCTCAAAACCAAAACCTCAATTTCACCTTCACCTTCACCTACGAGAAAAAAGGGAGATGATGAAATGGTGTGTGTTTGTTCTGCTGCATATATGTGCTCAACTAGGTTTATAGGAAAACAATAGCATTTTAGGGTTTAGCTCACCTTAGTTTGAACCCTGGTTGAAACAAAAATGACAAATGCATCAACTAGAAATAACTGAATAAGCAGAAACAAAATGAAATACAAAATCAGCAGAGTAAATCAAATGGAAACATAATGCCCGGAGCGATTAGAGTGACTTGAAGACGAATTTTGGAATTAGAGCGCCTTCTAGTTTTTTCTTTCATATTTTATTTTGAACACCATAGTTTTATCTCTAACAATCTCTTTCAAAGTTTCATTAAAAAGTAAGAGGGAAAGAAAGTTGAAGGAAATTGAAAAAAATATATATTCCAAAGTTTTTTAAAAAAAGGAAATGAAAGGAAGAAGAGGAAGGTGGAACCGTGGAAGAAAATTTTTATTATAATTTTTTCTATTAATTTTCCTTTTAAATTGGAAGAAAGCGGAGAAAAAGGAAGAAAATAATATTTAAAATGTTTATTTTCCTTTCTTTTCCTTCAAACTCCGGAACACGAAATGAAATCACATCTTTTCCTTTAATTTTCTTTCTCTTCTCTCCTAAACATCATTTCTTTTCTTTTCTTTCTGTTACTAAACTCGGGAACATAGTGTTAACGTGTGCGCTTCCACTTAGACTACATGTAATGGTTTATGCCCATTAAGGGTATGAGGAAAGATCAAATACAAAACTGATTTTGCCTAAAAAAATGTGAGAAGTGACTTAAACCACATAAAAACCGGGTCAAACGAACTCCGTTTTAGCACATTCAAGCGGCGTTGGAACTGTCTCGTCGAGCTTTATCATCTTAGCTTCTAGTGTTTAACTTTTAGGGTTTAGTTTTAAAATTTAGTTTTAGCCTAATGTTTAACTTTTAGGGTTTAGTTTTTAGATTTTAGGTTTTTTTACGGGTGGGGGTGAGGGGTTTAGGTTTTTAGGGGTGGGTGGGTGGGGTTTAGGTTTTTTGGGTTGGGGGTGGAGGGTTTTAGGTTTTTGGGTGGTGGGTGAGTGGGGTTTAGGCTAAAATTTAGTTTAGCCTTAGGGTTTAGCTTTTAGGAGTTTTAGGGTTTAGCTTTATGATTTTAGGTTTTCTACGGGTGGGGGTAGGAGGTTTAGGTTTTTAGGGGGTGGGTGGGTGGGGTTTAGGTTTTTGGAGGGTGGGGGGATTTAGGATTTTGGGTGGTGGGTGGGTGGGATTTAGGTTTTTAGAGGGTGGGGGTTTTAGGTTTTTGGGGGGTGGGTGGGGGGTTTAAGTTTTTGGGGTGGTGTGAGGGCGGGGGTTTGATGACACGGTTCTAACGCCGCAAGAATGAGTTCAATCGGAGTTCGTTTGACCCAGTTTTGGTGTGTCTAAATATCATTTCTCACACTTGTTAGGCAAAATCCATTTTGTACGGGAACTTTCCCCTTAGGGGTATTATGTGCCAAGTGGATGTCATGTCACTAAAAGACATTATTATAAAAATGGGTGTAGTGGTTAATGCTACATATAATGTCCCACAATCATTACCCATCATTTAACTAATCATTTAATTAATCATTTATTTAAACATTTACTTATTAATAAAAGTAAATAATACAAAAAGTACACGAGCAAGAAACCAAAAATAAACTAGTCATCACGTGTCACCCTACGATTAAACCAACAATGCTCGATCAAATCCGTCGTAAGAGCATACTGCGCCTCTTTTTGACGTATGAAGTTGGAGTTCGTTATTCTTTCTTCCATGCTTATTCATTCCCGTTCTTGTTCGACATATCCCGGGGAGTAATCCTGACAATAGGCTTTGTCATCATCCTTCAAAATCATATTATGTAATATGAGGCAAGCGTACATAACGTACGTCATTTTTTCCTTTGACCCTAGCCGACACGGGTTGCTTACAAAATGCCAACGTTTCTTGAGAACTCCAAAAGGACGTTCGATACCTGTTCTTGATGATTCTTGAACCTTTTTTAAATAAGCTATCTTTTCGTCAATTGGGTCTCTAAACATTTTTATTATCATCGGGAGCTCCGAATATATACAATCACCCAAATAATATCCAAATGGGTAATAACTTCCATTAACAAAAAAAGATGCCTCGGGTGCATTAACGGCTACGCAATCCTCTATGATTGGCGATGCCTCAAGAACATTGATGTTGTTGTTTGATCCGGCGGAACCGAAATAAGCATTCCAAATCCAAAGGTCGTACGAAGCAACCGCTTGAAGAATCACCGACGGCCCTTTTTGGCCACCCTGTGTAAACTGTCAACGCCAAGCGTTTGGACAATTAGCCCATTGCTAATCGCGCTTGTAACCACCTTATCCACCTCCATTTCGCCCGTTGAAGTGCTATCGCTGCTTGACGATGAAGCGTAGGATTCCATTTTAGATAATTTGGTGTGTGTGGTTTGGGGGGAAATTAGAGTAGAGTGTGTTTTTGTGAGAGAATTTGGTGTATTTTTTATGTGTATTTATATAATGTGTATGTTTATGTATTTAAATAAGTGGTAAAAAAAATTAATATGGTCAAACTATTCGTTCACTTAGCCGTTGGAAGAGTTTTGCATTGATTTGAGTGGGGTGGAGGCGTTGTTTATAAAACCCCCAAACAAGAATTTGCCCAATAACGCCCCCACGTAATGGTGTGGGGGGCGTTATGGGCGTTTTTTTATGGGGATAACACCCACTACATCAAGTCTTATAAAACTAGAAAATTGTTATTTAGATCACGCTTCGTGTGTAATTTTTGTTGTTATTGATGTTTGATTTTGTAAAAATGAGTTATCTTTGTCTTTTTACCAACACATGTTAAAAATTGGTGTCAAGTTCAGGGTTAGTTTTGTCATTTCACTATTTTGTTTTTGTTTTATCTTGGCTATAAGAAGATTTCATCTTCTTCATCGTTATCGACCTACCTTCCGACCTCCGCCCTCCTCTTGTTCGTTCACCAATCACCATCATACAATTGCCGCCACAGGATAGACCTCCACTATAAACCACCACTGCAACCCACCTATTCTTTTGTTCACATTTATCTACCACCATACGCACGACCACCATAGTCATCAACAAACCTCCTCCTTTTGAAAACCACAAACCATTAACCAACACTACCAGAGCAATTTTCATATCTAAAGGAAAGTCTACATCTAAAAGCCATAGTTAGGTTTGATTAGGGTTTAATGTTGGTGAGCATTGGTTTGCTTAGGGTAAATTTTCAGATGTAATAGTGGTTTGATGGTTTATGTTTAGCCGAGAGGATATGATGGTCTGATTAAAGGGAAGGAAACGATGACGATGCTTGGTGGTGGTCATTAGTGCTGGTGTGGTGCGATTGAGGTAGTGGTGGTAGCGGGGAGGATATGATGGTTTGATTGAGCGAAAGGAAACAATGATGACGCCTAGTAGTGATTGTGCGTGATGGTGTAGTGCGATTGAGGTGGTGGTGGTAGGTGTGGTGGCTGGTGGTGGACAAGTGCATCAGTAAAAAACAAAAACATGGTGGGAAAGGGAAACAAGGTCGGAAACAGTGACAATGGCGATAACATAGGCAACAAAATAGATTTGACACGTTAATTATATTTTTTATAAAAAAAAACTTTAAATTTTTTTTAAACTTCAGGCCCCATCAGGCCCTGGGCGGTTGCCCACCTCGCCCCATACAAGGGCCGGCCTTGGGGTATGAATCTAAGTGTGGATTGAGATGGGATAATCAAGATGTTTGAGAGTCAAGTGTAAGTACCTGAGAGTTATCAGATTGAATTGCAAAGTGTAGTGTAGAATGAATATGAATCAGATTGGTTTTCAATCTTGCTAAGTATTTTTATTTATAGGTAGAGCTTCTGGCCTGAGGTTTGACCTCAACACTCGCACCTTTTAGTTTAGGCTGCTTGAAGCTTCTTGATTGTGTGGTGTAAAAGTGTGTTGCAATTTTGGTTTAAAGTCTTTCCTTTACTTTTATAACATTTCTTGTTAGTTCCAATGCGGCAATACATATATATCTGAGACTTTGCACCTGGATTGTTGTGTTAACTTGTGAACATGGATCTGTCATGTTATTGTGATGTTACTGTAGCATTCTTGTCACTAAAATGCGTCTAATTTCTGGCTTCTTAATCGTGAGATTCTATGACCTAGGTTATCAATAATATTTTTTTGTTGTTTTACATTGTTGGTTATTCAATTTTTTCCTAGGCATTATGTTATGTATATTAATTTCATTTTGTAATTAATTTGTAATATCGATGATTTTAAGGGATTTTTTTTATATTATTGATAAGTGGATTTTTTTAATATTAAATGGGGGTAGATCGAATAGTAAAGTAGAAATGTTTCGAAAATGGCCCGAACCGGCCAGCCCAACCGTGGTCCGGAGCCTTCAGCGGTCAAATTCAGACAAAAAATGGGTGGTCGAACTTTTAAATTGAGAGGTCGGATCTGAACTTTATAAAATATTTATGACATCATCCGATCCTTAAATATGTTTCCACCAGTGAACAGGTAAGTAGAGTGGTGTTTTATGTGAAAAGGGTTTAGGTGAAGAAGTTTTGACTGCTAAACTTCCATCTGCTGAAATCTGAGTCGTGGCCTTGTCATTAGTTGTGATGTGTTTTTCAACTTATGCCTTCTTTTCATTTTAAACAATCTTAGGAACCTCAATTTTCTCTACTTTCATGACCTCTCTGTCTTCTTTTATAAACTGAATGATGTCTTCAATAGTGTTTGGTTCAATGTTGCGTTTTGGAATTTGAATTTGGGTATACAACATTGTACCCATCAGATTTATACCCCAAACCGGTCTTAGTTTGATATGATCTATTTTCATTTTCAGTAAAAGCAAGCAACTTATCAAACCTTGTCTGTTGAACATTGTATCTTTCAGCATAGGATTGAGATATCAAAAGGTTATTCTTTGCTAAACTCAACATTTTCAAAAAATCATCAATTTGTGTTTCTAGATTTGTTTGCTCGTGTTTTAACGATGAAACTAATTTTACTAATTATTTTATCTTTTCCTTTTAAGATTGATCAATCCTTTTGAAATCAGAATTTAGAGTTTGAATTGTTTCAACTTCTTATAACAATTCCTAATTTTGGTTTTTGAAACATTAACTTTTGCAATACATTCTAGTTGATAGTTGATATCCTAGTTGATTACCTTCATGTCCTCTGCAGACACTGCTTGGCCTAGATAGATATCATAGCTATTTGATAGTTGATATCCATTTCTTCAAGATCATCGGGATGGATGTATTTAAGTCTTCTTCATACAGCTAGATGAGCTTCCTTAGTCAGATGATACAAACCCAAAAGATAAATAAGATGAGCTTGATCATGATGCAGGTGTTCCATGTGCTTAATGTGGTATCCGAGACTTGCATTTATAGATTCAGGATAGGTGGTCAGTGGAATTTGATTACTAACAATAGGTGATTGATAGCTTGGTTCTTTAACAAGAAGAGCAAGAGATCTAACTAGAGTTTATCAGCTCGCTAATCTTCTAGCTGTTTCTTGTTCTGCATCAATCTCCATCTGGTATGCATTAAGCATCCTATAGAGTTCCTCAAGGTTCATGCTCTTCAAGTTTTTAGTTCTTCTTATGGCCACAAATTATATGGTCCATGCTTTTGGTAGAGACCACATGAACTTTCTTACTACATCATTGTTGTCAAAGAGGATGTGTGCTTCTTGAATGCCATCCACTAACTCAACATATCGAAGATATGTAGCAGTCATGGTTTCACTAGGAAGGTAATTGAAGTTCTCAAATATTTGCTTGAGAACATATCTCTTGTTATATTTGAGTTCTTCATTTCCTTAATATCTTTACTTGAGAGTGTCCCAAAGTCCTTTGGATGACTTGTAGTTTTAAAGCGATTTATGGAGTCTGGGATACTAATTCTTAGAAACCATAAAGCCTTTGAGTCGGTCTCTGGTTTCATGTTGTCTTCTTCATAATACTTTAAGGGTTCTTTAGGTACCACAAATTATATGGTCCATGCTTTTGGTAGAGACCACATGAACTTTCTTACTACATCATTGTTTGTTAGGGCTATTTCCTTGTTAAGATTTACTTTGTATTTGTTTATATGTTTGTAAATAGTTTAGGGTCTATTTTGTTATATTCCTTAAACTTGTATTTGTTTGCTTTAAAGCATGTAGTGAGAGAGAGTGAGGAGAGAGGCTAGATCACAATTTCACGTAAGAGAGAGAACTTGTGTGTGTGATTTATTTTCTCCTGCACCTTGTATCACAATACTGCTTTGATCATCAATATACAAAGAGAATTATTAGTATGAACTGTGTTAATGATTAAACTGTGTTTGTGTTTATGTTATTCTGATCATTGAGCGATTTTCACGATCCAATTGAACCTATCAATTGGTATCAGAGCCTTGATACTGTGTTCTTCACTGTTCTTAAGCAAAAACACATCAAAATTGCTCAAATACAATGATCTGAATGAATTGTTCATGTTTTTAGTTGTGATTCATAATCATAATCACTCCTTATTCACAACAATTGTGCAGATTCCATCAGATCATCACCAGATCTGAGGAATTAAGAAACCACTGTTCGATCGAATTTTTCATAAATTCATCAAAAATTGGACATGTTTCAGATTGATTGATATAAGGGATTGTTAATCGGAGTGTTTCACAGCTTGTGTGTGAATTTTGGACAAATTGGACAAGTTTTAGACAAAACCCAGAAAATTCTCATGAAGAAGATGATGAACAGTAAGAACTTGGTTGAAGATTAACTTGCCGGGTGATTAATTTGACTTAGACAATTTCCTTGGACTTAGATTGGAGAACAAATTAGGTCCTGTATTGCCGTGTGAAGGATTTTGTGCTTGTCGGGTGAAGAATTTGACTTGAAAAAGTGTTACTGTTCAGCCGGATCAAACACTGTTGTGCCGGGTAATACACTGTTACGCCAGGTGATTAAGAAAAATTCAGCCGGGTAAGCATCAACTGTGTAGCCGGGTGATTAACAACTGCCGTGTGATCGAGTACTGTTCAGCCGGACAAAGCTTTTGCCGTGTCAAGATTCTGTCGGGTCAAAGATTATTGCCATGTCAAAGTTTATTCTTGTTGCCGGGTAACTGTTCATCCGGGTGAAGAACAAAACAATTACAACTGTTTAGCCGGGTAACTGTTTGGCCGTGTAAAGACTTTTTCCTGCCGGGTGAAGAACAAAGACACTGTTTAGCCGGTTGAAGAAGGATTTTCACTGTTTTGCCGTGTGACTCACTTTAGTTGTTTTTAATACTTGTTTCTTATCTTGTCTTTAATTTCTTGTCTTAATTTTAGTATTTTACTTATCATTTTTTAAAAAATTAACAAAAACCAAAAACATTTTCTTTAAAAAAATTTTTGTTTAAATGGCTCCTTCTGATGATTCTGATAACCGTGTTCCTAGACTTGTTAATCGTGCAGATTTCAAAAACTGGACCATCAGGTTGAGACATCACTTGTGTTCTATTGACAATTACTTATGGAAGTCCATTGAGAAGGGTCCTCACATTCCAACTCAGGCAGCGCCAGATAGTGCAAGTACCTATACTAAAGATTCTACTACACCTTATCCAGAGGATAATTTGTCAGCTGAAGATTTGAGGAAGGTAAAGAATGATAGCAAGGCCTATTCTTTAATGTGCAAGGGGTTGCCACTCCAAGTTCTGTCTAGATTGGATGCATATCAGACTGGTTATTCATGCTTCAAGGCATTAAAGTCGATATGTGAAGGAGGAGAGCAATTGAGAAGTTTGAAGAAATCAAAGCTGAAAAGACAACTGGAATTGTTTGAACACATTAATGGAGAAACAGTACACCAGATGATGAACAGGTTTGTTCACTTAACTACTGAGATGTCAAACCTCGGAGTTAAGACTGAACTTCAAGACTTAAATGATCGATTGTTATGTGCTTTGCCATCATCATGGAAGCAAACTGTTACTCTGTTAAAGCATACTGAGAAATTTCCAATGGAACTAGATTTGCTTATTGGAAAAATTGAAGAAGTTGAGATTGATGAAGGATCGAGAAATACTGATAGATCAAGCTCACAAACTCAATACAAGTATGTGGTAAATCCTGCCAATACTGTGGATAATGCTTTTCTTGCACAAGATGCAACGAAGTTTGAAGATGAGGGTGACTTATTTGTTGGTGCAAGTTTCTATACTGATTCAGCATACTTTCCAAATTCACCAACTTATTCTCAACCTCAATCTCCGCCAAGAGCTCAAGTTCCAAGTCAGAATTTGAAGAATCAATCAGAAAATCAAAGTTCAAATGTTCAAGCCAAGGTGAAAGATGTAATGAACATTCTGTTGCAAGATGACGAAACCAAAACTGCCTTTACTGCTTTTATGGCAAGTTTTCAAGCATATCAAGGAAGTCACTTAAGTCAAATGGATGTTGTACTTCAAGACTTATTTGAGATGGATCCAGTTGATGTTGAGGAAATGGATCTTAATTGGCAAATGGTTATGGTTGCATATCGAACACAAAAGCATGCATATGTGAACCGAAGCTACAAGCCTCATGCAAACAAGACAGTTGGATTTGACAAATCAAAGGCCAGATGTTTTAATTGTAACCAGTATGGTCATTTTTCAAGAGAATGCAAAGCTCCCAAGAATTTCAATGATCAAGCTAGTTCAAGTAATCAAGGTCAAGGTCAAAGCTCTCAACAGTCTTCGAGTTATCAAGGCAGAAATCAGCGTTTCTTTCAGAAACCATATCAAAGTCTGCCCATGCCTGAATTGAAAGATGAAGGAAAGAAACCAGAAGACCAAACAAAGGCGTTGGTAGTAAGTGTAAAAGACGGTTATGATTGGAGCGCTGTTAGGGTTATTTCCTTGTTAAGATTTACTTTGTATTTTTGTTTATATGTTTGTATAGTTTAGGGTTTATTATGTATTTTACTTAAACTTGCATTTTGTTTGTTATAAGCATGTAGTGTGTGTGTTAGAGAGAGGTGAGATCACTTTTACACTGTTAGAGAGAGAATTAACTGTGTGTGATTTTGTTTCTCCTGCACCTTGTACTACGAATTGCTTTGATCATCAATATACAGAGAATTATTAGTATGGATTGTGTTTGTGATTGAATCGTTTGTTTTGTACTTGTTATTCTGATCATTGTGAGCGATTGAACGATCCAATTGAACCTATCAATTGGTATCAGAGCTTTCGGTATTGTGTTCTTCGCTGTTCTTAAGCAAAACACATCAAAATTGCTCGAAAAACAATGATCTGAAGGATTTGATCGTGTTTTTAGTTGTGATTTATCATCATAATCACTCCTATACACATCGATTGTGCAGATTCTATCAGATCATCATCAGATCTGAAGAATTAAGAAGAATAGAAGAAGTTACTGTTCGATCAAATTTTTGCTCAATTTCATCAGATTTGATCATGTTTTGGATTGATTGATAAAAGGGATTGATAATCGGACCTTTTCACAGCTTGTGTGTGAATTTTGGACAATTTGGACAAGTTTTAGACAAAACCCAGAAAATTCGTTTGACGAAAATGATGAACATTAAGAACTTGGTTGAAGATTAACTTGCCGGGTGATTATTTTTGACTTAGACAATTTCCTTGGACTTAGATTTGTGAAGAAATTAGGTCCTGTGCAGCCGTGTAAGGGAATTTGTTCTAGACGGGTGAAGAATTTGACTTGAAAAAGTGCTACTGTTCAGTCGGGTGATACACTGTTGTGCCGGGTAAAACACTGTTACGCCGGGTGAAGAAGAAAAAGTCAGCCGGGTAATACACTGTGTAGCCGGGTGATTAACAACTCTGCCGTGTGATCGAATACTGTTCAGCCGGACAAAGCTCTTTGCCGTGTCAAGTTTCTGCCGGGTCAAGACTATTGCCGTGTCAAGTTTAATTCTTGTTGCCGGGTAACTGTTCATCCGGGTGAAGAACAAAATTATTACAACTGTTGAGCCGGGTAACTGTTCAGCCGTGTAAAGACTTTTTCCTGCCGGGTGAAGAACAAAGACACTGTTTAGCCGGGTGAAGAAGGATTTTCACTGTTTTGCCGTGTGACTCGTTTTAGTTGTTTTTAATACTTGTTTCTTTTCTTGTCTTTAATTACTTGTCTTTATTTTAGTATTTTAATTATTTTTTTAAAATTAACAAAAACCAAAAATATTTTCTTTAAAAATTGTTAAAAATGGCTCCTAATGATGATTCTGATAATCGTGTTCATAGACTTTTGAATCGTGCAGATTTCAAGAACTGGACCATCAGGTTGAGACATCACTTGTGTTCAATTGACAATGACTTATGGAAATCCATTGAGAAGGGTCCTCATATTCCAACTCAGACTGCTCCAGACAGTGCTAGTACCTACACAAAAGACTCTACTGAACCTTATCCAGAAGATAATTTGTCAGCAGAAGATCTGAGGAAAGTAAAGAATGATAGCAAGGCTTATTCTTTAATGTGCAAGGGACTGCCACTTCAAGTTCTGTCTAGATTGGATGCATATCAGACTGGTTATACATGCTTCAAAGCATTGAAGTCTATATGTGAAGGAGGAGAACAATTGAGAAGCCTGAAGAAGTCGAAATTAAAGAGACAATTGGAACTTTTTGAACATGTTAATGGAGAGACAGTACACCAGATGATGAACAGGTTTGTTCACTTAACTACTGAGATGACAAATCTCGGAGTGAAGACTGAACTTCAAGATTTGAATGATCGATTATTATGTGCCTTACCATCATCATGGAAACAAACTGTTACCTTGTTGAAACATACTTTGAAATTTCCAATGGAACTTGATTTGCTTATTGGAAAAATTGAAGAAGTTGAGATTGATGAAGGATCGAGAAACACTGATAGATCAAGCTCACAAACTCAGTATAAGTATGTAGTAAATCCTGCCAATACTGTGGATAACGCTTTTCTTGCACAAGATGTAACAAAGTTTGAAGATGAGGGTGACTTATTTGTTGGTGCAAGTTTCTTTACTGATTCAGCATATTTTCCAAATTCACCAACTTATTCTCAACCTCAATCTCCACCAAGAGCGCAAGTTCAAAGTCAATCAGAAAATCAGAGTTCAAATGTTCAAGCCAAGGTGAAAGACGTAATGAATATTCTGCTTCAAGATGATGAGACTAAAACTGCCTTTACTGCTTTTATGGCAAGTTTCCAAGCGTATCAAGGAAGTCATTTAAGTCAAATGGACGTGGTCCTTCAAGACTTATTTGAAATGGATCCAGTTGATGTTGAAGAAATGGATCTGAATTGGCAAATGGTTATGGTTGCATATCGAACTCAAAAGCATGCATATGTTAACCGAAGTTACAAACCTCATGCTAACAAGACAGTTGGTTTTGACAAATCTAAGGCCAGGTGCTTTAACTGTAACCAGTATGGTCATTTCTCAAGAGAATGTAAAGCTCCAAAGAATTTTAATGACCAAGCTAGTTCAAGCAATCAAGGTCAAGGTCAAAGTTCTCAACAGTCTACGAGTTATCAAGGCAGAAATCAGCGTTTCTTTCAAAAACCGTACCAAAGTCTTCCTATGCCTGAGTTGAAGGATGAAGGAAAGAAGCCAGAAGATCAGACTAAAGCATTGGTTGTAAGTGTACAAGACGGATACGACTGGAGTGCATATGCAGAACAGTTTACATCTGATCTTACATCAAATCTGGCACTGGTGTGTGAAATTGAAGAAGAAGACTGGTCAGAAGAAGGGGATGGTAAGATGATTGAAGATGTGAGTGAAGATTCTGAAGATTATGACTGGAGTGCAAAATCTGATCCCGTTGAAGAAACTGAGTCTGAACTTGTGCTGATGGCTACTGCCAGTGAGTCTTCATCATCTACCGAACAACCAAAGGTTAATACTGACTTACCCCCTAACTATGTTCCATTACCTGCTGATGTCAAGGAAAGGTTGTGTTCAGAACAGTGCATTCAACAAGTCGAACATTATCGAACTCATTCATTTAAAATCGGTGACAAATTAAGCAAACATGAGAAAATTCATGAACAACTTAAAATTGATCACAAAATTTCTGATGAGAAGATTTTGTCACTAACTGAATCATGGAACAAAACTTTGAAAGAATTGGAACTTGTTACCAAACAACTTGAAGAAATGACAAAGAACTTTGAACAAGAAAAAGTTGAACATGCTGTCACACAAGTTGAATTAAAGAAAGTTAAAAGTTGTAAAACAATGGTTGAACAACTCATTAATGAAAGAGGTAACAAAAACAAAACCGGGTTGGGTTTTACTCATGAACCTATGCCAAATTCAATCACTCAAACCTTACCGGAAAACTTTAATGAATTTGATCATTCACCTGAAAATGAACGTAAATTCAAAGAAATTCAAAGAAGTAAATCCGAGTCTGAAGGATCTGAGGTGTTGATTGAAAGTTTGAGGGAAGAAGATGGTTTGACAACTGAAGCTGATGATGAAGCAAGCAACAAATCTGAAAACAAATTAGAACCTGTTCTTATCCAACTTGTTGAGTATCCAAAGCTTAATCCCGAACCAGAAACACCGGTGAAGGAAGAAGGTGAATTTTCAGGATACAAGGATCCTGAGTACATCAAGTGGAAGAAAGAACAAAAGGCGCAAGTTGCAGCTCAGTTGATCAAGAAGCAAGAAGTGAAAAAGACTGAAGTTTCGAATGCAAAGAAGCAAAAATCGAAAATCATGAACAATCAATCTGAAACGAAACAGTCAAAAGGCAAAAATGTCTTAAAATCGAATGATAACACAAAAGTTCATAGTGTTAAAACTGACAAAGTTAAACCTGTCAAGAAAGTGTCAAAAGAAAAGAAAATCAAGTTTGTGTCTGCAGGAACGTTTGATTTGAACGGATCTTATGGTAAACCAATCAATTCTCCAATCAAATCTAACTCTGGTCTGAAAACAGGTTCAGGTCCTAAGTCTTCCGCTGTCAATGATAAGAGATTGAAAACAAAAAGGTGACCAAACAGAACAGTTTAAAATCGAACCAA
Source organism: Tagetes erecta (assembly GCA_030867185.1). Taxonomy (NCBI): domain Eukaryota; kingdom Viridiplantae; phylum Streptophyta; class Magnoliopsida; order Asterales; family Asteraceae; genus Tagetes; species Tagetes erecta. Next base: position 11,314,050 of record CM061496.1, on the reverse strand, counting down.
AGTCCCATGCAATCAAATTCACAAACCAAGACTTCACAGAAAAACGTTAATCTAAAACCGAATAACCATGATAATGAATCACGTTTTGGTTCAACATCAAAAGTTAACAATCGGCTCTTTAGGATTAGCAAGAAACATTGTGAAATTTGTGATAGATATAATCATGTAACTGCTGAATGTTTCTTTAACAGGTACTGCAGTTTCTGTGACAAAAGAAATCATTCTTCAGAAGAATGTTATTTTAACAAATTTTGTGATATCTGTGAAAGAAGAAATCATGACACAAAGGATTGTTTCTTTCGATCAAACTCGACTAGAGAAATGACTCCATATTCAAACTTTCAAAGAAGTAATTCATATGGTTTTCAAAATATGAGTCAAAGTCATTCTCCGGTTTTGAGAAATTTCAATCGAAACAATTCTGTTTCTAATTTTTCAAGAAATGTGCAGGTTAACCATTTTAAACCAAGAGCTTTGTTGGTAAGAAACCAAAATTTTGAAAACAACCTTGATCCTCAGTTGGAGGAAAGGTTCAGGGCTTTAAGAAGAAAGCAGTCAATGAACGCCAATGGGCGAAACAACAGTTATCAGCATCAAAATCTCATGAATGAAACAAATTTTCAAAATATTCAATATAAACAAGTTACAATTGCAGATAAATTCGGTAAACCCAAGACCGTGTGGGCCTGGGTTGACCAAACTAACTGAAAATGTTTGAATTGCAGGTACGCCCAAGAAGACCTATCAACTCGTGGTTTGTTGATAGTGGGTGTAGCCGGCACATGACAGGCAACCATGCCTTGCTTCAGGATTTCAAGCAAAAGAATGGCACTCATGTAGCTTTTGGAGGTGATGCGGGTGGTAAAATCTTAGGAGAAGGAACTGTTTCAAATGGGGTCATAAGTTTTGATAAAGTCAACTACTGTGCACAGTTGAACTTTAACTTACTTAGTGTATCTCAAATCTGTGATAAATCTTATTCAACTCTTTTTGATGATTCTTTCTGTTATATTCTTAAACCAGGTTTCAAGATTGACAATGAGTGGGTAGTGGTTAAAGCGCCTAGAGATCGTGATGTATACAAATTGGATATTTCGCAGATTGATGCCGAAACCGAAACAACCTGTCTCATTGCCCATGCTTCAAATGATGAGAGTCAGCTTTGGCATAGACGGCTGGGACATTCCAACTTCAGAAACATGAATCGTTTGGTAACTGGAAATCACGCTGTGGGAATCCCATCGAAGAAATTCTCCACAACTGATCTTTGTCCAGCGTGTTTGAAGGGAAAACAGCATCGGATGTCTTTTAAGTCCAAGCTCGAAAACTCCATTTCAAAACCCTTGCAGATGCTACATATGGATCTTTTTGGACCGACCAACGTTCAAAGCATCGGGAGAAAATCATATTGTTTGGTTATCATAGATGACTTTACTAGATTTTCGTGGGTTTATTTTCTGCATGCAAAATCTGAAACAGCTGAATTATTAAAAGAATTTATCATTAAAGTTGAAAATCAATTGGAATGCAAAGTTAAAGTGTTAAGAAGTGATAATGGAACGGAATTTAAGAATGCTAATGTTGATTTATTTTGTGCAGAAAAGGGGATTGCTCGACAATTTAGTGCGCCTAGAACGCCTCAACAGAATGGGGTTGCGGAACGGAAAAACCGGACACTAATTGAAGCAGCAAGATCCATGCTCGCAGATGCCAAAATCCCGATCACTTTTTGGGACGAAGCTATTGCTACTGCGTGTTTTGTACAAAATAGAACATTATTAGTGCAAGATAAAAAGAAAACTTCTTATGAGTTGTTGTTTGGAAGGAAACCAAATATTTCTTACTTGAAAGCATTTGGTTGTCCGGTATCGATTCTAAATTTGAATGATCATCTCGGGAAGTTTGAGTCAAAATCTGACGATGGATTTTTCCTAGGTTATTCGTCTATTTCTAAAGCTTATCGGGTTTTTAATAGCAAAACAAATACTGTTATTGAAACTATCAACGTCAAGTTTTTAGAAAATTCGTTTCCGTTAGTGGCTCATGGTCCCGAATGGTTATTTGATTTAGATTCATTATCGAAATCCTTCAATTCTAATTTATTTGATTTTTCAGGAAACGCGAGGAAGGAATCAGGCGACTTAGGATGCTTTAGTGACGATTCTGATAATGACGAAGATGGAAATCTCAACTCTGAATATCCATTTATGTCTTTTCACAATCCTGATCATGTCAAATCCAGTCAAGCTCCGGGTCCTTCTGGTTCTAATGAAGATCAAGAATCAAACAATCATGAAGAAGATGTGATTTCTCCTAATGATGGTGGATCTGTTCAGAATCAACCATCATCAGATCCGAATGCTGAAGTTATTCCAGAATCTTTTGATTACTTCATCAATTCACCGGATCAAGTCCCGAATTTCACACCGCATACTTCTTCCATACTACAAGATCTACCAAATCTGAATACTTCTAATCTAGAGACTCAAGTGCAAGGAGGTGATATTCCTGTTCATCGAATTCACAAGAAACATCCTGTCTCTCAGATTATTGGGCCGTTGAATCAGAGAACTACAAGAAGTCAGACAGAGCAAGCAAATGTTTGTCTTTACTCGTGTTTTCTATCTCAAGTGGTGCCAAAGAATATTTCAGAGGCGCTGAAAGATAACAGTTGGATTGAGGCCATGCAGGAGGAATTACTCCAGTTTCGCAAACAGGAAGTTTGGAAACTTGTGGACTTACCTGAAGGAGAAAACGCAATTGGTACAAGATGGTTGTACAAAAACAAGCCAGACGAACGTGGCATCGTGGTTAGAAACAAAGCAAGACTGATTGCACAGGGATACACTCAGGAAGAAGGCATTGATTACGAAGAGGTGTTTGCTCCGGTCGCAAGACTTGAAGCCATACGCGTTTTTCTTGCATATGCTTCTTTCATGAAGTTTAAAGTATTTCAAATGGACGTTAAAGGTGCTTTCTTGTATGGACCAATTACAGATGACGTATATGTCAGACAACCTCCGGGTTTCGAAGATCCTGACTATCCTCATCGTGTATACAAGTTGAGTAAAGCTCTATACGGTCTACACCAAGCTCCTAGAATCTGGTATGAGACATTATCTAAGCATTTACTAGAACATGGATTCACAAGAGGACAGATTGATCCAACTTTGTTTATGAAGAGGGAGAATGACGACTTATTGTGTGTTCAAGTTTATGTGGACGATATTATTTTCGGTTCAACCAGTGCGTCAATGTGCAAAGAATTTGAAGAAATCATGAAGTCTAGATTCCAGATGAGTTCTATGGGGGAGATTAATTTCTTTCTTGGATTACAAGTGAAACAGTCTGCTGACGGAATTTTCATCAATCAATCAAAATTTGTTGAGAAGTTGTTGAAGAAATTCAAGATGCATGATTGTCAAACAATTCGAACTCCATCTGATGTGAACTGCAAGATTCAACCGGATCCAAAGGGCAAAGCAGTTGATCAAACGCTATACAGATCAATGATCAGTTCCCTGATGTATCTTACTGCATCAAGACCAGACATCATGTACGCTGTGTGTGTATGCGCCAGATACCAGTCAGATCCGAAAGAGTCGCATCTTGTTGCTGTGAAGCGTATATTCAGATATCTCAAAGGGAAACCAAATCTTGGGTTATGGTATCCTTACGAAGGAAATTTTGAATTATATAGCTATTCTGACAGTGATTTTGGTGGTTGTGCTCTTGACAGGAAATCGACAACTGGTGGCTGTCAATTTTTGGGTCCAAGGCTTGTCTCTTGGCAATGCCAGAAGCAGACCAATGTTTCTGTATCCACAGCTGAAGCAGAGTATATCGCTGCATCTGCAGGATGTTCTCAGGTTTTATGGTTACAAAATCAGTTGCTGGACTACGGGTTTAATTTTCTAAAAACTCCTATTTACATAGACAATACTGCTGCTATGTTTATAACTGCTAATCCTGTTCAACATTCTAAAACCAAACACATCGAAATTAGATATCACTTTTTAAGAGACAACTCTGAAAAGGGTTTAATAATTTTGATTAAGGTTCATACCGACAAACAACTGGCAGATCTTTTCACAAAATCTTTTTTGTCAGGCCGGTTTGAATTCTTAATTCAATCCATAGGATTAATCAATCATGATTGATTCTATTTTTCAAAAACAAAACAAAAATCAGAAAAATATAAAAGCCAAAAATATAATAAGTTGATGTTATATTTTGATTCCTTTGTCTTTTACTTTATGTTTTGCATTGTGTGTGCTTGCGTGAAAAAGAAAATAGAAAAGCAAAAACAAAATATAAAAGCAAAAAGAAAAGAAAATATCATGTCATAAGAATCTATATTGCACAAAGTGAGAAATGATAGTTACACTAGACATTATTTGTTACATCATTTTTAAAATAAAGACTGATGAATGTTAGTTGATGTGCTAGACAGCTCAGACAATTAGACTGAAAAAGTAAGTTGATTGTTGACAAACATAAACTTAATGATCTTTGTGTTAAGTTCCATTGTTATACATGTCTAGATATATATCTTTTGATACATTATTTGTGATGATAATTGTGCATGATCGGGTAACGAGGCAGTGTATTCAGTGTGATGAACCGCATCGTGAGCTTCTTTGTTGTGGTACCCACAGACCTGAAGTCTCACACGAAGTCTCTTTTGAGCTTCAAGGTGCAGCAAAAGATTCCAAAATGGAACAAAAAGAGTCCCAAATGTGGACCAACACCAAACAAAAATTCCAAAAAGGAATTCAGAAGATTCCCAAGGGGAACGATAGGAAAGAAAAATTCCCAAAGATGGAATTAAAAAGAAGTCCCAAAGTGGACCAAATCCGAATAGAACCCAGATTCCACACTGTGTATAACTGTAAGTGACCAGGTTTTGTGCAATATGCATTCAGGTAGTGATTGATAAGAAAATATGTTGACATATGTATACATGTGGGTCACATAAGTCATTCTAATCGAACCTTAAATATCATCATGATACTGAAAAAGTAAGTGTGTCAACTCGAGCTAATTGGTATGTTTTCATATCATCACTCAATCAAGCATAAGTCAAATGTCTATTTAAAACTTGCAAAACATGTTCAGATAATGTGTGGTATGATCTCACTGCGATATTTTGATTCATTGCATTGCATATGTTTTTTTATTTTAATGTGTGTGCTTTGTGTGTGCAGGCATTTGGAATCATTATTGATATATCAACATCCTTGATAAACTTAAAAATTTCAAGAAATTTCAAGTTTAGGGGGAGAATAAATGGAAGAAGAAAAAATATTACAAAAATCCAAAAAATATTGTGTTATGAATAAGTGTGTTTTGAATGAACAAGATTATATGTTATGAAAAGCAAAGGTATTGAATGTGTTAAAAACAAACCCAAGGTCTTGTAATTTGTTTTTAAGAAATTGCTTCGGGATATATAAAAATTGGTTGTGCAAAAACATTTTGAAAAAAAAAAAATGAATTTAATTGGAATTAAATTTGTTGCAATGTTTAATATTGTTTGATAATTAATATGACAAACATTCTTTTTAAGGATATCTTGTCTAATTAATATGCCGGAGAATGTTTGCAGGTGCAATAAATGACGTTGAAAAAGTCAACAGACGAGAAAAATGAAGAAAATTGAACAAGTGTTATAGCCGGGCAAAGATATCAGATGCAACTATTCTGCCGGGTAAAGAACTGTTTAGCCGGGTAATGGTGTAAGTTTGATACTTGCCGGGTGATTGAGGAAAAAGGTGAAGATATTGTGACCACTGTACAGCCGGACAATGATCATGTCAAATATAGTCGGGTGAAGGTCATAGATATCTTGCCGGGTGACAAGTGTTGACTATACAGCCGGGTAAAAGAGAAATCTTCTTGCCGTGTAAAGGTATGACACTGTGTTGCCGGGTAATGAAGAAATTTGCCTTGTGAAGAAGAAGGTTGCCGTGTAAAGAAGAAAGCAAGCCGGATGATGAAGGAAAGCAACTGTGTTGCCGGGTGATGAAGAAAAGTTGCCGGGTGATGTTTGATAACTATTCTGCCGGGTGATGAATAAAACCCATCAGGTGTAGTTGTTCCTAACCTTTACCCGTCACTACAGTGACTTACCCGTCCCTACAGTGCTTGACCCGTCAAGTGTTTTTCATATGTTTGCGACTTGTCTTATGTACTTGACCCGTCACTACAGTACATGACCCGTCACTACAGTACATGACCCGTCCATAGAGTACTTGACCCGGCAAGGCTTATTGGGCCTTTTAAGCTTGCCCGTCATTTTGTTGACCCGGCACTTAAAGTTTGACCTAAAAATTTTTGACGATACAAAATACCGCCTCTTCACAAACACTTATCATTTCACACATTCACTTTCATACAAATCCTCTGAGCGAAAAAAATTGCCGTGTTATCATATTCAATCGTTTGCTTTATAACAAGGTTAATCGATTGAATAAGGTAGTGATTAAGTGTTTTTGACCTTAATGGACCTGCAAATCAACTGTTTAAAAGAAAAACGATGATGAACAGTGTTTTGGACATTGAATCGACACTTCGTTTTTGTGTGTTAAAACCGAAATCGAATGTTGATTTAGGTGTAAAAACACTCGATTATCATCATTCAATCACTCATTTGCACTAAAACACCTTAAAATCAACTAAATCAAGTGAAATGTTCTTAACTGATAAAAATCGTCATTGATGAACTTTGAAGCTTTTAAAAGTTAAACATCAAAACGATGAAATATCTGTTTAAAAGTGATTAAACGTGTTAAAACTGAACCAAAACATGTTAAACTTTCTCATCATAAATTTGTCAAAATTTTGCCTAAGTGATTAACTGTTAAAGTTTAAACATGAAGTATAATCTTTAAAATTCAATGTTGTTTGATTAAAGTGATGAAAATCAGGTTATTAGAACAATTTAGGATTTAAACTGATTATGTTAATGTTTTTGCTTTCTAACTTTTAGTTAAACACTTATTAAAATTTTTGATAAGTTTAATGAAGAATCTAATACATTTGCCTTGTTTTGTGTTTGTTTGTGTTTTTAACAGATGGAGAATCTCAAGTTTGAGCCTAAACATAATCTAGTGGCATGTTTAGATGAATCACTTCCTGAGACAGAGGGTTATAGGGATATGATTAAGTTCATCAAGAGGACTAAGTATGTATATGCTATATGTGCCAAACCGGTCATATATGCTAGGCTGATCAAGAGCTTCTGGAGAACAGCTGAGGTTGTGAGAGATGAGAATGGTGTTGCTATGGTGAGAGGGCATATTACTAGAGATTGGGTACTAAATGTTACTGAAGAAGCTATTAGACACGTCCTGAGGATAGATGAGGATGAGATTGGCATGATGGATGAACTGACCATGGAGGAATGTAAAACTTGTTTTGTGAACATGGGACATCCACCTGTGTTTCCAAAGTCACAGTTTTACAGGGCAAAGTTGGGAAGAAAGTATAAGCTGCTATGTTATGTTGTACAGCAATGCATGTCTAGGAGGAGTGCAGGGTTTGACAACTTCCCATCCGATATTGCATCACCAATTTGTGCTATAGCAGAGAACAAGCCATTCAACATGTCAAGATGGATAATGAATGGTTTTGTATTCAACTTGGTCAAAGGCAAAAGGTTTAAGTTCCTCATGTACCCGAGGTTCTTACAACTAATGATCAATGTTGCATATCCTGTCATCAGAAGTGAAGGATATTCTGGAGGTATTTTATATACAGAGGACATGAACGATCTATCTTACCGTAAGATGAGTATCGGGAATGTGCCTGATGTTGATTTGTTTGAGTATATGAGAAATATTGCCAATAATGAAGAAGAAGTTGGGGTAATCTATCATCATATTTCGAATGGAGAGATTGTGAATCCGTTGGATCTTGTTGATAGAGAGATTGATGAAAGCGATGATCAAGATGATGATAATAATGGTGGTGATGATGTTGAATCTGAATCTAATTCAGAGGAGGTTGAACCAATGGAGACTGAGACAGAGAATATAGAGAACGTTGAGGTTAGTGAGCCTATTGAGATAGAAGAACATATTGAGGTTGTTCCTGAGGTTGAAGAAGTTATTTCTGACATTCCAAGAGATGTTAGTGTTCAGTATGTTCGAAGGAAGAGGTCGAAACCAGTGATTGTTGAGCCTGAAGAGATAGATGTACTCCAAATTGCACAGAAGGTAGTGGCCGAAGCTGAAACTGTGGCACAGACAATTGAGGAAGCTGATGCTGGCGCTACTATTCCTTGTACTGATGATATTCCCACCACGTCATCACCATTTGTTGAAAACATTGGACAAGGTTTGGAGTCTTCACCAAATGTTGTGCCAAGTGTTGATCAATCTGAGGATGAGAAGGAGAAAAGAATAGGTGAGTTGGAGGATATGGTGACAAAATTGATTGAAGCGAATGATTTGATGAAAGCTTCAAATGAACGAAAAAGGAAGAGATTGGATGAATACTGGGATATACATAATCAGAATGTGAAGATTTTCAAGAAGTTGGATGAGGATCATGTTAAACTTGTTGATGAACATGTGATGTTGAAAGGAGATTATGAAAAACTTAAGGATGAGCATGAAAATCTGAAATTTGATTACAAAGAATTACAAGCTGAGTGTAATACTTTGAATGCAGAGAAAGAAATGTTAGAAAGAGAGTTGGAGGAAATGAAACCGAAAAAGGCTGGCTCATCATCAGACAAAGACTTTTCAGATGACGTTGTAGTAACTGAAACGCATGTGCCAAAGGTTTATCTGACTAGAGCTCGAGGAACTTCAAATGTTGGAATTAGAGTGGAATCGCCAATTATCATTCCCGATGAAGCTGCTGCTGAAACGGTCAATCTGGACAAAGCTGAGGGAAAGAGGAAGATAGATGCTGTTCCTGAAATTTTTGGTGATGAAGGAAGTTCAAAAAGGGCGAAGATTGATGAACCAGTGCAGATTGAGCCGATTCAATCTGTAGCTGAAGTTGAGGCTGAGAAGAGTGCTGATACTGAGATTGTGTCTGAAGCAAAAACTGAAGTATTTGCAGTGACAGAAAGTGAGAAAGAAGTGGGCTCTGAGGAAACAGTTCAGGTTGAGCCGATTCAACCTGAAGCTGGTGAAGTTGAAAGTGTGCTTGAAACAGAAACTGAAGTTGCAAGTCAGTTTGAGCCGATTCAAACTGACGATGCACCTATGATTGAAGCATTAGATGATCTAGATGAGATAGATTGGACTGAGTCTGAAAATGAAGCGGAGCCAGAACCAGTACAGAATACTGTTGAAGAGTTACCAGATGATTTGGATCAGAGGTTTGCATATCTTGAGAGAATGAAGTACAATTCGGTGTTTTTGAATGGTTTGACAGTAAGTCAGATAAACGAAGAGTATGAGAAGTGCATTACTGCCCAAGATAAAGCCGAAGCTGATCAGAAAGAGTTCGTGATTGAAATGGGTGAATGGACTCCGATGCAAGAAAGCTTGAATATCGAAGACTTACCTCCGACTGAACTCTATCACCAAAATCCAGATGAAATGTCTACTTCTAATATGCGTAGTTGGCTGAGTTCAAGAAACTATCCGTACAAAACGTTGAAGAGGCTGAAGTCTGAGTCACTAAGGAAGATTGTGGTTAGTTTTATGAAAACGGAGAAGATGTACAACAGAATGTTTTACTTGGACTATCACAATCCTCAGTACTACGAGCTAACAAAAAGATTCAAAGTCCTTGGACCAAAGGAGATTCCACTGATGGCGCTTCCTGAAAATGCTCACAAAAAACGACACGAACTGATGGATATGTTTCCAAGCGAAGTTAAATCTTACAATATTCCAATGGATGTGAGGGAATCTTGGCATAAGTCAGCAACAGCAGGTGACGTGGTGAGGTCACTGCTAAGTAAAGGTCAGTCGATTGCTGAGTTGCTTGACTCCATGATTGTGCCAGAGAGAAATAAGAAGGTGAAGATAATCGCATGGAAATATGATGAAGTTTTTGATGCGTTTATGATAAAGAGAGTAAATGGTTTATGTGACGTATACCATTACTTCTCGAGCATTTTTAAACTGGAGGTTCAGGATTTGAAAGAGCTGCACAAACTAAGGTTGATAAATCACACGCATGCTGAGCGTGGTGATAAATGTGTGATACTTCTTGATGCTGGGATTGCTAGACCGCCGAAGTTTCTAGAATTTAGAGGCCAACAAGAAGATTCAGCATATGTGCAAGCTAAGAAACAAAGGAAGAAAAAGAGATTAGTTGTGACTGAGGATATGTATTTAGAAGAGTTTTCGGACGAATATTTTGACAAAGTGACGGATCCTGGACTAAAAGTGATTGATGGAAGTCAGATGACGAAGCCAATACTCAGAGTATTCTACAATCAGGAAACGTTTGAACTGAAGCTTGTTCGGAACTTGGAGGATTGGGACAAGGATATGATCACACTTTTCAGTACCTTTGAGTTGAAACTGCTGCATCCTTCTTATATCGAGTTTTTGAGAAGTTACAAGATTGAAAAATGTAAAGACAAACTTGCTGAATCTGATAAAAAGCTGTTCACTGTGATGATAGAAGTGATTGCTGCTGCTTCGGAGAAGATTCGTGTGAGAAAGGCTTTACTAAATTCTAATCTCGTGATGGTTGATATACCAGAGATAGAATATATGCGGATCAGTAGGAAGGGTACTTTGGAGGTGAAAGTTCAAGGCCAAGAGTTGCCGTTTGAGTTTTATGCTAATATCGATTTTGCAGGTTTGAATCTGGATTCGCTTAGACGCATGAATGCTTTGCCAATTCTGACGAATGAATCCAAGCCTCGACAAGCTAAGATCGCTGAAAAGTTCAAGTCCTGCATTGAAGAAGCCTTGAAGGAAAAGGAAGAGTATAAAGGTCGAGAGTTGCTGACCGTGAAAGAAGAACCAGAAGAATGGTAGAAAAAGATTGAAGATTGATGCTGATAAAAGAAGAAAAAGATTGAAGTTTTTGAAGATCCAAAGATAAATCTTAGGGGGAGTACTGTTAGGGTTATTTCCTTGTTAAGAATTACTTTGTATTTTTGTTTATATGTTTGTATAGTTTAGGGTTTATTATGTATTTTCCTTAAACTTGCATTTTGTTTGTTATAAGCATGTAGTGTGTGTGTTAGAGAGAGGCGAGATCACTTTTACACTGTTAGAGAGAGAATTAACTGTGTGTGATTTTGTTTCTCCTGCACCTTGTACTACGAATTGCTTTGATCATCAATATACAGAGAATTATTAGTATGGATTGTGTTTGTGATTGAATCGTTTGTTTTGTACTTGTTATTCTGATCATTGTGAGCGATTGAACGATCCAATTGAACCTATCAAGCGCATATGCAGAACAATTTACGTCTGATCTTACATCGAGTCTGGCACTGGTATGTGAAATAGAAGAAGATTGGTCAGAAGAAGGGGATGGTAAGATGATTGAAGATGTGAGTGAAGATTCTGAAGATTATGACTAGAGTGCAAAGTCTGATCCTGTTGAAGAATCAAAGTCTGAAATTGCACTAATGGCTACAGCCAGTGAGTCTTCTTCATCTACCGAACAACCAAAGGTTAGTACTGATTTACCCCCTAACTATGTTCCATTACCTGCTGATGTGAAGGAAAGGTTGTGTTCTGATCAATGCATTCAACAAGTAGAACATTATCGAACTCATTCATTTAAAATCGGTGACAAATTAAGCAAACATGAAAAGATTCATGAACAACTTAAAATTGATCACAAAATTTCTGATGAGAAGATTTTGTCACTAACTGAATCATGGAACAAAACTTTAAAAGAACTGGAACTTGTGACCAAACAACTTGAAGAAATGACAAAGAACTTTGAACAAGAAAAAGTTGAACATGCTGTCACACAAGTTGAGTTAAAGAAAGTTAAAAGTTGTAAAACAATGGTTGAACAACTCGTTAATGAAAGAGGTAACAAAAACAAAACTGGGTTGGGTTTTACTCATGAACCAATGCCAAATTCAATCACTCAAACCTTACCGGAAAACTTTAATGAATTTGATCATTCACCTGAAAATGAACGTAAATTCAAAGAAATTCAAAGAAGTAAATCCGAGTCCGAAGGATCTGAGGTGTTGATTGAAAGTTTGATGGAAGAAGATGGTATGACAACTGAAGCTGATGATGAAGCAAGCAACAAATCTGAAAACAAACTGGAGCCTGTTCTAATTCAACTCGTTGATTATCCAAAGCTTAATCCCGAACCAGAAACACCGGTGAAGGAAGAAGGTGAATTTTCAGGATACAAGGATCCTGAGTACATCAAGTGGAAGAAAGAACAAAAGGCGCAAGTTGCTACTCAGTTGATCAAGAAGCAAGAAGTGAAAAAGACTGAAGTTTCGAATGTAAAGAAGCAGAAATCGAAAATAATGAACAATCAATCTGAAACGAAACAGTCAAAAGGCAAAAGTGTCTTAAAATCAAATGATAACACCAAAGTTCAAAGTGTTAAAACTGACAAAGTTAAACCTGTCAAGAAAGTGTCAAAAGGTAAGACAATCAAGTTTGTGTCTGCAGGTACTTTCGACATGAACGGTTCTTATGGTAACCAAATCAATGCTCAAATCAAATCTAACTCTGGTCTGAAAACAGGTTCAGGTCCTAAGTCTTCCGCTGTCAATGATAAGAGAATTGAAAACAAAAAGGTAACCAAACAGAACAGTTTAAAATCGAACCAAAGTCTCATGCAATCAAAATCACAAACAATGTCTCCACAAAAGAATCAAGTTAATCTAAAACCGAACAAAACTGATAATGAATCTCGAATGAGTTCAACATCAAAAGTTAACAATCGGCTCTTTAGGATTAGCAAGAGACACTGTGAGATATGTGATCGTTATAACCATACTACTGCTGAATATTTCTTTAACAGGTACTGCAGTTTCTGTAACAAAAGAAATCATTCTTCAGAAGAATGTTTTTATAACAAGTTTTGTGATATCTGTGAAAGAAGAAACCATGACACAAAGGATTGTTTCTTTCGATCAAACTCAACAAGAGAAATGACTCCATATTCAAATTTTCAAAGAAATAACTCTTTCGGTTTTCAAAATATGAATCAAAGTCATTCTCCGGTTTTGAGAAATTTCAATCGAAACAATTCTGTTTCTAACTTTTCATCAAGAAATGTGCAGGTTAACAGTTTTAAACCGAGAGCCTTGATGGTAAGAAACCAAAAGTTTGAAAATAACCTTGATCCTAAGTTAGAGGAAAGGTTTAGTGCTTTGAGGAGAAAGCAATCAATGAACGCCAATGGGCGAAACAACAGTTATCAGCATCAAAATCTTTTAAATGAAACAAATTTTCAAAATGTTCAATATCAACAAGTTACTATTGCAGATAGATTCGGAAAACCCAAGACCGTGTGGGCCTGGGTTGACCAAACTAACTAAGTGATTGTTGAAATGCAGGTACGCCCAAGAAGACCTATCAACTCATGGTTCGTTGATAGTGGGTGTAGCCGGCATATGACAGGCAACCATGCCTTACTTCAAGACTTTAAGTTTAAAAATGGTACACACGTTGCATTTGGAGGTGATGCGGGTGGAAAAATAACAGGAGAAGGAACCGTATCCAATGGGGTCATTAGTTTTGATAAAGTCAACTACTGTGCACAGTTGAACTTTAACTTACTAAGTGTATCTCAAATTTGTGATAAATCATATTCAACTTTATTTGATGATTCTTTCTGTTACATTCTCAAACCAGGTTTCAAGATTGACAATGAATGGGTAGTGGTTAAAGCTCCAAGAGATCGTGATGTATACAAGCTTGATATGTCGCAGATTGATGCCGAAACCGAAACTACTTGTCTCATTGCTCATGCATCAAATGATGAGAGTCAGCTTTGGCATAGACGGCTGGGCCATTCAAACTTCAGAAACATGAATCGACTGGTTACTGGAAATCACGATGTGGGAATCCCATCGAAGAAATTCTCTACAACTGATCTTTGTCCAGCATGTTTGAAAGGAAAACAGCACCGAATGTCTTTTAAGTCCAAGCTCGAAAACTCCATTTCAAAACCCTTGCAGATGCTACATATGGATCTTTTCGGACCAACAAATGTGCAAAGCATCGGAAAGAAGTCTTATTGTTTTGTCATTATTGACGATTTCACTAGATTTTCTTGGGTTTATTTCTTGCATGCTAAATCTGAAACTGCTGAGTTGTTAAAAGAATTTATTGTCAAAGTTGAAAATCAGTTGGATTGTAAAGTGAAAGTTTTAAGAAGTGATAATGGAACTGAATTTAAAAACGCTAATGTTGATTTGTTTTGTGCAGAAAAAGGAATTGCTAGACAATTTAGTGCTCCAAGAACGCCTCAACAGAATGGGGTTGCGGAACGGAAAAACCGGACACTAATTGAAGCAGCAAGATCCATGCTCGCAGATGCCAAAATCCCTATCACATTCTGGGACGAAGCTATTGCTACTGCGTGCTTTGTACAAAACAGGACATTATTAGTACAGGATAAACAGAAAACATCTTATGAGTTGTTATTTGGAAGAAAGCCAAATATTTCTTATTTGAAAGCATTTGGTTGTCCCGTAACGGTTCTAAATTTAAATGATCATCTCGGGAAATTTGAGTCAAAATTTGACGATGGATTTTTCCTAGGTTATTCGTCTGTTTCTAAAGCTTATCGGGTTTTTAATAGCAAAACAAATACTGTTATTGAAACTATTAACGTAAAGTTTTTAGAAAATTCGTTTCCGTCAGTGGCGCATGGTCCCGAATGGTTATTTGATTTAGATTCGTTATCAAAATCTTTCAATTCTAACTTGTTTGATTTTTCAGGAAAAGCAAGAAAAGAATCAGGTGACTTGGGATGCTTTAGTGACGATTCTGATAATGACGAGGATGGAAATCTCAACTCTGAATATCCGTTCATGTCATTTCATAATCCTGATCATGTCAAATCCAGTCAAGCTCCGGGTCCTTCTGGTTCGCAAGAAGATCAAGAATCAAACAATCTTGAAGAAGATGTGAATCCGCAAATGTCTCCTAATGATGATGGATCCGTTCAAAATCAACCATCATCGGATCCGAATGTTGAAGTTGTTCCAAAATCTTTTGATTACTTCATCAATTCACCGGATCAAGTCCCGAATTTCACTCCGCATACTTCTTCCATTCTACAAGATCTACCGAATCTGAATCAGTCTAATCTAGAGACTCAAGTGCAAGGAGATGATATTCCTACTCATCGAATTCACAAGAAACATACTGTCTCTCAGATTATTGGGCCGTTGAATCAGAGAACTACAAGAAGTCAAACTGAGCAAGCAAACGTTTGTCTTTATTCATGTTTTCTTTCTCAAGTGGTGCCGAAGAACATTTCAGAGGCGTTACAAGATAATAGTTGGATTGAAGCCATGCAAGAGGAGTTACTTCAATTTCGCAAACAAGAGGTTTGGAAATTAGTGGACTTACCTGAAGGAGAGAATGCGATTGGTACAAGATGGTTGTACAAAAACAAGCCAGACGAACGTGGCATTGTTGTGAGAAACAAAGCAAGACTCATTGCACAGGGATATACTCAGGAAGAAGGCATTGATTACGAAGAGGTGTTCGCTCCGGTCGCAAGACTTGAAGCCATACGTGTTTTTCTTGCATATGCTTCCTTCATGAAGTTTAAAGTATTCCAAATGGACGTCAAAGGCGCTTTTCTGTATGGACCAATTACAGATGACGTATATGTCAGACAACCTCCGGGTTTTGAAGATCCTGACTATCCTCATCGGGTATACAAGTTGAGTAAAGCACTTTACGATCTACATCAAGCTCCTAGAATCTGGTATGAGACACTATCTAAGCATTTACTAGAACATGGATTCACAAGAGGACAGATTGATCCAACTTTGTTTATGAAGAGGGAGAATGAAGAACTCTTATGTGTTCAAGTTTATGTGGACGATATTATCTTCGGTTCAACCAGTGAGTCAATGTGCAAAGAATTTGAGGAAATCATGAAGTGCAGATTCCAGATGAGTTCTATGGGGGAGATTAACTTCTTTCTTGGATTACAAGTAAAACAATCAGCTGACGGAATTTTCATCAATCAATCAAAATTTGTTGAAAAATTGTTGAAGAAGTTCAAGATGCAAGATTGTCAGACTATTCGAACTCCATCTGATGTAAACTGCAAGATACAACCGGATCCAAAAGGCAAATCCGTGGATCAAACACTATACAGATCAATGATCGGTTCACTGATGTATCTTACTGCATCAAGACCAGACATCATGTATGCTGTATGTGTGTGCGCAAGATATCAGTCTGATCCAAAAGAGTCGCACCTGATTGCTGTTAAACGTATTTTCAGATACCTTAAAGGGAAACCGAATCTTGGGTTATGGTATCCTTATGAAGGCAATTTTGAATTATATAGTTATTCTGATAGTGATTTTGGTGGCTGTGCTCTTGACAGGAAATCGACTACTGGTGGTTGTCAACTTCTGGGTCCTAGACTTGTCTCTTGGCAATGCAAGAAGCAGACCAACGTTTCTGTATCCACAGCTGAAGCAGAGTATATCGCTGCATCTGCAGGATGTTCTCAAGTTTTGTGGTTACAAAACCAATTGCTTGACTACGGGTTTAACTTTCTGAAAACT
The DNA here is from genome assembly GCA_030867185.1 of Tagetes erecta. NCBI lineage: Eukaryota > Viridiplantae > Streptophyta > Magnoliopsida > Asterales > Asteraceae > Tagetes > Tagetes erecta. Next base: position 11,297,366 of record CM061496.1, on the reverse strand, counting down.
CCTATTTACATAGACAATACTGCTGCTATGTTTATTACTGCTAATCCTGTTCAACACTCAAAAACCAAACATATCGAAATTCGATATCACTTTTTAAGAGACAACTCTGAAAAAGGTTTAATAATTTTGATTAAAGTTCATACCGACAAACAACTGGCAGATCTTTTCACAAAATCATTTTTGTCAGGACGGTTTGAATTTTTAATTCAATCCATAGGATTAATCAATCATGATTGATTCTATTTTCGAAAACAAAACAAAAATCATAAAAATATAAAAGCCAAAAATATAATAAGTTGATGTTAAGTATTGATTCCTTTGTCTTTTATTTTATGTTTTGCATTGTGTGCTTGCATGAAAAAGAAAAAGAAAAACAAAAACAAAATATAAAAGCAAAAAGAAAAGAAAATATCATGTCATAAGAATCTATATTGCACAAAGTGAGAAATGATAGTTACACTAGACATTATTTGTTACATTATTTTTAATAAAGACTGATAAATGTTAATTGATGTGCGAGACGGCTCATGCAATTAGACTGAAAAAGTAAGTTTCATTGTTGACAAACATTAACTTAATGATCTTTGTGTTAAGTTCCATTGTTATACATGTCTAGATATATGTCTTTTGATGTCTTGCTTGTGATGATAGTTGTGCATGATCGGGTAACGATGCAGTGTATTCAGTGTGATGAACCGCATCGTGAGCTTCTTTGTTGTGGTACCCACAGACCTGAAGTCTCACACGAAGTCTCTTTTGAGCTTCAAGGTGCAGCAAAAGATTCCCAAAGATGGAACAAAAAGAGTCCTAAATGTGGACCGACACCAAACAAAAATTCCAAAAAGGAATTCAGAAGATTCCCAAGGGGAACGATAGGAAATAAAAAATTCCCAAAGATGGAATTAAAAAGAAGTCCCAAAGTGGACCAAATTCGAATAGAACCCATATTCCACACTGTGTATGACTGTAAGTGACCAGATTTTGTGCAATATGCATTCAGGTAGTGGTTGATGAGGAAATATGTTGACATATGTATACATGTGGGTCACATAAATCATTCTAATCGAACCTTAATCATCATCATGATACTGAAAAAGTAAGTGTGTCAACTCGAGCTAATTGGTATGTTTTCATATCATCACTCAATCAAACATAAGTCAAATGTCTATTCAAAACTTGCAAAACATGTTCAGATAATGTATGGTATGATCTCACTGCGATATTTTGATTCATTGCATTGCATATGTCTTTATTTTAATGTGTGTGCTTTGTGTGTGCAGGCATATGGAATCTTTATTGACACATCGACATCCTTGTTAAACTTAAAAATTTCAAGAAATTTCAAGTTTAGGGGGAGAATAAAATTGAAGAAAAATATCTACAAAAAAATCCAAAAATATTTTGTTTTGAATAAGTGTGTTTTGAATGAACAAGATTATGTGGTATGAAAAGCAAAGGTATTGGATGTGTTAAAAACAAACCCAAGGTCATGTAAATTGTTTTTAAGAAAATGCTTCGGGATATAGAAAAATTGGTTGTGCAAAAACATTTTTGAAAAAGAAAAAGAAAAATGATTTTAATTGGAATTAATGTTATTGTCTTGTTTAATGTTGTTTGATAATTAATATGACAAACATTCTTTTTAAGGATATCTTGTCTAATTAATATGTCGGAGAATGTTTGCAGGTGCAATAAATGCTGTTGAAAAAGTCAACAGACGAGAAAAAGTGAAGAAATTGCTCAAAGTGTTATAGCCGGGCAAAGATATCAGATACAACTGTACAGCCGGGTAATGAACATACTGTTCAGCCGGGTAATGTAGTAAGTCTGATACATGCCGGGTGATTGAGGAAAAGGTGAAGATATTATGACCACTGTACAGCCGGGCAATGATCATGTCAAATACAGCCGGGTGAAGGTCATAGATATCAAGCCGGGTGACAAGTGTTACTATACAGCCGGGTAAAAGAGAAATCTTCTTGCCGTGTAAGAGTATGACACTATGTTGCCGGGTAATGAAGAAGAAAGCGTGCCGGGTGATATAGAAGATAACTATGTTTCCGTGTAATGAACAAATGCATGTCGTGTGAAGAAGAATGCATGCCGTGTGAAGAAGAAAGCATGCCGGGTGATAATGAAAGCAACTGTCTTGCCGGGTGATGAAGAAAGCAAGCCGGATGAAGAAGGAAAGCAACTGTGTTGCCGGGTGATGAAGAAAGGTTGCCGGGTGATGATTTGAAGACAACTATTCTGCCGGGTGATGAATAAAACCCATCAGGTGTAGTTGTTCCTAACCTTTACCCGTCACTACAGTGACTTACCCGTCTCTACAGTGTTTGACCCGTCAAGTGTTTTTCACATGTTTGTGACCTGTCTTATGTACTTGACCCGTCACTACAGTACATGACCCGTCACTACAGTACTTGACCCGGCAAGGCTTATTGGGCCTATTTTGTTTACCCGTCCCTTTTGTTGACCCGGCACCTCGAGTTTGACCTAAAATTTTAACGATATAAATAACCGCCTCTTCACAAACACTTATCATTTTACACATTCACTTTCAAGCAAACACTCTGTACTTAAATCGCCTGTTATCATATTCAATCGTTTTGCTCTATAACAAGATTGATCGATTGGATAAGGTAGTGATTAAGTGTTTTTGACCTTGATAGACCTGAAAATCAACCGTTAAAAAGAAAAACGATGATGAACAGTGTTTTGAGCATTGAATCGACACTTTGATTTTGTGTGTTAAAACCAAAATCGAATGTTGTTTTAAGGTTAAAACCTGTTGATCATCAACAATCAATCACTCATTTGCACCAAAACACCTTAAAATCAACTGAATCAATTAAAATTATGACAACTGTTAAAATCGCCATTGATGAACTTTGAAGCTCTTAAAAGTTAAACATCAAAATGATGAAATATCTGTTTAAATGTGATCAATACTTGTTAAAACTGAACCAAAACATGATAAACAATTTCATCATAAAAATGTCAAAAATTCTGTCTTAAGTGATTAACTGTTAAAATTGAAACATGATGTATAATCTTTAAATTTCAAATGTTGTTTGATTAAAATGATGAAAATCAGGTTATTAGAACAATTTAGAATTTAAAATGATTATGTGAATGTTTTGCTTTCTAACTTTTATTCAAACACTTATGAAAATTTTGATATGTTTTAATGAAGAATCTAACACATTTGTCTTGTTTTGTGTTTGTTTGTGTTTTTAACAGATGGAGAATCTCAAGTTTGAGCCTAAACACAATTTGGTGGCAGTTCTAGATGAATCTATCCCTGAAACAGAAGGTTACAGAGATTTGATCAAGTTTATCAAAAGGACCAAATATGTGTATGCTATGTGTGCCAAACCGGTCATATATGCAAGGTTGATTAAAAGTTTTTGGAGGACAGCAGAAGTCATTAGAGGAGAGAATGGTGTTACTGTTGTTCGAGGCAACATAACTAGGGATATGGTACTGACAGTTTCTGAAGAAGCCATTAGAAATGCCCTGAGAATAGATGAAGATGAGGTTGGGATGAATGATGAGTTGACAATGGACCAGTGCAAATCGTGTTTTGTTAATATGGGGCATCCACCTATATTTCCAAAATCACAGTTTTATAGGGCGAAGTTGGGGTAGAAGTATAAGTTGCTGAGCTATGTTGTCCAACAATGCATGTCCAGGAGGAGTGCAGGGTTTGATAATTTCCCATCAGACATTGCATCACCAATTGTTGCCATAGCAGAGAATAAGCCATTTAATATGTCGAGATGGATCATGAATGGCTTTGTTTTTAACTTGGTGAAGGGCAAGAGGTTTAAGTTTCTTATGTACCCAAGATTCTTACAACTGATGATCAACATTGCTTATCCTATCATCAGATCCGAAGGTTATGCTGGAGGTATGTTATACACTGAGGACATGAACGATCTATCTTACAGAAAGATGAGTATCGGGAATGTGCCTAATGTGGAATTGTTTGACTATATGAGAGATATAGCCAACAATGAAGAAGATATTGAAGGTGTGTATTACCATATTTCTCATGGTGAGATTGTTGATCCACAGGACCTAGTGGATGAGGTGCCTGATAATTTATTAGATGATGATGAGTACTTTGCTCGTCATCCAGAGGATGAGAATGAACCTGAGGATGATGATCATGATGATAGTGAAGATGGAAATGATGGTGCTGAATCTGAATCTAATTCAGAGGAGGCAGAGATTGTTGAAATGGTCGAACCAATGGAGTTGGTTATAGAGAATGTTGAAGTTAGTGAGCCTGTTGTGATAGAAGAACCTGTTGAGGTTGCTTCTGTTGTTGAAGAATTAGTTGCTGAAATCCCAAAGGATGTTACTGTTCAATATGTCAGAAGAAAAAGATCGAAACTAGTAAAAGAGCCTGTGATTGTAGAGTCTGAAGAGATAGATGTACTTCAGATTGCTTAGGAGGCAATGGCCGAAGCTGAAACTATGGCACAGATAGTTGAGGAAGCTGATGCTGGCGTTGCTGATCCTACTACTGTTGATATTCCCACCACATCATCCCAAATTGCTGAAAACATTGAACAAGGTTTGGAGTCTTCACCAAATTTTGTGTCAAAAGTTGATGAAAATGAGAATGAGAAGAGAATTGCTGAGTTAGAGGATATGGTGACAAAGTTGATAGAAGCAAATGACTTGTTGAAAGCTTCTAATGAAAGGAAAAAGAAAAGACTTGATGAGTTCTGGGATATTCATAATCAGAATTTGAAAACCTTCAAAGAATTGGATGCAGATCATCTCAAACTGAAGATTGAGCATGATGAACTGAAGGAGAAATATGATAAACTGAAGGAGGAACATGATAGCTTGAAGTATGATTATACTGAACTGAAAGCTGAATGCAATACTTTGGAGGATGAGAAAGAAATGTTAGAAAAATGGCTGGAGGAAACGAAACCGAAGAAAGCTGGTTCATCATCTGATAAAGATTTTTCAGATGAAGTAGTGGAAGTGACTGAAGCTCAAGTACCTAAAGTTTATTTGACTAGAGCACGAGGTACTACAAATGCTGGTATTATGGTGGAATCTCCAATCATTATTGATAGTCACTATGTATAGGTTGGACTCACCGGCTTGTCGGTGTTACTTTTGTTTGTAATTGTTTAACTTGTATTTGTATTAGTTCTAGCGAACCTACGGGCGAATCTATAGATTCGCCCGAAGGTCATCATGTCTTTTGTATTTAGGTTTCGACTGGGCGAACCTATGTGCCCAGCGAACCTGTGTTGGTTCGCTAGATAGATTCGCTAGAGCGAATCTATCAGCGAACCTAACACTACTATATATTGTAACCTTATCTTCACTTTATACAACTTTTGCACATCTTTTATCCAAACCATTTCTCACTGATTGTGTTGTGTAATCGTTCTATTTGAGGTGCTAGGAGCTTATTCTACTTATCATTGTAGCTTATTTACCTCATTTGTGGGTTAGATCTTGTTATTGGGTTGTTTGGTTAATATACACTTTGTTCTTCAAGTTTGGTCATATTTGTGTTAAACAAGTCAACAAAGCACTGAAATCACGATCTTTATGGACCGACAATATGGTATCAGAGCCTTAGTGCTCTTGATTGTTTGATTCAAGTGATTTTTGTGTTGATTTTTGAAGTTTTTGGGTCAAAACACTTTGATTCTGTTTGAAGCTTGTTTTTAGTGTTTTGGAGTTGTATTTTGCTCAAGGTTTGTGGTATTTGGTCATAGAAAGCTTTTAAAACAAACGTGTATGCAAATGGTCAAGTTTTGAGGGTTTTCGAGCTGTTTCCGTACTGTTTCAGGGTGGTTGAGCTACCAGCGAACCTGTCTGTTCTTCCAGCGAAACTGTCTGTTCTTCCAGCGAACCTAATTCAAATTTTTGTCCTGATCGGTTTGTGTTCTGGCCAGCGAATCTGTCATATCATCGAACGAAAGTTCACTTGTTTGGCTGACTGTGCAAGCGAAACTGCTGCCAAAATTAGGCCAGCGAATCTGTGCTTGTCTGTCAGCGAAACTGTTGCTCGCCCAGCGAATCTGTTCCCAGCGAATCTGCCAGCGAATCTACTGTGTTCTTTGAGCGAATCTAGTCAGCGAACCTGTTTATTTTAAGCGAATCTATAATCTGTTCAAAGTTATGTCTTCATCAACACTGAATATGAATGATCTGGATAGCGTTCAACCTAACAGGCCACCGAGGCTTGTTAGTGGTGAAAACTTTGAAGATTGGAAAAGATGTTTGAAAGCTTTCTTCTATTACACAGATTACAATCAATGGGAATCTATAGTGAATGGTCCGCATGTGCCCACAACAGTTGAAGGAACTGTCACTTCAGTAAACACAGATCCAACTACTTTTACTGAAACTGACATCAAGCTACTTGATCGCGACAAGAAGGCACTAGGGGCTTTGATACTCTGCTTGCACCAAGACATCTTCAACCGTTTTGCAGAACACACAACTGCAAAAAGTCTGTATGATGCTTTGTGTGAATTTTATGATGGCAATGAGGACCTGAAACTGGATAGAAAAGCTCAGGCTGAAAAGGAATTCAACTCTTTCGTGGGGTATTCACAAGAGAACTTGACTGATATTACAAATCGATTCCTATCTGTGTCAAGTAATCTGAAGAAATATGATGAAAAGCTGGGCAATCACGAACAAGTAGCAAAATTGTTAGACTCTCTTCCTCCTCAATGGAGCCTTCAAATCAAGCTGTTGAAACAAGAGAGAAACTTTCCTGACTACAAATTGATGGACGTCATCAACAAGCTGAAGTCTTTCGACCTTGACGTGAAAAGAAGAGAATATAATCAGTCAATGATGGTTCCAAACATTCCTTCTCAAAATGCTGCACTTATCTCATCCGCTGCAAACTCTTATGCCTATAGTGCTGCATCTAGAGGACCATCAAGTCATGCATCTGCTAAATCTGCTGGTGTACCTTCAAATGTTGGTTCAAGCTCGAATGCGTCTGTCACCACGCAGATTCCGTCAGATACCATGGCTTTGTTTGGGATGTTTGTCCACAGTTATGAAGCTCTTGTTGCAGGTGAATTAAAAGGGAAGGGTATGACTGTAGAAGACATGTATCAGGTGGATCCTGATGATTTGGAGGAAACAGATATTCAATGGCAGATGGCTATGCTCACTCTTCGTGCCAGACGATTCATGGAAAGAACTGGCAGAAGAAACTTCGGAAATCAGGGACAGAATAGTAAGCTGGGGTATGACAAGGGAAAGTTAAGATGCTATAACTGCAAACAACTGGGCCACTTCAAGAGAGAATGCCCATTACCAATCGTTACTGAGCCAGTTAACTCTGCAAATCCAAGATCTGCTTCAATTCAAGAAAAGGTTGAGGAAGCAAAGTCAAAGAATGAAACTGCACTGCTCACCAACTTTGATTGGAGTGCAGAAATTGAAGAAACCAAGGAGGAGATTAACCATGCCCTTGTTGCCGAAATTGCTGAGTTTGATGACAATGATATAAATCTCTTTGATCCGTTCAAAGAATTTTATGGAAAAGATGAGGAAGAGAAGATGGAGAATGTTGACAAAGTTCAATCAGATGTTATTGCTCAAGGGCATCTGAATCATTCTGGGTTGGTTTGTGAAGCAGCTGTTAATGAAGTTAAGCATGAGGAAGAGTCAAAGGTTAGCCTGGAAGAAGTGATTGAGAAGGCAAGGCTAGATGCAGTTGATGAATTCAAAAGAAGCACTCCCTACTGTCAATGTGATCGAGCACTGGCCGCCGAAAAACTGGTAATTGGTCTTCCTTACGATGTTATTGAAGATATGTGTTCATCTGCTTGCAAAATTCGTTTAATTGGCATATACAAAGCAAATAAATTGTTAATGTCAAACGAAAACGAATTAAAAAGAACCATCAAAGAGCTTGAATTAAGTGAATCAAAATATTTTGTTAAGTTAAGAGAAGCTTTAAAGGAAAATGAACACTTAAAAAGAACTCTTTTAGAAAAGAACTGTGAAATTAACTACTTGACTGAGCAAGTTACACTTGCTGAGTTTGAAGCAAGAAAACTTAAAAACAAATTGCAGCAGTGGACCATATCTGGTATGAAAAGGGAAGAACTGTGCAAGAAACAAAGGGGGGCCAGAGTTAAGACAGGGTTGGGTCTTAGTAACAATGAAACATATGCCTATCCTCCACCGAGTACTTTCTGTTATTCTCCTACACCTATTCCTCATCCCTCAAATGAGTTAATTCAAGAGATTATGCAGAACGATACTGACAGTTCCATTGCAGGTTTAAGTGAAGTAAATCTTAAGGAAGTTAGAGAGGAGTACGCATATGGTGGGAGTGTTGGGCTCGGTTGTTCTAGCAGTAGTGATTGCAGTAGTTCTGATTCCAAGAAGTCTTTTGAAGACACTAGTTTAATTAATTCTGTTTGTAGTAACGTGTCATATTCAGACAATTCCATGTTTAATAGTAATCTAGGGTGCTCTACTTCAAACCCTAATGTGTTGAATGATGTTGATTTGATTGAAAATGCGTGTGTGAATGACAAAGACAAACTTTCAGGTCATGTCTCTGAAAGTCAAACCAAAACAAACTGTTTTCAAAAGTTCTTCACTCACCAAATTCCATCTTTCACACCTGTGAGAATTTCAAAGCCAAAAGAGAAGGAATCATCTTTTTCATACATTCTTAAACCAAAACCTGAATCTGATACAGTTAAAGTCACAACAGGTAAGTTAAAAGAACTCTATGACACTTACAGTGACTGCACCTCACAACTGTCTGAATGTGATGAGGAAATTGAAATGGATAAAATTCCTGTTAACAGAGTTCCCAAAACTGGCTTGAAGTCTCACTGTTTTAAATGTGGAAATACTGGTCACACTGTCAAGCAATGCCCTAAGTTAATCCAAAATAGCTCAAAGCAAAAATCTTTCGGAAAAAGATTAAACACTTTTGTAAATAATTTCTTTTGTAATTCTTCATCTGCTTCACCACCCAAGTACACAAAGGCTTGGGTGCCTATTTCAAAGGTCTAACTTTTCATTTCTTTTAATAAATGTCAGGAACATTCAAATGCCGTTGTAAATAGTCATTGGCATATTGACAGCGGATGTTCCAGACATATGACAGGATTAAAGGATCTTCTGACTAACTATAGGATCATAAATGGCGGTTATGTTGCTTTTGCGGGAGACAAGAAAGGTGGGAAGATGATTGGTCAAGGAGAAGTCTCAAATGGCTCACTTACTTTGGAAGACGTCAACTATGTTCCAGAACTGGCATTCAATCTTCTGAGTGTATCACAAATCTGTGATAAAAATATTCCTGTGATGTTTCTTCCAAATGAATGCCTGTTCTTGAAGCCAGAGTTTACTATCCCTGAAGATTTGGTGATCATGCGAGCACCGAGACGAAATGATACCTATATGCTGAATATGGGATCAAAAGAATCAAATTCCACCGTGACATGTCTTCTGTCTAAAGCATCATCTTTTGAATCATTTTTGTGGCATAAACGTTTAGGACACATCAATTTTAAAATTCTGAATAAATTGGTTAAGAACAATTTGGTTAGGGGTTTACCACTAAAAGACTTTTCAGTGGTTGAAAAATGCATGGCTTGTGCTAAAGGAAAATAGCACAAAAAGCCACATAAACTTAAAATTACAAATACCATCTCAGAACCCCTCGAGTTGTTACATACTGATTTATTTGGTCCAATAAGTGTCAAATCTATTGCTAAAAAGTCTTATTGCTTGGTTGTCACAGATGATTACTCTAGGTACACCTGGGTGAGATTCATGGCAAACAAGAGTGAGACTGCCGAAGAATTGATGAAGCTGATACCTCTAATAGAGGTTCTTGGAAAGAAGAAGGTTCAAGCCATAAGAAGCGATAACGGAACTGAATTCAGAAACCACATCTTCAACTCCTTCTGTGAACAACGGGGTATTCTCAGACAGTTTAGCGCTGCCCGAACACCACAACAAAATGGTGTTGCTGAAAGGAAGAATCGAACTCTTGTTGAGGCCACTAGAACTATGCTGATCGAGTCAAAACTTCCAATTATTTTCTGGGCTGAAGCGGTTAATTGTGCAGCTTATGTTCTTAACAGGGTACTGATTGTCAAGGAAAAGATGAAGACTTCATACCAACTGTTTCGAGGGATTAAGCCGCTGATTGATTTTCTACGCCCCTTTGGTTGTTCTTGCACTCTTTTGAATACTCAAGATCAGAAGACGAAGTTTGGTGCTGTCTCTGATGAATGCTTCTTTGTGGGATACTCTAACACGCAAAAGGCGTATCGCGTTTACAACAAGCGAACGCGGATTGTGCAAGAGTCCTACTATGTTGATTGGCAGGAATCAAACACTACCAGTATTGGTAGTGAACCGGCTTGGTTTTATGATGCCACCACCATTTTCAAATCATTTAATCTTCCTGACTCTGACGATGACGACATCATTCCACACTCATCAGTTCCTATTTTCAATCATCTATCCACACCATCACAACCACAACCTTCTACATCTGCCACACAACTACCTCCTACTTCATTTGACATTCCACCACCTCCACCACCTCAAACTGCTCAAACTTCTCCATCAGACATTCCATCCACATCCACTACCATCCCATTACCTACACCTTCACAACCATCTAATCAACCACCCTCAACCGAACCAAATCCTCTATTCCTCAACACTGACTTCAAAACCCTGAAAAACCATCCTCACGATTATATCATTGGATCTATCACTGATGGTGTGCGAACTCGGAGTCAGAGTGGTTTGATTAATGAATGTCTTTATGCTGCCTTTCTATCTCAAGTTGTTCCAAAGAATTATAAACAGGCACTTGAAGATCCGAGTTGGGTGGATGCCATGCAAATGGAACTGCAGCAATTCAGGAAGCTCAAAGTTTGGGAACTGGTTGATCTTCCTCCTAACAAGTGTCCAATCGGCACTAAATGGGTTTTCCGTAACAAGCCAGATGATCGTGGTGTTGTAATCAGAAACAAAGCAAGACTGGTTGTTCAAGGGTTTGCCCAAGAGGAGGGGATTGACTACACCGAAGTTTTTGCTCCAGTCGCTCGCCTGGAAGCCATCAGAATCTTTCTTGCTCATGCCGCAAACAAAAACTTTAAAGTTTATCAGATGGATGTGAAATGTGCATTTCTATATGGAGACATCGATGAGGAGATCTACGTATGTCAGCCACCTGGTTTCGAGGATCCAGATTTCCCGTCAAAGGTTTACAAGCTTGATCAATCCTTGTATGGGTTGCATCAAGCTCCACGGATCTGGTATGAAACTCTGACACAGTATCTTCTCAGCAAAGGTTTCTCACGTGGGGCTATAGATATGACATTATTCAAGAAGGAGGTGGATGGCGAGCTGCTGATCGTTCAAGTGTATGTTGATGATATTATTTTTGGTTCGACAAATGAAGGGTTGTGTAGAGAATTTGAGAAGGTGATGATGGATCGTTTTGAGATGACAATAATGGGGGAGATGTGTTTCTTCTTGGGGCTGCAAGTGGAGCAAAAGCCTGATGGAATTCTAATCCACCAAGAGAAATATATCAAAGAAATCCTCACGAAGTTTGGCATGGATGACTCTTCTCCTGAATTGACTCCTTTTACAGCTCAAACATGCCTTACTTCCGATGATAATGGGAATCCTGTGGACGCTCATCGGTATCGCTCGATGATCGGATCTCTCATGTATCTGACTGCAAGTCGTCCAGATATTACATTTGCCGTGTGTTACTGTGCTCGTTTCCAAGCCAATCCAAAAGAATCACACGAGAAAGCTGTTAAACGCATTTTTCGCTACCTTAAGGGTTCCTCTCGTTTGGGACTTTGGTACCCAAAAGGTGGGAACTTTGATTTACATGCTTTTTCTGATAGTGATCATGCTGGTTGCAGGATTAACAGGAAGTCAGTCACTGGTGGATGTCAATACCTTGGAGAATGTCTTGTTTCATGGCAAAGCAAGAAGCAAACAACCGTCTCCCTGTCCATAGGAGAAGCAGAATACATAGCTGCGTCAAGTTGCTGTTGCCAAGTGCTGTGGATTCAACATCAGATGATGGATTATGGCATCAACTTTCTTCATACGCCACTATTCTGTGATAATGAAGCTGCTGTTGGAATTGCCAAGAATCCTATTCATCACACTCGAACCAAGCACATTGAAACAAGAATTCATGCAATCCGGGATGCACAGGAAAAGGGGTTTATTGATATTATTCCTATTGAAACTAGAAAGCAAAAAGCTGATCTTTTCACAAAAACTTTTGACAAACCACGTTTTTATGAACTGATCTCCATGCTAGGACTCATATCTTTTTGAAAAACCTTTTTCTGTGAGAATCTCATTTTGTAAATATGTAAATAATCTTCTTTTTCTTCTTTGAAAAATCCGTGGGTCACTCGATGCATTGCTCCATTACTTCATTTTATTTTATCTTCTTTTACTTTTTTTTTAATTCTGTATATATATATTAAGAAAATCTGAAAAACAAAAATTTCTTTTTGACGGCTATTATATAGAAATTTTGGGGGAGATATAAAAAGATTAACTATTTATAGTTTTTCAAATTTTGCTATTTCAGGATCTCCGTTTTGATTGATGTTGAAAAGTCGTTGAAGGAGGTCAGAAGCATTGCGTTTGGGATATGTCAGATAGGCTCAGCCCGAAAACAAAGTAAACAGTGATTGTGCAGCCAAACATAACGCTCAAGATCTCGACAACAAGGATTATCCCCTTGACATGATTGGATTGCACAAAGATAATGGTTCTGTCAAAAATGGGTTGAGAGCGTCAAATCTTTATCTTGATTTCCCTAAAAAATCCCAAATCACCCTCGCCCTATCCCCGAATCGAGTTTCTAGTATGCAAAACAAAAAAAAATAATAAAAAACAAAAAGCTGCTAGTGATGCTCTTCGGAAAAACCTCTGAGTGAGTTACTCGTTAACTCCTCAGAACGTCTTGAGTCAAGTGCTTAACTCCTCTGATATACGGAAGTATTGACCTGGAGTTGGTGGATCTTCTCTGCTATACGGAAGTATTGACCTGAAGATTCACCGAGCATGCTCAAATGTTTATCTCCTCTGTTATACGTCAGTATAGACCTGGAGCTCTAGACTATTTGAGTTTCCCAAATAATAAGTCGCATTGTATTCAAAAGAATCAATTGCTGACAAGCTCCACTCACAAAGAAAAGATGCAAAAAATTGCACAAGTGTCAAAAGAAGCTAATGCATCGGTCAACATTCAAAAGTTGATCATTGAAATTCAAGCAAAGTCAATAGTATTGCTCAGATATACCCTGATGACAGAACTTGTTCTTTTTACCTAGATGTCTGTGGGGACCGAGTTGTCTGAGTTTCTTCAATCAAACCGAAAACATGATAAAAGAAGCTGCTGATCTCTTGTTGAAAGGACTAAGGCATGGGTTTAAATGGACAAACATATCTGCAATCCCGCCAATCGATGATTCTCCGGATTCTACTCAAAAACATCATGAAGAATATATATCCTTTCTAGCGCTTAAAACCGTCTCTTGTTATTCCATTTTTATTTTATTTTATTTTATTTCATTTTACTTTATTTTATTTTAAATTTTAGGATTATATGTGTATATGTTTATTTTTGGAGCGTTGATATCGTGGGACGTTTTTCACGTTTTTACAAAGATTTTAAAACTTAAGAAAATCCAAAAATATTTTTGTGTGTGTGCTAGCGAACCTACAGGTTCGCCCGGAATCTCTATGTTTCGCTGACATGAAACATCCTTGTTTATGTGTCAACGAACCTGCTAGCGAACCAGTCGGCTGCCTTGACTTTTGGTCTTCCGGCGAACCTAAGGTTCGCTGGTCTGTCTGCCAGCGAACCTATGTGTGTATATATAGGCTGTGACAGCGAAGTTTTTCAAACATTCGCTGTCATCTACTGTAGCAGACTTTTTCAATTTCAAACCGCCGAACGTTCGATTCTCACCTTTTCACCGATTTTTCACACTTAAACTTCACAAACATTGTCCGGTATGTAATCGTTTCCATCTTAATCTGTGCTTTGAACCCTTAATCGCATCTTAAGTCTGTTAAATCTGTCGATCTCTTATTTTATGGTGTTTGAATGACTGATTTTGTGTTAGATGTTAGGGTTTTACTCCATAATAGACTCGTTTAGTGATTATACTACCTGTTTGTTGCTTTATATGCCTAATAATGGTTGATTGTTTGTGATTCTGGCCGTTTTTCAAAATCTAGGGTTTCCAGCGAACCTAAGTGTTCGTCTGGCGAATCTGAACGAAAGTTCAAAACTTCGAGCGAACCTATGTCGTTATGCTGCCCGCGCAACAACATAGATTCGCCCGACAGTTTCTAGCGAACCTATACATTCGCTCGACCACAATGACTGAGTTTTTATGTCAGCGAATCTATAGGTTCTTGTGCCAAAATCTCAGGTTCGCTATACCAGCGAACCTAATTTCCAGCGAATCTATTAACTGTTTTTCAAATCTTCGTTTCTGATCAATCTCCGTTTATTTTTCAGGCACAATGTCGACGTTATTCTTCGAGAAAAAGCACAACATGTGTGCTTTACTTGACGAAAACCATGAAAAGGCCGGGAGCTATAGAGATGCAATCAAATGGCTGAAATCGTCTCATATACATTATGCTATTTCTCACTCTCCTACTATATATGAGACGCATGTCCGGGATTTTTGGCGAACCGCTGTCATGAACGTGTCGGTACTGCCGTCACGTATCTGTGCCAAAGTCTGCGGTTACGACTTGGAGTTTACTGAAGCCGATCTGGCCAGAATACTGAGGTTGGAAGAGGATGTTGGTGAGGAGGTAAACATGACTGCTGAGGATGTGTATGGGGCACTTCGAACTGCTGGGTATGAGGGACCAATGCCCGGCGAGAAGAAGATGGAGTTTGTCAAGTCCTACTTGATCCAGGAGTGGAGGTACATTGCTCACGTGTTCATCATGTGCCTGGATCATAGGAAGGGGGTACGGATGGGCTGAACCTTGACTGGGCAAGGGCTATGGTGCTATTTTGCCGGGGGCAAAAGGCCAATCTCGCGAAGCTAATATTCAATTATCTTCTCGAGAACATTCACGCTACCAAGGGCATCAAGTGGTTAATGTATCCCAGGTTCATTCAGATGGTACTGAATGACAAATTACCGAATCTGCCGGTTGTTGGGGCTGAGCTGAAAGTATGGGATATGCATTCCAGGATCTTCAAGGATTGTAAATCGGTGCGATCAGATTGTGTGGGAAGGACTACGTATTTATGGGAGAATATGTATCCGACTGAAAGGTGGGTGTATATACAAAGGTTGATCGAGACGGAAAGGAAAAGAGGCGGAGAGAATATAGAGGTGATTGAGAAAAGGATAAAGAAGAGGAAAGCTTACGCTAAAGAGAAAGACTATTCGTTTGATAGGGAAGTGGATGAGATCCAAGCTGAAATAGATGCTGGCAGGGAATTGAGAACAAAGAAAAGGTCTGATACAAACGCTGAGGGGTCAAAGAAGGCGAAGCACGATATAGGGGGTACATCTGCTGGGTCTGGAAATGAGTTGAAGGATGAGGTTGAGAGATTGAAGGCTGATCTGTTTGAGTTGAAAGTGAAGCACGAAGAGTTGGAAAAACAAGATGCAGAGAAATCGACTGTGATATACGAGATGGGTCGGATGATGAAGGACCAGCAGTGTTTGATTGTAACGATCTTCAAAGAACTAAACACTCTGAAGGAAAATGCTGGAACTGAACCGGCAATGACTGAGGCGGAACTGAACTCCTTAACGGATATTGCAAAGTATCCGTTAATGGATGTTGATTTTGGTGATAAAGGAAAGGGAAAGGCCGTGGAGGAAGAGTTTGATGAAGAGATGGGGATTGATTTAGATGTGTTTGAGGGAGAAGAAGTGGTCGGAGGATCGAGTAAGGATTTTACTTTGATTGATGAACCTGAGACTGATGTCGATGCTGACAGTGAAGAAGATTTGGATGACGAGCCTGAAATGTATAAAGTTGAGGAAAAGGGGATGAGTTATCAGTTCGAGCATGCTGATTTAGACAAGTCTGAGTGGTTTAGAAAGGAAGATGCTGTGGTTCCTGAAGTACCGATATTCCAGCACTTAGATGAACCCAACACCAAACAGCAAGATAGACAGATCATTGCATGGAAGTACAACTGTTTGGTGGAGGCTTACATGATCAAAAGGAGGGGCGGAGACATTACGTATGTCAAGAACCGAAAGCACTTCGCCACCTTTCCTAGATGGGATTTGCGTAAACTGGCAGAGCTGCCATTACTGGGAAAGGAAGATAGTGGCAGGGCTTGCGCGTTCGAAGCTGCTATTCAGGAGGCTGCCAAGACTGATTTTGTTCAATTCGGGTACCAAAAGCCGAAGAGGATGAGGCAGAAGGAGGATAAACATTGGGTGTCGTGGAAGGGCAAGATTGTGCTGAAGATAGCTGCACCAAAGGTAATGACAAGGGTCAGGGTCCCAGACACACAGCCACCCCGACTGCAGGAGTTTCTTAAATGGTTTTATGATAACAGTACGGGTGAAGCTGTTATCCGTCTACAAGGAAAAGATCGTCCTGAAATCAGACTATTTGACCCAATGGAGATCTTTTCCTTCTGTGATGAGGATCTGAAGGTTTTGTGTGAGAACAGGATTAAGCACGGGGCTGGAGATGACACTGCTGCTGAAGCGAACCTGTTTGTGAAGGTCGCAAATAAAGCCCGGGGGATTCGTGCAGAACTGAAAGCTGTGAATGAGAGGTTGAGGAGGACGGATGATCAGAAAATGGACATGGATGATCTGACAAGACAGCTTGATCGAACTATTGAACAGAGGTTTGAGAAACCTGTAGAAGTGATTGATTTGGATGTGATAAGCGAGGAGCAAACTGCAGAAAAACAGGCGGAGACGACAGTTCAACTTGAGCCTGATACTGAGGTCGCAGATACTGAGTTCGTAGACTCAATGCTGAATCTGAGTGAAGATGAGGCCGGAACTGAAGACATTACAAACCCAATGGCCGGAATTAAAGAAAGGGCAGGAACGTTTATTGAACATCTATGAAGCCATCAAGACGGAGCTAATCAGAAGACTTCCCCAGGTGAGGTCCAACCTAGGGGGAGTATTGATAGTCACTATGTATAGGTTGGACTCACCGGCTTGTCGGTGTTACTTTTGTTTGTAATTGTTTAACTTGTATTTGTATTAGTTCTAGCGAACCTACGGGCGAATCTATAGATTCGCCCGAAGGTCATCATGTCTTTTGTATTTAGGTTTCGACTGGGCGAACCTATGTGCCCAGCGAACCTGTGTTGGTTCGCTAGATAGATTCGCTAGAGCGAATCTATCAGCGAACCTAACACTACTATATATTGTAACCTTATCTTCACTTTATACAACTTTTGCACATCTTTTATCCAAACCATTTCTCACTGATTGTGTTGTGTAATCGTTCTATTTGAGGTGCTAGGAGCTTATTCTACTTATCATTGTAGCTTATTTACCTCATTTGTGGGTTAGATCTTGTTATTGGGTTGTTTGGTTAATATACACTTTGTTCTTCAAGTTTGGTCATATTTGTGTTAAACAAGTCAACAAAGCACTGAAATCACGATCTTTATGGACCGACAATATGGACAAAGCTGAGGGAAAAAGGAAATTAGATGCTATACCTGAGATTTTTGGAGATGAAAACAGTTCTAAAAAGGCAAAAATTGATGAGACAGTGCAGATTGAGCCGATTCAATCTGTAGCTGTAGTTGAGACTGAGAAAATTGATGAAAATGTGACTGAAGCTGAAATTGCCAAATCAGTTCAGATTGAGCCGATTCAATCTGAATCTGTATCAGAAACTGAAGTATTCGTAGCCACAAATAGTGAGAAAGAAGTTGGTTCTGAAGAAACAGTTCAGATTGAGCCGATTCAATCTGAAGCTGTTGATATGCCTGAAATTGTATCTGAAGTTGCTAGTCAGTTTGAGCCGGTTCAAACTGACAATGCACCTATGATTGAAGCGTTGGATGATTTGGATGACGTAGACTTCACTAAATCTGAAGATGAAGCTGGGCCAGAAACTAATGTTGTTGAAGAGATTCCGGATGATTTGGATCAAAGATTTGCTTATCTTGAAAGGATGAAATATAATTCAGTGTATTTGAATGGATTGACTGTTAGCCAGATAAATGAAGAGTATGAGAAATGTATGATTGCTCAAGACAAAGCTGATGCAGATAAGAAAGAGTTTGTTATTGAGATGGGAGAATGGACACCAATGCAAGAAAATCTAAATATAGAAGAATTGCCTCCAACTGAACTGTATCACCAAAATCCAGAAGAAATGTCAGCTTCAGATATGCGTAGTTGGTTGAGTTCAAGAAATTATCCATATAAGACTTTGAAGAGGTTGAAATCTGAGTCTTAGAGGAAAATTGTTGTTAACTTTATGAAGACCGAAAAAATGTACAATCGTATGTTTTATTTGGACTACAACAATCCTCAGTATTACGAACTGACAAAGAGATTCAAAGTTCTTGGACCGAAGGAGATCCCGGTGATGGCTCTACCTGAAAATGCTCACAAGAAACGACATGAATTAATGGATATGTTCCCAAGCGAAGTTAAAGCTTACAACATACCAATGGATGTTAGGGAATCATGGCATAAGTCAGCTACAGCAGGTGACGTGGTGAGGTCACTGTTGAGTAAAGGTCAGTCCATTGCTGAGTTACTTGATTCGATGATTGTGCCAGAGAAGAACAAGAAAGTGAAGATCATAGCATGGAAATACGATGAAGTGTTTGATGCTTTCATGATTAAGAGAGTGAATGGTTTATGTGATGTATACCATTACTTCTCGAGCATTTTTAAGTTGGAAGTTCAGGATTTGAAGGAGCTGCACAAACTAAGGTTGATAAATCACACGCATGCTGAGCGTGGTGATAAATGTGTAATGCTGCTTGATGCCGGAATATCCAGACCACCGAAGTATCTTGATTTTAGAGGCCAACAAGAAGATACAGCATATGTGCAAGCGAAGAAAGAAAGGAAGAAAAAGAGACTTGTTGTTAGTGAAGATATGTATTTAGAGGAATTTTCGGATGAATACTTTGACAAAGTGACAGATCCTGGACTGAAAGTGATTGATGGAACTCAAATGACGAAGCCAATACTTAGAGTGTTTTACAATCAAGAAACATTTGAGTTGAAGCTGGTTAGAAATTTGGAAGATTGGGACAAAGACATGATTACTCTGTTTAGTACCTTTGAGTTGAAACTGCTGCATCCTTCATATATCGAGTTTTTGCGAAGTTACAAGATTGAAAAATGTAAAGATAAACTTGCTGAAGCTGATAGAAAGTTGTTCGTGGTGATGATAGAAGTGATTGCTGCTGCTTCGGAGAAGATTCGTGTGAGAAAAGCATTGCTCAATTCTAATCTCGTGAGGGTTGATATACCAGAGATAGAATATATGAGGATCAGTAGAAAGGGTACGTTGGAGGTGAAAGTCAAAGGACAAGAGTTGCCGTTTGAATTTTATGCTAATATTGACTTTGCAGGTTTAAATCTGGATTCACTTAGACGCATGAATGCCTGCCCAATTCTGACAAATGAGTCCAAGCCAAGACAAGCCAAAATTGCTGAAAAGTTCAAGTCCTGTATAGAAGAAGCTCTGAAGGAACAAGAAGAGTACAAAGGAAAAGAGCTGCTGAATGTCAAAGATGAACCGGAAGATTGGTAGAAAAAAGATTGATGCTGATCAAAGATGAAAAAGATAGAAGATTTTGCTGAAGATTCAAAGATAAATCTTAGGGGGAGTACTGTTAGGGCTATTTCCTTGTTAAGATTTACTTTGTATTTGTTTATATGTTTGTAAATAGTTTAGGGTCTATTTTGTTATATTCCTTAAACTTGTATTTGTTTGCTTTAAAGCATGTAGTGAGAGAGAGTGAGGAGAGAGGCTAGATCACAATTTCACGTAAGAGAGAGAACTTGTGTGTGTGATTTATTATCTCCTGCACCTTGTATCACAATACTGCTTTGATCATCAATATACAAAGAGAATTATTAGTATGAACTGTGTTAATGATTAAACTGTGTTTGTGTTTATGTTATTCTGATCATTGAGCGATTTTCACGATCCAATTGAACCTATCATTGTTGTCAAAGAGGATGTGTGCTTCTTGAATGCCATCCACTAACTCAACATATCGAAGATATGTAGCAGTCATGGTTTCACCAGGAAGGTAATTGAAGTTCTCAAATATTTGCTTGAGAACATATCTCTTGTTATATTTGAGTTCTTCATTTCCTTAATATCTTTACTTGAGAGTGTCCCAAAGTCCTTTAGATGACTTGTAGTTTTTAAAGCGATTTATGGAGTCTGGGATACTAATTCTTAGAAACCATAAAGCCTTTGAGTCGGTCTCTGGTTTCATGTTGTCTTCTTCATAATACTTTGAGGGTTCTTTAGGTACCATTTTACATGTCTCACCAACAACATGCACCATTGGTGAAAATGGACCTTGCTTAACAGAAACCCAAAGTTTTCTGTCTTGAGTTCTAAGAAATCTTCTATGTATCATAACAAGCAGGTGAGAACATGGGAGGCTTAGTTTGAGTACCGTTCTCCGAATCATGTTTCGAGATAGCAAGTGCTGCAGCTGATACAATAATACTAGAACTAGCCATTTTGAAGATATAAAATGATCAAGTGTAAGATCTTTAATTTCAATAAAACAATAAGATTTATTGAAAAGAATCAAACAAACCAAGAGTCAAAACTCTGATACCAAATGTTGGATCTGGCTTAACAAGTTCCGATAAATCAAAATTGTTGGTCCCAAAACACTATCAAATCATGTAATTTGGTGAAGATTGGATCAAAATGACAAAATATGAAGAACAATGGATGAAAAAAATGAAGAACACATGATAAAAGGCAATTTGATCTATTTGAATTGCATCAGATTTTGGTTACATGGAAACCCTAATTCTAGCTCATACAAGCTTGCCTAATTGCCACTAACACTTTCTATATATAGCCTAATGACTTTGAACTAACGACAATTAGGGCCCTAGACTTAGACTCTAATATGACAATAGAAATAATACAAATAAACCCCCTAATGTTTAGTCTAATATATCTTTTGTCATAAAGATAAAATATATTAATACATTAAAATACTAAAAAGAAGAATAAATATTAAATACTTTTGTTGACACAAAATATATTTATAAATTCTTAAACTATGGCGTCTTTCATGTCTTCGGCGCCTTGTGTATCTTCGTGTCGAACGCGTCGTGTTAACTTTGACGTTGATGTTGGCGTTGACATTTATTGACTTTGACTGTGTTAATATATTAAACTAAACTTCATATCCAACAATACTCTACCATAGTCTACTATTATCAACGTCTTTTTTCGTGTTCAGCAGTCTAATATTATCAATACAATCAAAGTCAACAAAAGTCAATGTCGACGTCAAAGTCAACACAAAGCGTTAGGGACAAAGATTAGAGACAAGACATTGAAGACATGTTAGACGACGTTGTTTAAGATTTAATAAATATATTTTGTGTCAAAAAAATATATCTAATGATTATTTTTCTTTTAAGTATTTTATTGTATAAATATATTTTGTCATTATTTATGACAAAATATATATTAGACTAAACATTAGGGGTTTATTGTATTATTTCTATTTGCATGTTAAGTCTAAGTCAGTCCTAATTGTCATTAGTCCAAAGTCATTAGGCTATATATAGAAAGTTTCAGTGGCAACTGAGCAAGCTTGTATGAGCTAGAATGAGGTTTTCATGTAAACATCTTTTGCAATCAATATAAGATCAAATTTGGGTTTTTATTATTTTTCTTAGAGTTTTCATCCATATTTATCATTTATCATATGTTATCACATTTGATCCAAATCTTCACCAAATTATATGATTCAAAACTGTTTGGGACCAACAACAATGATCACGAGTATTGGTTGCCGTTCGAGCAAGTTTAATTGTCAAGTTCTCCTCTCATCCGCAACCAATTCGTCCAAAACACGTTGTTGGTATTCGAGCAAGACATTATTCCTTATGAACCACGGCTGATGTGTGATTTTCCTAGGGTGTTACAAAAACCCATTTTCGGACATATTGTGTCCTCGATGAGGTTTGCCTCACCATCCATTCGTGACTTCCACATGTGTAGGTTTAACAAATAAACGAAATCTAATAAATTTTTATTTTTGAACTTCTAGATTGATGGATAAGTGTTGCATTTAAATCATTTTTTATATATTAAAAAGGTTTTTGGTTCTCGTTATATTTAGTGTTCTTGCATGAACCACCTTTTAAATTTCGGGCCCCATATGAGACGGGTCTGGGTGGCCGCCTTCTTTGCTGCGGACAAGGGCCCGTCCAAAATTTGACCTAGTGGATATTAAAGAAAGGAGAAGGTCAATAAAACAAGAGATGTTAATTAATTAAAGATCTAACTAATCGTTACGCCTATATTGTAAATATGCAGTGACTGACGAGTAATCTAGCCAAAGGAATATCAAATATCTAAGAATTAGACCTAACACGATTCCAAATAAAAAACTTCAATCACAAATAAAAAAAACTTCAATCATTTCAATTTGTTCGAAAAGAGAAAATAAGGTAATATCTATACCTACATAATAATCCGTATTACGATGAATCTCATTGACCAAGATCTGGTAATTGATAAAATAAGTAACTAGAAATACGCAGAAGTTCACGGAAAGACTTCTTTTTAAAAATTGTGCAATTAATTTCAAACTAGGTTTCTGTGTCGGGCCGCGCGTTGCGGCGGCCGGGTCTTGCGTATGTGACTTCGTCACACGCGTTGATAAAAAAATTCCATGTATCACACGTTACGGTGCGAAGTGATAATACGTAACATATTAAAAGAAGAGTATATAAAAAACGTAAATGCCAAAATTAAAATAAGTTAAAACCAGATGGTTAATGCCAGAATTGTCAAAGAAGAATAGTAGGGTCAAATTCGTAAACACGTAAAAGAAAATTTCATGTCTCATACATTACGGTGTAAAGTCGCATATTAAAAGACGGAGAAATATCCAAACTTAGATGTCAAAACTTGGAAGCAAAGTCGTGAATATGTCAAAGTAGAGTAACGGTTCAAAGTTATAAAGCGACAAGTCAAAGTCGATGGTCAAAAACGTATATATGTCAAAGTCAGGGGTCAAAACCGTAAATATATCAAAGTTAGGGGTCAAAACCGTAAATATATCAAAGTTAGGGGTCAAAACCGTAATTATATAAAAGTTTAAAATTAAAAAATACGTTGACGAATCGGTCGGTGACACGTGTCGGTGTCACCGACCTTCACATTTAGAATTATATAGAATATGTCGTATCTTGCTCAGACCAATAAATAGAGTTAAGGTTACAGTGATGTAACGCCAATGGGTTTAGTAAATCTGGTTTACTTCGTCATCGATTGAATGGTTCACTTCATGTTCGATTAGCGGTGGTGGTTCACTGCGATTAGTGGTGGTGGTGCAGAGCTTCACTTCGTCGTCGATTAGCGATGGTGTAGAGCCTCACTTCGTCTTATTAGGGTTTACAGGAGCTTCACTACGACTGTGAATGTTTTGGGAGCCAAATATTCCCAAAATATTAGGGGAAAATGGTTCTCAAAAGAAACCCAGTCAATTAGATAACCTGGCCCAAAAGTATTAACCCATTAATTTGGTGCATATTTAGTGCGAGTCTAGGGAAACGCACATTTTTTAAAGAAACTAGTGCGATTGTGATATATGGTGCGAATTTTGTATGAGAATTAGTTAGTTTTTTGTAATTTGGTGCGGGTATAACCCACAACTGCACCAAAACATTTTTTTCTTACGCACCATTTATTCATGTGTACTAGCGAAAGAAAATGATACCCAAGCAATCAACAAAAACAAAGTATACACAAAAATATACAAATACCAGAATATTTGAATCCGCAAAAAATTCAATTATGTTACAAATTCGCAAGGGTTGTAGAGGTGAAAAAAAGTCCAATAAAATTCAGTGGTTTAGTAAAATTACATTAAAAGACATTTTATTAACATGTTACAATTTAATGATTTTCCACAATGCATACCAGTCTACCTAACTAGATATCATTTTCATGTACCTGATCAAATAGCAAAATACTGAAATGGACCATGTTTCTTGTTATGGATAATTTTGGGGGTCACCTCTTAAAACCTAAAACCCAAAATTGTCCATACTAGTGTTATTAAACCACAGAACAACACATACATATAATAAATTGATTGTCCTTTAATCATATAGAGTTAAAGTTTGCAATAGTTTTCAGCCATGTAAGTTGCCACAATGTTTCTACTCTTCTGCTGCCATAAGCAATGCATGTTAGGTTAAACATTAAAAGAGAGTTTAGTCATTCTAGTGTTTATGACACTAGGTTGCAAACAATTGGACAAACAACATTGCATGCCTGCAAATCTGCTTACCAAACTTATATATGTATACAACTACCAATACATAAATAATTTTTAGAAACCACATAAACATTTATACATATTGTTATAAGCGCCCCGCTTTCTCTGACTTGTTACATCTGATATCACTACGTACAAGTGTTTATGCGGTTCTGACAATTCTCTAATTGAATATGATTTTGTATTGAACACACCCACGATTCTCCTTATTAATCATCCATTGATGATTGCTTGTAGGAACCTTCTGCCCGTGCTTCTTCCAGTTTAGCAACAAGATCCTTCATGAAAGGACTGGCGGTTCCATGAGTAATGCGTAATACATCAACTGCTTGTGTAAATGATTTAATGGCTTCATTTGTGTTTCCAAGTAACCTGCAAATTTCCCAAATATTTCATTTATATATATTAGAGCTTGTTGTATAAATTAACAATATACCATGTTGCATATCCTGATTCTAGAAACCAAGCTGAGTTCAGCAAGTAACTTGTCTTTTTTTTTTAACAGGAATCTTTTTCATTATTTTTAGATCTTGAGTAAACTGCATAAATGTACATGTGATTTGGTCAGCAAGTAACTAGTTCTACAATGTTTCCTAAACTTGAGGGACTTTTTTTTTTTTAAAAAAAGGTTGTTAACGACAACCATTTAGGGGTATAAAAGCTAGCTGGCTGAAGAAGTTGTTTTTCAATTCATACATTTCATTTGCAATTCGTCTTGTGTAATCATTCGATCGTTAAACCGCAATAAGAAACCTTATGATTTTTTTCTTAATTTCGACCTCTTTTATGTAATTGCTAGAATTGGTATCAGAGCCACATTTTAGGGCTCAATCAAACATGGCAGTTGTATAAGTGATATAGATGAAAATGAAGATCAAAATGAAGTTGAGGAAGTTCGAATTGGAGAACTTCGACATCAAGAATGAGTTGTTGGTAATTGAGACACTTGCCGGCGAAGCTAAGTAGTCAAATGGACTAACAAAGTGCAATAATACTGAGCCTTAGGGATTGTGTATTACGAAAAGCGTCAAAGGAAACCTTGGCCGTAGGGATTTGGTCAAAACTAGACCGGAGACACTGTATATAACCAAGTCGCTGGCAAATTGGTTGTATCTCAAGAGGAGGGTTTATAGTTTATACCTTTCAAATGGCACAAGGTAAGTCGTTGGAAGTACACACGGATGAACTCTATAAGGACCCATTATTGTAGTTAGTATGCGGCTAGTGCATACAAGTATACGCATACTTGTATGTGCCTATGTGGCCACATACTCAACCACATACACACACATACAATATGTGTCCACATATGTGCTATAGAAGCAAGTTTGTAGGTGCCCGAGCTATAAGAGCTGCTCTAGGCATAAGCTCAATTTGGAATTCAATCTATCTATGAGGATGGAGATCAGGTAATTCTTTAGGAAACACTTGGGGAGAGTCACGTACAACAAAAATATCTTTGATTTTCCTTTCATCAGACGACTTCCCGGTGACCATTGCAAGTAGGGCTGTTATCGAGCCGAGCCGAGCCGAGCTAGGCTGGGCTCGAGCTCGAGCTCGATAATAAACGAGTCAGCTCGGCTCGGCTCGTTTTTCTTATCAAGCTGAAAAGTCGAGCTCGAGCTCGGCTCGTTAAAAGCTCGAGCCAGCTCGAGCTCAATCGAGCTGGCTCGTTAGCTTTTTTTTTTTAATTTCTTAATTTTTTTATTTTTTAATAATAAATAAAACATAAAGAATTAACATACTTATATGTATAATTTATGTTTTTGTTTCATATTTTTATTTGTTGTGAATTAATTAATTTAAAAGTTTTAACATTTTAACCATCTCATACCTATTTTTTAAACTTAATACATTTTACTAAAACTAATTTATATATAAAAAGTATATTTCGAGCTGGCTCGCGAGCTCACGAGTCGAGCCAGGCCTAGCTCGAGCTCGACTTGAATCAATTCGAGTCGAGCCGAGCCAGCTCGTTTACAACCGAGCTTTTTTCGAGCCGAGCTTTTCTCGAGCTTTTTTCGAGCGAGCTTCGAGCAAGCCTCGAGCCGCGAGCTTTTTGAACACCCCTAATTGCAATAAAGTGACCATTGCAATAAAAGTTGTACGACCCTTCCTCGACCACTTCTGGGTTTTCATGCAAGAAATAATTATAATGATTGCATTACTTATTTCACCTTGAACAGAAAGGATACCTCCCTCCACTAGAGACAGGAAGACGCACAACTTTTTTCTATACAAATAATTTCAGCACGATTTTGAGAAGTCAATCCATACCGACGACGACATCGAAGCTACCCAAAGAGATTGGCATGAGATTGGTAGAAAAGTTATGACCCAAGAGATCTAGTTTACATTCCTCTAAATTTGTTTAGCTTCAATCAACTTACCATTAGCAATTTCTACCAAATACTTATCAATATAAGGTGGCGCTTATAGATAACCTTGTATATGTATGCGTTTATGTGTTCTAAGAAATGAATAGATGTTTCAAATCAACGTTTCTTGCTCAACAAACATTTAGTTAATGTCAGTGATTCACTTTAAAGGCAGTGATTATAACTTTAAAGTGGGGATTATTGAACATTGAAGTCAAAATTTAGTTAAAAGTCAATGTCAGGTTAAAGTTCAGAGGTGTTCTTGCTATTACTAATAGTAGGAAGGAGTTATTGGCTAGTTCTACAAAGTTTCCTAAACTTGAGGGACTGATTTTGACCATTTGGAAATAAGATTGTTAACAGAGCATTACCAACCAGTTAGGGTATAGGGTTGTTTAGTTAGTTGATGAAGTTAGTTTTTCAATATGTTTCCATTTGCGGTTCTTCTTGTTTTATCGTTAGATCGTTAATCCTCAAAACGAAACCTTCGGAATTCGTTCTTAATTTCTTCAATTTTGTCTTCATTGATGTAATTTCTAAAAGAACCCCTTTATGAATCAAGTACTTACTTTCTCCAAGGGTCCCTAACCTTAAACTTAACAGCCCGGCTAACCCTTTGCAAAAGACTAGTTTACCCCTTCAAAACTTACACTTTTGGTCCTCTAAATTTATTTGTATTTCACTTCATATTAATTTCTTAGAACACAAAAACACTTAATTTCTTAGAACACATAAACACTTACATATAAGGTTATTTATAAGCGCGCACACAAACCTACTCTACAAACATAGCTCCTTACACCCACTATCTAGGCGACCATGTAAACACCTTCCATGTCTCCCTCACAAATGTCTTCCTCCTCATGCTGCAACTGCAACCACATTCCTCCACTCCCTTACTTCAGAAAAGGATCTCAGAGTTGGATATACCTGGATCTCATATTTTTCCACAATTACTACACCTATTTCTTCTATGGATGTATAATAGATGTTCAAAGAGTGGCTTTAATTCATATACCTAGAACTTGCATTCTAGAAGACGTTGTCCTTAATTTTCAAAAATAAGCATCTTATTTCCACAAGGAATTTTTCTATCAACAGATATATGTCCTTGATATACTGACAGAGTGTGGTTTACTAAGTACAAACCAGTCAAAAGCCCAAAGCTCACAACAGAAAAACCTCTTCCTAAGGATGGAAATCCTATGAAGGATCCAGCCGAGATGTTAAGATATCCAACACTAACTCAACCTTATATGTCCTTTATTCTGAAAATGATCATTTTAAAGTAGGCGCATTTGCTACTAGGTTGTTTGTCCCCTTTCCTGAAGATTGACTTAAAGTAGGTAATCGAGTTTCCTGGGAAGTTAGAAACAACAGAATGTAGGACTTGTCAAGTCAAAAAACCGAGACCAAACACATTTAGGTTTAATGCACCTAAATAGAGATTGTGTTGTGGAAACAAAGTCGTCATTGCTTCCCTAATTTCATTTTCCATTTAGAGCTAAAAGCTTTAAGCTTAACTAAATCTGAAAAAGAAACATATTTGAATTAAAGTTACAGGTACACGAACCAGTTAAGCTTCCCACAAGTATAATATTGCAGGCCTCGGAGAGGGTGGATAGTAGGGTACACTCCTGCAAATAATTTGAACATTTGTGTTACAATTTACAAAAATTGCATGACCCTTTAATATAAAGAAAAACATAAAAAAAAATTATCCAGGCGGTTGATAAGCTTATTTACTTTCATAAACTGGGATGGTCAGTCTACAATATGTCAGTGCTGTTGGGGTTATTTGAAGATGTCACTTTCCAAATATAAGCGAGTGAAGATATCGAGCATCATCACGAGCAAGCACGGGTGAAGACGTTCATTAATTGTATTTGTCTTAGAATATTTGTGTAATCGTTTCGTGCTTAAATGCGCGTTTGTGCTTAACTGCACGCTTTTAGGTTACTTTGTAAGGTGAATGGTATAGACTATAAATACCATCACCTAGGTCATTTGTTGAGGGTTGCCTATTCTTGTTAGTCATATTCTCTTGTAACATCCATTGATCTAATACAATTCACATATTCTAATTATCATCATCTTCATCATACTTTGCATTGATCTTCATGAACATTCAAGCATCAATACGTGATCAGTGAGATTCCGCATCACTGATTGCAAACAACATCACCAAACAATCTCAGATCTAGATCCAAGCTCGGTTCGTCTAGAACTATCAATTGGTATCAGAGCTGTTGGGTGATCTCTGATTGTTGTTGTTATTGATGGAATTTTAGCTACCATTAGCTTTGATTCATGTTTGTGTAAAGAACTGCAAAGTTTGAGATCAATTGGTGAAGATTTGATTGAGTTTTTGAAGAAATTGTTCAAGTTCGTCATATTCACTGCTCAAATTTGAGATCCGAAATTTTGTTGATGTTTTGAGAAATTGATGATTGAGATATGTTAGAAATCATAATCCTAAGCCTCGTTCATGATCAAACCATTCGGATTTGTTGATTTCAATCCATATTTTGTCATTTTTGTCAAAACCCACTAGTTGTGTTCATCACAAAAAACCCAGATCTGAATGAGATTTAGCTTGATTCAAGGTAGAAAAACTTTGAAGGAGTGTTAGAAACATCATTCCTCAGCTAATACGAGTGTTGAATTGAACAAAAACAACAAATATTGAAGAATTGATCTTGTGTTCATCACAATTTTGACTTTGAAAAGTCAATCTGATATGAAGATTTGAAGAATTGATTGATATTTGCCCAGAAACTTATCATAATCTGAAGAAGAATTGAAGAATTAAGTGATTGATTCAAAGAAAATTTTTCCTAAGTGTTGATAATCTTGGAGAAATTTTAGACGGGTGAAGAAGTTTTCAGCCGAGTAAAGAAGAAATTTCACTGTTCAGCCGGGTGAAACACTGTTCAGCCGGGTGAAAACACTATTCAGCCGTGTCAAGTTTTAGTCGGGTGAAAGAAGAAAACACTATTCAGCCGGGTGAAGAACATAATCACTGGAAAATCGAAAAATTCATTTTTCCAAAATTTGAAATTAGTCATTTTTAGCCACCATGACTTCCCAGAAAAATCATGAAAATGATTTTGAAAATTCAAGAAAAATGTCAACGGGCATGTTTACTGTGATCCGAGAAGAAAATAAAAGAGAAGATATCAATGAATTTATTACAGAATTCAATCACATGTTTGAAACAACTTACCTTCAAGTTGCCAAAGCTTGTGATCAAAAGAGAAGAGACTTTAATGAACACACAAAACTTGCTCTTGTGAGTGAAGCAAATTCTCATGACAATCAGGAAGATGAAGAAGAATATGATTGGAGTGAAAACAATGATGTTGTTTCCATTCAAGAGATTGAAAAGAAAGATAAAGAAATTAGCAACTTGTCAGAAACCATTGCAAAGCAAGATGAGACAATTGCTCAATTGAAATCAGAAATGGAGAAATTGATGTCTGAAAAGGAATCCGAGAAAGATGTTCAGAGTTCATTTGTTGAAATGCCTGTCAATGTAAGAGAAAAGATGTGCACCAAAGAATGTTTTCAACAATGTGAACACTACAGAACATATTCTTACAGGATTTGGGATAAATTCCAGGATGAAGAGAAAAGGCACAAGAATCTCCAAGAACAACACAAGACATCTGAACAAAGAATCACATCTCTCGAAGACTCACTCAAGAAAAGTGAAAGAGAAGCAATGAATGTCAAGAATGAAGCTGCAAAATCAAATGAACACTCATCCAGTGTGATCAAAGATTTGCAAGAAGAGATTCAAAAGTTGAAGAAGTTGTCTGAGATGTTTAATTCAGAAAACAACATTCTGAAAACCAAACTGCAAGAAGAGCAAGAGAAGCATGCAAGTCTACAGAAAGATCACCAATTGTGTGAAGGTAGACTCAAATCTCTTACACAGAATGTTGATTCAATGCTTACCGAAAAGCATAATCTGAATGTTCAACTCATGGAACTCACTGATAAACTCAACAGATCACAATCTGATCTTGTGTTTATCAAAGAAGAAGTCGAAAAAGAAAAGATTGTTGAAAAGAAAGATGAGAGATTAGTGCCAGCCGGAATTGTTGGATCACTATCTTCTCAAGAAGAAGAAGAAGAAAAGACACAAGAGATTCAGTCAAAGAAGAAGAAGAAGAAGGTTAGAAGAAAGAAGAGCAAAGCCAAGAAGAACAAGACAAAGGCCGCTTCAACTGATTCTACACCACAGACTCCTTCTACTTCAAAGTCTCAAGATTCCGAATCACCGAGTGATTCAAACAGTGACGTATACTGTTTAATCTGTGACTCTGAAACTCATCATATCTCTGATTGTATCTACAGTCAAGGTGTCTTTCCTTTTGGGTCAATAGGTGACAAGTTCAAGACTCCAGCTCCTTCAAGAAAGATTCAACAAGATTCAGAGGTCAAAGCTTCTCAGAAACAACAATCTTCAACAGCAAAGACTTCTCAGAAGAAAGGAAAGAAGTCTCCCTTCAAGGCTCATCAGAAGTACTGCGAGATATGTGAAATGTACAATCACACGACAAGGGAATGCTACTACAACAAGTACTGCACCAACTGTCAGATGTACAACCACGACACAATAGAATGCTACTACAACAAGTATTGTTCCTTCTGTGACATGGTAAATCACAACACATCCGAGTGCTACTACAAGCCGAGAAGGTCAGTCCAAAGAAGTTCATCATGTGCATACCCTTCCAGGTATTTTTCTAACTTTAAAAGATCTAATCATAGACATTCGTTTGATGAAAATCAACATGTCAATGATTCATGGACACCAAAGTTTGTCAAGAACAAAAAGAGAAATCACGATTTAAATGATAACATGATTCCAATAGTGAATCAATCTTTGAATAAGAAATATAGTCAACAAAATCTGTTTTTAAAAGAAAATCATAATCTGTTTGAAAATGACTATAATTTCTCTTTTGACAAACAATCCATGAAAGAAGATGAAGGTACAAATTACATTGTATCATCAGAACCACCACCTGAAGGTATTCCTTGCACTTATGAGAATATCACTTATGTTGATGATTTTGGACGACCCAAAACCGAAATGGTTTGGGTCATTACCTCTAACTGATTTGTTAGTGTGTTAGGGACAGTTATGGAGGCCGGTCAAACAAAGAAAAGAAGACCGTGGCTGATCCCTTATCATGACAAGATACCGAATCTTGTTCATGATGCTTTCGATGCAACTGACACCAAATGGAGTTGGAAACAAAAAGGAATCATTGCAGGATTTTAAAAAAAAAAACATTTTCAAAAATCAAACAATGATGGCAGTGCAAGAAACAACCGATGTTTCATTTCGTCTGTTTAGATTAAGTATATTGCATGCACTCTTCATACGTTGATAACATATCTGCCATTTTCCTTTCATTAAACTTTCAATTTTCCAAGAAATTTAAAAGTTTAGGGGGAGAAATCTTTATTAAAAATAATAAATAAAAAAATATGAGAAAATCATGAAAATCAAAAAAATATGTTGAATCTACTTGCACGTACATGAGAAATGATAGTACACTAGAGTTTTTCAACGCATCATTTTAAACAATAAAGACTGAAGCGTGAAAATTGATGTGCGAGACGGCTCAGACAATTATACTGAACAAGTATATTTTATGATGATTTAACTAAATTCTAATGAGTCATTGTGGTCGAAACATATTTAGTGCATATGTATTGTCTATACAAATCAAATAGATATCTCGTGAAGCATCCAAATTAGATCGGGTAACGATGCAATCTATTCAGTGTGATGAACCGCATCGTGAGCTTCTTTGTTGTGGTACCCACAGACCTGAAGTCTCACACGAAGTCTCTTTTGAGCTTCAAGATGCAGCAAAAGATTCCCAAAGATGGAACAAAAAGAGTCCCAAATGTGGACCGTCACCAAACAAATTCCAAAATGGAATTCAGAAGATTCCCAAGGGGAACAATAGGAAAAAGAAAAATTCCAAAAAGGAATTCAAAAGAAGTCCCAAAGTGGACCATATTCAATTAGAACCCAAATTCCACACTGTTTATGATTGTAAGTGACCTGACGTTTTGAGATGTTCTCAGGATATTTAGATGAAGTGTATAACTTTCTAATGTGCAAAGTATGGGTCACTCAAAACTTATTCCTAATTAACCTAATTGATCATCAAGAATAGAAAAAGTAAGTGTGTCACTTCGAGCTAATTGATTTGTTCAACAATTCATCACTCAATTACTTCACAATTCAAATGTCTATTTTAAAAAACTGCAAAACATGTGTTGGATTAATTGCTGGTATGATCTCATTGCAGGTTAAAGATTCAGAATATAAAGAGAAAATTCCAAAAAATATCAAAAACATTGAAAAATTCAAAAACACCAAAAAGATTGTCATTTTAATATTTTTCTTTTGTGTTGGCAGTTTAACATGTGTTATAGATGTAGGAGTTGTTCATCAAGCAATATCTCATCCGGTTGAGAACTTAATCTTTACATTGATGATAAATGCACATTATTGCCTGAGTTTTAATGTTTTTCTTTGAGTTGCAGGAACAGTTTCCATTGCAGAACAAGCTTCCACGCAACTTGATGATGTTCCTGTTCGACTTGAAGATGTTCCTGTTCAAGCCTGATTCCAGTCCAAAGATCTCCAAGTCAGATTGCTGAGTGTTAAGAATCCTCCTCTTAATATCTCATACACAGATCCCATTAACCTCTAAAGCAAAAGTTGAGGGGGAGTATTCTAAGTCAAAGAAGTCTTCTCATTCTACTTCAACCGTTGAAGAAGATCCCGTTGCTGATATATAGATTCACCGGAATCTACTCTCTGCTTATTTCTTTCCATAGCCTCTGATGTTACTCTAAAGGGAGAGAAGGATGCAGATTGCTTGTTGAAAGACAGATTTTTGGCAGCATCATCTTAGGGGGAGTACTGTTGGGTCCTCTTGAAGATAATGCATACCAAAACTTTAACTTGCTCTCTATGCTCGCCACATGAAGATTTAAGCTGATATGTCGGATTTGTAAAGTGTCATCTTAGGGGGAGTACTGTTGGGGTTATTTGAAGATGTCACTTTCCAAATATAAGCGAGTGAAGATATCGAGCATCATCACGAGCAAGCACGGGTGAAGACGTTCATTAATTGTATTTGTCTTAGAATATTTGTGTAATCGTTTCGTGCTTAAATGCGCGTTTGTGCTTAACTGCACGCTTTTAGGTTACTTTGTAAGGTGAATGGTATAGACTATAAATACCATCACCTAGGTCATTTGTTGAGGGTTGCCTATTCTTGTTAGTCATATTCTCTTGTAACATCCATTGATCTAATACAATTCACATATTCTAATTATCATCATCTTCATCATACTTTGCATTGATCTTCATGAACATTCAAGCATCAATACGTGATCAGTGAGATTCCGCATCACTGATTGCAAACAACATCACCAAACAATCTCAGATCTAGATCCAAGCTCGGTTCGTCTAGAACTATCAAGTGCTTTCTTCCAATCTTGCATCTCCATTAGCATCTGAAAAAAATGAGATCAAAACTCTAATCACGATTCACAGAAACTCAGAATTTCATATATCTAACAGATACATATATAAAGTTATTGTATAGTTCCTGTGATAACTTGAGAAAAACTAAAATAATATTTTGTTCTACAGATTAGTGATAAAAAAAATGAACAGATAGGTACAGGAACCCAATTCCAATTGATATCTACCTCCCATCCAAATTGACCTCAAATAGTCAAACGACTAAAAACTAATAATGTAATCATAAATTTGATAATAATAACTATTTAGAAAACAAGATAACCATAAACTCCTACATTTGGGAACTAAAACCCTAGCACTTTCCAGCAGAATCATGAGAAATTGAGAATATAGTAGAGATGAATTTTCAAGCCATCTACTAATACATAAATTTATTGAACCATGTTTCATCTGTAACAGATATATTACATATATATACATACACTGAAAGGAAATGTATTGAAAGGGTCGAGCATCCATAAGGTACTCTGCTGCATAAAACCCCGTAAATTATTTCATTGCAAATAAAAGATAATTAAACCAGTGTCACTTTTGTAATCATACTCTTAAAAGAGTTTCCCTAGTTCGCATCAACTTGATAGAACTGGAATGATAAAGCTTCATTTGCAGCTTCTCAACCTTTAAGTACATGTCAAGGGCTTCATTGTTATCTGAAATCTAGTTAAGTGTTTTTCAAATAAAAGGTTATACACAGAAAACTAAATTAAGCATTTCCATAAATAATATTTGGATAATAAGTTTAGAGGATACACCCAGAGGAAAGAGCTACAGATGCCTTCTCTGACATATCTTTTTCTTCACCTGCAATTTTTAGTATTTTCTCCATGCCCCTTACAAGCCCACATTGATGACATCTAAACCCTTTAATCTCTGAAAAGAAGTAAATAAACAATATAAAAAAGTTATCAAAAGACACAGATTAGCATGCAAAATAGGTGAGTGATACCAGTATCACGAAGCAAAAAACCATCACATGTGTGATTCTTGCACCTATAACCTTCAAGAACTGCACTTTCTTTAATATCGTCATCTTGACCCTTAATTTCAAAGCAAGGATTGTAAAATGCAAATTAAAAATTAACGAAATTAATAGTTAAAATTCACAAAAATAGTATTTGGATCATAAGATGTACAAGTTTTATGCAGCGAGGGCAACTGCAAGTGAAGAAATACTGTTCTTTTAAAGCCTTTTGTCGAGTCATTGTACCTCCAGCTGTCTCTATGTAACTAATCAATACCTACGGTACAAAAGTAGGGCGTCTAATACGGACAAATACCAAAGTTGACCACAAAACAGTAACTAAAAAGCTTCTGTTTGCAGCATTAGATTGACTATAAAACTAGAAGAAATTCAGAAAGCATACCTCGCTACCTTTTGGTATTTGTTGTATAGAACGTATTGTTGCCATTCTTCCCTCAAATACCAGAACTGAATTCGGATAGCAACTATAATTAAATCACATCCATGCATAAGTCCATGTAATTACGAAGTCAAAGTGACCTATACAATTTATAAGAAATCATACAGTAAACGGTCACCTGTGATTTATAATGGAAATTACAGGATACAGTCCGGTTCCTAATGGGATAAGCTCAATGTCACAGATTGTGTGTGCATTGCATGCCAGCTGTATGTGATTAAAAATTGGGACCACATCCGAACAAAACATACATATCAATTATATCTAACAAAGCTCCTTTAGCAAAGTTTCCAATGTAATAGAAAACTTATAACAAGTTGGGGATGTAGTATTATGTTGCATTAAAAACCAATGTAATAATGATTTAAGGTAGCAGATCCAAGGGCAAAAAAAAGTAGAAATTGATATGTAAACTAGATGTTTAGGTAGTCAAAGACTAATTTTGTAGCATCATACCCTGGAGAAATTTTTTGCAATCTCTCTGATATTTAGATCAGGCCACTGGAGTATTATACTGACGAGATTGGCCATTTGTGCATACAACACTAACTGAGTCTCTCCAACCTCTGAGATATCTTAATGAAAAAATCGTTAAATACAACAACCAAACTCAAGAGCCATGGATTATGGAATAGGTTTATAATTGCTGACAATCTCCAACTATGGAATAAAATAAATAAGAGCTAAACTACAGAAAAAAAAACTGTATGAACTTAAACACACTAAACTAGAGAAGAAAAACATGGAAGTATCTCTTGTAATTGTTACTAATATCCTATAAAGTTGGAAAAGTACATGATGAACTTTCCAATCAGCAAACAAACAAGCCTCAGGCAAATAATTCATTCATAAAAAGGAAGAGCAAATGAAAAGCAAGTCTACATCTTCATACGAAATATGTTAAGAACTATTTATAAAAAAAATCCTTCACAATGATACACCACTAATGCAAGGATACGAGATACCAAATTCTTCACCAGGCTGTAGTTGTCCATCACAGTAGTAGGAATAACCTGGCATTAATGCACGTGTTAGATATTGTCAATGAAACAATCAAACAAGCTTTCAAAGATACAGAACATGATCCAAAATTCCAAATATATATTTATGGCACTTCCTTCCTGTAAGAATGTATTTCACAACTAATTAGCGCAGTGCTATAGTATCACTATGAAAACCCAAACCATTAGATAATACAGAAAACCAAAGAGAGATTTTTACCTTTTCGTCCTGCAACTTTTTCCGAAGGTAAAGTTTAACCATCAAATGTATAGAAGGTGTAAGAGATCTTATTCTATTTTTCTCTAGCTGGGAAAGCAGCTGGCATTCAAGACGATGCAGCTTCCAATCGAATTTCTTAAATGAAAATAGTATAAGATTAAGGATGATCAAGAGCACATGTATATAGAAAGAAATAAAAAAAACAATCACTTTTGGGTGTGGTGTGTCAATATCAAATCACGACTAAGACTCGTTCGTCTACTTTTACTCATGTATCAGACTCTTTACCAGTGACTCCAACTATAATGTGATACACAGCCACCAAATAGCATATAGATTTGTGAATGTAATTGTATTATTCTCATGGCTATATGCGTGAAACCGTTCAGCATGACCATAGAGGTATATGACACTCACAAAAATAGCTATTTCTCATATATATATACAAATACACATGAAGCAAAGTATACCTGGCATCTACTCCCACAGTAGCATACAACATGACAAGATGAGCATCTCTTTATAGTACTTGATGCAAAACACCAATCACATCTTGAACTTTTATTTGGTGCAGAAACATAAGGTCCTTGGCTTAATATAATTTCTCCTATAACAATCAACATAGCATATTGAACTATTGTCATTGCCAAAACATTATTGCATAAGAATTAGGTTATATTGAGCTCATTCAAGCAATCAATTTTAACAAAATCACCTGGAGAAAAGTCTCGAGTGGTGAAGAGGCAGCGACCTTTGTCTGGAAGTGTGGAAACTGATAAGCCATGGTCATGTAGCAGTTCTTCCATCTCAAAACCAAAACCTCAATTTCACCTTCACCTTCACCTACGAGAAAAAAAGGGAGATGATGAAATGGTGTGTGTTTGTTCTGCTGCATATATGTGCTCAACTAGGTTTATAGGAAAACAATAGCATTTTAGGGTTTAACTCACCTTAGTTTGAACCCTGGTTGAAACAAAAGTGACAAATGCATCAACTAGAAATAACTGAATAAGCAGAAACAAAATGAAATACAAAATCAGCAGAGTAAATCAAATGGAAACATAATGCCCGGAGCGATTAGAGTGACTTGAAGACGAATTTTGGAATTAGAGCGCCTTCTAGTTTTTTCTTTCATATTTTATTTTGAACACCATAGTTTTATCTCTAACAATCTCTTTCAAAGTTTCATTAAAAAGTAAGAGGGAAAGAAAGTTGAAGGAAATTGAAAAAAATATATATTCCAAAGTTTTTTAAAAAAAGGAAATGAAAGGAAGAAGAGGAAGGTGGAACCGTGGAAGAAAATTTTTATTATAATTTTTTCTATTAATTTTCCTTTTAAATTGGAAGAAAGCGGAGAAAAAGGAAGAAAATAATATTTAAAATATTTATTTTCCTTTCTTTTCCTTCAAACTCCGGAACACGAAATGAAATCACATCTTTTCCTTTAATTTTCTTTCTCTTCTCTCCTAAACATCATTTCTTTTCTTTTCTTTCTGTTACTAAACTCGGGAACATAGTGTTAACGTGTGCGCTTCCACTTAGACTACATGTAATGGTTTATGCCCATTAGGGGTATGAGGAAAGATCAAATACAAAACTGATTTTGCCTAAAAAAATGTGAGAAGTGACTTAAACCACATAAAAACCGGGTCAAACGAACTCCGTTTTAGCACATTCAAGCGGCGTTGGAACTGTCTCGTCGAGCTTTATCATCTTAGCTTCTAGTGTTTAACTTTTAGGGTTTAGTTTTAAAATTTAGTTTTAGCCTAATGTTTAACTTTTAGGGTTTAGTTTTTAGATTTTAGGTTTTTTTACGGGTGGGGGTGAGGGGTTTAGGTTTTTAGGGGTGGGTGGGTGGGGTTTAGGTTTTTTGGGTTGGGGGTGGAGGGTTTTAGGTTTTTGGGTGGTGGGTGAGTGGGGTTTAGGCTAAAATTTAGTTTAGCCTTAGGGTTTAGCTTTTAGGAGTTTTAGGGTTTAGCTTTATGATTTTAGGTTTTCTACGGGTGGGGGTAGGAGGTTTAGGTTTTTAGGGGGTGGGTGGGTGGGGTTTAGGTTTTTGGAGGGTGGGGGGATTTAGGTTTTTGGGTGGTGGGTGGGTGGGATTTAGGTTTTTAGAGGGTGGGGGTTTTAGGTTTTTGGGGGGTGGGTGGGGGGTTTAAGTTTTTGGGGTGGTGTGAGGGCGGGGGTTTGATGACACGGTTCTAACGCCGCAAGAATGAGTTCAATCGGAGTTCGTTTGACCCAGTTTTGGTGTGTCTAAATATCATTTCTCACACTTGTTAGGCAAAATCCATTTTGTACGGGAACTTTCCCCTTAGGGGTATTATGTGCCAAGTGGATGTCATGTCACTAAAAGACATTATTATAAAAATGGGTGTAGTGGTTAATGCTACATATAATGTCCCACAATCATTACCCATCATTTAACTAATCATTTAATTAATCATTTATTTAAACATTTACTTATTAATAAAAGTAAATAATACAAAAAGTACACGAGCAAGAAACCAAAAATAAACTAGTCATCACGCGTCACCCTACGATTAAACCAACAATGCTCGATCAAATCCGTCGTAAGAGCATACTGCGCCTCTTTTTGACGTATGAAGTTGGAGTTCGTTTTTCTTTCTTCCATGCTTATTCATTCACGTTCTGGTTCGACATATCCCGGGGAGTAATCCTGACAATAGGCTTTGTCATCATCCTTCAAAATCATATTATGTAATATGAGGCAAGCGTACATAACGTACGTCATTTTTTCCTTTGACCTTAGCCGACACGGGTTGCTTACAAAATGCCAACGTTTCTTGAGAACTCCAAAAGGACGTTCGATACCTGTTCTTGATGATTCTTGAACCTTTTTTAAATAAGCTATCTTTTCGTCAATTGGGTCTCTAAACATTTTTATTATCATCGGGAGCTCCGAATATATACAATCACCCAAATAATATCCAAACGGGTAATAACTTCCATTAACAAAAAAAGATGCCTCGGGTGCATTACCGGCTACGCAATCCTCTATGATTGGCGATGCCTCAAGAACATTGATGTCGTTGTTTGATCCGGCGGAACCGAAATAAGCATTCCAAATCCAAAGGTCGTACGAAGCAACCGCTTGAAGAATCACCGACGGACCTTTTTGGTCACCCTGTGTAAACTGTCAACGCCAAGCGTTTGGACAATTAGCCCATTGCTAATCGCGCTTGTAACCACCTTATCCACCTCCATTTCGCCCGTTGAAGTGCTATCGCTGCTTGACGATGAAGCGTAGGATTCCATTTTAGATAATTTGGTGTGTGTGGTTTGGGGGGAAATTAGAGTAGAGTGTGTTTTTGTGAGAGAATTTGGTGTATTTTTTATGTGTATTTATATAATGTGTATGTTTATGTATTTAAATAAGTGGTAAAAAAATTAATATGGTCAAACTATCCGTTCATTTAGCCGTTGGAAGAGTTTTGCATTGATTTGAGTGGGGTGGAGGCGTTGTTTATAAAACCCCCAAACAAGAATTTGCCCAATAACGCCCCCACGTAATGGTGTGGGGGGCGTTATGGGCGTTTTTTATGGGGATAACACCCACTACATCAAGTCTTATAAAACTAGAAAATTGTTATTTAGATCACGCTTCGTGTGTAATTTTTGTTGTTATTGATGTTTGATTTTGTAGAAATGAGTTATCTTTGTCTTTTTACCAACACATGTTAAAAATTGGTGTCAAGTTCAGGGTTAGTTTTGTCATTTCACTATTTTGTTTTTGTTTTATCTTGGTTATAAGAAGATTTCATCTTCTTCATCGTTATCGACCTACCTTCCGACCTCCGCCCTCCTCTTGTTCGTTCACCAATCACCATCATACAATTGCCGCCACAGGATAGACCTCCACTATAAACCACCACTGCAACCCACCTATTCTTTTGTTCACCTTTATCTACCACCATAGGCACGACCACCATAGTCATCAACAAACCTCCTCCTTTTGAAAACCACAAACCATTAACCAACACTACCAGAGCAATTTTCATATCTAAAGGAAAGTCTACATCTAAAAGCCATTGTTTGGTTTGATTAGGGTTTAATGTTGGTGAGCATTGGTTTGCTTACGGTAAATTTTCAGATGTAATAGTGGTTTGATGGTTTATGTTTAGCCGAGAGGATATGATGGTCTGATTAAAGGGAAGGAAACGATGACGATGCTTGGTGGTGGTCATTAGTGCTGGTGTGGTGCGATTGAGGTAGTGGTGGTAGCGGGGAGGATATGATGGTTTGATTGAGCGGAAGGAAACAATGATGACGCCTAGTAGTGATTGTGCGTGATGGTGTGGTGCGATTGAGGTGGTGGTGGTAGGTGTGGTGGCTGGTGGTGGACAAGTGCATCGGTAAAAAATAAAAACATGGTGGGAAAGGGAAACAAGGTCGGAAACAGTGACAATGGCGATAACATAGGCAACAAAATAGATTCGACACGTTAATTATATTTTTTATAAAAAAAACTTTAATTTTTTTTTAAACTTCAGGCCCCATCAGGCCCTGGGCGGTTGCCCACCTCGCCCCATACAAGGGCCAGCCTTGGGGTATGAATCTAAGTGTGGATTGAGATGGGATAATCAAGATGTTTGAGAGTCAAGTGTAAGTACCTGAGAGTTATCAGATTGAATTGCAAAGTGTAGTGTAGAATGAATATGAATCAGATTGGTTTTCAATCTTGCTAAATATTTTTATTTATAGGTAGAGCTTCTGGCCTGAGGTTTGACCTCAACACTCGCACCTTTTAGTTTAGGCTGCTTGCAGCATCTTGATTGTGTGGTGTAAAAGTGTGTTGCAATTTTGGTTTAAAGTCTTTCCTTTACTTTTATAACATTTCTTGTTAGTTCCAATGCGGCAATACATATATATCTGAGACTTTGCACCTGGATTGTTGTGTTAACTTGTGAACATGGATCTGTCATGTTATTGTGATGTTACTGTAGCATTCTTGTCACTAAAATGCGTCTAATTTCTGGCTTCTTAATCGTGAGATTCTATGACCTAGGTTATCAATAATATTTTTTTGTTGTTTTACATTGTTGGTTATTCAATTTTTTCCTAGGCATTATGTTATGTATATTAATTTCATTTTGTAATTAATTTGTAATATCGATGATTTTAAGGGATTTTTTTTATATTATTGATAAGTGGATTTTTTAATATTAAATGGGGGTAGATCAAATAGTAAAGTAGAAATGTTTCGAAAATGGCCCGAATCGGCCAGCCCAACCGAGGTCCGGAGCCTTCAGCGGTCAAATTCGGACAAAAAATGGGTGGTCGAACTTTTAAATTGAGAGGTCGGATCTGAACTTTATAAAATATTTATGAAATCATCCGATCCTTAAATATGTTTCCACCAGTGAACCGGTAAGTAGAGTGGTGTTTTATGTGAAAAGGGTTTAGGTGAAGAAGTTTTGACTGCTAAACATCCATCTGCTGAAATCTGAGTCGTGGCCTTGTCATTAGTTGTGATGTGTTTTTCAACTTATGCCTTCTTTTCATTTTAAACAATCTTAGGAACCTCAATTTTCTCTACTTCCATGACCTCTCTTTCTTCTTTTATAAACTGAATGATGTCTTCAATAGTGTTTGGTTCAATGTTGCGTTTTGGAATTTGAATTTGGGTATACAACATTGTACCCATCAGATTTATACCCCAAACTGGTCTTAGTTTGATATGATCTATTTTCATTTTCAGTAAAAGCAAGCAACTTATCAAACCTTGTCTGTTGAACATTGTATCTTTCAGCATAGGATTGAGATATCAAAAGGTCATTCTTTGCTAAACTCAACATTTTCAAAAAATCATCAATTTGTGTTTCTAGATTTGTTTGCTCGTGTTTTAACGATGAAACTAATTTTACTAATTATTTTATCTTTTCCTTTTAAGATTGATCAATCCTTTTGAAATCAGAATTTAGAGTTTGAATTGTTTCAACTTCTTATAACAATTCCTAATTTTGGTTTTTGAAACATTAACTTTTGCAATACATTCTAGAGTTGCTTTTGTCAAGACCAAATCCTCCACTTCTTTTGAAAGATAAATAAGATGAGCTTGAGCATGATGCAGGTGTTCCATGTGCTTAATGTGGTATCCGAGACTTGCATTTATAGATTCAGGATAGGTGGTCAGTGGAATTTGATTACTAACAATAGGTGATTGATAGCTTGGTTCTTTAACAAGAAGAGCAAGAGATCTAACTAGAGTTTATCAGCTCGCTAATCTTCTAGCTGTTTCTTGTTCTGCATCAATCTCCATCTGGTATGCATTAAGCATCCTATAGAGTTCCTCAAGGTTCATGCTCTTCAAGTTTTTAGTTCTTCTTATGGCCACAAATTATATGGTCCATGCTTTTGGTAGAGACCACATGAACTTTCTTACTACATCATTGTTGTCAAAGAGGATGTGTGCTTCTTGAATGCCATCCACTAACTCAACATATCGAAGATATGTAGCAGTCATGGTTTCACCAGGAAGGTAATTGAAGTTCTCAAATATTTGCTTGAGAACATATCTCTTGTTATATTTGAGTTCTTCATTTCCTTAATATCTTTACTTGAGAGTGTCCCAAAGTCCTTTGGATGACTTGTAGTTTTTAAAGCGATTTATGGAGTCTGGGATACTAATTCTTAGAAACCATAAAGCCTTTGCGTCGGTCTCTGGTTTCATGTTGTCTTCTTCATAATACTTTAAGGGTTCTTTAGGTACCACAAATTATATGGTCCATGCTTTTGGTAGAGACCACATGAACTTTCTTACTACATCATTGTTGTCAAAGAGGATGTGTGCTTCTTGAATGCCATCCACTAACTCAACATATCGAAGATATGTAGCAGTCATGGTTTCACCAGGAAGGTAATTGAAGTTCTCAAATATTTGCTTGAGAACATATCTCTTGTTATATTTGAGTTCTTCATTTCCTTAATATCTTTACTTGAGAGTGTCCCAAAGTCCTTTAGATGACTTGTAGTTTTTAAAGCGATTTATGGAGTCTGGGATACTAATTCTTAGAAACCATAAAGCCTTTGAGTCGGTCTCTGGTTTCATGTTGTCTTCTTCATAATACTTTGAGGGTTCTTTAGGTACCATTTTACATGTCTCACCAACAACATGCACCATTGGTGAAAATGGACCTTGCTTAACAGAAACCCAAAGTTTTCTGTCTTGAGTTCTAAGAAATCTTCTATGTATCATAACAAGCAGGTGAGAACATGGGAGGCTTAGTTTGAGTACCGTTCTCCGAATCATGTTTCGAGATAGCAAGTGCTGCAGCTGATACAATAATACTAGAACTAGCCATTTTGAAGATATAAAATGATCAAGTGTAAGATCTTTAATTTCAATAAAACAATAAGATTTATTGAAAAGAATCAAACAAACCAAGAGTCAAAACTCTGATACCAAATGTTGGATCTGGCTTAACAAGTTCCGATAAATAAAAATTGTTGGTCCCAAAACACTATCAAATCATGTAATTTGGTGAAGATTGGATCAAAATGACAAAATATGAAGAACAATGGATGAAAAAAATGAAGAACACATGATAAAAGGCAATTTGATCTATTTGAATTGCATCAGATTTTGGTTACATGGAAACCCTAATTCTAGCTCATACAAGCTTGCCTAATTGCCACTAACACTTTCTATATATAGCCTAATGACTTTGAACTAACGACAATTAGGGCCCTAGACTT
Source organism: Tagetes erecta (assembly GCA_030867185.1). Lineage (NCBI taxonomy): Eukaryota > Viridiplantae > Streptophyta > Magnoliopsida > Asterales > Asteraceae > Tagetes > Tagetes erecta. Next base: position 11,252,468 of record CM061496.1, on the reverse strand, counting down.
AGACTCTAATATGACAATAGAAATAATACAAATAAACCCCCTAATGTTTAGTCTAATATATCTTTTGTCATAAAGATAAAATATATTAATACATTAAAATACTAAAAAGAAGAATAAATATTAAATATTTTTGTTGACACAAAATATATTTATAAATTCTTAAACTATGGCGTCTTTCATGTCTTCGGCGCCTTGTGTATCTTCGTGTCGAACGCGTCGTGTTAACTTTGACGTTGATGTTGGCGTTGACATTTATTGACTTTGACTGTGTTAATATATTAAACTAAACTTCATATCCAACAATACTCTACCATAGTCTACTATTATCAACGTCTTTTTTCGTGTTCAGCAGTCTAATATTATCAATACAATCAAAGTCAACAAAAGTCAATGTCGACGTCAAAGTCAACACAAAGCGTTAGGGACAAAGATTAGAGACAAGACATTGAAGACATGTTAGACGACGTTGTTTAAGATTTAATAAATATATTTTGTGTCAAAAAAATATATCTAATGATTATTTTTCTTTTAAGTATTTTATTGTATAAATATATTTTGTCATTATTTATGACAAAATATATATTAGACTAAACATTAGGGGTTTATTGTATTATTTCTATTTGCATGTTAAGTCTAAGTCAGTCCTAATTGTCATTAGTCCAAAGTCATTAGGCTATATATAGAAAGTTTCAGTGGCAACTGAGCAAGCTTGTATGAGCTAGAATGAGGTTTTCATGTAAACATCTTTTGCAATCAATATAAGATCAAATTTGGGTTTTTATTATTTTTCTTAGAGTTTTCATCCATATTTATCATTTATCATATGTTATCACATTTGATCCAAATCTTCACCAAATTATATGATTCAAAACTGTTTGGGACCAACAACAATGATCACGAGTATTGGTTGCCGTTCGAGCAAGTTTAATTGTCAAGTTCTCCTCTCATCCGCAACCAATTCGTCCAAAACACGTTGTTGGTATTCGAGCAAGACATTATTCCTTATGAACCACGGCTGATGTGTGATTTTCCTAGGGTGTTACAAAAACCCATTTTCGGACATATTGTGTCCTCGATGAGGTTTGCCTCACCATCCATTCGTGACTTCCACATGTGTAGGTTTAACAAATAAACGAAATCTAATAAATTTTTATTTTTGAACTTCTAGATTGATGGATAAGTGTTGCATTTAAATCATTTTTTATATATTAAAAAGGTTTTTGGTTCTCGTTATATTTAGTGTTCTTGCATGAACCACCTTTTAAATTTCGGGCCCCATATGAGACGGGTCTGGGTGGCCGTCTTCTTTGCTGCGGACAAGGGCCCGTCCAAAATTTGACCTAGTGGATATTAAAGAAAGGAGAAGGTCAATAAAACAAGAGATGTTAATTAATTAAAGATCTAACTAATCGTTACGCCTATATTGTAATTATGCAGTGACTGACGAGTAATCTAGCCAAAGGAATATCAAATATCTAAGAATTAGACCTAACACGATTCCAAATAAAAAACTTCAATCACAAATAAAAAAACTTCAATCATTTCAATTTGTTCGAAAAGAGAAAATAAGGTAATATCTATACCTACATAATAATCCGTATTACGATGAATCTCATTGACCAAGATCTGGTAATTGATAAAATAAGTAACTAGAAATACGCAGAAGTTCACGGAAAGACTTCTTTTTAAAAATTGTGCAATTAATTTCAAACTAGGTTTCTGTGCCGGGCCGCGCGTTGCGGCGGCCGGGTCTTGCGTATGTGACTTCGTCACACGCGTTGATAAAAAAATTCCATGTATCACACGTTACGGTGCGAAGTGATAATACGTAACATATTAAAAGAAGAGTATATAAAAAACGTAAATGCCAAAATTAAAATAAGTTAAAACCAGATGGTTAATGCCAGAATTGTCAAAGAAGAATAGTAGGGTCAAATTCGTAAACACGTAAAAGAAAATTTCATGTCTCATACATTACGGTGTAAAGTCGCATATTAAAAGACGGAGAAATATCCAAACTTAGATGTCAAAACTTGGAAGCAAAGTCGTGAATATGTCAAAGTAGAGTAACGGTTCAAAGTTATAAAGCGACAAGTCAAAGTCGATGGTCAAAAACGTATATATGTCAAAGTCAGGGGTCAAAACCGTAAATATATCAAAGTTAGGGGTCAAAACCGTAAATATATCAAAGTTAGGGGTCAAAACCGTAATTATATAAAAGTTTAAAATTAAAAAATACGTTGACGAATCGGTCGGTGACACGTGTCGGTGTCACCGACCTTCACATTTAGAATTATATAGAATATGTCGTATCTTGCTCAGACCATTAAATAGAGTTAAGGTTACAGTGATGTAACGCCAATGGGTTTAGTAAATCTGGTTTACTTCGTCATCGATTGAATGGTTCACTTCATGTTCGATTAGCGGTGGTGGTTCACTGCGATTAGTGGTGGTGGTGCAGAGCTTCACTTCGTCGTCGATTAGCGATGGTGTAGAGCCTCACTTCGTCTTATTAGGGTTTACAGGAGCTTCACTACGACTGTGAATGTTTTGGGAGCCAAATATTCCCAAAATATTAGGGGAAAATGGTTCTCAAAAGAAACCCAGTCAATTAGATAACCTGGCCCAAAAGTATTAACCCATTAATTTGGTGCATATTTAGTGCGAGTCTAGGGAAACGCACATTTTTTAAAGAAACTAGTGCGATTGTGATATATGGTGCGAATTTTGTATGAGAATTAGTTAGTTTTTTGTAATTTGGTGCGGGTATAACCCACAACTGCACCAAAACATTTTTTTCTTACGCACCATTTATTCATGTGTACTAGCGAAAGAAAATGATACCCAAGCAATCAACAAAAACAAAGTATACACAAAAATATACAAATACCAGAATATTTGAATCCGCAAAAAATTCAATTATGTTACAAATTCGCAAGGGTTGTAGAGGTGAAAAAAAGTCCAATAAAATTCAGTGGTTTAGTAAAATTACATTAAAAGACATTTTATTAACATGTTACAATTTGATGATTTTCCACAATGCATACCAGTCTACCTAACTAGATATCATTTTCATGTACCTGATCAAATAGCAAAATACTGAAATGGACCATGTTTCTTGTTATGGATAATTTTGGGGGTCACCTCTTAAAACCTAAAACCCAAAATTGTCCATACTAGTGTTATTAAACCACAGAACAACACATACATATAATAAATTGATTGTCCTTTAATCATATAGAGTTAAAGTTTGCAATAGTTTTCAGCCATGTAAGTTGCCACAATGTTTCTACTCTTCTGCTGCCATAAGCAATGCATGTTAGGTTAAACATTAAAAGAGAGTTTAGTCATTCTAGTGTTTATGACACTAGGTTGCAAACAATTGGACAAACAACATTGCATGCCTTCAAATCTGCTTACCAAACTTATATATGTATACAACTACCAATACATAAATAATTTTTAGAAACCACATAAACATTTATACATATTGTTATAAGCGCCCCGCTTTCTCTGACTTGTTACATCTGATATCACTACGTACAAGTGTTTATGCGGTTCTGACAATTCTCTACTTGAATATGATTTTGTATTGAACACACCCACGATTCTCCTTATTAATCATCCATTGATGATTGCTTGTAGGAACCTTCTGCCCGTGCTTCTTCCAGTTTAGCAACAAGATCCTTCATGAAAGGACTGGCGGTTCCATGAGTAATGCGTAATACATCAACTGCTTGTGTAAATGATTTAATGGCTTCATTTGTGTTTCCAAGTAACCTGCAAATTTCCCAAATATTTCATTTATATATATTAGAGCTTGTTGTATAAATTAACAATATACCATGTTGCATATCCTGATTCTAGAAACCAAGCTGAGTTCAGCAAGTAACTTGTCTTTTTTTTTAACAAGAATCTTTTTCATTATTTTTAGATCTTGAGTAAACTGCATAAATGTACATGTGATTTGGTCAGCAAGTAACTAGTTCTACAATGTTTCCTAAACTTGAGGGACTTTTTTTTTTTAAAAAAGGTTGTTAACGACAACCTTTTAGGGGTATAAAAGCTAGCTGGCTGAAGAAGTTGTTTTTCAATTCATACATTTCATTTGCAATTCGTCTTGTGTAATCATTCGATCGTTAAACCGCAATAAGAAACCTTATGATTTTTTTCTTAATTTCGACCTCTTTCATGTAATTGCTAGAATTGGTATCAGAGCCACATTTTAGGGCTCAATCAAACATGGCAGTTGTATAAGTGATATAGATGAAAATGAAGATCAAAATGAAGTTGAGGAAGTTCGAATTGGAGAACTTCGACATCAAGAATGAGTTGTTGGTAATTGAGACACTTGCCGGCGAAGCTAAGTAGTCAAATGGACTAACAAAGTGCAATAATACTGAGCCTTAGGGATTGTGTATTACGAAAAGCGTCAAAGGAAACCTTGGCCGTAGGGATTTGGTCAAAACTAGACCGGAGACACTGTATATAACCAAGTCGCTGGCAAATTGGTTGTATCTCAAGAGGAGGGTTTATAGTTTATACCTTTCAAATGGCACAAGGTAAGTCGTTGGAAGTACACACGGATGAACTCTATAAGGACCCGTTATTGTAGTTAGTATGCGGCTAGTGCATACAAGTATACGCATACTTGTATGTGCCTATGTGGCCACATACTCAACCCATACACACACATACAAGATGTGTCCACATATGTGCTATAGAAGCAAGTCTGTAGGTGCCCGAGCTATAAGAGCTGCTCTAGGCATAAGCTCAATTTGGAATTCAATCTATCTATGAGGATGGAGATTAGGTAATTCTTTAGGAAACACTTGGGGAGAGTCACGTACAACAAAAATATCTTTGATTTTCCTTTCATCAGACGACTTCCCGGTGACCATTGCAAGTAAGGCTGTTATCGAGCCGAGCCGAGCCGAGCTAGGCTGGGCTCGAGCTCGAGCTCGATAATAAACGAGTCAGCTCGGCTCGGCTCGTTTTTCTTATCAAGCTGAAAAGTCGAGCTCGAGCTCGGCTCGTTAAAAGCTCGAGCCAGCTCGAGCTCGGCTCGTTAAAAGCTCGAGCCAGCTCGAGCTCAATCGAGCTGGCTCGTTAGCTTTTTTTTTTAATTTCTTAATTTTTTTATTTTTTAATAATAAAACATAAAGAATTAACATACTTATATGTATAATTTATGTTTTTGTTTCATATTTTTATTTGTTGTGAATTAATTAATTTAAAAGTTTTAACATTTTAACCATCTCATACCTATTTTTTAAACTTAATACATTTTACTAAAACTAATTTATATATAAAAAGTATATTTCGAGCTGGCTCGCGAGCTCACGAGTCGAGCCAGGCCTAGCTCGAGCTCGGCTTGAATCAATTCGAGTCGAGCCGAGCCAGCTCGTTTACAACCGAGCTTTTTTCGAGCCGAGCTTTTCTCGAGCTTTTTTCGAGCGAGCTTCGAGCAAGCCTCGAGCCGCGAGCTTTTTGAACACCCCTAATTGCAATAAAGTGACCATTGCAATAAAAGTTGTACGACCCTTCCTCGACCACTTCTGGGTTTTCATGCAAGAAATAATTATAATGATTGCATTACTTATTTCACCTTGAACAGAAAGGATACCTCCCTCCACTAGAGACAGGAAGACGCACAACTTTTTTCTATACAAATAATTTCAGCACGATTTTGAGAAGTCAATCCATACCGACGACGACATCGAAGCTACCCAAAGAGATTGGCATGAGATTGGTAGAAAAGTTATGACCCAAGAGATCTAGTTTACATTCCTCTAAATTTGTTTAGCTTCAATCAACTTACCATTAGCAATTTCTACCAAATACTTATCAATATAAGGTGGCGCTTATAGATAACCTTGTATATGTATGCGTTTATGTGTTCTAAGAAATGAATAGATGTTTCAAATCAACGTTTCTTGCTCAACAAACATTTAGTTAATGTCAGTGATTCACTTTAAAGGCAGTGATTATAACTTTAAAGTGGGGATTATTGAACATTGAAGTCAAAATTTAGTTAAAAGTCAATGTCAGGTTAAAGTTCAGAGGTGTTCTTGCTATTACTAATAGTAGGAAGGAGTTATTGGCTAGTTCTACAAAGTTTCCTAAACTTGAGGGACTGATTTTGACCATTTGGAAATAAGATTGTTAACAGAGCATTACCAACCAGTTAGGGTATAGGGTTGTTTAGTTAGTTGATGAAGTTAGTTTTTCAATATGTTTCCATTTGCGGTTCTTCTTGTTTTATCGTTAGATCGTTAATCCTCAAAACGAAACCTTCGGAATTCGTTCTTAATTTCTTCAATTTTGTCTTCATTGATGTAATTTCTAAAAGAACCCCTTTATGAATCAAGTACTTACTTTCTCCAAGGGTCCCTAACCTTAAACTTAACAGCCCGGCTAACCCTTTGCAAAAGACTAGTTTACCCCTTCAAAACTTACACTTTTGGTCCTCTAAATTTATTTGTATTTCACTTCATATTAATTTCTTAGAACACAAAAACACTTAATTTCTTAGAACACATAAACACTTACATATAAGGTTATTTATAAGCGCGCACACAAACCTACTCTACAAACATAGCTCCTTACACCCAATATCTAGGCGACCATGTAAACACCTTCCATGTCTCCCTCACAAAAGTGTTCCTCCTCATGCTGCAACTGCAACCACATTCCTCCACTCCCTTACTTCAGAAAAGGATCTCAGAGTTGGATATACCTGGATCTCATATTTTTCCACAATTACTACACCTATTTCTTCTATGGATGTATAATAGATGTTTAAAGAGTGGCTTTAATTCATATACCTAGAACTTGCATCCTAGAAGACGTTGTCCTTAATTTTCAAAAATAAGCATCTTATTTCCACAAGGAATTTTTCTATCAACAGATATATGTCCTTGATATACTGACAGAGTGTGGTTTACTAAGTACAAACCAGTCAAAAGCCCAAAGCTCACAACAGAAAAACCTCTTCCTAAGGATGGAAATCCTATGAAGGATCCAGCCGAGATGTTAAGATATCCAACACTAACTCAAGCTTATATGTCCTTTATTCTGAAAATGATCATTTTAAAGTAGGCGCATTTGCTACTAGGTTGTTTGTCCCCTTTCCTGAAGATTGACTTAAAGTAGGTAATCGAGTTTCCTGGGGAAGTTAGAAACAACAGAATGTAGGACTTGTCAAGTCAAAAAACCAAGACCAAACACATTTAGGTTTAATGCACCTAAATAGAGATTGTGTTGTGGAAACAAAGTCGTCATTGCTTCCCTAATTTCATTTTCCATTTAGAGCTAAAAGCTTTAAGCTTAACTAAATCTGAAAAAAAAAACATATTTGAATTAAAGTTACAGGTACACGAACCAGTTAAGCTTCCCACAAGTATAATATTGCAGGCCTCGGAGAGGGTGGATAGTAGGGTACACTCCTGCAAATAATTTGAACATTTGTGTTACAATTTACAAAAATTGCATGACCCTTTAATATAAAGAAAAACATAAAAAAAAATTATCCAGGCGGTTGATAAGCTTATTTACTTTCATAAACTGGGATGGTCAGTCTACAATATGTCAGTGCTTTCTTCCAATCTTGCATCTCCATTAGCATCTGAAAAAAATGAGATCAAAACTCTAATCACGATTCACAGAAACTCAGAATTTCATATATCTAACAGATACATATATAAAGTTATTGTATAGTTCCTGTGATAACTTGAGAAAAACTAAAATAATATTTTGTTCTACAGATTAGTGATAAAAAAAATGAACAGATAGGTACCAATTCCAATTGATATCTACCTCCCATCCAAATTGACCTCAAATAGTCAAACGACTAAAAACTAATAATGTAATCATAAATTTGATAATAATAACTATTTAGAAAACAAGATAACCATAAACTCCTACATTTGGGAACTAAAACCCTAGCACTTTCCAGCAGAATCATGAGAAATTGAGAATATAGTAGAGATGAATTTTCAAGCCATCTACTTATACATAAATTTATTGAACCATGTTTCATCTGTAACAGATATATTACATATATATACATACACTGAAAGGAAATGTATTGAAAGGGTCGAGCATCCATAAGGTACTCTGATGCATAAAACCCCGTAAATTATTTCATTGCAAATAAAAGATAATTAAACCAGTGTCACTTTTGTAATCATACTCTTAAAAGAGTTTCCCTAGTTCGCATCAACTTGATAGAACTGGAATGATAAAGCTTCATTTGCAGCTTCTCAACCTTTAAGTACATGTCAAGGGCTTCATTGTTATCTGAAATCTAGTTAAGTGTTTTTCAAATAAAAGGTTATACACAGAAAACTAAATTAAGCATTTCCATAAATAATATTTGGATAATAAGTTTAGAGGATACACCTAGAGGAAAGAGCTACAGATGCCTTCTCTGACATATCTTTTTCTTCACCTGCAATTTTTAGTATTTTCTCCATGCCCCTTACAAGCCCACATTGATGACATCTAAACCCTTTAATCTCTGAAAAGAAGTAAATAAACAATATAAAAAAGTTATCAAAAGACACAGATTAGCATGCAAAATAGGTGAGTGATACCAGTATCACGAAGCAAAAAACCATCACATGTGTGATTCTTGCACCTATAACCTTCAAGAACTGCACTTTCTTTAATATCGTCATCTTGACCCTTAATTTCAAAGCAAGGATTGTAAAATGCAAATTAAAAATTAACGAAATTAATAGTTAAAATTCACAAAAATAGTATTTGGATCATAAGATGTACAAGTTTTATGCAGCGAGGGCAACTGCAAGTGAAGAAATACTGTTCTTTTAAAGCCTTTTGTCGAGTCATTGTACTTCCAGCTGTCTCTATGTAACTAATCAATACCTACGGTACAAAAGTAGGGCGTCTAATACGGACAAATACCAAAGTTGACCACAAAACAGTAACTAAAAAGCTTCTGTTTGCAGCATTAGATTGACTATAAAACTAGAAGAAATTCAGAAAGCATACCTCGCTACCTTTTGGTATTTGTTGTATAGAACATATTGTTGCCATTCTTCCCTCAAATACCAGAACTGAATTCGGATAGCAACTATAATTAAATCACATCCATGCATAAGTCCATGTAATTACGAAGTCAAAGTGACCTATACAATTTATAAGAAATCATACAGTAAACGGTCACCTGTGATTTATAATGGAAATTACAGGATACAGTCCGGTTCCTAATGGGATAAGCTCACTGTCACAGATTGTGTGTGCATTGCATGCCAGCTGTATGTGATTAAAAATTGGGACCACATCCGAACAAAACATACATATCAATTATATCTAACAAAGCTCCTTTAGCAAAGTTTCCAATGTAATAGAAAACTTATAACAAGTTGGGGATGTAGTATTATGTTGCATTAAAAACCAATGTAATAATGATTTAAGGTAGCAGATCCAAGGGCAAAAAAAAGTAGAAATTGATATGTAAACTAGATGTTTAGGTAGTCAAAGACTAATTTTGTAGCATCATACCCTGGAGAAATTTTCTGCAATCTCTCTGATATTTAGATCAGGCCACTGGAGTATTATACTGACGAGATTGGCCATTTGTGCATACAACACTAACTGAGTCTCTCCAACCTCTGAGATATATTAATGAAAAAATCGTTAAATACAACAACCAAACTCAAGAGCCATGGATTATGGAATAGGTTTATAATTGCTGACAATCTCCAACTATGGAATAAAATAAATAAGAGCTAAACTACAGAAAAAAAAAACTGTATGAACTTAAACACACTAAACTAGAGAAGAAAAACATGGAAGTATCTCTTGTAATTGTTACTAATATCCTATAAAGTTGGAAAAGTACATGATGAACTTTCCAATCAGCAAACAAACAAGCCTCAGGCAAATAATTCATTCATAAAAAGGAAGAGCAAATGAAAAGCAAGTCTACATCTTGATACGAAAATATGTTAAGAACTATTTATAAAAAAAATCCTTCACATTGATACACCACTAATGCAAGGATACGAGATACCAAATTCTTCACCAGGCTGTAGTTGTCCATCACAGTAGTAGGAATAACCTGGCATTAATGCACGTGTTAGATATTGTCAATGAAACAATCAAACAAGCTTTCAAAGATACAGAACATGATCCAAAATTCCAAATATATTTTTATGGCACTTCCTTCCTGTAAGAATGTATTTCACAACTAATTAGCGCAGTGCTATAGTATCACTATGAAAACCCAAACCATTAGATAATACAGAAAACCAAAGAGAGATTTTTACCTTTTCGTCCTGCAACTTTTTCCGAAGGTAAAGTTTAACCATCAAATGTATAGAAGGTGTAAGAGATCTTATTCTATTTTTCTCTAGCTGGGAAAGCAGCTGGCATTCAAGACGATGCAGCTTCCAATCGAATTTCTTAAATGAAAATAGTATAAGATTAAGGATGATCAAGAGCACATGTATATAGAAAGAAATAAAAAAAACAATCACTTTTGGGTGTGGTGTGTCAATATCAAATCACGACTAAGACTCGTTCGTCTACTTTTACTCATGTATCAGACTCTTTACCAGTGACTCCAACTATAATGTGATACACAGCCACCAAATAGCATATAGATTTGTGAATGTAATCGTATTATTCTCATGGCTATATGCGTGAAACCGTTCAGCATGACCATAGAGGTATAAGACACTCACAAAAATAGCTATTTCTCATATATATATACAAATACACATGAAGCAAAGTATACCTGGCATCTACTCCCACAGTAGCATACAACATGACAAGATGAGCATCTCTTTATAGTACTTGATGCAAAACACCAATCACATCTTGAACTTTTATTTGGTGCAGAAACATAAGGTCCTTGGCTTAATATAATTTCTCCTATAACAATCAACATAGCATATTGAACTATTGTCATTGCCAAAACATTATTGCATAAGAATTAGGTTATATTGAGCTCATTGAAGCAATCGATTTTAACAAAATCACCTGGAGAAAAGTCTCGAGTGGTGAAGAGGCAGCGACCTTTGTCTGGAAGTGTGGAAACTGATAAGCCATGGTCATGTAGCAGTTCTTCCATCTCAAAACCAAAACCTCAATTTCACCTTCACCTTCACCTACGAGAAAAAAAGGGAGATGATGAAATGGTGTGTGTTTGTTCTGCTGCATATATGTGCTCAACTAGGTTTATAGGAAAACAATAGCATTTTAGGGTTTAACTCACCTTAGTTTGAACCCTGGTTGAAACAAAAATGACAAATGCATCAACTAGAAATAACTGAATAAGCAGAAACAAAATGAAATACAAAATCAGCAGAGTAAATCAAATGGAAACATAATGCCCGGAGCGATTAGAGTGACTTGAAGACGAATTTTGGAATTAGAGCGCCTTCTAGTTTTTTCTTCAATATTTTATTTTGAACACCATAGTTTTATCTCTAACAATCTCTTTCAAAGTTTCATTAAAAAGTAAGAGGGAAAGAAAGTTGAAGGAAATTGAAAAAAATATATATTCCAAAGTTTTTTAAAAAAAGGAAATGAAAGGAAGAAGAGGAAGGTGGAACCGTGGAAGAAAATTTTTATTATAATTTTTTCTATTAATTTTCCTTTTAAATTGGAAGAAAGCGGAGAAAAAGGAAGAAAATAATATTTAAAATGTTTATTTTCCTTTCTTTTCCTTCAAACTCCGGAACACGAAATGAAATCACATCTTTTCCTTTAATTTTCTTTCTCTTCTCTCCTAAACATCATTTCTTTTCTTTTCTTTCTGTTACTAAACTCGGGAACATAGTGTTAACGTGTGTGCTTCCACTTAGACTACATGTAATGGTTTATGCCCATTAGGGGTATGAGGAAAGATCAAATACAAAACTGATTTTGCCTAAAAAAATGTGAGAAGTGACTTAAACCACATAAAAACCGGGTCAAACGAACTCCGTTTTAGCACATTCAAGCGGCGTTGGAACTGTCTCGTCGAGCTTTATCATCTTAGCTTCTAGTGTTTAACTTTTAGGGTTTAGTTTTAAAATTTAGTTTTAGCCTAATGTTTAACTTTTAGGGTTTAGTTTTTAGATTTTAGGTTTTTTTACGGGTGGGGGTGAGGGGTTTAGGTTTTTAGGGGTGGGTGGGTGGGGTTTAGGTTTTTTGGGTTGGGGGTGGAGGGTTTTAGGTTTTTGGGTGGTGGGTGAGTGGGGTTTAGGCTAAAATTTAGTTTAGCCTTAGGGTTTAGCTTTTAGGAGTTTTAGGGTTTAGCTTTATGATGTTAGGTTTTCTACGGGTGGGGGTAGGAGGTTTAGGTTTTTAGGGGGTGGGTGGGTGGGGTTTAGGTTTTTGGAGGGTGGGGGGATTTAGGTTTTTGGGTGGTGGGTGGGTGGGATTTAGGTTTTTAGAGGGTGGGGGTTTTAGGTTTTTGGGGGGTGGGTGGGGGGTTTAAGTTTTTGGGGTGGTGTGAGGGCGGGGGTTTGATGACACGGTTCTAACGCCGCAAGAATGAGTTCAATCGGAGTTCGTTTGACCCAGTTTTGGTGTGTCTAAATATCATTTCTCACACTTGTTAGGCAAAATCCATTTTGTACGGGAACTTTCCCCTTAGGGGTATTATGTGCCAAGTGGATGTCATGTCACTAAAAGACATTATTATAAAAATGGGTGTAGTGGTTAATGCTACATATAATGTCCCACAATCATTACCCATCATTTAACTAATCATTTAATTAATCATTTATTTAAACATTTACTTATTAATAAAAGTAAATAATACAAAAAGTACACGAGCAAGAAACCAAAAATAAACTAGTCATCACGCGTCACCCTACGATTAAACCAACAATGCTCGATCAAATCCGTCGTAAGAGCATACTGCGCCTCTTTTTGACGTATGAAGTTGGAGTTCGTTTTTCTTTCTTCCATGCTTATTCATTCACGTTCTGGTTCGACATATCCCGGGGAGTAATCCTGACAATAGGCTTTGTCATCATCCTTCAAAATCATATTATGTAATATGAGGCAAGCGTACATAACGTACGTCATTTTTTCCTTTGACCCTAGCCGACACGGGTTGCTTACAAAATGCCAACGTTTCTTGAGAACTCCAAAAGGACGTTCGATACCTGTTCTTGATGATTCTTGAACCTTTTTTAAATAAGCTATCTTTTCGTCAATTGGGTCTCTAAACATTTTTATTATCATCGGGAGCTCCGAATATATACAATCACCCAAATAATATCCAGACGGGTAATAACTTCCATTAACAAAAAAAGATGCCTCGGGTGCATTACCGGCTACGCAATCCTCTATGATTGGCGATGCCTCAAGAACATTGATGTCGTTGTTTGATCCGGCGGAACCGAAATAAGCATTCCAAATCCAAAGGTCGTACGAAGCAACCGCTTGAAGAATCATCGACGGCCCTTTTTGGTCACCCTGTGTAAACTGTCAACGCCAAGCGTTTGGACAATTAGCCCATTGCTAATCGCGCTTGTAACCACCTTATCCACCTCCATTTCGCCCGTTGAAGTGCTATCGCTGCTTGACGATGAAGCGTAGGATTTCATTTTAGATAATTTGGTGTGTGTGGTTTGGGGGGAAATTAGAGTAGAGTGTGTTTTTGTGAGAGAATTTGGTGTATTTTTTATGTGTATTTATATAATGTGTATGTTTATGTATTTAAATAAGTGGTAAAAAAAATTAATATGGTCAAACTATCCGTTCACTTAGCCGTTGGAAGAGTTTTGCATTGATTTGAGTGGGGTGGAGGCGTTGTTTATAAAATCCCCAAACAAGAATTTGCCCAATAACGCCCCCACGTAATGGTGTGGGGGGCGTTATGGGCGTTTTTTTATGGGGATAACACCCACTACATCAAGTCTTATAAAACTAGAAAATTGTTATTTAGATCACGCTTCGTGTGTAATTTTTGTTGTTATTGATGTTTGATTTTGTAGAAATGAGTTATCTTTGTCTTTTTACCAACACATGTTAAAAATTGGTGTCAAGTTCAGGGTTAGTTTTGTCATTTCACTATTTTGTTTTTGTTTTATCTTGGTTATAAGAAGATTTCATCTTCTTCATCGTTATCGACCTACCTTCCGACCTCCGCCCTCCTCTTGTTCGTTCACCAATCACCATCATACAATTGCCGCCACAGGATAGACCTCCACTATAAACCACCACTGCAACCCACCTATTCTTTTGTTCACCTTTATCTACCACCATAGGCACGACCACCATAGTTATCAACAAACCTCCTCCTTTTGAAAACCACAAACCATAACCAACACTACCAGAGCAATTTTCATATCTAAAGGAAAGTCTACATCTAAAAGCCATTGTTTGGTTTGATTAGGGTTTAATGTTGGTGAGCATTGGTTTGCTTACGGTAAATTTTCAGATGTAATAGTGGTTTGATGGTTTATGTTTAGCCGAGAGGATATGATGGTCTGATTAAAGGGAAGGAAACGATGACGATGCTTGGTGGTGGTCATTAGTGCTGGTGTGGTGCGATTGAGGTAGTGGTGGTAGCGGGGAGGATATGATGGTTTGATTGAGCGGAAGGAAACAATGATGACGCCTAGTAGTGATTGTGCGTGATGGTGTGGTGCGATTGAGGTGGTGGTGGTAGGTGTGGTGGCTGGTGGTGGACAAGTGCATCGGTAAAAAACAAAAACATGGTGGGAAAGGGAAACAAGGTCGGAAACAGTGACAATGGCGATAACATAGGCAACAAAATAGATTCGACACGTTAATTATATTTTTTTATAAAAAAAACTTTAATTTTTTTTTAAACTTCAGGCCCCATCAGGCCCTGGGCGGTTGCCCACCTCGCCCCATACAAGGGCCAGCCTTGGGGTATGAATCTAAGTGTGGATTGAGATGGGATAATCAAGATGTTTGAGAGTCAAGTGTAAGTACCTGAGAGTTATCAGATTGAATTGCAAAGTGTAGTGTAGAATGAATATGAATCAGATTGGTTTTCAATCTTACTAAATATTTTTATTTATAGGTAGAGCTTCTGGCCTGAGGTTTGACCTCAACACTCGCACCTTTTAGTTTAGGCTGCTTGCAGCATCTTGATTGTGTGGTGTAAAAGTGTGTTGCAATTTTGGTTTAAAGTCTTTCCTTTACTTTTATAACATTTCTTGTTAGTTCCAATGCGGCAATACATATATATCTGAGACTTTGCACCTGGATTGTTGTGTTAACTTGTGAACATGGATATGTCATGTTATTGTGATGTTACTGTAGCATTCTTGTCACTAAAATGCGTCTAATTTCTGGCTTCTTAATCGTGAGATTCTATGACCTAGGTTATCAATAATATTTTTTTGTTGTTTTACATTGTTGGTTATTCAATTTTTTCCTAGGCATTATGTTATGTATATTAATTTCATTTTGTAATTAATTTGTAATATCGATGATTTTAAGGGATTTTTTTTATATTATTGATAAGTGGATTTTTTAATATTAAATGGGGGTAAATCGAATAGTAAAGTAGAAATGTTTCGAAAATGGCCCGAACCGGCCAGCCCAACCGAGGTCCGGAGCCTTCAGCGGTCAAATTCGGACAAAAAATGGGTGGTCGAACTTTTAAATTGAGAGGTCGGATCTGAACTTTATAAAATATTTATGAAATCATCCGATCCTTAAATATGTTTCCACCAGTGAACCGGTAAGTAGAGTGGTGTTTTATGTGAAAAGGGTTTAGGTGAAGAAGTTTTGACTGCTAAACATCCATCTGCTGAAATCTGAGTCATGGCCTTGTCATTAGTTGTGATGTGTTTTTCAACTTATGCCTTCTTTTCATTTTAAACAATCTTAGGAACCTCAATTTTCTCTACTTCCATGACCTCTCTTTCTTCTTTTATAAACTGAATGATGTCTTCAATAGTGTTTGGTTCAATGTTGCGTTTTGGAATTTGAATTTGGGTATACAACATTGGACCCATCAGATTTATACCCCAAACCGGTCTTAGTTTGATATGATCTATTTTCATTTTCAGTAAAAGCAAGCAACTTATCAAACCTTGTCTGTTGAACATTGTATCTTTCAGCATAGGATTGAGATATCAAAAGGTCATTCTTTGCTAAACTCAACATTTTCAAAAAATCATCAATTTGTGTTTCTAGATTTGTTTGCTCGTGTTTTAACGATGAAACTAATTTTACTAATTATTTTATCTTTTCCTTTTAAGATTGATCAATCCTTTTGAAATCAGAATTTAGAGTTTGAATTGTTTCAACTTCTTATAACAATTCCTAATTTTGGTTTTTGAAACATTAACTTTTGCAATACATTCTAGAGTTGCTTTTGTCAAGACCAAATCCTCCACTTCTTTTGAAAAAATATCCTAGTTGATTACCTTCATGTCCTCTGCAGACACTGCTTGGCCTAGATAGATATCATAGCTATTTGATAGTTGATATCCATTTCTTCAAGATCATCGGGATGGATGTATTTAAGTCTTCTTCATACAGCTAGATGAGCTTCCTTAGTCAAATGATACAAACCCAAAAGATAAATAAGATGAGCTTGAGCATGATGCAAGTGTTCCATGTGCTTAATGTGGTATCCGAGACTTGCATTTATAGATTCAGGATAGGTGGTCAGTGGAATTTGATTACTAACAATAGGTGATTGATAGCTTGGTTCTTTAACAAGAAGAGCAAGAGATCTAACTAGAGTTTATCAGCTCGCTAATCTTCTAGCTGTTTCTTGTTCTGCATCAATCTCCATCTGGTATGCATTAAGCATCCTATAGAGTTCCTCAAGGTTCATGCTCTTCAAGTTTTTAGTTCTTCTTATGGCCACAAATTATATGGTCCATGCTTTTGGTAGAGACCACATGAACTTTCTTACTACATCATTGTTGTCAAAGAGGATGTGTGCTTCTTGAATGCCATCCACTAACTCAACATATCGAAGATATGTAGCAGTCATGGTTTCACCAGGAAGGTAATTGAAGTTCTCAAATATTTGCTTGAGAACATATCTCTTGTTATATTTGAGTTCTTCATTTCCTTAATATCTTTACTTGAGAGTGTCCCAAAGTCCTTTGGATGACTTGTAGTTTTTAAAGCGATTTATGGAGTCTGGGATACTAATTCTTAGAAACCATAAAGCCTTTGAGTCGGTCTCTGGTTTCATGTTGTCTTCTTCATAATACTTTAAGGGTTCTTTAGGTACCACAAATTATATGGTCCATGCTTTTGGTAGAGACCACATGAACTTTCTTACTACATCATTGTTGTCAAAGAGGATGTGTGCTTCTTGAATGCCATCCACTAACTCAACATATCGAAGATATGTAGCAGTCATGGTTTCACCAGGAAGGTAATTGAAGTTCTCAAATATTTGCTTGAGAACATATCTCTTGTTATATTTGAGTTCTTCATTTCCTTAATATCTTTACTTGAGAGTGTCCCAAAGTCCTTTGGATGACTTGTAGTTTTTAAAGCGATTTATGGAGTCTGGGATACTAATTCTTAGAAACCATAAAGCCTTTGAGTCGGTCTCTGGTTTCATGTTGTCTTCTTCATAATACTTTAAGGGTTCTTTAGGTACCACAAATTATATGGTCCATGCTTTTGGTAGAGACCACATGAACTTTCTTACTACATCATTGTTGTCAAAGAGGATGTGTGCTTCTTGAATGCCATCCACTAACTCAACATATCGAAGATATGTAGCAGTCATGGTTTCACCAGGAAGGTAATTGAAGTTCTCAAATATTTGCTTGAGAACATATCTCTTGTTATATTTGAGTTCTTCATTTCCTTAATATCTTTACTTGAGAGTGTCCCAAAGTCCTTTAGATGACTTGTAGTTTTTAAAGCGATTTATGGAGTCTGGGATACTAATTCTTAGAAACCATAAAGCCTTTGAGTCGGTCTCTGGTTTCATGTTGTCTTCTTCATAATACTTTGAGGGTTCTTTAGGTACCATTTTACATGTCTCACCAACAACATGCACCATTGGTGAAAATGGACCTTGCTTAACAGAAACCCAAAGTTTTCTGTCTTGAGTTCTAAGAAATCTTCTATGTATCATAACAAGCAGGTGAGAACATGGGAGGCTTAGTTTGAGTACCGTTCTCCGAATCATGTTTCGAGATAGCAAGTGCTGCAGCTGATACAATAATACTAGAACTAGCCATTTTGAAGATATAAAATGATCAAGTGTAAGATCTTTAATTTCAATAAAACAATAAGATTTATTGAAAAGAATCAAACAAACCAAGAGTCAAAACTCTGATACCAAATGTTGGATCTGGCTTAACAAGTTCCGATAAATAAAAATTGTTGGTCCCAAAACACTATCAAATCATGTAATTTGGTGAAGATTGGATCAAAATGACAAAATATGAAGAACAATGGATGAAAAAAATGAAGAACACATGATAAAAGGCAATTTGATCTATTTGAATTGCATCAGATTTTGGTTACATGGAAACCCTAATTCTAGCTCATACAAGCTTGCCTAATTGCCACTAACACTTTCTATATATAGCCTAATGACTTTGAACTAACGACAATTAGGGCCCTAGACTTAGACTCTAATATGACAATAGAAATAATACAAATAAACCCCCTAATGTTTAGTCTAATATATCTTTTGTCATAAAGATAAAATATATTTATACATTAAAATACTAAAAAGAAGAATAAATATTAAATATTTTTGTTGACACAAAATATATTTATAAATTCTTAAACTATGGCGTCTTTCATGTCTTCGGCGCCTTGTGTATCTTCGTGTCGAACGCGTCGTGTTAACTTTGACGTTGATGTTGGCGTTGACATTTATTGACTTTGACTGTGTTAATATATTAAACTAAACTTCATATCCAACAATACTCTACCATAGTCTACTATTATCAACGTCTTTTTTCGTGTTCAGCAGTCTAATATTATCAATACAATCAAAGTCAACATAAGTCAATGTCGACGTCAAAGTCAACACAAAGCGTTCGGGACAAAGATTAGAGACAAGACATTGAAGACATGTTAGACGACGTTGTTTAAGATTTAATAAATATATTTTGTGTCAAAAAAATATATCTAATGATTATTTTTCTTTTAAGTATTTTATTGTATAAATATATTTTGTCATTATTTATGACAAAATATATATTAGACTAAACATTAGGGGTTTATTGTATTATTTCTATTTGCATGTTAAGTCTAAGTCAGTCCTAATTGTCATTAGTCCAAAGTCATTAGGCTATATATAGAAAGTTTCAGTGGCAACTGAGCAAGCTTGTATGAGCTAGAATGAGGTTTTCATGTAAACATCTTTTGCAATCAATATAAGATCAAATTTGGGTTTTTATTATTTTTCTTAGAGTTTTCATCCATATTTATCATTTATCATATGTTATCACATTTGATCCAAATCTTCACCAAATTATATGATTCAAAACTGTTTGGGACCAACAACAATGATCACGAGTATTGATTGCCGTTCGAGCAAGTTTAATTGTCAAGTTCTCCTCTCATCCGCAACCAATTCGTCCAAAACACGTTGTTGGTATTCGAGCAAGACATTATTCCTTATGAACCACGGCTGATGTGTGATTTTCCTAGGGTGTTACAAAAACCCATTTTCGGACATATTGTGTCCTCGATGAGGTTTGCCTCACCATCCATTCGTGACTTCCACATGTGTAGGTTTAACAAATAAACGAAATCTAATAAATTTTTATTTTTGAACTTCTAGATTGATGGATAAGTGTTGCATTTAAATCATTTTTTATATATTAAAAAGGTTTTTGGTTCTCGTTATATTTAGTGTTCTTGCATGAACCACCTTTTAAATTTCGGGCCCCACATGAGACGGGTCTGGGTGGCCGCCTTCTTTGCTGCGGACAAGGGCCCGTCCAAAATTTGACCTAGTGGATATTAAAGAAAGGAGAAGGTCAATAAAACAAGAGATGTTAATTAATTAAAGATCTAACTAATCGTTACGCCTAAATTGTAAATATGCAGTGACTGACGAGTAATCTAGCCAAAGGAATATCAAATATCTAAGAATTAGACCTAACACGATTCCAAATAAAAAACTTCAATCACAAATAAAAAAACTTCAATCATTTCAATTTGTTCGAAAAGAGAAAATAAGGTAATATCTATACCTACATAATAATCCGTATTACGATGAATCTCATTGACCAAGATCTGGTAATTGATAAAATAAGTAACTAGAAATACGCAGAAGTTCACGGAAAGACTTCTTTTTAAAAATTGTGCAATTAATTTCAAACTAGGTTTCTGTGCCTGGCCGCGCGTTGCGGCGGCTGGGTCTTGCGTATGTGACTTCGTCACACGCGTTGATAAAAAAATTCCATGTATCACACGTTACGGCGCGAAGTCATAATACGTAACATATTAAAAGAAGAGTATATAAAAAACCTAAATGCCAAAATTAAAATAAGTTAAAACCAGATGGTTAATGCCAGAATTGTCAAAGAAGAATAGTAGGGTCAAATTCTTAAACACGTAAAAGAAAATTTCATGTCTCATACATTACGGTGTAAAGTCGCATATTAAAAGACGGAGAAATATCCAAACTTAGATGTCAAAACTTGGAAGCAAAGTTGTGAATATGTCAAAGTAGAGTAACGGTTCAAAGTTATAAAGCGACAAGTCAAAGTCGATGGTCAAAAACGTATATATATCAAAGTCAGGGGTAAAAACCGTAAATATATCAAAGTTAGGGGTCAAAACCGTAAATATATCAAAGTTAGGGGTCAAAACCGTAATTATATAAAAGTTTAAAATTAAAAAATACGTTGACGAATCGGTCGGTGACACGTGTCGGTGTCACCGACCTTCACATTTAGAATTATATAGAATATGTCGTATCTTGCTCAGACCAATAAATAGAGTTAAGGTTACAGTGGTGTAACGCCAATGGGTTTAGTAAATCTGGTTTACTTCGTCATCGATTGAATGGTTCACTTCATGTTCGATTAGCGGTGGTGGTTCACTGCGATTAGTGGTGGTGGTGCAGAGCTTCACTTCGTCGTCGATTAGTGATGATGTAGAGCCTCACTTCGTCTTATTAGGGTTTACAGGAGCTTCACTACGACTGTGAATGTTTTGGGAGCCAAATATTCCCAAAATATTAGGGGAAAATGGTTCTCAAAAGAAACCCAGTCAATTAGATAACCTGGCCCAAAAGTATTAACCCATTAATTTGGTGCATATTTAGTGCGAGTCTAGGGAAACGCACATTTTTTAAAGAAACTAGTGCGATTGTGATATATGGTGCGAATTTTGTATGAGAATTAGTTAGTTTTTTGTAATTTGGTGCGGGTATAACCTACAACTGCACCAAAACATTTTTTTTCTTACGCACCATTTATTCATGTGTACTAGCGAAAGAAAATGATACCCAAGCAATCAACAAAAACAAAGTATACACAAAAATATACAAATTCCAGAATATTTGAATCCGCAAAAAATTCAATTATGTTACAAATTCGCAAGGGTTGTAGAGGTGAAAAAAAGTCCAATAAAATTCAGTGGTTTAGTAAAATTACATTAAAAGACATTTTATTAACATGTTACAATTTGATGATTTTCCACAATGCATACCAGTCTACCTAACTAGATATCATTTTCATGTACCTGATCAAATAGCAAAATACTGAAATGGACCATGTTTCTTGTTATGGATAATTTTGGGGGTCACCTCTTAAAACCCAAAACCCAAAATTGTCCATACTAGTGTTATTAAACCACAGAACAACACATACATATAATAAATTGATTGTCCTTTAATCATATAGTGATAGGTTCAATTGGATCGTGAAAATCGCTCAATGATCAGAATAACACAAACACAAACACAGTTTAATCATTAACACAGTTCATACTAATAATTCTCTTTGTATATTGATGATCAAAGCAGTATTGTGATACAAGGTGCCGGAGAAAATAAATCACACACACAAGTTCTCTCTCTTACGTGAAATTGTGATCTAGCCTCTCTCCTCACTCTCTCTCACTACATGCTTTAAAGCAAACAAATACAAGTTTAAGGAATAAAACAAAATAGACCCTAAACTATTTACAAACATATAAACAAATACAAAGTAAATCTTAACAAGGAAATAGCCCTAACAGTACTCCCCCTAAGATTTATCTTTGAATCTTCAGCAAAATCTTCTATCTTTTTCATCTTTGATCAGCATCAATCTTTTTCTACCAATCTTCCGGTTCATCTTTGACATTCAGCAGCTCTCTTCCTTTATACTCTTCTTGTTCCTTCAATGCTTCTTCAATACAGGACTTGAACTTTTCAGCAATTTTGGCTTGTCTTGGCTTGGACTCATTTGTCAGAATTGGGCAGGCATTCATGCGTCTAAGTGAATCCAGATTTAAACCTGCAAAGTCAATATTAGCATAAAATTCAAACGGCAACTCTTTTCCTTTGACTTTCACCTCCAATGTACCCTTTCTACTGATCCTCATATATTCTATCTCTGGTATATCAACCCTCACGAGATTAGAATTGAGTAATGCTTTTCTCACACGAATCTTCTCCGAAGCAGCAGCAATCACTTCTATCATCACCGTGAACAACTTTCTATCAGCTTCAGCAAGTTTATCTTTACATTTTTCAATCTTGTAACTTCGCAAAAACTCGATATATGAAGGATGCAGCAGTTTCAACTCAAAGGTACTAAACAGGGTAATCATGTCCTTGTCCCAATCTTCCAAATTCCGAACAAGCTTCAACTCAAAGGTTTCTTGATTATAGAAAACTCTAAGTATAGGCTTAGTCATTTGAGTTCCATCAATCACTTTCAGTCCAGGATCTGTCACTTTGTCAAAGTATTCATCCGAAAACTCTTCTAAATACATATCTTCAGTCACAACCAATCGTTTCTTCTTTCTTTCTTTCTTTGCTTGTACATAAGCAGTGTCTTCTTGTTGGCCTCGGAAATCAAGATATTTTGGTGGTCTAGCAATCCCGGCATCAAGAAGCATTACACATTTATCACCACGCTCAGCATGCGTGTGATTTATCAACCTTAGTTTGTGCAGCTCCTTCAAATCCTGAACTTCCAACTTAAAAATGCTCGAGAAGTAATGGTATACATCACATAAACCATTCACTCTCTTAATCATGAAAGCATCAAACACTTCATCGTATTTCCATGCTATAATCTTCACCTTCTTATTCTTCTCTGGCACAATCATCGAGTCAAGCAACTCAGCAATAGATTGACCTTTACTCAACAGTGACCTCACCACGTCACCTGCTGTAGCTGACTTGTGCCATGATTCCCGAACATCCATTGGTATGTTATAAGCTTTAACTTCGCTTGGAAACATAATCATTAATTCATGTCGTTTCTTGTGAGCATCTTCAGGAAGAGCCATCACCGGAAGTTCTTTTGGTCCAAGAACTTTGAATCTTTTTGTCAGCTCGAAGTACTGAGGATTGCTGTAGTCCAAGTAAAACATACGATTGTACATTTTTTCGGTCTTCATAAAGCTAACAACAATTTTCCTCAAAGATTCAGATTTCAACCTCTTCAAAGTCTTGTATGGATAATTTCTTGAACTCAACCAACTACGCATATGTGAAGCAGACATTACTTCTGGATTTTGGTGATACAGTTCAGTCGGAGGCAAATCTTCTATGTTTAGGCTTTCTTGCATTGGTGTCCATTCTCCCATCTCAATCACAAACTCTTTCTTATCAGCTTCGGTTTTGTCTTGGGCAATCACACATTTTTCATATTCTTCATTTATTTGGCTCACAGTCAACCCATTCAAAAACACAGGATTATACTTCATCCTTTCGAGATAAGCAAATCTTTGATCCAAATCATCCGGAATCTCTTCAACAACATTAGGTTCTGGCCCAGCTTCATCTTCAGATTCAGTGAAGTCTACGTCATCCAAATCATCCAATGCTTCAATCATAGGTGCATTGTCAGTTTGAACCGGCTCAAACTGACTTGCAACTTCAGATACAATTTCAGGCATATCAACAGCTTCAGATTGAATCGGCTCAATCTGAACTGTTTCTTCAGAACCAACTTCTTTCTCACTATCTATCGCTACAAATACTTCAGTTTCAGCTTCAGATACAATCTCAGTTTCATCAATTTTCTCAGTCTCAACTTCAGCTACAGATTGAATCGGCTCAATCTGCACTGTCTCATCAATCTTTGCCTTTTTAGAACTGTTTTCATCTCCAAAAATCTCAGGTATAGCATCTAACTTCCGTTTTCCCTCAGCTTTGTCCATATTCACAGTTTCAGCAACAGCTTCATCGGGAATAATGATTGGAGATTCCACCATAATACTAGCATTCGTAGTACCTCGTGCTCTAGTCAAATAAACTTTAGGTACTTGAGCTTCAGTCACTTCCACTACTTCATCTGAAAAATCTTTATCAGATGATGAGCCAGCTTTCTTCGGTTTCGTTTCCTCCAGCCATTTCTCTAACATTTCTTTCTCATCTTCCAACGTATTGCATTCAGCTTTCAGTTCCTTGTAATCATATTTCAGATTCTCATGCTCCTCCTTCAGTTTTTCATAATCGTCCTTCAATTTCACATGTTCATCAACAAGCTTGACATGATCCTCATCCAACTTTTTGAAGGTTTTCAAATTCTGATTATGAATATCCCAGAACTCATCAAGTCTTTTCTTTTTCCGTTCATTTGAAGCTTTCAACAAGTCATTAGCTTCTATCAGCTTTGCAACCATCTCCTCTAACTCAACAATCTTTTTCTCATTCTCTGTTTGATCAACACTTGGCACAAAATTTGGTGAAGACTCCAAACCTTGTCCAATGTTTTCTGCAGCAGGAGATGATGTGGTTGGAATATCAACAGTAGTAGGATCAGCAATGCCAGCATCAGCTTCTTCAACTATCTGTGCCATAGTTTCAGCTTCGGCCATTGCCTCCTGAGCAATCTGAAGTACATCTATCTCTTCAGGCTCTACAATCACAGGCTCTTTTACTGTTTTCGACCTCTTTCTTCTAACATACTGAATAGTAACATCCTTTGGGATTTCAACAATCTCAGTCTCCACTTCCATTGGTTCAACTGTTTCAACAATCTCTGCCTCCTCTGAATTAGATTCAGATTCAGCACCATCATTTCCACCATCATCTTCACTATCATCTTGATCATCATCCTCAGGTTCATTCTCATCCTCTGGATGACGAGCAAGGTACTCATCATCATCTAATAAATTGTCAGGCACCTCATCCACTAGGTCCTGTGGATCAACAATCTCACAATGAGAAATATGGTAATAAACACCGTCTACATCTTCTTCATTGTTGGCTATATCTCTCATATAGTCAAACAATTCCACATCAGGCACATTCCCGATACTCATCTTTCAGTAAGATAGATCGTTCATGTCCTCAGTGTATAACATGCCTCCAGCATAACCTTCGGATTTGATGATAGGATAGGCAATGTTGATCATCAGTTGTAAGAATATTGGGTACATAAGAAACTTAAACCTCTTGCCCTTCACCAAGTTGAAAACAAAGCCATTCATGATCCATCTCGACATATTAAATGGCTTATTCTCCGCTATGGCAACAATTGGTGATGCAATGTCTGATGGGAAATTATCAAACCCTGCACTCCTCCTGGACATGCAATGTTGCACAACATAGCATAACAACTTATACTTCTTTCCCAGTTTCGCCCTATAAAACTGTGATTTTGGAAATATAGGTGGATGCCCCATATTAACAAAACCTGATTTGCATTCCTCCATTGTCAACTCATCATTCATACCAACCTCATCTTCATCTATTCTCAGGGCATTTCTGATAGCTTCTTCAGAAACTGTCAGTACCATCTCTCTGGTAATATTCCCTCTTACAATAGCAACACCATTCTCATCTCTAACAACCTCTGCTGTCCTCCAAAAACTCTTAATCAGCCTTGCATATATGACCGGTTTGGCACACATAGCATACACATATTTGGTCCTCTTGATAAACTTGATCATATCTCTGTAACCTTCTGTTTCAGGGATAGATTCATCTAGAACTGC
Source organism: Tagetes erecta (assembly GCA_030867185.1). NCBI lineage: Eukaryota > Viridiplantae > Streptophyta > Magnoliopsida > Asterales > Asteraceae > Tagetes > Tagetes erecta. Next base: position 11,226,401 of record CM061496.1, on the reverse strand, counting down.
TACCAAATTGTGTTTAGGCTCAAACTTGAGATTCTCCATCTGTTAAAACACAAACAAACACAAATCAAGACAAATGTGTTAGATTCTTCATTAAAACATATCAAAATTTTCATAAGTGTTTGAATAAAAGTTAGAAAGCAAAACATTCACATAATCATTTTAAATTTTAAATTGTTCTAATAACCTGATTTTCATCATTTTAATCAAACAACTTTGAATTTTTAAAGATTATACTTCATGTTTTAATTTTAACAGTTAATCACTTAAGACACAATTTTGACATTTTTATGATGAACTTGTTTATCATGTTTTGGTTTAGTTTTAACAAGTATTGATCACTTTTAAACAGATGTTTCATCATTTTGATGTTTAACTTTTAGGAGCTTCAAAGTTCATCAATGGCGATTTTATCAGTTAAGAACATTTTGATTGATTCAGTTGATTTTAAGGTGTTTTGATGCAAATGAGTGATTGAATGTTGATGATCGACAGATTTTAACCTTAAAACAACATTCGATTTAGGTTTTAACACACAAAATCAAAGTGTCGATTCAATGTCCAAAACACTGTTCATCATCGTTTTTCTTTTTAACGGTTGATTTGCAGGTCTATTTAGGTCAAAAACACTTAATCACTACCTTATCCAATCGATCAATCTTGTTATAGAGCAAAACTATTGAATATGATAACAGGCGATTTAGTACAGAGTGTTTGCTTGAAAGTGAATGTGTGAAATGATAAGTGTTTGTGAAGAGGCGGGTATTTATATCGTTAAAAATTTTAGGTCAAACTTAAGGTGCCGGGTCAACAAAAGGGACGGGTAAACATAAAAGGCCCAATAAGCTTTGCCGGGTCAAGTACTGTAGTGACGGGTCATGTACTGTAGTGACGGGTCAAGTACATAAAACAAGTCACAAACATGTGAAAATCACTTGACGGGTCAAACACTGTAGAGTCGGGTAAGTCACTGTAGTGACGGGTAAAGGTTAGGAACAACTACACCTGATGGGTTTTATTCATCACCCGGCGGAATAGTTGTCTTCAAATCATCACCCGGCAATTTTTCTTCATCACCCGGCAACACAGTTGCTTTCCTTCTTCATCCGGCTTGCTATCTTCATCACCCGGCAACATAGTTGCTTTCATAATCACCCGGCATGCTTTCTTCTTCACACGGCATGCACTCTTCTTCATTACCCGGCAACACAGTGTCATACCTTTACACGGCAATAAGATTTCTCTTTTACCCGGCTGTATAGTAACACTTGTCACCCGGCTTGATATCTATGACCTTCACCCGGCTGTATTTGACATGATCATTGCCCGGCTGTACAGTGGTCATAATATCTTCACTTTTTCCTCAATCACCCGGCATGTATCAGACTTACTACATTACCCGGCTGAACAGTATGTTCATTACCCGGTTGTACAGTTGTATCTGATATCTTTGCCCGGCTATAACACTTTGAGCAATTTCTTCACTTTTTCTCGTCTGTTGACTTTTTCAACAGCATTTATTGCACCTGCAAACATTCTCCGACATTAATTAGACAAGATATCCTTAAAAAGAATGTTTGTCATATTAATTATCAAACAACATTAAACAAGACAATGACATTAATTCCAATTAAAATCATTTTTCTTTTTCTTTTTCAAAAATGTTTTTGCACAACCAATTTTTCTATATCCCGAAGCATTTTCTTAAAAACAATTTACATGACCTTGGGTTTGTTTTTAACACATCCAATACCTTTGTTTTTCATACCACATAATCTTGTTCATTCAAAACACACTTATTCAAAACAAAATATTTTTGGATTTTTGTAGATATTTTTCTTCAATTTTATTCTCCCCCTAAACTTGAAATTTCTTGAAATTTTTAAGTTTAACAAGGATGTCGATGTGTCAATAAAGATTCCATATGCCTGCACACACAAAGCACACACATTAAAATAAAGACATATGCAATGCAATGAATCAAAATATCGCAGTGAGATCATACCATACATTATCTGAACATGTTTTGCAAGTTTTGAATAGACATTTGACTTATGTTTGATTGAGTGATGATATGAAAACATATCAATTAGCTCGAGTTGACACACTTACTTTTTCAGTATCATGATGATGATTAAGGTTCGATTAAAATGACTTATGTGACCCACATGTATACATATGTCAACATAGTTCCTTATCAACCACTACCTGAATGCATATTGCACAAAATCTGGTCACTTACAGTCATACACAGTGTGGAATATGGGTTCTATTCGGATTTGGTCCACTTTGGGACTTCTTTTTAATTCCATTTTTGGGAATTTTTCATTTCCTATCGTTCCCCTTGGGAATCTTCTGAATTCCTTTTTGGAATTTTTGTTTGGTGTTGGTCCACATTTGGGACTCTTTTGTTCCATTTTGGAATCTTTTGTTGCACCTTAAAGCTCAAAAGAGACTTCGTGTGAGACTTCAGGTCTGTGGGTAACACAATAAAGAAGCTCACGATGCGGTTCATCACACTGAATATACTGCATCGTTACCCGATGATGCACAACTATCATCACAAGCAAGGCATCAAAAGACATATATCTAGACATGTATAACAATGAAACTTAACACAAAGATCATTAAGTTTATGTTTGTCAACAATGAAACTTACTTTTTCAGTCTAATTGCCTGAGCCGTCTCGCACATCAATTAACATTCATCAGTCTTTATTAAAAATGATGTAACAAATAATGTCTAGTGTAACTATCATTTCTCACTTTGTGCAATATAGATTCTTATGACATGATATTTTCTTTTCTTTTTGCTTTTATATTTTTGTTTTTGTTTTTCTATTTCTTTTTCATGCAAGCACACAATGCAAAACATAAAATAAAAGACAAAGGAATCAATACTTAACATCAACTTATTATATTTTTGCCTTTTATATTTTTCTGATTTTTGTTTTGTTTTCGAAAATAGAATCAATCATGATTGATTAATCCTATGGAATGAATTAAAAATTCAAACCGTTCTGACAAAAATGATTTTGTGAAAAGATCTGCCAGTTGTTTGTCGGTATGAACTTTAATCAAAATTATTAAACCTTTTTCAGAGTTGTCTCTTAAAAAGTGATATCGAATTTCGATATGTTTGGTTTTTGAGTGTTGAACAGGATTAGCAGTAATAAACATAGCAGCAGTATTGTCTATGTAAATAGGAGTTTTCAGAAAGTTAAACCCGTAGTCAAGCAATTGGTTTTGTAACCACAAAACTTGAGAACATCCTGCAGATGCAGCGATATACTCTGCTTCAGCTGTGGATACAGAAACGTTGGTCTGCTTCTTGCATTGCCAAGAGACAAGTCTAGGACCCAGAAATTGACAACCACCAGTAGTCGATTTCCTGTCAAGAGCACAACCACCAAAATCACTGTCAGAATAACTATATAATTCAAAATTTCCTTCATAAGGATACCATAACCCAAGATTCGGTTTCCCTTTAAGGTATCTGAAAATACGTTTCACAGCAATCAGGTGCGACTCCTTTGGATCAGACTGATATCTTGCGCACACACATACAGCATACATGATGTCTGGTCTTGATGCAGTAAGATACATCAGTGAACCGATCATTGATCTGTATAGTGTTTGATCCACGGATTTGCCTTTCGGATCCGGCTGTATCTTGCAGTTTACATCAGATGGAGTTCGAATAGTCTGACAATCTTGCATCTTGAACTTCTTCAATAACTTCTCGACAAATTTTGATTGATTGATGAAAATTCCGTCAGCTGATTGTTTCACTTGTAATCCAAGAAAGAAGTTAATCTCTCCCATAGAACTCATCTGAAATCTGCACTTCATGATTTCCTCAAATTCTTTGCACATTGACGCACTAGTTGATCCGAAGATAATATCGTCCACATAAACTTGAACACATAAGAGTTCTTCATTCTCCCTCTTCATAAACAAAGTTGGATCAATCTGTCCTCTTGTGAATCCATGTTCTAGTAAATGCTTAGATAGTGTCTCATACCAGATTCTAGGAGCTTGATGTAGACCGTAAAGTGCTTTACTCAACTTGTATACCCGATGAGGATAGTCAGGATCTTCGAAACCCGGAGGTTGTCTGACATATACGTCATCTGTAATTGGTCCATACAGAAAAGCACCTTTGACGTCCATTTGGAATACTTTAAACTTCATGAAGGAAGCATATGCAAGAAAAACGCGTATGGCTTCAAGTCTTGCGACCGGAGCGAACACCTCTTCGTAGTCAATGCCTTCTTCTTGAGTGTATCCCTGTGCAATGAGTCTTGCTTTGTTTCTCACAACAATGCCACGTTCGTCTGGCTTGTTTTTGTACAACCATCTTGTACCAATCGCATTCTCTCCTTCAGGTAAGTCCACTAATTTCCAAACCTCTTGTTTGCGAAATTGAAGTAACTCCTCTTGCATGGCTTCAATCCAACTATTATCTTGTAACGCTTCTGAAATGTTCTTCGGCACCACTTGAGAAAGAAAACATGAATAAAAACAAACGTTTGCTTGCTCAGTCTGACTTCTTGTAGTTCTCTGATTCAATGGCCCAATAATCTGAGAGACAGGATGTTTCTTGTGAATTCGATGAGTAGGAATATCATCTCCTTGCACTTGAGTCTCTAGATTAGACTGATTCAGATTCGGTAGATCTTGTAGGATGGAAGAAGTATGCGGAGTGAAATTCGGGACTTGATCCGGTGAATTGATGAAGTAATCAAAAGATTCTGGAACAACTTCAACATTCGGATCCGATGATGGTTGATTTTGAACGGATCCACCATCATTAGGATACATTTGCGGATTCACATCTTCTTCAAGATTGTTTGAATCTTGATCTTCTTGCGAACCAGAAGGACCCGGAGCTTGACTGGATTTGACTTGATCAGGATTATGAAATGACATGAACGGATATTCAGAGTTGAGATTTCCATCCTCGTCATTATCAGAATCGTCACTAAAGCATCCCAAGTCACCTGATTCTTTTCTTGCTTTTCCTGAAAAATCAAACAAGTTAGAATTGAAAGATTTTGATAACGAATCTAGATCAAATAACCATTCGGGACCATGCGCCACTGACGGAAACGAATTTTCTAAAAACTTTACGTTAATAGTTTCAATAACAGTATTTGTTTTGCTATTAAAAACCCGATAAGCTTTAGAAACAGACGAATAACCTAGGAAAAATCCATCGTCAGATTTTGACTCAAATTTCCCGAGATGATCATTTAAATTTAGAACCGTTACGGGACAACCAAATGCTTTCAAATAAGAAGTATTCGGCTTTCTTCCAAATAACAACTCATAAGATGTTTTCTGTTTATCCTGTACTAATAATGTCCTGTTTTGTACAAAACACGCAGTAGCAATAGCTTCGTCCCAGAATGTGATAGGGATTTTGGCATCTGCGAGCATGGATCTTGCTGCTTCAATTAGTGTCCGGTTTTTCCGTTCCGCAACCCCATTCTGTTGAGGCGTTCTTGGAGCACTAAACTGACGCGCAATTCCTTTTTCTGCACAAAACAAATCAACATTAGCGTTTTTAAATTCAGTTCCATTATCACTTCTTAAAACTTTCACTTTACAATCCAACTGATTTTCAACTTTGACAATAAATTCTTTTAACAACTCAGCAGTTTCAGATTTAGCATGCAAGAAATAAACCCAAGAAAATCTAGTGAAATCGTCAATAATGACAAAACAATAAGACTTCTTTCCGATGCTTTGCACATTTGTTGGTCCGAAAAGATCCATATGTAGCATCTGCAAGGGTTTTGAAATGGAGTTTTCTAGCTTGGACTTAAAAGACATTCGGTGCTGTTTTCCTTTCAAACATGCTGGACAGAGATCAGTTGTAGAGAATTTTTTCGATGGGATTCCCACAGCGTGATTTCCAGTAACCAGTCGATTCATGTTTCTGAAGTTTGAATGGCCCAGCCGTCTATGCCATAGCTGACTCTCATCATTTGAAGCATGAGCAATGAGACAAGTAGTTTCGGTTTCGGCATCAATCTGCGACATATCAAGCTTGTATACATCACGATCTCTTGGAGCTTTCACCACTACCCATTCATTGTCAATCTTGAAACCTGGTTTGAGAATGTAACAGAAAGAATCATCAAATAAAGTTGAATATGATTTATCACAAATTTGAGATACACTTAGTAAGTTAAAGTTCAACTGTGCACAGTAGTTGACTTTATCAAAACTAATGACCCCATTGGATACGGTTCCTTCTCCTGTTATCTTTCCACCCGCATCACCTCCAAATGCAACGTGTGTACCATTTTTAAACTTAAAGTCTTGAAGTAAGGCATGGTTGCCTGTCATATGCCGGCTACACCCACTATCAATGAACCATGAGTTGATAGGTCTTCTTGGGCGTACCTGCATTTCAACAATCACTTAGTTAGTTTGGTCAACCCAGGCCCACACGATCTTGGGTTTTCCGAATCTATCTGCAATAGTAACTTGTTGATATTGAACATTTTGAAAATTTGTTTCATTTAAAAGATTTTGATGCTGATAACTGTTGTTTCGCCCATTGGCGTTCATTGATTGCTTTCTCCTCAAAGCACTAAACCTTTCCTCTAGCTTAGGATCAAGGTTATTTTCAAACTTTTGATTTCTTACCATTAAAGCTCTTGGTTTAAAACTGTTAACCTGCACATTTCTTGAATAGTTAGAAACAGAATTGTTTCGATTGAAATTTCTCAAAACCGGAGAATGACTTTGATTCATATTTTGAAAACCAAAAGAGTTATTTCTTTGAAAATTTGAATATGGAGTCATTTCTCTTGTTGAGTTTGATCGAAAGAAACAATCCTTTGTGTCATGGTTTCTTCTTTCACAGATATCACAAAACTTGTTATAAAAACATTCTTCTGAAGAATGATTTCTTTTGTTACAGAAACTGCAGTACCTGTTAAAGAAACATTCAGCAGTAGTATGGTTATAACGATCACATATCTCACAGTGTCTCTTGCTAATCCTAAAGAGCCGATTGTTAACTTTTGATGTTGAACCAAATCGTGATTCATTATCTTGGTTGTTCGGTTTTGGATTAACGCTTTTTTGTGGAGATATGGTTTGTGATTTTGATTGCATGGGACTTTGGTTCGATTTTAAACTGTTCTGTTTGGTTACTTTTTTGTTTTCAATTCTTTTATCATTGACAGCGGAAGACTTCGGACCTGAACCTGTTTTCAGACCAGAGTTAGATTTGATTTGATACCATAAGAACTGTTCACGTCGAAAGTACCTGCAGACACAAACTTGATTGTCTTACCCTTTGACACTTTCTTAACAGGTTTAACTTTGTCAGTTTTAACACTTTGAACTTTGGGGTTATCATTTGATTTTAAGACACTTTTGCCTTTTGACTGTTTCGTTTCAGATTGATTGTTCATTATTTTCGATTTCTGCTTCTTTGCAGTTGAAACTTCGGTCTTTTTCACTTCTTGCTTCTTGATCAACTGAGCAGCAACTTGCGCCTTTTGTTCTTTCTTCCACTTGATGTATTCAGGATCATTGAATCCTGAATATTCACCTTCTTCCTTCACCTTTGTTTCTGGTTCGGGATTAAGTTTTGGATAATCAACGAGTTGAATTAGAACAGGCTCCAGTTTGTTTTCAGATTTGTTGCTTGCTTCATCATCAGCTTCAGTTGTCATACCATCTTCTTCCCTCAAACTTTCAATCAACACCTCAGATCCTTCGGACTCGGATTTACTTCTTTGAATTTCTTTGAATTTACGTTCATTTTCAGGTGAATGATCAAATTCATTAAAGTTTTCCGGTAAGGTTTGAGTGATTGAATTTGGCATCGGTTCATGAGTAAAACCCAACCCGGTTTTGTTTTTATTACCTCTTTCATTAACGAGTTGTGCAACCATTGTTTTACAACTTTTAACTTTCTTTAATTCAACTTGTGTGACAGCATGTTCAACTTTTTCTTGTTCAAAGTTCTTTGTCATTTCTTCAAGTTGTTTGGTTACAAGTTCTAGGTCTTTTAAAGTTTTGTTCCATGATTCAGTTAGTGACAAAATCTTCTCATCATAAATTTTGTGATCAATTTTAAGTTGTTCATGAATCTTTTCATGTTTGCTTAATTTGTCACCGATTTTAAATGAATGAGTTCGATAATGTTCTACTTGTTGAATACATTGTTCAGAACATAACCTTTCCTTAACATCAGCAGGTAATGGAACATAGTTAGGGGGTAAGTCAGTACTAACCTTTGGTTGTTCGGTAGATGAAGAAGACTCACTGGCTGTAGCCATAAGCACAATTTCAGACTTTGATTCTTCAACGGGATCAGACTTTGCACTCCAGTCATAATCTTCAGAATCTTCACTCACATCTTCAATCATCTTACCATCTCCTTCTTCTGACCAATCTTCTTCTATTTCACATACCAGTGCCAAACTCGATGTAAGATCAGACGTAAATTGTTCTGCATATGCGCTCCAATCATAACCGTCTTTTACACTTACTACCAGCGCCTTTGTTTGGTCTTCTGGTTTCTTTCCTTCATCTTTCAATTCAGGCATGGGAAGACTTTGATATGGTTTCTGAAAGAAACGCTGATTTCTGCCTTGATAACTCGAAGACTGTTGAGAACTTTGACCTTGACCTTGATTACTTGAACTAGCTTGATCATTGAAATTCTTGGGAGCTTTGCATTCTCTTGAAAAATGACCATACTGGTTACAATTAAAACATCTGGCCTTTGATTTGTCAAATCCAACTGTCTTGTTTGCATGAGGTTTGTAACTTCGGTTAACATATGCATGCTTTTGTGTTCGATATGCAACCATAACCATTTGCCAATTAAGATCCATTTCCTCAACATCAACTGGATCCATCTCAAATAAGTCTTGAAGGACAACGTCCATTTGACTTAAATGACTTCCTTGATATGCTTGAAAACTTGCCATAAAAGCAGTAAAGGCAGTTTTGGTTTCGTCATCTTGCAACAGAATGTTCATTACATCTTTCACCTTTGCTTGAACATTTGAACTTTGATTTTCTGATTGATTCTTCAGATTCTGACTTGGAATTTGAGCTCTTGGCGGAGATTGAGGTTGAGAATAAGTTGGTGAATTTGGAAAGTATGTTGAATCAGTATAGAAACTTGCACCAACAAATAAGTCACCCTTATCTTCAAACTTCGTTGCATCTTGTGCAAGAAAAGCATTATCCACAGTATTGGCAGGATTTACCACATACTTGTATTGAGTTTGTGAGCTTGATCTATCAGTATTTCTCGATCCTTCATCAATCTCAACTTCTTCAATTTTTCCAATAAGCAAATCTAGTTCCATTGGAAATTTCTCAGTATGCTTTAACAGAGTAACAGTCTGCTTCCATGATGATGGCAAAGCACATAACAATCGATCATTCAAGTCTTGAAGTTCAGTCTTAACTCCGAGGTTTGACATCTCAGTGGTTAAGTGAACAAACCTGTTCATCATCTGGTGTATTGTTTCTCCATTAATGTGCTCAAACAATTCCAGTTGTCTTTTCAGCTTTGATTTCTTCAAACTTCTCAATTGCTCTCCTCCTTCACATATCGACTTTAATGCCTTGAAGCATGTATAACCAGTCTGATATGCATCCAATCTAGACAGAACTTGGAGTGGCAACCCCTTGCACATTAAAGAATAGGCCTTGCTATCATTCTTTACCTTCCTCAGATCTTCAGCTGACAAATTATCCTCTGGATAAGGTGTAGTAGAATCTTTAGTATAGGTACTTGCACTATCTGGTGCTGTCTGAGTTGGAATGTGAGGACCCTTTTCAATGGACTTCCATAAGTCATTGTCTATAGAACACAAGTGATGTCTCAACCTGATAGTCCAGTTTTTGAAATCTGCACGATTCACAAGTCTAGGCACACGGTTATCAGAATCATCAGAAGGAGCCATTTTAACAATTTTTTAAAGAAAATATTTTTGGTTTTTGTTAATTTTTGAAAAGAAGTGATTAAAATACTAAATTAAGACAAGAAATTAAAGACAATATAAGAAACAAGTATTAAAAACAACTAAAGTGAGTCACACGGCAAAACAGTGAAAATCCTTCTTCAACCGGCTAAACAGTGTCTTTGTTCTTCACCCGGCAGGAAAAGTCTTTACACGGCTAAATAGTTACCCGGCTAAACAGTTGTAATAATTTTGTTCTTCACCCGGATGAACAGTTACCCGGCAACAAGAAAACACTTTGACACGGCAATAATCTTTGACCCGGCAGAATCTTGACACGGCAAAAGCTTTGTCCGGCTGAACAGTACTCGATCACACGGCAGTTGTTAATCACCCGGCTACACAGTTGATGCTTACCCGGCTGAATTTTCTTAATCACCCGGCGTAACAGTGTATTACCCGGCACTACAGTGTTTGATCCGGCTGAACAGTGACACTTTTTCAAGTCAAATTCTTCACCCGACAAGCACAAAATCCTTTATACGGCAATACAGGACCTAATTTGTTCTCCAATCTAAGTCCAAGAAAATTGTCTAAGTCAAATTAATCACCCGGCAAGTTAATCTTCAACCAAGTTCTTACTGTTCATCATCTTCTTCATGAAAATTTTCTGGGTTTTGTCTAAAACTTGTCCAATTTGTCCAAAATTCACACACAAGCTGTGAAACACTCCGATTAACAATCCCTTATATCAATCAATCTAAAACATGTTCAATTTTTGATGGATTTATGAAAAATTCGATCGAACAGTGGTTTCTTAATTCCTCAGATCTGGTGATGATCTGATGGAATCTGCACAATTGTTGTGAATAAGGAGTGATTATGATGATAAATCACAACTAAAAACACGAACAATTCATTCAGATCATTGTTTTTGAGCAATTTTTGATGTGTTTTTGCTTAAGAACAGCGAAGAACACAGTACCAAAAGTTTGCAATAGTTTTCAGCCATGTAAGTTGCCACAATGTTTCTACTCTTCTGCTGCCATAAGCAATGCATGTTAGGTTAAACATTAAAAGAGAGTTTAGTCATTCTAGTGTTTATGACACTAGGTTGCAAACAATTGGACAAACAACATTGCATGCCTGCAAATCTGCTTACCAAACTTATATATGTATACAACTACCAATACATAAATAATTTTTAGAAACCACATAAACATTTATACATATTGTTATAAGCGCCCCGCTTTCTCTGACATGTTACATCTGATATCACTACGTACAAGTGTTTATGCGGTTCTGACAATTCTCTACTTGAATATGATTTTGTATTGAACACACCCACGATTCTCCTTATTAATCATCCATTGATGATTGCTTGTAGGAACCTTCTGCCCGTGCTTCTTCCAGTTTAGCAACAAGATCCTTCATGAAAGGACTGGCGGTTCCATGAGTAATGCGTAATACATCAACTGCTTGTGTAAATGATTTAATGGCTTCATTTGTGTTTCCAAGTAACCTGCAAATTTCCCAAATATTTCATTTATATATATTAGAGCTTGTTGTATAAATTAACAATATACCATGTTGCATATCCTGATTCTAGAAACCAAGCTGAGTTCAGCAAGTAACTTGTTTTTTTTTTTTAACAGGAATCTTTTTCATTATTTTTAGATCTTGAGTAAACTGCATAAATGTACATGTGATTTGGTCAGCAAGTAACTAGTTCTACAATGTTACCTAAACTTGAGGGACTTTTTTTTTAAAAAAAGGTTGTTAACGACCACCATTTAGGGGTATAAAAGCTAGCTGGCTGAAGAAGTTGTTTTTCAATTCATACATTTCATTTGCAATTCGTCTTGTGTAATCATTCGATCGTTAAACCGCAATAAGAAACCTTATGATTTTTTTCTTAATTTCGACCTCTTTCATGTAATTGCTAGAATTGGTATCAGAGCCACATTTTAGGGCTCAATCAAACATGGCAGTTGTATAAGTGATATAGATGAAAATGAAGATCAAAATGAAGTTGAGGAAGTTCGAATTGGAGAACTTCGACATCAAGAATGAGTTGTTGCTAATTGAGACACTTGCCGGCGAAGCTAAGTAGTCAAATGGACTAACAAAGTGCAATAATACTGAGCCTTAGGGATTGTGTATTACGAAAAGCGTCAAAGGAAACCTTGGCCGTAGGGATTTGGTCAAAACTAGACCGGAGACACTGTATATAACCAAGTCGCTGGCAAATTGGTTGTATCTCAAGAGGAGGGTTTATAGTTTATACCTTTCAAATGGCACAAGGTAAGTCGTTGGAAGTACACACGGATGAACTCTAAAAGGACCCGTTATTGTAGTTAGTATGCGGCTAGTGCATACAAGTATACGCATACTTGTATGTGCCTATGTGGCCACATACGCAACCACATACACACACATACAAGATGTGTCCACATATGTGCTATAGAAGCAAGTCTGTAGGTGCCCGAGCTATAAGAGCTGCTCTAGGCATAAGCTCAATTTGGAATTCAATCTGTCTATGAGGATGGAGATCAGGTAATTCTTTAGGAAACACTTGGGGAGAGTCACGTACAACAAAAATATCTTTGATTTTCCTTTCATCAGACGACTTCCCGGGGACCATTGCAATAAAGTGACCATTGCAATAAAAGTTGTACGACCCTTCCTCGACCACTTCTGGGTTTTCATGCAAGAAATAATTATAATGATTGCATTACTTATTTCACCTTGAACAGAAAGGATACCTCCCTCCACTAGAGATAGGAAGACGCACAACTTTTTTCTATACAAATAATTTCAGCACGATTTTAAGAAGTCAATCCATACCGACGACGGCATCGAAGCTACCCAAAGAGATTGGCATGAGATTGGTAGAAAAGTTATGACCCAAGAGATCTAGTTTACATTCCTCTAAATTTGTTTAGCTTCAATCAACTTACCATTAGCAATTTCTACCAAATACTTATCAATATAAGGTGGCGCTTATAGATAACCTTGTATATGTATGCGTTTATGTGTTCTAAGAAATGAATAGATGTTTCAAATCAACGTTTCTTGCTCAACAAACATTTAGTTAATGTCAGTGATTCACTTTAAAGGCAGTGATTATAACTTTAAAGTGGGGATTATTGAACGTTGAAGTCAAAATTTAGTTAAAAGTCAATGTCAGGTTAAAGTTCAGAGGTGTTCTTGCTATTACTAATAGTAGGAAGGAGTTATTGGCTAGTTCTACAAAGTTTCCTAAACTTGAGGGACTGATTTTGACCATTTGGAAATAAGATTGTTAACAAAGCATTACCAACCAGTTAGGGTATAGGGTTGTTTAGTTAGTTGATGAAGTTAGTTTTTCAATATGTTTCCATTTGCGGTTCTTCTTGTTTTATCGTTAGATCGTTAATCCTCAAAACGAAACCTTCGGAATTCGTTCTTAATTTCTTCAATTTTGTCTTCATTGATGTAATTTCTAAAAGAACCCCTTTATGAATCAAGTACTTACTTTCTCCAAGGGTCCCTAACCTTAAACTTAACAGCCCGGCTAACCCTTTGCAAAAGACTAGTTTACCCCTTCAAAACTTACATTTTTTGATAGGAATCATATGTTAGTTTTTCTCTTAAATAGTATGTTTCAATTGTGGGAGGGGGTATATGTAACTTTCTCCTTAAATAGTATGTTTGGCGAAACTGTGCTTGCTTGCCAGCGAATCTGTTGCTTGTCTAGCGAATCTGTCTCAGCGAATCTACCAGCGAATCTGCTGTGTTCTTTGAGCGAATCTAGCCAGCGAAACTGTTTGTTTTCAGCGAATCTATAATCTGTTCAAAGTTATGACTTCATCAACACTGAATATGAATGATCTGGATAGCGTTCAACCTAACAGGCCACCGAGGCTTGTTAGTGGTGAAAACTTTGAAGATTGGAAAAGATGTTTGAAAGCATTTTTCTATTACACGGACTACAACCAATGGGAATCTATAGTAAATGGTCCGCACGTGCCAACAACTGTTGAAGGAACCGTCACTTCAATAAACACAGATTCAAGTACTTTTACTGAAACAGATATCAAGTTACTTGATCGTGACAAGAAGGCACTAGGGGCATTGATACTCTGCTTACATCAGGACATCTTCAACAGGTTTGCTGAACACACAACTGCAAAAAGTCTGTATGATGCATTGTGTGAATTTTATGATGGGAATGAGGATCTGAAACTGGATAGAAAAGCTCAAGCTGAAAAGGAATTCAACTCTTTCGTTGGGTATTCACAAGAGAACTTGACTGATATTACAAATCGATTCCTATCTGTGTCAAGTAATCTGAAGAAGTATGATGATAAGCTGGGCAATCATGAACAAGTAGCAAAACTGTTAGATTCTCTTCCTCCTCAATGGAGTCTTCAAATCAAGCTGTTGAAACAGGAAAGAAATTTTCCTGACTACAAACTGATGGACGTTATCAACAAGCTGAAGTCTTTCGACCTTGATGTGAAGAGAAGAGAATATAATCAGTCAATGATGGTTCCAAACATTCCCTCTCAAAATGCTGCACTTATCTCATCCGCTGCAAACTCATATATATACAGTGCTGCATCTAGAGGATCATCAAGTCATGTGTCCACTAAATCTGCTGGTGCACCTTCAAATGTTGGTTCAAGCTCAACTGCATCTGTCACCACTCAGATTCCATCTGACACCATGGCATTATTTGGAATGTTTGTGCACAGTTATGAAGCTCTTGTTGCAGGTGAGTTAAAAGGGAAGGGTATGACTGTAGAAGATATGTATCAGGTGGATCCTGATGATCTGGAGGAAACAGACATCCAATGGCAGATGGCTATGCTCACTCTTCGTGCCAGACGATTCATGGAAAGAACTGGTAGAAGAAATTTCGGAAATCAGGGATAGAATAGTAAGCTGGGGTATGACAAGGGAAAGTTAAGGTGCTATAACTGCAAACAATTGGGCCACTTCAAAAGGGAATGCCCTTTACCAATTGTTACTGAGCCAGTTAACTCTGCAAATCCAAGATCTGCTCCAAATCAAGAAAGGGTTGAGGAAGCAAAGTCAAAGAATAAAACTGCACTGCTCACCAACTTTGATTGGAGTGCATAAATTGAAGAAACCAAGGAGGAGATTAACCATGCCCTTGTTGCTGAGATTGCTGAAATTGATGACACCGATATAAATTGCTTTGATCCGTTCAAAGAATTTTATGGAAAAGATGAGGAAGAGAAAGTGGAGAATGTTGATAAAGATGAATCAGATGTTATTGTTCAAGGACATCTGAACCATTCAGGGTTGGTTTGTGAAGCTGCTGTTAATGAAGTAAAGCATGAGGAGGAGTCAAAGGTTAGCCTGGAAGAAATGATTGAGAAGGCGAGGCTAGATGCAGTTGATGAATTCAAAAGAAGCACTCCCTACTGCCAGTGTGATCGTGCTCTGGCCGCCGAAAAACTGGTAATTGGTCTTCCTTACGATGTTATTGAAGATATGTGTTCATCTGCTTGCAAAATTCGTTTAATTGGCATATACAAAGCTAATAAATTGTTAATGTCAAACGAAAACGAATTAAAAAGGACCATCAAAGAGCTTAAATTAAGTGAATCAAAATATTTTGTCAAATTAAGAGAAGCTTTAAAAGAAAATGAACACTTAAAAAGAACTCTTTTGGAAAAGAACTGTGAAATTAACTACTTGACTGAGCAAGTTACACTTGCTGAATTTGAAGCAAGAAAACTTAAAAACAAATTGCAGCAGTGGACCATATCTGGTATGAAAAGGGAAGAACTGTGCAAGAAACAAAGGGGGGCCAGAGTTAAGACAGGTTTGGGTCTTAGTAACAATGAAACATATGCATATCCTCCACCTAGTACTTTCTGTTATTCTCCTACACCTATTCCTCATCCCTCAAATGAGTTAATACAAGAGATTATGCAGAATGATACTGACAGTTCCATTGCAGGTTTAAGTGAAGTAAATCTTAAGGAGGTTAGAGAGGATTACGCATATGGTGGGAGTGTTGGGCTCGGTTGTTCTAGCAGTAGTGATTGCAGTAGTTCTGATTCCAAGAAGTCTTTTGAAGACATTAGTTTAATTAATTTTGTTTGTAGTAATGTGTCATATTCAGACAATTCCATGTTTAATAGTAATTTAGGGTGCTCTACTTCAAACCCTAATGTGTTGAATGATGATGATGTGATTGAAAATGTGTGTGTGAATGACAAAGACAAACTTTCAGGTCATGTCTCTGAAAGTCAAACCAAAACAAACTGTTTTCAAAAGTTCTTCACTCATAAAATTCCATCTTTCACACCAGTGAGAATTTCAAAACCAAAAGACAAGGAATCATCTTTTTCATACATTCTTAAACCAAAACCTGAAATTGATAAAGTTACAGTCACAACAGTTAGGTCAAAAGAACTCTATGACTCTTACAATGACTGCAACTCTCAACTGTCTGAATGTGATGAGGAAATTGAAATGGATAAAATTCCTGTTAACAGAGTTTCCAAAACTGGTTTGAAGTCTCATTGTTTTAAATGTGGGAATACTGGTCACACTGTCAAGCAATGCCCTAAGTTAATCCAAAATAGCTCAAAGCAAAAATCTTTCGGAAAAAGATTAAACACATTTGTAAATAATTTCTTTTGTAATTCTTCATCTGCTGCACCACCCAAGTACACAAAGGCTTGGGTGCCTATTTCAAAGGTCTAACTTTTCATTTCTTTTAATAAATGTCAGGAACATTCTAATGCCGTTGTAAATAGTCATTGGCATATTGACAGCGGATGTTCCAGACATATGACAGGGTTGAAGGACCTTCTGACTAACTATAGGATCATAAATGGCGGATATGTCGCTTTTGCGGAAGACAAGAAAGGTGGCAAGATGATTGGTCAAGGAGAAGTCTCAAATGGTTCACTTACTTTGGAAGACGTCAACTATGTTCCTGAACTGGCATTCAATCTTCTCAGTGTATCACAAATCTGTGATAAAAATATTCCAGTGATGTTTCTTCCAAATGAATGTCTGTTCTTGAAGCCAGAGTTTACTATTCCTGAAGAGATGGTGATCATGCGTGCTCCGAGACGAAATGATACCTATATGCTGAATATGGGATCAAAAGAATCAAACTCCACCGTGACATGTCTCCTGTCTAAAGCTTCATCGTTTGAATCGTTTTTGTGGCATAAACGTTTAGGGCACATTAATTTTAAAATTCTGAATAAATTGGTTAAGAACAATTTGGTTAGGGGTTTACCACTCAAAGACTTTTCAGTGGTTGAGAAATGTATGGCCTGTGCTAAAGGAAAACAGCACAAAAAGCCACACAAACTTAAAATTACAAATACCATCTCAGAACCCCTCGAATTGTTACATACTGATTTATTTGGTCCAATAAGTGTCAAATCTATTGCTAAAAAGTCTTATTGCTTGGTTGTCACAGATGATTACTCTAGGTACACCTGGGTGAGATTCATGGCAAACAAGAGTGAGACTGCCGAAGAATTGATGAAGCTGATTCCTCTAATCGAGGTTCTTGGAAAGAAAAAGGTTCAAGCCATCAGGAGCGATAACGGAACTGAATTCAGAAACCATATCTTCAACTCCTTCTGTGAAGAACGGGGTATTCTCAGACAGTTTAGCGCCGCCCGAACACCACAACAAAATGGTGTTGCTGAAAGGAAGAATCGAACCCTTGTGGAGGCCGCTAGAACTATGCTGATTGAGTCAAAGCTTCCAATTATTTTCTGGGCTGAAGCAGTTAATTGTGCAGCTTATGTTCTGAACAGGGTACTGATTGTCAAAGAAAAGATGAAGACTTCATACCAACTGTTTCGAGGGATTAAGCCGCTGATTGATTTTCTGCGCCCCTTTGGATGTTCTTGCACTCTTTTGAATACTCAAGATCAGAAGACGAAGTTTGGTGCTGTCTCTGATGAATGCTTCTTTGTGGGATACTCGAACACACAAAAGGCGTATCGTGTTTACAACAAGCGAACGCGGATTGTGCAAGAGTCCTACTATGTTGACTGGCAAGAGTCAAACACTACCAGTATTGGTAGTGAACCAGCTTGGTTTTATGATTCCACCACCATTTTCAAATCATTTAATCTTCCTGACTCTGACGATGACGACATCATTCCACACACATCAGTTTCTATTTTCAATCATTCACCTACACCATCACAATCACAACCTTCCACATCTGCTACACAACTACCTCCCACTTCATTTGACATTCCATCACCTCCACCACCTCAAACTGTTCAAACTCCTCCATCAGATATTCCATCCACATCCACTACCATTCAATCGTCTGCCACCAATACAATCCCTACAACATCACCTACACCTTCACAACCATCTAATCAAACACCCTCAACCGAACAAAACCCTTTACTCCTCAACACTGACTTCAAAACCTTGAAAAACCATCCTCACGATTATATCATTGGATCTATTACTGATGGTGTGCGAACTCGGAGTCAGAGTGGTTTGATTAATGAATGTCTTTATGCTGCTTTTCTGTCTCAAGTTGTTCCAAAAAATTATAAACAAGCACTTGAAGATCCAAGTTGGGTGGATGCCATGCAAATGGAACTGCAGCAATTCAGGAAGCTTAAAGTTTGGGAACTGGTTGATCTTCCTCCTAACAAGTGTCCAATCGGCACTAAATGGGTTTTCCGAAACAAGCCAGATGATCGCGGTGTTGTAATTAGAAACAAGGCGAGACTGGTTGTTCAAGGATTTGCTCAAGAGGAAGGGATTGACTACACCGAAGTTTTTGCTCCAGTCGCTCGCCTGGAAGCCATCAGAATCTTTCTTGCTCATGCAGCGAACAAAAACTTTAAAGTTTATCAGATGGATGTGAAATGTGCATTTCTATATGGAGACATCGATGAGGAGATCTACGTATGTCAACCACCGGGTTTCGAGGATCCAGATTTCCCGTCAAAGGTTTACAAGCTTGATAAATCCTTGTATGGGTTGCATCAAGCTCCACGGATCTGGTATGAAACCCTGACACAGTATCTTCTCAGCAAAGGTTTCTCACGTGGGACTATAGATATGACATTGTTCAAGAAGGAGGTGAATGGCGAGCTACTGATCGTTCAAGTGTATGTTGATGATATCATTTTTGGTTCGACTAATGAAGGGCTTTGTAGAGAATTTGAGAAGGTGATGATGGAATGCTTTGAGATGACAATATTGGGGGAGATGTGTTTCTTCTTGGGGCTGCAAGTGGAACAAAAGCCTGATGGCATTCTTATCCACCAAGAGAAATATATCAAAGAAATCCTCACGAAGTTTGGCATGGATGATTCTTCTCCTGAATTAATTCCTTTTACAGCTCAAACATGCCTTACTTCCGATGATAATGGGAATCCTGTGGATGCTCATCGGTACCGCTCGATGATCGGATCTCTCATGTATCTGACTGCAAGCCGTCCAGATATTACATTTGCCGTGTGTTACTGTGCTCGTTTCCAAGCCAATCCAAAAGAATCACATGAGAAAGCTGTTAAACGCATTTTTCGCTACCTTAAGGGTTCCTCTCGTTTGGGACTTTGGTACCCAAAAGGTGGGAACTTTGATTTACATGCTTTTTCTGATAGTGATCATGCTGGTTGCAGGATTAACAGGAAATCAGTCACTGGCGGATGTCAATATCTTGGAGAATGTCTTGTTTCCTGGCAAAGCAAGAAGCAAACAACCGTCTCTCTGTCCACAGGAGAAGCAGAATACATTGCTGCTTCAAGTTGCTGTTGCCAAGTGCTGTGGATTCAACATCAGATGATGGATTATGGCATCAACTTTCTTCATACGCCACTCTTTTGTGATAATGAAGCTGCTGTTGGAATTGCCAAAAATCCTATTCATCACACTCGCACCAAGCACATTGAAACAAGAATTCATGCAATCAGGGATGCACAGGAAAAGGGGTTTATTGATATTATTCCTATCGAAACTCGAAAGCAAAAAGCTGATCTTTTCACAAAAACTTTTGACAAACCACGTTTTTATGAACTGATCTCCATGCTGGGACTTATATCTTTTTGAAAACCTTTTTTTTTCTGTGAGAATCCATTTGTAAATATGTAAATAACTTTTTCTTTTTCCTCTTTGAAAATCTGTGGGTCACTCTAATTCTTCGCTCCTTTACTTTATTCTATTTTATTTTATTTCCTTTTATTTTTCTTTTAATTCTGTATATATATTTTAAGAAAAATCTGAAAAACAAAAATTTCTTATTAGATAGCTATAATATAGAAATTTTGGGGGAGATATAAAAGATTAACTATTTATAGTTTTTCAAATTTTGCTATTTCAGGATCTCCGTTTTGATTGATGTTGAAGAGACGTTGAAGGAGGTCAGAAGCATTGTGTTTGGGATATGTCAGATAGGCTCAGCCCGAAAACAAAGTAAACAGTGATTGTGCAGCCAAACATAACGCTCAAGATCTCGACAACAAGGATTATCTCCTTGACATGATTGGATTGCACAAAGATAATGGTTCTGTCAAAAATGGGTTGAGAGCGTCAAACCTTTGTCTTGATTTCCCTAAACATCCCAAATCACCCTCGCCCTATCCCCGAATCGAGTTTCTAGTATGCAAAACAAAAAAAAAAAAAATTATTATAAAAAGCTGCTAGTGATGCTCTTCGGAAAAACCTCTGAGTGAGTTACTTGTTAACTCCTCAGAATGTATTGAGTCAAAGTGCTTAACTCCTCTGCTATACGGAAGTATTGACCTGGAGTTGGTGAATCTTCTCTGCTATACGGAAGTATTGACCTGAAGATTCACCGAGCATGCTCAAATGTTTATCTCCTCTGTTATACGTCGGTATAGACCTGGAGCTCTGAACTATTTGAGTTTCCCAAATAATAAGTCGCATTGTGTTCAAAAGAATCAATTGCTGACAAGCTCCACTCACAAAGAAAAGATGCAAAAATTGCACAAGTGTCAAAAGAAGCTAATGCATCGGTCAACATTCAAAAGTTGATCATTGAAATTCAAGCAAAGTCAATCGTATTGCTCAGATATATCCTGATGACAGAACTTGTTCTTTTTACCTAGATGTCTGTGGGGACCGAGTTGTCTGAGCTTCTTCAATCAAACCATAAACATGATAAAAGAAGCTGCTGATCTCTTGTTGAAAGGACTAAGGCATGGGTTTAAATGGACAAACATATCTACAATCCCGCCAATCGATGACTCTCCGGATTCTGCTCAAAACATCATGAAAAATATATATCCTTATTAGCGTTTAAAATTCCTCTCTGATATTTTATTTTATTTTATTTTATTTTATTTTTTAACCTCTATCTTGTTATTAATAGTATTTTTAAGATCATATCTGTTTATATTTATTTTTGGAGCGTTGAAATCGTGGGACGTTTTCACGGTTTTACAAAGTTTTTAAAATTTAAGAAAATCCAAAAATATTTAAATTTGTATGCGAGCGAACCTGCTAGCGAACCTACAGGTTCGCCCAAATCTCAGGTTCGCCCGCAACCCTTTTTGCACCGCGCCGAAGGCAGTTTTGTCTTTTGGTCTTCTGGCAAATCTAAAGTTCGCTGGTCTGTCTACCAGCGAACCTGTGCCTGTATATATATACAGTGACAGCGAAATATCTCACATATTCGCTGTCATCTGTACTGTAGCACGCATTTTCAAAACCTAACGACAAACGTTCGATTCTCACTTTCAACCGGCTTTTTCACACATTAAACATCACCTTAGTGTCTGGTATGTGATCGATTTCATCTTAATCACTGTTTAAACTCTTAATCGCACCATTATCTTGTTTTTATCTGTCGATCTATGATTGAGTGTTGATTAAAATGACTGATTTGGCGTTTATAGTTAGGGATTTACTTCATAATAGCCTCGTTAAATGTTTATATTACTTGTTCGTTGCTTCGATTGCTTTATTTTGATGTTCTGTCTGTGATTCTGGCCATTTTTCAAAAACTAGGGTTTCCATCGAACCTATGTGTTCGTCTGGCGAATCTGAACGAAAGTTCAAAACTTCGAGCGAACCTATGTCGTTATGCTGCCCGCGCAACAACATAGATTCGCCCGACTGTTTCTAGCGAACCTATACATTCGCTCGACCAAAATGACTGATTTTTCATGTCAGCGAATCTATAGGTTCTGGTGTCAAAATCTCAGGTTCGCTGTACCAGCGAATCTAATATTCAGCGAACCTATTAACTGTTTTTCAAATCTTCATTTCTGATCAATCTTAGTTTATTTTTCAGGCACAATGTCGACATTATTCTTTGAGAAAAAGCACAACATGTGTGCTTTGCTTGATGAAAACCATGAAAAGGCCGGCAGCTATAGAGATTCTATCAAATGGCTGAAGTCGTCTCATATACATCATGCCATTTCACACTCACCTACTATATATGAGCTGCATGTTCGGGATTTCTGGCGAACTGCGGTAATGAACGTGTCGGTACAGCCATCACGTATCTGTGCCAAAGTCGGTGACTATGACCTGGAGTTCACAAAGGCTGATCTAGCCAGGATTTTAAGGCTAGAGGAGGATGTCGGAGAAGAAGTTAGCATGACGGCTGAAGAAGTATATGGGGCATTCCGGACAGCGGGGTATGAGGGTCCGATGCCCGGTGAGAAGAAAATGGAGTTTGTAAAGTCGTACTTGATCCTGGAATGGAGGTACATTGCACATGTGTTCATTATGTGCCTGGATCACAGGAAAGGGGGCACGGACGGGCTGAACTTGGACTGGGCTCGAGCTATGATGCTGTTCTGCCGAGGGCAGAAGGCAAATCTTGCGAAGCTTATCTACAACTATATGCTCGAGAACATCCATGCTACCAAAGGCGCCAAATGGTTAATGTATCCCAGGTTCATCCAAATGATTCTGAATGACAAGTTGCCTAATCTGCCAGTTGTAGGAGATGAACTGAAAATATGGGATATGCATGTGAGGATTTTTAAAGATTGTAAGTCGGTGAGGTCGGATTGTGTTGGAAGGCCTTCATTCTTATGGGAGAATATGTACCCGGCAGACAGATGGGTACAGATACAGAGATTGATTGAATCTGAAAGAAATAGGGGTGGCGAGAATATTGAGGTAGTTGAGAAGAAAATAAAGAAAAGGAAGGCGTATGCCAAAGACAAAGACTATTCATTTGATCGAGAGGTTGATGAAATTCAAGCTGAAATTGATGCTGGTAGGGAACAGCGGACGAAAAGGAGGTCGGATGCTCCAACCGAAACATCAAAGAAAGCAAGGCATGAGACTGGCGGTACATCGGGTGAATCAGTGGATGAATTAAAGGGTCAGATTGAAAGTTTGAGGGGAGAACTGGTTGAGCTGAAAGGCAGGTATGAGGAACTTGAAAAGCAGGATGCTGAGAAATCAACTGTTATATACGAGATGGGTAGAATGATGAAGGACCAGCAGTGTCTGATTGTGAGGATCTTCAAGGAACTAAATAGTTTGAAGGAAAAGGAAGGGACAGAGCCTGCAATGACTGAAGCGGAACTGAACTCCTTAACGGATGCTGCAAAGTATCCATTAATGGATGTTGATTTTGGAGACAAAGGAAAGGCCAAAGAAGCTGAGGAGGTGTTTGATGAGGAAATGGGGATTAATCTGGATATTTTTGAAGGAGATGAAGTGGTCGGTGGATCTGGTATGGATTACACTCTGATTGATGAACCGGAGATTGATATCAATGCTGATAGTGAGGAGGATCTAGAGGATGAGCCAGAAACGTATAAGGTAGAAGAAAAGGGGGTCAGCTATCAGTTTGAACATGTAGAACTAGACAAATCTGAATGGTTCCGAAAGGAAGAAGAAGCTGTACCCGAAGTGCCGATATTTCAACACCTAGATGAACCCAACACCAAACAGCTAGATAGGCAGATCATAGCGTGGAAGTATAATTGTTTGGTGGAGGCTTACATGGTTAAAAGAAGGGGCGGTGACATTACGTATGTCAAGAACAGAAAGCACTTCGCCACCTTTCCTCGTTGGGACTTGCGTAGGCTGGCAGAGCTACCACTGTTGGGGAAAGAAGAAAGCGGAAGGGCTTGTGCGTTCGAAGCTACAATCCAGGAGGCTGCAAAGACTAATTTTGTTGATTTTGGGTACCAAAAGCCTAGGAGGATGAGACAGAAGAAAGATAAGCATTGGATCTCGTGGAAGGGAAAGGTTGTGTTGAAGATTGCTGCTCCAAAGGTAATGACCAGAGTTAGGGTTCCTGACACTCAGCCACCCAGGCTGCAGGATTTCTTTAAATGGTTCTACGATAACAGCACAGGTGAAGCTGTTATCAGATTAAAAGGGGAAGATCGTCCTGAAATCAGATTATTTGACCCAATGGAGATCTTTTCTTTCTGTGATGAGGATCTGAGAGTGTTGTGCGAGAACCAGATAAAGCACGGGGCTGGAGATGATACTGCTACTGAAGCGAACCTGTTTGTGAAGGTCGCAAACAAAGCCCGGGGGATTCGTGCTGAACTGAAAACGGTAAATGAGAGACTGAGGATTTCTGATGATCAGCGTATGGACATGGACGACCTATCTAGACAGCTGGATCAATCAATAGAGCAGAGGTTTGAGAAACCGGTGCAGGTGATAGACTTGGAGGTTATTGGCGAGGAGCACACTGAAGAAATACAGGCGGAAACTACTGTTCAACAAATGCCTGATGCTGATGTCGCTGATGCTGAGTTCGTAGACTCGATGCTGAATTTGAGTGAAGATGAGGCCGGATCTGAAGACGTTACAAATCCTTTGGCCGGAATTGAAGACAGGGCAGGAGCGTACGTTGAATATCTTTGAAGCCAAGATCAAGACGGAGCTAAATTAGAAGACTTCCCCAGGTGAGGTCCAACCTAGGGGGAGTATTGATAGTCATGTGTAGGTTGGACTCACCGGCATGTCGGTGTTACTTTTGTATGTATTTGTATGACTTGTACTTGTAGTTGTTCTAGCGAACCTACGGGCGAATCTATAGATTCGCCCGCAGTTCATGTTGTCTTTTGTATTAAGGTGTCGACTGGGCGAACCTATGTGCCCAGCGAACCTGTGTTGGTTCGCTAGATAGATTCGCTACAGCGAATCTATCAGCGAACCTAACACTGCTATATATTGTAACCTTATCTTCATTTGAATACAACTTTTGCACATCTTTAACCAAAACTCTTATCCACTGATTGTGTTGTGTAATCGTTCATTTGAGGTGCTAGGAGCATATTCTACTTATCTTTGTAGCTTGTATACCTCATTTGTCTTGTGTAATCTTGTTATTGGGTTTGTTTGGATATTATACACTTTGTTGTTCAAGTCTTGGTATTTTGTTGTTAAACAAGTCAACATAGCACTGAAATCACGATCCATATGGACCAACACCAAACACATTTAGGTTTAATGCACCTAAATAGAGATTGTGTTGTGGAAACAAAGTCGTCATTGCTTCCCTAATTTCATTTTCCATTTAGAGCTAAAAGCTTTAAGCTTAACTAAATCTGAAAAAAAACATATTTGAATTAAAGTTACAGGTACACGAACCAGTTAAGCTTCCCACAAGTATAATATTGCAGGCCTCGGAGAGGGTGGATAGTAGGGTACACTCCTGCAAATAATTTGAACATTTGTGTTACAATTTACAAAAATTGCATGACCCTTTAATATAAAGAAAAACATAAAAAAAATTATCCAGGCGGTTGATAAGCTTATTTACTTTCATAAACTGGGATGGTCAGTCTACAATATGTCGTGCTTTCTTCCAATCTTGCATCTCCATTAGCATCTGAAAAAAATGAGATCAAAACTCTAATCACGATCCACAGAAACTCAGAATTTCATATATCTAACAGATACATATATAAAGTTATTGTATAGTTCCTGTGATAACTTGAGAAAAACTAAAATAATATTTTGTTCTACAGATTAGTGATAAAAAAATGAACAGATAGGTACAGGAACCCAATTCCAATTGATATCTACCTCCCATCCAAATTGACCTCAAATAGTCAAACTACTAAAAACTAATAATGTAATCATAAATTTGATAATAATAACTATTTAGAAAACAAGATAACCATAAACTCCTACATTTGGGAACTAAAACCCTAGCACTTTCCAGCAGAATCATGAGAAATTGAGAATATAGTGGAGATGAATTTTCAAGCCATCTACTTATACATAGATTGATTGAACCATGTTTCATCTGTAACAGATATATTACATATATATACATACACTGAAAGGAAATGTATTGAAAGGGTCGAGCATCCATAAGGTACTCTGATGCATAAAACCCCGTAAATTATTTCATTGCAAATAAAAGATAATTAAACCAGTGTCACTTTTGTAATCATACTCTTAAAAGAGTTTCCCTAGTTCGCATCAACTTGATAGAACTGGAATGATAAAGCTTCATTTGCAGCTTCTCAACCTTTAAGTACATGTCAAGGGCTTCAGTGTTATCTGAAATCTAGTTAAGTGTTTTTCAAATAAAAGGTTATACACAGAAAACTAAATTAAGCATTTCCATAAATAATATTTGGATAATAAGTTTAGAGGATACACCCAGAGGAAAGAGCTACAGATGCCTTCTCTGACATATCTTTTTCTTCACCTGCAATTTTTAGTATTTCTTCCATGCCCCTTACAAGCCCACATTGATGACATCTAAACCCTTTAATCTCTGAAAAGAAGTAAATAAACAATATAAAAAAGTTATCAAAAGACACAGATTAGCATGCAAAATAGGTGAGTGATACCAGTATCACGAAGCAAAAAACCATCACATGTGTGATTCTTGCACCTATAACCTTCAAGAACTGCACTTTCTTTAATATCGTCATCCTGACCCTTAATTTTAAAGCAAGGATTGTGAAATGCAAATTAAAAATTAACGAAATTAATAGTTAAAATTCACAAAAATAGTATTTGGATCATAAGATGTACAAGTTTTATGCAGCGAGGGCAACTGCAAGTGAAGAAATACTGTTCTTTTAAAGCCTTTTGTCGAGTCATTGTACTTCCAGCTGTCTCTATGTAACTAATCAATACCTACGGTACAAAAGTAGGGCGTCTAATACGGACAAATACCAAAGTTGACCACAAAACAGTAACTAAAAAGCTTCTGTTTGCAGCATTAGATTGACTATAAAACTAGAAGAAATTCAGAAAGCATACCTCGCTACCTTTTGGTATTTGTTGTATAGCACGTATTGTTGCCATTCTTCCCTCAAATACCAGAACTGAATTCGGATAGCAACTATAATTAAATCACATCCATGCATAAGTCCATGTAATCACGAAGTCAAAGTGACCTATACAATTTATAAGAAATCATACAGTAAACGGTCACCTGTGATTTATAATGGAAATTACAGGATACAGTCCGGTTCCTAATGGGATAAGCTCACTGTCACAGATTGTGTGTGCATTGCATGCCAGCTGTATGTGATTAAAAATTGGGACCACATCCAACATACATATCAATTATATCTAACAAAGCTCCTTTAGCAAAGTTTCCAATGTAATAGAAAACTTATAACAAGTTGGGGATGTAGTATTATGTTGCATTAAAAACCAATGTAATAATGATTTAAGGTAGCAGATCCAAGGGCAAAAAAAAGTAGAAATTGATATGTAAACTAGATGTTTAGGTAGTCAAAGACTAATTTTGTAGCATCATACCCTGGAGAAATTTTCTGCAATCTCTCTGATATTTAGATCAGGCCACTGGAGTATTATACTGACGAGATTGGCCATTTGTGCATACAACACTAACTGAGTCTCTCCAACCTCTGAGATATCTTAATGAAAAAATCGTTAAATACAACAACCAAACTCAAGAGCCATGGATTATGGAATAGGTTTATAATTGCTGACAATCTCCAACTATGGAATAAAATAAATAAGAGCTAAACTACAGAAAAAAAAACTGTATGAACTTAAACACACTAAACTAGAGAAGAAAAACATGGAAGTATCTCTTGTAATTGTTACTAATATCCTATAAAGTTGGAAAAGTACATGATGAACTTTCCAATCAGCAAACAAACAAGCCTCAGGCAAATAATTCATTCATAAAAAGGAAGAGCAAATGAAAAGCAAGTCTACATCTTTATACGAAAATATGTTAAGAACTATTTATGAAAAAATCCTTCACAATGATACACCACTAATGCAAGGATACGAGATACCAAATTCTTCACCAGGCTGTAGTTGTCCATCACAGTAGTAGGAATAACCTGGCATTAATGCACGTGTTAGATATTGTCAATGAAACAATCAAACAAGCTTTCAAAGATACAGAACATGATCCAAAATTCCAAATATATATTTATGGCACTTCCTTCCTGTAAGAATGTATTTCACAACTAATTAGCGCAGTGCTATAGTACCACTATGAAAACCCAAACCATTAGATAATACAGAAAACCAAAGAGAGATTTTTACCTTTTCGTCCTGCAACTTTTTCCGAAGGTAAAGTTTAACCATCAAATGTATAGAAGGTGTAAGAGATCTTATTCTATTTTTCTCTAGCTGGGAAAGCATCTGGCATTCAAGACGATGCAGCTTCCAATCGAATTTCTTAAATGAAAATAGTATAAGATTAAGGATGATCAAGAGCACATGTATATAGAAAGAAATAAAAAAAACAATCACTTTTGGGTGTGGTGTGTCAATATCAAATCAAGACTAAGACTCGTTCGTCTACTTTTACTCATGTATCAGACTCTTTACCAGTGACTCCAACTATAATGTGATACACAGCCACCAAATAGCATATAGATTTGTGAATGTAATCGTATTATTCTCATGGCTATATGCGTGAAACCGTTCAGCATGACCATAGAGGTATAAGACACTCACAAAAATAGCTATTTCTCATATATATATATACAAATACACATGAAGCAAAGTATACCTGGCATCTACTCCCACAGTAGCATACAACATGACAAGATGAGCATCTCTTTATAGTACTTGATGCAAAACACCAATCACATCTTGAACTTTTATTTGGTGCAGAAACATAAGGTCCTTGGCTTAAAATAATTTCTCCTATAACAATCAACATAGCATATTGAACAATTGTCATTGCCAAAACATTATTGCATAAGAATTAGGTTATATTGAGCTCATTCAAGCAATCGATTTTAACAAAATCACCTGGAGAAAAGTCTCGAGTGGTGAAGAGGCAGCGACCTTTGTCTGGAAGTGTGGAAACTGATAAGCCATGGTCATGTAGCAGTTCTTCCATCTCAAAACCAAAACCTCAATTTCACCTTCACCTTCACCTACGAGAAAAAAAGGGAGATGATGAAATGGTGTGTGTTTGTTCTACTGCATATATGTGCTCAACTAGGTTTATAGGAAAACAATAGCATTTTAGGGTTTAACTCACCTTAGTTTGAACCCTGGTTGAAACAAAAATGACAAATGCATCAACTAGAAATAACTGAATAAGCAGAAACAGAATGAAATACAAAATCAGCAGAGTAAATCAAATGG
The DNA here is from genome assembly GCA_030867185.1 of Tagetes erecta. Lineage (NCBI taxonomy): Eukaryota > Viridiplantae > Streptophyta > Magnoliopsida > Asterales > Asteraceae > Tagetes > Tagetes erecta. The sequence continues at coordinate 11,196,910 of CM061496.1, read as the reverse complement.
AAACATAATGCCCAGAGCGATTAGAGTGACTTGAAGACGAATTTTGGAATTAGAGCGCCTTCTAGTTTTTTCTTTCATATTTTCATTTTGAACACCATAGTTTTATCTCTAACAATCTCTTTCAAAGTTTCATTAAAAAGTAAGAGGGAAAGAAAGTTGAAGGAAATTGAAAAAAATATATATTCCAAAGTTTTTTTAAAAAAGGAAATGAAAGGAAGAAGAGGAAGGTGGAACCGTGGAAGAAAATTTTTATTATAATTTTTCCTATTAATTTTCCTTTTGAATTGGAAGAAAGCGGAGAAAAAGGAAGAAAATAATATTTAAAATGTTTATTTTCCTTTCTTTTCCTTCAAACTCCGGAACACGAAATGAAATCACATCTTTTCCTTTCATTTTCTTTCTCTTCTCTCCTAAACATCATTTCTTTTCTTACTTTTCTTTCTGTTACTAAGCTCGGGAACATAGTGTTAACGTGTGCGCTTCCACTTAGACTACATGTAATGGTTTATGCCCATTAGGGGTATGAGGAAAGATCAAATACAAAACTGATTTTGCCTAAAAAATGTGAGAAGTGACTTAAACCACATAAAAACCGGGTCAAACGAACTCCGTTTTAGCACATTCAAGCGGCGTTGGAACTGTCTCGTCGAGCTTTATCATCTTAGCTTCTAGTGTTTAACTTTTAGGGTTTAGTTTTAAAATTTAGTTTTAGCCTAATGTTTAACTTTTAGGGTTTAGTTTTTAGATTTTAGGTTTTTTTACGGGTGGGGGTGAGGGGTTTAGGTTTTTAGGGGTGGGTGGGTGGGGTTTAGGTTTTTGGGGTTGGGGGTGGAGGGTTTTAGGTTTTTGGGTGGTGGGTGAGTGGGGTTTAGGCTAAAATTTAGTTTAGCCTTAGGGTTTAGCTTTTAGGAGTTTTAGGGTTTAGCTTTATGATTTTAGGTTTTCTACGGGTGGGGGTAGGAGGTTTAGGTTTTTAGGGGGTGGGTGGGTGGGGTTTAGGTTTTTGGAGGGTGGGGGGATTTAGGTTTTTGGGTGGTGGGTGGGTGGGATTTAGGTTTTTAGAGGGTGGGGGTTTTAGGTTTTTGGGGGGTGGGTGGGGGGTTTAAGTTTTTGGGGTGGTGTGGGGGCGGGGGTTTGATAACACGGTTCTAACGCCACAAGAGTGGATGTCATGTCACTAAAAGACATTATTATAAAAATGGGTGTAGTGGTTAATGCTACATATAATGTCCCACAATCATTACCCCATCATTTAACTAATCATTTAATTAATCATTTATTTAAACATTTACTTATTAATAAAAGTAAATAGTACAAAAAATACACGAGCAAGAAACCAAAAATAAACTAGTCATCACACGTCACCCTACAATTAAACCAACAATGCTCGATCAAATCCGTCGTAAGAGCATACTGCGCCTCTTTTTGACGTATGAAGTTGGAGTTCGTTATTCTTTCTTCCATGCTTATTCATTCACGTTCTGGTTCGACATATCCCGGGGAGTAATCCTGACAATAGGCTTTGTCATCATCCTTCAAACTCATATTATGTAATATGAGGCAAGCGTACATAACGTACGTCATTTTTTCCTTTGACCCTAGCCGATACGGGTTGCTTACAAAATGCCAACGTTTCTTGAGAACTCCAAAAGGACGTTCGATACCTGTTCTTGATGATTCTTGAACCTTTTTTAAATAAGCTATCTTTTCGTCAATTGGGTCTCTAAACATTTTTATTATCATCAGGAGCTCCGAATATATACAATCACCCAAATAATATCCAAACGGGTAATAACTTCCATTAACAAAAAAAGATGCCTCGGGTGCATTACCGGCTACGCAATCCTCTATGATTGGCGATGCCTCAAGAACATTGATGTCGTTGTTTGATCCGGCGGAACCGAAATAAGCATTCCAAATCCAAAGGTCGTACGAAGCAACCGCTTGAAGAATCACCGACTGCCCTTTTTGGTCACCCTGTGTAAACTGTCAACGCCAAGCGTTTGGACAATTAGCCCATTGCTAATCACGCTTGTAACCACCTTATCCACCTCCATTTCGCCCGTTGAAGTGCTATCGCTGCTTGACGATGAAGCGTAGGATTCCATTTTAGATAATTTGGTGTGTGTGGTTTGGGGGGAAATTAGAGTAGAGTGTGTTTTTGTGAGAGAATTTGGTGTATTTTTTATGTGTATTTATATAATGTGTATGTTTATGTATTTAAATAAGTGGTAAAAAAAATTAATATGGTCAAACTATCCGTTCACTTAGCCGTTGGAAGAGTTTTGCATTGATTTGAGTGGGGTGGAGGCGTTGTTTATAAAACCCCCAAACAAGAATTTGCCCAATAACGCCCCCACGTAATGGTGTGGGGGGCGTTATGGGCGTTTTTTATGGGGATAACACCCACTACATCAAGTCTTATAAAACTAGAAAATTGTTATTTAGATCACGCTTCGTGTGTAATTTTTGTTGTTATTGATGTTTGATTTTGTAAAAATGGGTTATCTTTGTCTTTTTACCAACACATGTTAAAAATTGGTGTTAAGTTCAGGGTTAGTTTTGTCATTTCACTATTTTGTTTTTGTTTTATCTTGGTTATAAGAAGATTTCATCTTCTTCATCGTTATCGACCTACCTTCCGACCTCCGCCCTCCTCTTGTTCGTTCACCAATCACCATCATACAATTGCCGCCACAGGATAGACCTCCACTATAAACCACCACTGCACCCCACCTATTCTTTCGTTCACCTTTATCTACCACCATAGGCACGACCACCATAGTCATCAACAAACCTCCTCCTTTTGAAAACCACAAACCATTAACCAACACTACCAGAGCAATTTTCATATCTAAAGGAAAGTCTACATCTAAAAGCCATAGTTTGGTCTGATTAGGGTTTAATGTTGGTGAGCATTGGTTTGCTTAGGGTAAATTTTCAGATGTAATAGTGGTTTGATGGTTTATGTTTAGCCGAGAGGATATGATGGTCTGATTAAAGGGAAGGAAACGATGACGATGCTTGGTGGTGGTCATTAGTGCTGGTGTGGTGCGATTGAGGTAGTGGTGGTAGCGGGGAGGATATGATGGTTTGATTGAGCGGAAGGAAACAATGATGACGCCTAGTAGTGATTGTGCGTGATGGTGTGGTGCGATTGAGGTGGTGGTGGTAGGTGTGGTGGCTGGTGGTGGACAAGTGCATCGGTAAAAAACAAAAACATGGTGGGAAAGGGAAACAAGGTCGGAAACAGTGACAATGGCGATAACATAGGCACCAAAATAGATTCGACACGTTAATTATATTTTTTATAAAAAAACTTTAAATTTTTTTTAAACTTCAGGCCCCATCAGGCCCTGGGCGGTTGCCCACCTCGCCCCATACAAGGGCCGGCCTTGGGGTATGAATCTAAGTGTGGATTGAGATGGGATAATCAAGATGTTTGAGAGTCAAGTGTTAGTACCTGAGAGTTATCAGATTGAATTGCAAAGTGTAGTGTAGAATGAATATGAATCAGATTGGTTTTCAATCTTGCTAAGTATTTTTATTTATAGGTAGAGCTTCTGGCCTGAGGTTTGACCTCAACACTCGCACCTTTTAGTTTAGGCTGCTTGCAGCATCTTGATTGTGTGGTGTAAAAGTGTGTTGCAATTTTGGTTTAAAGTCTTTCCTTTACTTTTATAACATTTCTTGTTAGTTCCAATGCGGCAATACATATATATCTGAGACTTTGCACCTGGATTGTTGTGTTAACTTGTGAACATGGATCTGTCATGTTATTATGATGTTACTGTAGCATTCTTGTCACTAAAATGCGTCTAATTTCTGGCTTCTTAATCGTGAGATTCTATGACCTAGGTTATCAATAATATTTTTTTGTTGTTTTACATTGTTGGTTATTCAATTTTTTCCTAGGCATTATGTTATGTATATTAATTTCATTTTGTAATTAATTTGTAATATCGATTATTTTAAGGGATTTTTTTTATATTATTGATAAGTGGATTTTTTAATATTAAATGGGGATAGATCGAATAGTTGATGCGTGCAATATAAATATAAAATAAATACCTAAAAACACCTAGTTTTAAAATTTATAAAACCTAGACGAACTACTAAATCACACACAACCGGCAGTGGACCGGTCAGATGTAATATAGTGAAACGTAAGTCCGGGTGTCGACCCACAGACTCTATATATTACGCTAGTTAACTAACTAAGACTCAACTGACAAGACACGAACTTTAACTAGAAAGATTATTTGATGGGGGGGTTATTGCTAAAAATAGTAATTTACTAAAAATGAAAACTTTTTAAATTTGAACTTACTAAAAATAGAAACCGACAAAATTAAAGCCAGACGTAAAACAGAAGAATGAAGACAAACCACCTAGGCTAGAATCATTGCCAACTTCAGTTATCACTCATGTTTGGTTTAATGTTTATGGAACCGGGATCTAAAAATATTCACTTAAATGCGACGCTAACTAGGACCCTCGACCCTTTTCGAGAAGAAACCTAAAGTATCACCATTTAGTTATTATCACACCAGTTACAAGATTAAATTTCTTCACAGTTACCTAATTTGATTATGCTTGATTGACTTAAATTAAAGGCCTATCTCACGATACGGACTCTAAAGCCATTTCAACCTAGTTAATTAATTTAACAAGCAAAGTTGATAATTAATACTAAGACGAACTTTTCACAAATACCTAAACCTAGCAAATCATTCAACCACGACTTATTCATAATCTATCACCTCACGGTTATCTAGATTAGCTACACGCTTTTTACCCGTTTAACTAATAATATTAATCCTATGGTTTCACTGCAGGTTAACCATAAAAAACCACAACGTAAGTTAATGGCTAAAACGCACTCTATTACGTGACATAGACAATCACCAAGAACGCGTGGACTAATGATATCTATCAAACAAATATAAACATGTAATACGCATCAATCAACAATAAAGATTAAAACTTTAATCATGCATAACAATCCATAAGCAAAAATCAACCAACCACGAAATCCAACGTAACGTTAACAAATCATCACAACGCCTAGGTAGTTCTAAACGATTAGCCTACCATAATCAAAGTAGAAACAAAAACTGAAACATAAGCAGAGTTACCGTTCATCGAAAAAGAATAAAAATAATTCAGCAGCATGTCTGCTAGCTTAAATTAATTCAGCTACCTGCTAGCCTGGTTAAATTAATTCATAAATTTGACGTGCCTGTGTGCTAGCTTCTTTTTCTTTCGAACGACAGACTTGTTTTTTTTCTTCTCTCGTCCGTTTCTCTTTTTACGGCCAACTCCCCCTTTCTTTTCTTTTTCCTTTAGGGTTTTTATTGTAGTTAGATTTATTTCTCACATGGGCTTATACACAAGAGTACCGGGCCCATTTGAATTAGACTTTCAAGGCATATGGCATTTAACTTCAAACATGCATTTTTTTCAATCATCCTTTACGTGAAGTTATCTGCAAACGAATTAAACATATAAATCAATTAGTTACTTAGCAGTTTAACATTGAGCTCTAGTTGGTCTCAAATTTAAATAAAACACATCATTTTTGCTCCTAGACTCCTATAATATATAAAATAATAATATGAACAAATTAGGAGTAAAACTCAATTAAAAGTAACCAAAAAGTGAGAGGAATATCAATATAAAATATATAGTTTAGACCACATCAATAGTAAAGTAGAAATGTTTCGAAAATGGCCCGAACCGGCCAACCCAACCGATGTCCGGAGCCTTCAGCGGTCAAATTCGGACAAAAAATGGGTGGTCGAACTTTTAAATTGAGAGGTCGGATCTGAACTTTATAAAATATTTATGACATCATCCGATCCTTAAATATGTTTCCACCAGTGAACCGGTAAGTAGAGTGGTGTTTTATGTGAAAAGGGTTTAGGTGAAGAAGTTTTGACTGCTAAACTTCCATCTGCTGAAATCTGAGTCGTGGCCTTGTCATTAGTTGTGATGTGTTTTTCAACTTATGCCTTCTTTTCATTTTAAACAATCTTAAGAACCTCAATTTTCTCTACTTCCATGACCTCTCTTTCTTCTTTTATAAACTGAATGATGTCTTCAATAGTGTTTGGTTCAATGTTGCGTTTTGGAATTTGAATTTGGGTATACAACATTGTACCCATCAGATTTATACCCCAAACCGGTCTTAGTTTGATATGATCTATTTTCATTTTCAGTAAAAGCAAGCAACTTATCAAACCTTGTCTGTTGAACATTGTATCTTTCAGCATAGGATTGAGATATCAAAAGGTCATTCTTTGCTAAACTCAACATTTTCAAAAAATCATCAATTTGTGTTTCTAGATTTGTTTGCTCGTGTTTTAACGATGAAACTAATTTTACTAATTATTTTACCTTTTCCTTTTAAGATTGATCAATCCTTTTGAAATCAGAATTTAGAGTTTGAATTGTTTCAACTTCTTATAACAATTCCTAATTTTGGTTTTTGAAACATTAACTTTTGCAATACATTCTAGAGTTGCTTTTGTCAAGACCAAATCCTCCACTTCTTTTGAAAAATATCCTAGTTGATTACCTTCATGTCCTCTGCAGACACTGCTTGGCCTAGATAGATATCATAGCTATTTGATAGTTGATATCCATTTCTTCAAGATCATCGGGATGGATGTATTTAAGTCTTCTTCATACAGCTAGATGAGCTTCCTTAGTCAGATGATACAAACCCAAAAGATAAATAAGATGAGCTTGAGCATGATGCAGGTGTTCCATGTGCTTAATGTGGTATCCGAGACTTGCATTTATAGATTCAGGATAGGTGGTCAGTGGAATTTGATTACTAACAATAGGTGATTGATAGCTTGGTTCTTTAACAAGAAGAGCAAGAGATCTAACTAGAGTTTATCAGCTTGCTAATCTTCTAGCTGTTTCTTGTTCTGCATCAATCTCCATCTGGTATGCATTAAGCATCCTATAGAGTTCCTCAAGGTTCATGCTCTTCAAGTTTTTAGTTCTTCTTATGGCCACAAATTATATGGTCCATGCTTTTGGTAGAGACCACATGAACTTTCTTACTACATCATTGTTGTCAAAGAGGATGTGTGCTTCTTGAATGCCATCCACTAACTCAACATATCGAAGATATGTAGCAGTCATGGTTTCACCTGGAAGGTAATTGAAGTTCTCAAATATTTGCTTGAGAACATATCTCTTGTTATATTTGAGTTCTTCATTTCCTTAATATCTTTACTTGAGAGTGTCCCAAAGTCCTTTGGATGACTTGTAGTTTTTAAAGCGATTTATGGAGTCTGGGATACTAATTCTTAGAAACCCTAAAGCCTTTGAGTCGGTCTCTGGTTTCATGTTGTCTTCTTCATAATACTTTGAGGGTTCTTTAGGTACCATTTTACATGTCTCACCAACAACATGCACCATTGGTGAAAATGGACCTTGCTTAACAGAAACCCAAAGTTTTCTGTCTTGAGTTCTAAGAAATCTTCTATGTATCATAACAAGCAGGTGAGAACATGGGAGGCTTAGTTTGAGTACCGTTCTCCGAATCATGTTTCGAGATAGCAAGTGCTGCAGCTGATACAATAATACTAGAACTAGCCATTTTGAAGATATAAAATGATCAAGTGTAAGATCTTTAATTTCAATAAAACAATAAGATTTATTGAAAAGAATCAAACAAACCAAGAGTCAAAACTCTGATACCAAATGTTGGATCTGGCTTAACAAGTTCCGATAAATCAAAATTGTTGGTCCCAAAACACTATCAAATCATGTAATTTGGTGAAGATTGGATCAAAATGACAAAATATGAAGAACAATGGATGAAAAAAATGAAGAACACATGATAAAAGGCAATTTGATCTATTTGAATTGCATCAGATTTTGGTTACATGGAAACCCTAATTCTAGCTCATACAAGCTTGCCTAATTGCCACTAACACTTTCTATATATAGCCTAATGACTTTGAACTAACGACAATTAGGGCCCTAGACTTAGACTCTAATATGACAATAGAAATAATACAAATAAACCCCCTAATGTTTAGTCTAATATATCTTTTGTCATAAAGATAAAATATATTTATACATTAAAATACTAAAAAGAAGAATAAATATTAAATATTTTTGTTGACACAAAATATATTTATAAATTCTTAAACTATGGCGTCTTTCATGTCTTCGGCGCCTTGTGTATCTTCTTGTCGAACGCGTCGTGTTAACTTTGACGTTGATGTTGGAGTTGACATTTATTGACTTTGACTGTGTTAATATATTAAACTAAACTTCATATCCAACAATACTCTACCATAGTCTACTATTATCAACGTCTTTTTTCGTGTTCAGCAGTCTAATATTATCAATACAATCAAAGTCAACAAAAGTCAATGTCGACGTCAAAGTCAACACAAAGCGTTCGGGACAAAGATTAGAGACAAGACATTGAAGACATGTTAGACGACGTTGTTTAAGATTTAATAAATATATTTTGTGTCAAAAAAATATATCTAATGATTATTTTTCTTTTAAGTATTTTATTGTATAAATATATTTTGTCATTATTTATGACAAAATATATATTAGACTAAACATTAGGGGTTTATTGTATTATTTCTATTTGCATGTTAAGTCTAAGTCAGTCCTAATTGTCATTAGTCCAAAGTCATTAGGCTATATATAGAAAGTTTCAGTGGCAACTGAGCAAACTTGTATGAGCTAGAATGAGGTTTTCATGTAAACATCTTTTGCAATCAATATAAGATCAAATTTGGGTTTTTATTATTTTTCTTAGAGTTTTCATCCATATTTATCATTTATCATATGTTATCACATTTGATCCAAATCTTCACCAAATTATATGATTCAAAACTGTTTGGGACCAACAACAATGATCACGAGTATTGGTTGCCGTTCGAGCAAGTTTAATTGTCAAGTTCTCCTCTCATCCGCAACCAATTCGTCCAAAACACGTTGTTGGTATTCGAGCAAGACATTATTCCTTATGAACCACGGCTGATGTGTGATTTTCCTAGGGTGTTACAAAAACCCATTTTCGGACATATTGTGTCCTCGATGAGGTTTGCCTCACCATCCATTCGTGACTTCCACATGTGTAGGTTTAACAAATAAACGAAATCTAATAAATTTTTATTTTTGAACTTCAAAATTGATGGATAAGTGTTGCATTTAAATCATTTTTTATATATTAAAAAGGTTTTTGGTTCTCGTTATATTTAGTGTTCTTGCATGAACCACCTTTTAAATTTCGGGCCCCACATGAGACGGGTCTGGGTGGCCGCCTTCTTTGCTGTGGACAAGGGTCCAAAATTGTAAATATGCAGTGACTGACGAGTAATCTAGCCAAAGGAATATCAAATATCTAAGAATTAGACCTAACACGATTCCAAATAAAAAACTTCAATCACAAATAAAAAAACTTCAATCATTTCAATTTGTTCGAAAAGAGAAAATAAGGTAATATCTATACCTACATAATAATCCGTATTACGATGAATCTCATTGACCAAGATCTGGTAATTGATAAAATAAGTAACTAGAAATACGCAGAAGTTCACGGAAAGACTTCTTTTTAAAAATTGTGCAATTAATTTCAAACTAGGTTTCTGTGCCGGGCCGCGCGTTGCGGCGGCCGGGTCTTGCGTATGTGACTTCGTCACACGCGTTGATAAAAAAATTCCATGTATCACACGTTACGGTGCGAAGTCATAATACGTAAGATATTAAAAGAAGACTATATAAAAAACGTAAATGCCAAAATTAAAATAAGTTAAAACCAGATGGTTAATGCCAGAATTGTCAAAGAAGAATAGTAGGGTCAAATTCGTAAACACGTAAAAGAAAATTTCATGTCTCATACATTACGATGTAAAGTCGCATATTAAAAGACAGAGAAATATCCAAACTTAGATGTCAAAACTTGGAAGCAAAGTCGTGAATATGTCAAAGTAGAGTAACGGTTCAAAGTTATAAAGCGACAAGTCAAAGTCGATGGTCAAAAACGTATATATGTCAAAGTCAGGGGTCAAAACCGTAAATATATCAAAGTTAGGGGTCAAAACCGTAATTATATAAAAGTTTAAAATTAAAAAATACGTTGACGAATCGGTCGGTGACACGTGTCGGTGTCACCGACCTTCACATTTAGAATTATATAGAATATGTCGTATCTTGCTTAGACCAATAAATAGAGTTAAGGTTACAGTGGTGTAACGCCGATTAGCGGTGGTGGTTCACTGCGATTAGTGGTGGTGGTGCAGAGCTTCACTTCGTCGTCGATTAGCGATGGTGTAGAGCCTCACTTCGTCTTATTAGGGTTTACAGGAGCTTCACTACGACTGTGAATGTTTTGGGAGCCAAATATTCCCAAAATATTAGGGGAAAATGGTTCTCAAAAGAAACCCAGTCAATTAGATAACCTGGCCCAAAAGTATTAACCCATTAATTTGGTGCATATTTAGTGCGAGTCTAGGGAAATGCACATTTTTAAAGAAACTAGTGCGATTGTGATATATGGTGCGAATTTTGTATGAGAATGAGTTAGTTTTTTGTAATTTGGTGCGGGTATAACCCACAACTGCACCAAAACATTTTTTTCTTACGCACCATTTATTCATGTGTACTAGCGAAAGAAAATGATACCCAAGCAATCAACAAAAACAAAGTATACACAAAAATATACAAATACCAGAATATTTGAATCCGCAAAAAATTCAATTATGTTACAAATTCGCAAGGGTTGTAGAGGTGAAAAAAAGTCCAATAAAATTCAGTGGTTTAGTAAAATTACATTAAAAGACATTTTATTAACATGTTACAATTTGATGATTTTCCACAATGCATACCAGTCTACCTAACTAGATATCATTTTCATGTACCTGATCAAATAGCAAAATACTGAAATGGACCATGTTTCTTGTTATGGATAATTTTGGGGGTCACCTCTTAAAACCCAAAACCCAAAATTGTCCAAACTAGTGTTATTAAACCACAGAACAACACATACATATAATAAATTGATTGTCCTTTAATCATATAGAGTTAAAGTTTGCAATAGTTTTCAGCCATGTAAGTTGCCACAATGTTTCTACTCTTCTGCTGCCATAAGCAATGCATGTTAGGTTAAACATTAAAAGAGAGTTTAGTCATTCTAGTGTTTATGACACTAGGTTGCAAACAATTGGACAAACAACATTGCATGCCTGCAAATCTGCTTACCAAACTTATATATGTATAGAACTACCAATACATAAATAATTTTTAGAAACCACATAAACATTTATACATATTGTTATAAGCGCCCCGCTTTCTCTGACTTGTTACATCTGATATCACTACGTACAAGTGTTCATGCGGTTCTGACAAATCTCTACTTGAATATGATTTTGTATTGAACACACCCACGATTCTCTTTATTAATCATCCATTGATGATTGCTTGTAGGAACCTTCTGCCCGTGCTTCTTCCAGTTTAGCAACAAGATCCTTCATGAAAGGACTGGCGGTTCCATGAGTAATGCGTAATACATCAACTACTTGTGTAAATGATTTAATGGCTTTGATAGTTCTAGAGGGAGCGAGCTTGGATCTAGATCTGAGATTGTTTGGTGATGTTGTTTGCAATCAGTGATGCGGAATCTCACTGATCACGTATTGATGCTTGAATGTTCATGAAGATCAATGCAAAGTATGATGAAGATTAATGATAATATGAATAGGTGAATTGTATTAGATCAATAGAGAGGTTACAAAATGATATGAATGTGAAATGTAGGCAACTCTAAAAACAAATGACCTAGGTGATGGTATTTATAGTCTATACCATTCACCTTACAATGTAACCTAAAAACGTGCAGTTAAACACAAACGTGCATTTAAGCACAAAACGATTACACAAATATTCTAAGACAAATACAAATAATGAACGTCTTCACCCGTGCTTGCTCGTGATGATGCTCAATATCTTCACTCGCTTATATTTGGAAAGTGACATCTTCAAATAACCCCAACAGTACTCCCCCTAAGATGACACTTTACAAATCCGACATATCAGCTTAAATCTTCATGTGACGAGTATAGAGAGCAACTTAAAGTTTTGGTATGCATTATCTTCAAGAGGACCCAACAGTACTCCCCCTAAGATGATGCTATCAAAACTCTGTCTTTCAACAAGCAATCTGCATCCTTCTCTCCCTTTTGAGTAACATCAAAGGCTATGGAAAGAAATAAGCAGAGAGTAGATTCCGGTGAATCTATATATCAGCAACGGGATCTTCTTCAACGGTTGAAGTAGAATGAGAAGACTTCTTTGACTTAGAATACTCCCCCTCAACTTTTTCTTTAGAGGTTAACAGGATCTGTGTATGAGATATTAAGAGGAGGATTCTTAACACTCAACAATCTGACTTGGAGATCTTTGGACTGGAATCAGGCATGAACAGAAACATCTTCAAGTCGCGTGGAAGCTTGTTCTGCAATGGAAACTGTTCCTGCAACTCAAAGAAATACATTAAAACTCAGGCAATAATGTGCATTTATCATCAATGTAAAGATTAAGTTCTCAATCGGATGAGATATTGCTTGATGAACAACTCCTACATCAATAACACATTTTAAACTGCCAACACAAAAGAAAAAGATTAAAATGACAATCTTTTTGGTGTTTTTGAATTTTTCAATGTTTTTGATATTTTTTTTTTTTGGAATTTTCTCTTTACATTTTGAATCTTTAACCTGCAATGAGATCATACCAGCAATTAATCCAACACATGTTTTGCAGTTTTGAGAATAGACATTTGAATTGTGAAGTAATTGAGTGATGAATTGTTGAACAAATCAATTAGCTCGAAGTGACACACTTACTTTTTCTATTCTTGATGATCAATTAGGTTGATTAAGAATAAGCTTTGAGTGACCCATACCTTGCACATTAGAAAGTTATACACTTCATCTAAATAACCCGAGAACAAGTCAACACGTCAGGTCACTTACAATCATAAACAGTGTGGAATTTGGGTTCTATTTGGATTTGGTCCACTTTGGGACTTCTTTTGAATTCCATTTTGGAATTTTTCATTTCCTATTGTTCCCCTTGGGAATCTTCTGAATTCCTTTTTGGAATTTGTTTGGTGACGGTCCACATTTGGGACTCTTTTTGTTCCATTTTGGAATCTTTTGCTGCACCTTGAAGCTCAAAAGAGACTTCGTGTGAGACTTCAGGTCTGTGGATACCACAACAAAGAAGCTCACGATGCGGTTCATCACACTGAATAGATTGCATCATTACCCGATGTATATCGTTGCGTCACAAGATATCTATTTGATTTGTATAACGTTTCACATGCACTAAGATGTTTCAACCACAAAAACTCATTAGAATTTAGTTAAATCATCAAAGAATATACTTGTTCAGTATAATTGTCTGAGCCGTCTCGCACATCAATTTTCACGCTTCAGTCTTTATTGTTGAAAAATGATGTGTCGAATAACTCTAGTGTATCTATCATTTCTCATGTACATGCAAGTAGATTCAACATATTTTTTTTTTTGGATTTTTCTGGTTTTATCATGTTTTTTTTTTTAAATAATGATTTCTCCCCCTAAACTTTTAAATTTCTTGGAAAATTGAAAGTTTAATGAAAAGAAAATGGCAGATATGTTATCAATGTATGAAGAGTGCATGCAATATACTTAATCTAAACAGACGAAATGAAACATCGGTTGTTTCTTGCACTGCCATCATTGTTTGATTTTTGAAAATGTTTTTAAAGTTCCTGCAATGATTCCTTTTTGTTTCCAACTCCATTTGGTGTCAGTTGCATCGAAAACATCATGAACAAGATTCGATATCTTGTCATGATAAGGGATCAGCCACGGTCTTCTTTTCTTTGTTTGACCGGCCTCCATAACTGTCCCTAACACACTAACAAATTAGTTAGAGGGTGAAATCCAAGCCATTGCGGTCTTGGATTGTCCAAATTCATCAATATAAGTAATTTGCTGATAAATTGCATCTTCTGGTGGACCATCGATTGATGAAGCACGTTGCTCGTCATGATTCTTAATAGGTGTTTTTCTCCACAACTGTTTTTGTGTGGGACCAAAGGAATGCTTTGGTTTAGACACCCATCTAGAATCATTCATGGAAGATCTGTCATAGTCATTTCTAAACCTATTTTTAAAAAATCGGTTTTGTAGACTATTTTGCTTATGCAAAAATGGATTTGTTTGATTTTGTTTTCTTACAGATCTTGGTTTCCATGAATCACTTGAATGATCACCATTAGAGAATTTAAAATCAGAGACATACCTGGCAGAATGTGCCGATGATGAATTTCTTTGGAGATACCTTCTCGGCTTCATCGTTGATCTTTTGTTGTAGAAGCAATCTTGAGTGTTGTGATTGACCATGTCACAAATGGAGCAATACTTGTTGTAGTAGCATTCCATTGTGTCGTGGTTGTACATCTGACAGTTGATGCAGTACTTGTTGTAGTAGCATTCGGATGTCATGTGATTGTACATCTCACATATATCACAATACTTCTGATGAGCCTTGAAGGGAGACTTCTTTCCTTGCTTTTGAGAAGTCTTTGCAGTTGAAGCTTGTTGTTTCTGAGAAGCTTTGGCATTAGAGTCTTGTTGAATCTTTCTTGAAAGAGCTGGAGTCTTGAACTTATCACCTTTTGACCCAAAAGGAAAGACACCTTGACTGTAGACACAATCTGAAATATGATGAGTTTCAGAGTCACAGATTAAACAGTAGACATCACTGTTTGAATCACTCGGGGATTCGGAATCTTGAGACTTTGAAGTAGAAGGAGTCTGTGGTGTAGAATCAGATGAAGTGGCCTTTGTCTTGTTCTTCTTGGCTTTGCTTTTCTTTCTTCTAACCTTCTTCTTCTTCTTCTTTGACTGAAACTCTTGTGACTTTTCTTCTTCTTCTTGAGAAGATAGTGATCCAACAATTTCGGTTGGCACTAATCCCTCATCTTTCTTTTCAACAGACTTTCCTTTTTCGACTTCTTCTTTGACAAACACAAGATCAGATTGTGATCTGTTGAGTTTATCAGTGAGCTCCATGAGTTGAACATTCAGATTATGCTTTTCGGTAAGCATTGAATCAACATTCTGTGTAAGAGATTTGAGTCTATCTTCACACAATTGGTGATCTTTTTGTAGACTTGCATGCTTCTCTTGTTCTTCTTGCAGTTTGTTTTTCAGAGTGTTGTTCTCTGAATTGAACATCTCAGACAACTTCTTCAACTTTAGAATCTCTTCTTGCAAATCTTTGATCACACTGGATGAGTGTTCATTTGATTTTGCAGCTTCATTCTTGACATTCATTGCTTCTTTTTCACTTTTCTTGAGTGACTCTTCGAGAGATGTGATTCTTTGATCAGATTTTTCATGTTGTTCTTTCAGATTCTTGTGCATGGTTTCTTCCTTCTTGAGTTTATCACAAATCTTGAATGAATATACTCTGTAGTGTTCAACTTGTTGAAAACATTCTTTGGTGCACATCTTTTCTCTGACTTCAATTGGCATTTCAACATAAGAACTGTTCTCATCTTTCTTGATTTCCTTTTCAGACATCAATTTCTCCATTTCTGATTTCAATTGAGCAATTGTCTCATCTTGCTTTGCAATGATTTCTGACAAGTTGCTAATTTCTTTATCTTTCTTTTCAATCTCTTGAATGGAAATAACATCATTTTTTTCACTCCAATCATATTCTTCTTCTTCTTCTTCCTGATTGTCATGAGAATTTGTTTGAGTCATAAGAGCAAGTTTTGTGTGTTCATGAAAGTCTCTTCTCTTTTGATCACAAGTTTTGGCAACTTGAAGATAAGTTGTTTCAAACATGTGATTGAATTCTGTAATAAAGTCATTGATATCTTCTCTTTTATTTTCTTCTCGGATCACGGTAAACATGCCCGTTGACATTTTTTCTGAATTTTCAAAGTCATTTTGATACTTTTTCTGGGAAGTCATTTTGACATTTTTTTTTTTTTACTGTAGATACGGGTCAACCTTGGGACCGGTAACTATTTAGACGGGTAACTGTTTGGACGGGTCAACAATTGTTGGGACGGGTGAACAGTGTCTTCACCCGGCTAAACAGTGCTTCACACGGCTGATTTGTGCTTCACCCGGCTGAATAGTGCTTCACCCGGCTGAACAGTGTCTTCACCCGGCTGAACAGTGTTTTCACCGGGCTGAACAGTGAATTTTTCTTCTTCACCCGGCTGAACAGTACTTCACCCGGCTGAACAGTGCTTCACCCAGCTGAACAGTCCTTCACCCGTCTGAACAGTGCTTCACCCAGCTGAACAGTCCTTCACCCGGCTGAACAGTGTTTTTCTTCCTTTTCACCCGGCTGAACAGTGATTTCTTCTACTTTCACCCGGCTGAACAGTGTCAAGTACTGTGGAGACGGGTCATGCACTGTAGAGACGTTTCAGCCTTGGTTGTAGCAACACTTAGGAAAATTCCTTCAATCAATCACTTAATTCTTCAATTCTTCTTCAGATTTTGTTACTTTTCTGAGCAAATATCAATCAATTCTTCAAATCTTCATATCAGATTGACTTTTCAAAGTCAAAATTGTGATGAACACAAAATCAATTCTTCAATATTTGTTGTTTTTGTTCAATTCAATACTCGTATTAGCTAAGGAATGATGTTTCTATCAATCCTTCAAAGCATTACACCTTGAAACAAGCTAAATCTCATTCAGATCCGGATTTTTGATGAAGAACACAACAAGTGGGTTTTGAGACAAATTGACAAAATATGGATTGAAATCAACAAATCAGTGATGTTTGATTATGAACGAAGCTTAGGATAGTGATTTCTAACACATCTCAATCATCAATTTCTCAATAACATCAACAAATTCCAGATTTCAAAATTTGAGCAGTGAATATGACGAACTTGAACAATTTCTTCAAAAACTCAGTCAAATCTTCACCAATTGATCTCAAACTTTGCAGTTCTTTACACAAACATGAATCAAAGCTAATGGTAGCTAAAATTCCATCAATAACAACAACAATCAAAGATCACCCAACAGCTCTGATACCAATTGATAGTTCTAGAGGGAGCGAGCTTGGATCTAGATCTGAGATTGTTTGGTGATGTTGTTTGCAATCAGTGATGCGGAATCTCACTGATCACGTATTGATGCTTGAATGTTCATGAAGATCAATGCAAAGTATGATGAAGATTAATGATAATATGAATAGGTGAATTGTATTAGATCAATAGAGAGGTTACAAAATGATATGAATGTGAAATGTAGGCAACTCTAAAAACAAATGACCTAGGTGATAGTATTTATAGTCTATACCATTCACCTTACAATGTAACCTAAAAACGTGCAATTAAACACAAACGTGCATTTAAGCACAAAACGATTACACAAATATTCTAAGACAAATACAAATAATGAACGTCTTCACCCGTGCTTGCTCGTGATGATGCTCATGATAGTCACTATGTATAGGTTGGACTCACCGGCTTGTCGGTGTTGCTTTTGTTTGTATTTGTTTAACTTATATTTGTATTTGTATTAGCGAACCTACGGGCGAATCTATAGATTCGCCCGTTGGTCAAGTAGTCTTTTGTATTAAGGTGTCGACTGGGCGAACCTATGTGCCCAGCGAACCTGTGTTGGTTCGCTAGATAGATTCGCTAGAGCGAATCTATCAGCGAACCTAACACTGCTATATATTGTAACCTTATCTTCACTTTATAAAACTTTTGCACATCTTTTATCCAAGCCATTTCTCACTGATTGTGTTGTGTAATCGTTCTATTTGAGGTGCTAGGAGCTTATTCTACTTATCATTGTAGCTTATTTACCTCATTTGTGTGTTAGATCTTGTTATTGGGTTGTTTGGACAATATACACTTTATTCTTCAAGTCTTGGTTATTTTTGTGTTAAACAAGTCAACATAGCACTGAAATCACGATCATTATGGACCAACAATATGGTATCAGAGCCTTAGTGCTCTTGATTGTTTGATTCAAGTGATTTTTGTGTTGTTTTTGAAGTTTTTGGGTCGAAACACTTTTGATTCTGTTCTCAGCTTGTTTCTTGTGTTTTGGAGTTGTATTTTGCTCAAAGTTTGTAGTATTTGGTCATAGGAAGCTTTTAAAACAAACCTGTGTGCAAATGGTCAAGTTTTGAGGGTTTTCGAACTGTTTCCGTACTGTTTCAGGGTGGTTGAGCTACCAGCGAATCTATTTGTTCAACCAGCGAAACTGACTGTTCTTCCAGCGAACCTAATTCAAATCTTTGTCCTGATTGGTTTGTGTTGTGGCCAGCGAATCTGACATATCACCGAACGAAAGTTCACTTGTTTGGCTGACTTTGCAAGCGAAACTGCTGCCAAAATTAGGCCAGCGAATCTGTGCTTGCTTGTCAGCGAAACTGTTTGCTTGTCCAGCGAATCTGTCACCAGCGAATCTACCAGCGAATCTGTTGTGTTCTTTGAGCGAATCTAGCCAGCGAATCTGTTTATTTTCAGCGAATCTATAGTCTGTTCAAATTTATGACTTCATCAACATTGAATATGAATGATCTGGATAGCGTTCAACCTAATAGGCCACCGAGGCTTGTTAGTGGTGAAAACTTTGAAGACTGGAAAAGATGTTTGAAAGCTTTCTTCTATTACACAGATTACAATCAATGGGAATCTATAGTAAATGGTCCGCATGTGCCTACAACAGTTGAAGGAACCGTCACTTCAGTAAACACAGATCCAACTACTTTTACTGAAACTGACATCAAGCTACTTGATCGTGACAAGAAGGCACTAGGGGCTTTAATACTTTGTTTGCATCAGGACATCTTCAACCGGTTTGCAGAACACACAACTGCAAAAAGCCTGTATGATGCATTGTGTGAATTTTATGATGGCAATGAGGATCTGAAACTGGATAGAAAAGCTCAGGCTGAAAAGGAATTCAACTCTTTCGTGGGGTATTCACAAGAGAACTTGACTGATATCACAAATCGATTCCTATCTGTGTCAAGTAATCTGAAGAAATATGATGAAAAGCTGGGCAATCACGAACAAGTAGCAAAACTGTTAGATTCTCTTCCTCCTCAATGGAGCCTTCAAATCAAGCTGTTGAAACAAGAGAGAAACTTTCCTGACTACAAATTGATGGACGTCATCAACAAGCTGAAGTCTTTCGACCTTGACGTGAAAAGAAGAGAATATAATCAGTCAATGATGGTTCCAAACATTCCTTCTCAAAATGCTGCACTTATCTCATCCGCTGCAAACTCTTATGCCTATAGTGCTGCATCTAGAGGACCATCAAGTCATGTATCTGCTAAATCTGCTGGTGTACCTTCAAATGTTGGTTCAAGCTCGAATGCGTCTGTCACCACTCAGATTCCGTCAGATACTATGGCTTTGTTTGGGATGTTTGTCCACAGTTATGAAGCTCTTGTTGCAGGTGAGTTAAAAGGGAAGGGTATGACTGTAGAAGACATGTATCAGGTGGATCCTGATGATCTGGAGGAAACAGATATTCAATGGCAGATGGCTATGCTCACTCTTCGTGCCAGACGATTCATGGAAAGAACTGGCAGAAGAAACTTCGGAAATCAGGGACAGAATAGTAAGCTGGGGTATGACAAGGGAAAGTTAAGATGCTATAACTGCAAACAACTGGGCCACTTCAAGAGAGAATGCCCATTACCAATCGTTACTGAGCCAGTTAACTCTGCAAATCCAAGATCTGCTCCAATTCAAGAAAAGGTTGAGGAAGCAAAGTCAAAGAATGAAACTGCACTGCTCACCAACTTTGATTGGAGTGCAGAAATTGAAGAAACCAAGGAGGAGATTAACCATGCCCTTGTTGCCGAAATTGCTGAGTTTGATGACAATGATATAAATCTCTTTGATCCGTTCAAAGAATTTTATGGAAAAGATGAGGAAGAGAAGATGGAGAATGTTGACAAAGTTCAATCAGATGTTATTGCTCAAGGGCATCTGAATCATTCTGGGTTGGTTTGTGAAGCAGCTGTTAATGAAGTTAAGCATGAGGAAGAGTCAAAGGTTAGCCTGGAAGAAGTGATTGAGAAGGCAAGGCTAGATGCAGTTGATGAATTCAAAAGAAGCACTCCCTACTGTCAATGTGATCGTGCACTGGCCGCCGAAAAACTGGTAATTGGTCTTCCTTACGATGTTATTGAAGATATGTGTTCATCTGCTTGCAAAATTCGTTTAATTGGCATATACAAAGCAAATAAATTGTTAATGTCAAACGAAAACGAATTAAAAAGAACCATCAAAGAGCTTAAATTAAGTGAATCAAAATATTTTGTTAAGTTAAGAGAAGCTTTAAAGGAAAATGAACACTTAAAAAGAACTCTTTTAGAAAAGAACTGTGAGATTAACTACTTGACTGAGCAAGTTACACTTGCTGAGTTTGAAGCAAGAAAGCTTAAAAACAAATTGCAGCAGTGGACCATATCTGGTATGAAAAGGGAAGAACTGTGCAAGAAACAAAGGGGGGCCAGAGTTAAGACGGGTTTGGGTCTTAGTAACAATGAAACATATGCATATCCTCCACCCAGTACTTTCTGTTACTCTCCTACACCTATTCCTCATCCCTCAAATGAGTTAATTCAAGAGATTATGCAGAATGATACTGACAGTTCCATTGCAGGTTTAAGTGAAGTAAATCTTAAGGAAGTTAGAGAGGATTACGCGTACGGTGGGAGTGTTGGGCTTGGTTGTTCTGGCAGTAGTGATTGCAGTAGTTCTGATTCCAAGAAGTCTTTTGAAGACATTAGTTTAATCAATTCTGTTTGTAGTAATATGTCATTTTCAGACAATTCCATGTTTAATAGTAATTTAGGGTGCTCCACTTCAAACCCTAATGTGTTGAATGATGATTTAATTGAAAAAGTGTGTGTGAATGACAAAGACAAACTTTCAGGTCATGTCTCTGAAAGTCAAACTAAAACAAACTGTTTTCAAAAGTTCTTCACTCACCAAATTCCATCTTTCACACCTGTGAGAATTTCAAAGCCAAAAGAGAAGGAATCGTCTTTTTCATACATTCTTAAACCAAAACCTGAATCTGATACAGTTAAAGTCACAACAGGTAAGTTAAGAGAACTCTATGACACTTACAGTGACTGCAACTCACAACTGTCTGAATGTGATGAGGAAATTGAAATGGATAAAATTCCTGTTAACAGAGTTCCCAATACTGGCTTGAAGTCTCACTGTTTTAAATGTGGAAATACTGGTCACACTGTCAAGCAATGCCCTAAGTTAATCCAAAATAGCTCAAAGCAAAAATCTTTCGGAAAAAGATTAAACACTTTTGTAAATAATTTCTTTTGTAATTCTTCATCTGCTTCACCACCCAAGTACACAAAGGCTTGGCTGCCAATCTCAAAGGTCTAACTTTTCATTTCTCTTAATAAATGTCAGGAACATTCAAATGTCGTTGTAAATAGTCATTGGCATATTGACAGCGGATGTTCCAGACATATGACTGGATTGAAGGATCTTCTGACTAACTATAGGATCATAAATGGAGGTTATGTGGCTTTTGCGGGAGACAAGAAAGGTGGGAAGATGATTGGTCAAGGAGAAGTCTCAAACGGCTCACTTACTTTGGAAGACGTCAACTATGTTCCTGAACTGGCATTCAACCTTCTGAGTGTATCACAAATCTGTGATAAGAATATTCCTGTGATGTTTCTTCCAAATGAATGCCTGTTCTTGAAGCCAGAGTTTACTATTTCCGAAGATATGGTGATCATGCGAGCTCCGAGACGAAATGACACCTATATGTTGAATATGGGTTCACAGGAATCAAATTCCACCGTGACATGTCTCCTGTCTAAAGCTTCATCTTTTGAATCATTTTTGTGGCATAAACGTTTAGGACACATCAATTTTAAAATTCTGAATAAATTGGTTAAGAACAATTTGGTTAGGGGTTTACCACTCAAAGACTTTTCAGTGGTTGAGAAATGCATGGCTTGTGCTAAGGGAAAACAGCACAAAAAGCCACATAAACTTAAAATTACAAATACCATCTCAGAACCCCTCGAATTGTTACATACTGATTTATTTGGTCCAATAAGTGTCAAATCTATTGCTAAAAAGTCTTATTGCTTGGTTGTCACAGATGATTACTCTAGGTATACCTGGGTGAGATTCATGGCAAACAAGAGTGAGACTGCCGAAGAATTGATGAAGCTGATTCCGTTGATAGAGGTTCTTGGAAAGAAGAAGGTTCAAGCCATCAGAAGCGATAACGGAACTGAATTCAGAAACCACATCTTCAACTCTTTCTGTGAACAACGGGGTATTCTCAGGCAGTTTAGCGCCGCCCGAACACCACAACAAAATGGTGTTGCTGAAAGAAAGAATCGAACCCTTGTGGAGGCCGCTAGAACTATGCTGATCGAGTCAAAACTTCCAATTATTTTCTGGGCTGAAGCAGTTAATTGTGCAGCTTATGTTCTTAACAGGGTACTGATTGTCAAGGAAAAGATGAAGACTTCATACCAACTGTTTCGAGGGATTAAGCCGCTGATTGATTTTCTGCGCCCCTTTGGATGTTCTTGCACTCTGTTGAATACTCAAGATCAGAAGACGAAGTTTGGTGCTGTCTCTGATGAATGCTTCTTTGTGGGATACTCTAACACACAAAAGGCGTATCGCGTTTACAACAAGCGAACGCGGATTGTGCAAGAGTCCTACTATGTTGATTGGCAAGAATCAAACACTACCAGTATTGGTAGCGAACCGGCATGGTTTTATGATTCCACCACCATTTTCAAATCATTTAATCTTCCTGACTCTGACGATGACGACATCATTCCACACACATCAGTTTCTATTTTCAATCATTCAACTACACCATCACAACCACAACCTTCCACATCTGCTTCACAACTACCACCCACTTCATTTGACATTCCATCACCTCCACCACCTCAAACTGGTCAAACTTCTCCATCAGATATTCCATCCACATCCACTACCATCCCATCACCTACACCTTCACAACCATCAAATCAAACACCCTCAATCGACCAAAATCCTTTACTACTCAACACTGACTTCAAAACCCTGAAAAACCATCCTCACGATTATATCATTGGATCTATTACTGATGGTGTGCGAACTAGGAGTCAGAGTGGTTTGATTAATGAATGTCTTTATGTTGCCTTTCTGTCTCAAGTCGTTCCAAAGAATTATAAACAAGCGCTTGAAGATCCTAGCTGGGTGGATGCCATGCAAATGGAACTGCAGCAATTCAGGAAGCTCAAAGTTTGGGAACTGGTTGATCTTCCTCCTAACAAGTGTCCAATCGGCACTAAATGGGTTTTCCGAAACAAGCCAGATGATCGTGGTGTTGTAATCAGAAACAAAGCGAGACTGGTTGTTCAAGGGTTTGCTCAAGAGGAGGGGATTGACTACACCGAAGTTTTTGCTCCAGTAGCTCGCCTGGAAGCCATCAGAATCTTTCTTGCTCATGCCGCAAACAAAAACTTTAAAGTTTATCAGATGGATGTGAAATGTGCATTTCTATATGGAGATATTGATGAGGAGATCTACGTATGTCAGCCACCGGGTTTCGAGGATCCGGATTTCCCGTCAAAGGTTTACAAGCTTGATAAATCACTGTATGGGTTGCATCAATCTCCGCGGATCTGGTATGAAACTCTGACACAGTATCTTCTCAGCAAAGGTTTCTCACGTGGGGCTATAGATATGACATTATTCAAGAAGGAGGTGGATGGCGAGCTGCTGATCATTCAAGTGTATGTTGATGATATCATTTTTGGTTCGACAAATGAAGGGTTGTGTAGAGAATTTGAGAAGGTGATGATGGATCGTTTTGAGATGACAATAATGGGGGAGATGTGTTTCTTCTTGGGGCTGCAAGTGGAGCAAAAGCCTGATGGAATTCTAATCCACCAAGAGAAATATATCAAAGAAATCCTCACGAAGTTTGGCATGGACGACTCTTCTCCTGAATTGACTCCTTTTACAGCTCAAACATGCCTTACTTCCGATGATAATGGGAATCCTGTGGATGCTCATCGGTATCGCTCGATGATCGGATCTCTCATGTATCTGACTGCAAGTCGTCCAGATATTACATTTGCCGTGTGTTACTGTGCTCGCTTCCAAGCCAATCCAAAAGAATCACATGAGAAAGCTGTTAAACGAATTTTTCGTTACCTTAAGGGTTCCTCTCGTTTGGGACTTTGGTACCCAAAAGGTGGGAACTTTGATTTACATGCTTTTTCTGATAGTGATCATGCTGGTTGCAGGATTAACAGGAAATCAGTCACTGGTGGATGTCAATACCTTGGAGAATGTCTTGTTTCATGGCAAAGCAAGAAACAAACAACTGTCTCTCTGTCCACAGGAGAAGCAGAATATATTGCTGCTTCAAGTTGCTGTTGCCAAGTGCTGTGGATTCAACATCAGATGATGGATTATGGCATCAACTTTCTTCATACGCCACTCTTTTGTGATAATGAAGCTGCTGTTGGAATTGCCAAGAATCCTATTCATCACACTCGAACCAAGCACATTGAAACGAGAATTCATGCAATCAGGGATGCACAGGAAAAAGGGTTTATTGATATTATTCCTATCGAAACTAGAAAGCAAAAAGCTGATCTTTTCACAAAAACTTTTGACAAACCACGTTTTTATGAATTGATCTCCATGCTTGGACTTATATCTTTTTGAAAAACCTTTTTCTGTGAGAATCCACTTTGTAAATATGTAAATAATCTTCTTTTTCTTCTTTGAAAAATCCGTGGGTCACTCGATGCATTGCTCCATTACTTCATTTTATTTTATCTTCTTTTACTCTCTTTTTAACTCTGTATATATATATTAAGAAAATCTGAAAAACAAAAATTTCTTATTAGACGGCTATTATATAGAAATTTTGGGGGAGATATAAAAAGATTAATTATTTATAGTTTTTCAAATTTTGCTATTTCAGGATTTCCATTTTGATTGATGTTGAAGAGTCGTTGAAGGAGGTCAGATGCATTGCGTTTGGGATATGTCAGATAGGCTCAGCCCGAAAACGAAGTAAACAGTGATTGTGCAGCCAAACATAACGCTCAAGATCTCGACAACAAGGATTATCTCCTTGACGTGATTGGATTGCACAAAGATAATGGTTCCGTCAAAAATGGGTTGAGAGCGTCAAATCTTTGTCTTGATTTCCCCAAACATCCCAAATCACCCTCGCCCTATCCCCGAATCGAGTTTCTAGTATGCAAAACAAATAAAATAAATAAAAAAAAAATAAAAAAAAACTGCTAGTGATGCTCTTCGGAAAAGCCTCTGAGTGAGTTACTCGTTAACTCCTCAGAACGTTTTGAGTCAAGTGCTTAACTCCTCTGATATACGGAAGTATTGACCTGGAGTTGGTGGATCTTCTCTGCTATACGGAAGTATTGACCTGAAGATTCACCGAGCATGCTCAAATGTTTATCTCCTCTGTTATACGTCAGTATAGACCTGGAGCTCTAGACTATTTGAGTTTCCCAAATAATAAGTCGCATTGTATTCAAAATGAATCAATTGCTGACAAGCTCCACTCACAAAGAAAAGATGCAAAAATTGCACAAGTGTCAAAAGAAGCTAATGCATCGGTCAACATTCAAAAGTTGATCATTGAAATTCAAGCAAAGTCAATCATATTGCTCAGATATACTCTGATGACAGAACTTGTTCTTTTTACCTAGATGTCTGTGGGGACCGAGTTGTCAGAGATTCTTCAATCAAACCAAAAACATGATAAAAGAAGCTGCTGATCTCTTGTTGAAAGGACTAAGGCATGGGTTTAAATGGACAAACATATCTGCAATCCCGCCAATCGATGATTCTCCGGATTCTACTCAAAAACATCATGAAGAATATATATCCTTTCTAGCGCTTAAAACCGTCTCTTGTTATTCTATTTTTATTTTATCTTATTTCATTTTACTTTATTTTATTTTTAAATTTTAGGATTATATGTGTATATGTTTATTTTTTTTGGAGCGTTGATATCGAGGGACGTTTTCACGGTTTTACAAAGATTTTAAAATTTAAGAAAAACCAAAAATATTTTTTTGTGTGCTAGCGAACCTAAGGCGAACCTACAGGTTCGCTCGGACCCCAAAGTTCGCCCGGAATCTCTTTGATTCGCTGACATGAAACATTCTTGTTTATGTGTCAGCGAACTTGCCAGCGAACCATTCGGCTGCACTGTCTTTTGGTCTTCCGGCGAACCTAAGGTTCGCTGGTCTGTCTGCCAGCGAACTTATGATTGTATATATAAGCTGTGACAGCGAAGTTTCTCAAAACATTCGCTGTCACCTGTACTGTAGCACGATTTTCAATTTCAAAACTACCAACGTTCGATTCTCACTATTTCACGGCTTTTTCATACATTAAACATCTTCTTATTGTCCGGTATGTGATCGATTACATTCTAATCTCTGTCTAAACCCTAAATCGCACCGTTACCATGTTTTTAACTGTCGATCTTTGATTAAGTGTTGATTGAATGACTGTTTTGGTGTTAGTTGTTAGGGTTTTACTTCATAACCGCCTCTATTAATATTTACTTTGACCCGTTGTTGCTTTATATGCTTAATAATGGTGGACTGTATGTGATTTTGGCCATTTTTCAAAAACTAGGGTTTCCAGCGAACCTAAGTGTTCGTCTGGCGAATCTGAACGAAAGTTCAAGACTTCGAGCGAACCTATGTCGTTATGCTGCCCGCGCAACAACATAGATTCGCCCGACTGTTTCTAGTGAACCTATACATTCGCTCGACAACAATGACTGATTTTTCATGTCAGCGAATCTATAGGTTCTTGTGTCAAAATCTCAGGTTCGCTATACCAGCGAACCTAATTTCCAGCGAATCTATCAACTGTTTTTCAAATCTTCATTTCTGATCAATCTCTGTTTATTTTTCAGGCACAATGTCGACCTTATTCTTTGAGAAAAAGCACAACATGTGTGCTTTACTTGATGAAAACCATGAAAAGGCCGGGAGCTATAGAGATGCAATCAAATGGCTGAAATCGTCTCATATACATTATGCCATTTCTCACTCTCCTACTATATATGAGACGCATGTCCGGGATTTTTGGCGAACCGCTGTCATGAACGTGTCGGTACTGCCGTCACGTATCTGTGCTAAAGTTGGTGGGTATGACCTGCAGTTCACAGAGGCTGATCTAGCCAGGATTCTAAGATTAGAAGAGGATGTTGGTGAGGAGGTGAGTATGACCGCTGAGGAAGTGTACGGAGCACTCCGGACTGCTGGGTATGAGGGTCCGATGCCCGGAGAGAAGAAAATGGAGTTCGTTAAGTCCTACTTGATCCAGGAGTGGAGGTACATCGCTCATGTGTTTATCATGTGCCTGGATCATAGGAAAGGGGGTACGGACGGGCTTAACCTTGACTGGGCAAGGGCGATGGTGCTGTTTTGCCGAGGGCAAAAAGCAAATCTCGCGAAGCTGATATTTAATTATCTTCTCGAGAACATCCATGCCACGAAAGGGATCAAGTGGTTAATGTATCCCAGGTTCATTCAGATGGTACTGAATGACAAATTGCCGAATTTGCCGGTTGTTGGCGCTGAGCTGAAGGTTTGGGACATGCACTCAAGAATTTTCAAAGACTGCAAATCTGTGAGATCGGACTGTGTTGGTAGAACGTCGTTTTTATGGGAGAACATGTACCCGGCTGAAAGATGGGTACAAATTCAGAGGTTGATTGAGTCGGAGAGGAAACGGGGCGGAGAAAATATAGAAGTGGTTGAGAAGAAGATCAGAAAAAGGAAAGCATATGCCAAAGAGAAAGATTATTCGTTTGACCGAGAGGTGGATGAGATACAAGCAGAAATAGATGCTGGAAGGGAACTGAGGACGAAAAGAAAGTCTGATACACACGCTGAAGCATCAAAGAAAGCTAGGCATGATACCGGGGGTACATCGGGGGAATCAGCTGGTGAATTAAAGGGTGTTGTTGAAAGACTGGAAGCAGAATTGGTTGAGCTGAGAAGTAAACATGAAGAACTGGAGAAACAGGATGCTGAGAAATCGACGGTTATATACGAAATGGGTAGGATGATGAAGGATCAGCAGTGTCTGTTGGTTAGGATCTTCAAAGAATTGAATAGTTTGAAAGAAAATGTTGGAACTGAACCAGCAATGACTGAGGCGGAACTGAACTCCTTAACGGATATTGCAAAGTATCCGTTAATGGATGTTGATTTTGGTGACAAGGGTAAAGGAAAAGCTGCCGAGGAATCGTTTGATGAAGAGATGGGGATTGATTTAGAAGTGTTTGAAGGAGAAGAGGTGGTAGGTGGATCTGGTGCGGATTTTACTTTGATTGATGAACCCGAAACTGATGTCGATGCTGATAGTGAAGAAGATTTAGATGATGAGCCGGAGAATTATAAGGTTGAAGATAAGGGGGTTAGCTACCAGTTCGAGCATGCTGAATTAGACAAATCTGAATGGTTCAAAAAGGAAGAAGAAGTGATTCCTGAGGTACCAATATTCCAGCACTTAGATGAACCCAACACCAAACAGTTAGATAGGCAGATCATAGCATGGAAGTACAATTGTTTGGTGGAGGCTTATATGATTAAAAGGAGGGGTGGTGACATTACGTACGTCAAGAACCGAAAGCACTTCGCCACCTTTCCTCTTGGGACTTGCGTAGGCTGGCAGAGCTACCACTACTGGGGAAAGAAGAAAGCGGAAGGGCTTGTGCGTTTGAAGCTACGATCAGGGAGGCTGCTAAGTCTGATTTCGTTGATTTCGGGTATCAAAAACCGAGGAGGATGAGACAGAGACGGGATAGGCATTGGGTTTCGTGGAAAGGTAAGGTTGTTCTCAAGATCGAAGCGCCAAAAATCATGACAAGAGTCAGGGTCCCGGAAACACAGCCGCCCAGATTGCAGGATTTCTACAAATGGTTTTATGATAACAATACTGGGGAGGCCATTATCAGACTTAAAGGAGATAACCGTCCAGAAATCCGTCTATTTGATCCAATGGAGGTCTTCTCCTTCTGTGACGAGGATCTGAAGGTTTTGTGCGAGAACAGAATAAAGCACGGGGCTGGAGATGACACTGCTACTGAAGCGAACCTGTTTGTAAAGGTCGCAAACAAAGCCCGGGGGATTCGTGCTGAGCTAAAGGCTGTGAATGAGAGATTGAGGAGGACGGATGATCAGCGAATGGACATGGACGACCTAACTCGACAGCTGGATCGATCAATTGAGCAGAGGTTTGAGAAACCGGTGGAGGTGATTGATTTGGACATGATAAGCGAGGAGCAAACTGCAGAAATACAGGCGGAGACGACAGTTCAACTTGAGCCTGATGCTGAGGTCACAGATACAGAATTTGTAGACTCGATGCTGAATTTAAGTGAAGATGAGGCCGGAACTGAAGACATTACAAACCCAATGGCCGGAATTAAAGAAAGGGCAGGAACGTTTATCGAACATCTTTGAAGCCATCAAGACGGAGCTAATCAGAAGACTTCCCCAGGTGAGGTCCAACCTAGGGGGAGTATTGATAGTCACTATGTATAGGTTGGACTCACCGGCTTGTCGGTGTTGCTTTTGTTTGTATTTGTTTAACTTATATTTGTATTTGTATTAGCGAACCTACGGGCGAATCTATAGATTCGCCCGTTGGTCAAGTAGTCTTTTGTATTAAGGTGTCGACTGGGCGAACCTATGTGCCCAGCGAACCTGTGTTGGTTCGCTAGATAGATTCGCTAGAGCGAATCTATCAGCGAACCTAACACTGCTATATATTGTAACCTTATCTTCACTTTATAAAACTTTTTCACATCTTTTATCCAAGCCATTTCTCACTGATTGTGTTGTGTAATCGTTCTATTTGAGGTGCTAGGAGCTTATTCTACTTATCATTGTAGCTTATTTACCTCATTTGTGTGTTAGATCTTGTTATTGGGTTGTTTGGACAATATACACTTTATTCTTCAAGTCTTGGTTATTTTTGTGTTAAACAAGTCAACATAGCACTGAAATCACGATCATTATGGACCAACAGCTCAATATCTTCACTCGCTTATATTTGGAAAGTGACATCTTCAAATAACCCCAACAGGCTTCATTTGTGTTTCCAAGTAACCTGCAAATTACCCAAATATTTCATTTATATATATTAGAGCTTGTTGTATAAATTAACAATATACCATGTTGCATATCCTGATTCTAGAAACCAAGCTGAGTTCAGCAAGTAACTTGTCTTTTTTTTTAACAGGAATCTTTTTCATTATTTTTAGATCTTGAGTAAACTACATAAATGTACATGTGATTTGGTCAGCAAGTAACTAGTTCTACAATGTTTCCTAAACTTGAGGGACTTTTTTTTTAAAAAAAGGTTGTTAACGACCACCATTTAGGGGTATAAAAGCTAGTTGGCTGAAGAAGTTGTTTTTCAATTCATACATTTCATTTGCAATTCGTCTTGTGTAATCATTCGATCGTTAAACCGCAATAAGAAACCTTATGATTTTTTTCTTAATTTCGACATCTTTCATATAATTGCTAGAATTGGTATCAGAGCCACATTTTAGGGCTCAATCAAACATGGCAGTTGTATAAGTGATATAGATGAAAATGAAGATCAAAATGAAGTTGAGGAAGTTCGAATTAGAGAACTTCGACATCAAGAATGAGTTGTTGGTAATTGAGACACTTGCCGGCGAAGCTAAGTAGTCAAATGGACTAACAAAGTGCAATAATACTAAGCCTTAGGGATTGTGTATTACGAAAAGCGTCAAAGGAAACCTTGGCCGTAGGGATTTGGTCAAAACTAGACCGGAGACACTGTATATAACCAAGTCGCTGGCAAATTGGTTGTATCTCAAGAGGAGGGTTTATAGTTTATACCTATCAAATGGCACAAGGTAAGTCGTTGGAAGTACACACGGATGAACTCTATAAGGACCCGTTATTGTAGTTAGTATGCGACTAGTGCATACAAGTATACGCATACTTGTATGTGCCTATGTGGCCACATACTCAACCACATACACACACATACAAGATGTGTCCACATATGTGCTATAGAAGCAAGTCTGTAGGTGCCCGAGCTATAAGAGCTGCTCTAGGCATAAGCTCAATTTGGAATTCAATCTGTCTATGAGGATGGAGATCAGGTAATTCTTTAGGAAACACTTGGGGAGAATCACGTACAACAAAAATATCTTTGATTTTCCTTTCATCAGACGACTTCCCGGTGACCATTGCAACAAAAGTTGTACGACCCTTCCTCGACCACTTCTGGGTTTTCATGCAAGAAATAATTATAATGATTGCATTACTTATTTCACCTTGAACAGAAAGGATACCTCCCTCCACTAGAGACAGGAAGACGCACAACTTTTTTCTATACAAATAATTTCAGCACGATTTTGAGAAGTCAATCCATACCAACGACGACATCGAAGCTACCCAAAGAGATTGGCATAAGATTGGTAGAAAAGTTATGACCCAAGAGATCTAGTTTACATTCCTCTAAATTTGTTTAGCTTCAATCAACTTACCATTAGCAATTTCTACCAAATACTTATCAATATAAGGTGGCGCTTATAGATAACCTTGTATATGTATGCGTTTATGTGTTCTAAGAAATGAATAGATGTTTCAAATCAACGTTTCTTGCTCAACAAACATTTAGTTAATGTCTGTGATTCACTTTAAAGGCAGTGATTATAACTTTAAAGTGGGGATTATTGAACGTTGAAGTCAAAATTTAGTTAAAAGTCAATGTCAGGTTAAAGTTCAGAGGTGTTCTTGCTATTACTAATAGTAGGAAGGAGTTATTGGCTAGTTCTACAAAGTTTCCTAAACTTGAGGGACTGATTTTGACCATTTGGAAATAAGATTGTTAACAGAGCATTACCAACCAGTTAGGGTATAGGGTTGTTTAGTTAGTTGATAAAGTTAGTTTTTCAATATGTTTCCATTTGCGGTTCTTCTTGTTTTATCGTTAGATCGTTAATCCTCAAAACGAAACCTTCGGAATTCGTTCTTAATTTCTTCAATTTTTTCTTAATTGATGTAATTTCTAAAAGAACCCCTTTATGAATCAAGTACTTACTTTCTCCAAGGGTCCTTAACCTTAAACTTAACAGCCCGGCTAACCCTTTGCAAAAGACTAGTTTACCCCTTCAAAACTTACACTTTTGGTCCTCTAAATTTATTTGTATGTCACTTCATATTAATTTCTTAGAACACAAAAACACTTAATTTCTTAGAACACATAAACACTTACATATAAGGTTATTTATAAGCGCGCACACAAACCTACTCTACAAACATAGCTCCCTACACCCACTATCTAGGCGACCATGTAAACACCTTCCATGTCTCCCTCACAAATGTCTTCCTCCTCATGCTGCAACTGCAACCACATTCCTCCACTCCCTTACTTCAGAAAAGGATCTCAGAGTTGGATATACCTGGATCTCATATTTTTCCACAATTACTACACCTATTTCTTCTATGGATGTATAATAGATGTTCAAAGAGTGGCTTTAATTCATATACCTAGAACTTGCATCCTAGAAGACGTTGTCCTTAATTTTCAAAAATAAGCATCTTATTTCCACAAGGAATTTTTCTATCAACAGATATATGTCCTTGATATACTGACAGAGTGTGGTTTACTAAGTACAAACCAGTCAAAAGCCCAAAGCTCACAACAGAAAAACCTCTTCCTAAGGATGGAAATCCTATGAAGGATCCAGCCGAGATGTTAAGATATCCAACACTAACTCAACCTTATATGTCCTTTATTCTGAAAATGGTCATTTTAAAGTAGGCGCATTTGCTACTAGGTTGTTTGTCCCCTTTCCTGAAGATTGACTTAAAGTAGGTAATCGAGTTTCCTGGGGAAGTTAGAAACAACAGAATTTAGGACTTGTCAAGTCAGAAAACCGAGACCAAACACATTTAGGTTTAATGCACCTAAATAGAGATTGTGTTGTGGAAACAAAGTCGTCATTGCTTCCCTAATTTCATTTTCCATTTAGAGCTAAAAGCTTTAAGCTTAACTAAATCTGAAAAAAAAACATATTTGAATTAAAGTTACAGGGACACGAACCAGTTAAGCTTCCCACAAGTATAATATTGCAGGCCTCGGAGAGGGTGGATAGTAGGGTACACTCCTGCAAATAATTTAAACATTTGTGTTACAATTTACAAAAATTGCATGACCTTTTAATGTAAAGAAAAACATAAAAAAAATTATCCAGGCGGTTGATAGCTTATTTACTTTCATAAACTGGGATGGTCAGTCTACAATATGTCAGTGCTTTCTTCCAATCTTGCATCTCCATTAGCATCTGAAAAAAATGAGATCAAAACTCTAATCACGATCCACAGAAACTCAGAATTTCATATATCTAACAGATACATATATAAAGTTATTGTATAGTTCTTGTGATAACTTGAGAAAAACTAAAATAATATTTTGTTCTACAGATTAGTGATAAAAAAAATGAACAGATAGGTACAGGAACCCAATTCCAATTGATATCTACCTCCCATCCAAATTGACCTCAAATAGTCAAACGACTAAAAACTAATAATGTAATCATAAATTTGATAATAATAACTATTTAGAAAACAAGATAACCATAAACTCCTACATTTGGGAACTAAAACCCTAGCACTTTCCAGCAGAATCATGAGAAATTGAGAATATAGTAGAGATGAATTTTCAAGCCATCTACTTATACATAGATTGATTGAACCATGTTTCATCTGTAACAGATATATTACATATATATACAAACACTGAACGGAAATGTATTGAAAGGGTCGAGCATCCATAAGGTACTCTGATGCATAAAACCCCGTAAATTATTTCATTGCAAATAAAAGATAATTAAACCAGTGTCACTTTTGTAATCATACTCTTAAAAGAGTTTCCCTAGTTCGCATCAACTTGATAGAACTGGAATGATAAAGCTTCATTTGCAGCTTCTCAACCTTTAAGTACATGTCAAGGGCTTCATTGCTATCTGAAATCTAGTTAAGTGTTTTTCAAATAAAAGGTTATACACAGAAAACTAAATTAAGCATTTCCATAAATAATATTTGGATAATAAGTTTAGAGGATACACCCAGAGGAAAGAGCTACAGATGCCTTCTCTGACATATCTTTTTCTTCACCTGCAATTTTTAGTATTTCTTCCATGCCCCTTACAAGCCCACATTGATGACATCTAAACCCTTTAATCTCTGAAAAGAAGTAAATAAACAATATAAAAAAGTTATCAAAAGACACATATTAGCATGCAAAATAGGTGAGTGATACCAGTATCACGAAGCAAAAAACCATCACATGTGTGATTCTTGCACCTATAACCTTCAAGAACTGCACTTTCTTTAATATCGTCATCCTGACCCTTAATTTTAAAGCAAGGATTGTAAAATGCAAATTAAAAATTAACGAAATTAATAGTTAAAATTCACAAAAATAGTATTTGGATCATAAGATGTACAAGTTTTATGCAGCGAGGGCAACTGCAAGTGAAGAAATACTGTTCTTTTAAAGCCTTTTGTCGAGTCATTGTACTTCCAGCTGTCTCTATGTAACTAATCAATACCTACGGTACAAAAGTAGGGCGTCTAATACGGACAAATACCAAAGTTGACCACAAAACAGTAACTAAAAAGCTTCTGTTTGCAGCATTAGATTGACTATAAAACTAGAAGAAATTCAGAAAGCATACCTCGCTACCTTTTGGTATTTGTTGTATAGCACGTATTGTTGCCATTCTTCCCTCAAATACCAGAACTGAATTCGGATAGAAACTATAATTAAATCACATCCATGCATAAGTCCATGTAACTACGAAGTCAAAGTGACCTATACAATTTATAAGAAATCATACAGTAAACGGTCACCTGTGATTTATAATGGAAATTACAGGATACAGTCCGGTTCCTAATGGGATAAGCTCACTGTCACAGATTGTGTGTGCATTGCATGCCAGCTGTATGTGATTAAAAATTGGGACCACACCCGAACAAAACATACATATCAATTATATCTAACAAAGCTCCTTTAGCAAAGTTTCCAATGTAATAGAAAACTTATAACAAGTTGGGGATGTAGTATTATGTTGCATTAAAAACCAATGTAATAATGATTTAAGGTAGCAGATCCAAGGGCAAAAAAAAGTAGAAATTGATATGTAAACTAGATGTTTAGGTAGTCAAAGACTAATTTTGTAGCATCATACCCTGGAGAAATTTTCTGCAATCTCTCTGATATTTAGATCAGGCCACTGGAGTATTATACTGACGAGATTTGCCATTTGTGCATACAACACTAACTGAGTCTCTCCAACCTCTGAGATATCTTAATGAAAAAATCGTTAAATACAACAACCAAACTCAAGAGCCATGGATTATGGAATAGGTTTATAATTGCTGACAATCTCCAACTATGGAATAAAATAAATAAGAGCTAAACTACAGGAAAAAAAACTGTATGAACTTAAACACACTAAACTAGAGAAGAAAAACATGGAAGTATCTCTTGTAATTGTTACTAATATCCTATAAAGTTGGAAAAGTACATGATGAACTTTCCAATCAGCAAACAAACAAGCCTCAGGCAAATAATTCATTCATAAAAAGGAAGAGCAAATGAAAAGCAAGTCTACATCTTGATACGAAAATATGTTAAGAACTATTTATAAAAAAAAATCCTTCACAATGATACACCACTAATGCAAGGATACGAGATACCAAATTCTTCACCAGGCTGTAGTTGTCCATCACAGTAGTAGGAATAACCTGGCATTAATGCACGTGTTAGATATTGTCAATGAAACAATCAAACAAGCTTTCAAAGATACAGAACATGATCCAAAATTCCAAATATATATTTATGGCACTTCCTTCCTGTAAGAATGTATTTCACAACTAATTAGCGCAGTGCTATAGTATCACTATGAAAACCCAAACCATTAGATAATACAGAAAACCAAAGAGAGATTTTTACCTTTTCGTCCTGCAACTTTTTCCGAAGGTAAAGTTTAACCATCAAATGTATAGAAGGTGTAAGAGATCTTATTCTATTTTTCTCTAGCTGGGAAAGCAGCTGGCATTCAAGACGATGCAGCTTCCAATCGAATTTCTTAAATGAAAATAGTATAAGATTAAGGATGAACAAGAGCACATGTATATAGAAAGAAATAAAAAAACAATCACTTTTGGGTGTGGTGTGTCAATATCAAATCACGACTAAGACTCGTTCGTCTACTTTTACTCATGTATCAGACTCTTTACCAGTGACTCCAACTATAATGTGATACACAGCCACCAAATAGCATATAGATTTGTGAATGTAATCGTATTATTCTCATGGCTATATGCGTGAAACCGTTCAGCATGACCATAGAGGTATAAGACACTCACAAAAATAGTTATTTCTCATATATATATACAAATACACATGAAGCAAAGTATACCTGGCATCTACTCCCACAGTAGCATACAACATGACAAGATGAGCATCTCTTTATAGTACTTGATGCAAAACACCAATCACATCTTGAACTTTTATTTGGTGCAGAAACATAAGGTCCTTGGCTTAATATAATTTCTCCTATAACAATAAACATAGCATATTGAACTATTGTCATTGCCAAAACATTATTGCATAAGAATTAGGTTATATTGAGCTCATTCAAGCAATCGATTTTAACAAAATCACCTGGAGAAAAGTCTCGAGTGGTGAAGAGGCATCGACCTTTGTCTGGAAGTGTGGAAACTGATAAGCCATGGTCATGTAGCAGTTCTTCCATCTCAAAACCAAAACCTCAATTTCACCTTCACCTTCACCTACGAGAAAAAAAGGGAGATGATGAAATGGTGTGTGTTTGTTCTGCTGCATATATGTGCTCAACTAGGTTTATAGGAAAACAATAGCATTTTAGGGTTTAACTCACCTTAGTTTGAACCCTGGTTGAAACAAAAATGACAAATGCATCAACTAGAAATAACTGAATAAGCAGAAACATAATGAAATACAAAATCAGCAGAGTAAATCAAATGGAAACATAATGCCCGGAGCAATTAGAGTGACTTGAAGACGAATTTTGGAATTAGAGCGCCTTCTAGTTTTTTCTTTCATATTTTCATTTTGAACACCATAGTTTTATCTCTAACAATCTCTTTCAAAGTTTCATTAAAAACTAAGAGGGAAAGAAAGTTGAAGGAAATTGAAAAAAATATATATTCCAAAGTATTTTAAAAAAAGGAAATGAAAGGAAGAAGAGGAAGGTGGAACCGTGGAAGAAAATTTTTATTATAATTTTTCCTATTAATTTTCCTTTTAAATTGGAAGAAAGCGGAGAAAAAGGAAGAATATAATATTTAAAATGTTTATTTTCCTTTCTTTTCCTTCAAACTCCGGAACACGAAATGAAATCACATCTTTTCCTTTCATTTTCTTTCTCTTCTCTCCTAAACATCATTTCTTTTCTTTTCTTTCTGTTACTAAACTCGGGAACATAGTGTTAACGTGTGCGCTTCCACTTAGACTACATGTAATGGTTTATGCCCATTAGGGGTATGAGGAAAGATCAAATACAAAACTGATTTTGCCTAAAAAAATGTGAGAAGTGACTTAAACCACATAAAAACCGGGTCAAACGAACTCCGTATAAGCACATTCAAGCGGCGTTGGAACTGTCTCGTCGAGCTTTATCATCTTAGCTTCTAGTGTTTAACTTTTAGGGTTTAGTTTTAAAATTTAGTTTTAGCCTAATGTTTAACTTTTAGGGTTTAGTTTTTAGATTTTAGGTTTTTTTACGGGTGGGGGTGAGGGGTTTAGGTTTTTAGGGGTGGGTGGGTGGGGTTTAGGTTTTTGGGGTTGGGGGTGGAGGGTTTTAGGTTTTTGGGTGGTGGGTGAGTGGGGTTTAGGCTAAAATTTAGTTTAGCCTTAGGGTTTAGCTTTTAGGAGTCTTAGGGTTTAGCTTTATGATTTTAGGTTTTCTACGGGTGGGGGTAGGAGGTTTAGGTTTTTAGGGGGTGGGTGGGTGGGGTTTAGGTTTTTGGAGGGTGGGGGGATTTAGGTTTTTGGGTGGTGGGTGGGTGGGATTTAGGTTTTTAGAGGGTGGGGGTTTTAGGTTCTTGGGGGGTGGGTGGGGGGTTTAAGTTTTTGGGGTGGTGTGGGGGCGGGGGTTTGATGACACGGTTCTAACGCCGCAAGAATGAGTTCAATCGGAGTTCGTTTGACCCAGTTTTGGTGTGTCTAAATATCATTTCTCACACTTGTTAGGCAAAATCCATTTTGTACGGGAACTTTCCCCTTAGGGGTATTATGTGCCAAGTGGATGTCATGTCACTAAAAGACATTATTATAAAAATGGGTGTAGTGGTTAATGCTACATATAATGTCCCACAATCATTATCCCATCATTTAACTAATCATTTAATTAATCATTTATTTAAACATTTACTTATTAATAAAAGTAAATTATACAAAAAATACACGAGCAAGAAACCAAAAATAAACTAGTCATCACGTGTCACCCTACGATTAAACCAACAATGCTTGATCAAATCCGTCGTAAGAGCATACTGCGCCTCTTTTTGACGTATGAAGTTGGAGTTCGCTATTCTTTCTTCCATGCTTATTCATTCACGTTCTGGTTCGACATATCCCGGGGAGTAATCCTGACAATAGGCTTTGTCATCATCCTTCAAAATCATATTATGTAATATGAGGCAAGCGTACATAACGTACGTCATTTTTCCTTTGACCCTAGCCGACACGGGTTGCTTACAAAATGCCAACGTGTCTTGAGAACTCCAAAAGGACGTTCGATACCTGTTCTTGATGATTCTTGAACCTTTTTTAAATAAGCTATCTTTTCGTCAATTGGGTCTCTAAACATTTTTATTATCATCGGGACCTCCGAATATATACAATCACCCAAATAATATCCAAACGGGTAATAACTTTCATTAACAAAAAAAGATGCCTCGGGTGCATTACCGGCTACGCAATCCTCTATGATTGGCGATGCCTCAAGAACATTGATGTCGTTGTTTGATCCGGCGGAACCGAAATAAGCATTCCAAATCCAAAGGTCGTACGAAGCAACCGCTTGAAGAATCACCGACTGCCCTTTTTGGTCACCCTGTGTAAACTGTCAACGCCAAGCGTTTGGACAATTAGCCCATTGCTAATCGCGCTTGTAACCACCTTATCCACCTCAATTTCGCCCGTTGAAGTGCTATCGCTGCTTGACGATGAAGCGTAGGATTCCATTTTAGATAATTTGGTGTGTGTGGTTTGGGGGGAAATTAGAGTAGAGTGTGTTTTTTTGAGAGAATTTGGTGTATTTTTTATGTGTATTTACATAATGTGTATGTTTATGTATTTAAATAAGTGGTAAAAAAATTAATATGGTCAAACTATCCTTTCACTTAGCCGTTGGAAGAGTTTTGCATTGATTTGAGTGGGGTGGAGGCGTTGTTTATAAAACCCCCAAACAAGAATTTGCCCAATAACGCCCCCACGTAATGGTGTGGGGGGTGTTATGGGCGTTTTTTATGGGGATAACACCCACTACATCAAGTCTTATAAAACTAGAAAATTGTTATTTAGATCACGCATCGTGTGTAATTTTTGTTGTTATTGATGTTTGATTTTGTAAAAATGGGTTATCTTTGTCTTTTTACCAACACATGTTAAAAATTGGTGTTAAGTTCAGGGTTAGTTTTGTCATTTCACTATTTTGTTTTTGTTTTATCTTGGTTATAAGAAGATTTCATCTTCTTCATCGTTATCGACCTACCTTCCGACCTCCGCCCTCCTCTTGTTCGTTCACCAATCACCATCATACAATTGCCGCCACAGGATAGACCTCCATTATAAACCACCACTGCACCCCACCTATTCTTTCGTTCACCTTTATCTACCACCATAGGCACGACCACCATAGTCATCAACAAACCTCCTTTTGAAAACCACAAACCATTAACCAACACTACCAGAGCAATTTTCATATCTAAAGGAAAGTCTACATCTAAAAGCCATAGTTTGGTTTGATTAGGGTTTAATGTTGGTGAGCATTGGTTTGCTTAGGGTAAATTTTCAGATGTAATAGTGGTTTGATGGTTTATGTTTAGCCGAGAGGATATGATGGTCTGATTAAAGGGAAGGAAACGATGACGATGCTTGGTGGTGGTCATTAGTGCTGGTGTGGTGCGATTGAGGTAGTGGTGGTAGCGGGGAGGATATGATGGTTTGATTGAGCGGAAGGAAACAATGATGACGCCTAGTAGTGATTGTGCGTGATGGTGTGGTGCGATTGAGGTGGTGGTGGTAGGTGTGGTGGCTGGTGGTGGACAAGTGCATCGGTAAAAAACAAAAACATGGTGGGAAAGGGAAACAAGGTCGGAAACAATGACAATGGCGATAACATAGGCAACAAAATAGATTCGACACGTTAATTATATTTTTTATAAAAAAAACTTTAAATTTTTTTTAAACTTCAGGCCCCATCAGCCCCTGGGCGGTTGCCCACCTCGCCCCATACAAGGGCCGGCCTTGGGGTATGAATCTAAGTGTGGATTGAGATGGGATAATCAAGATGTTTGAGAGTCAAGTGTAAGTACCTGAGAGTTATCAGATTGAATTGCAAAGTGTAGTGTAGAATGAATATGAATCAGATTGGTTTTCAATCTTGCTAAGTATTTTTATTTATAGGTAGAGCTTCTGGCCTGAGGTTTGACCTCAACACTCGCACCTTTTAGTTTAGGCTGCTTGCAGCATCTTGATTGTGTGGTGTAAAAGTGTGTTGCAATTTTGGTTTAAAGTCTTTCCTTTACTTTTATAACATTTCTTGTTAGTTCCAATGCGGCAATACATATATATCTGAGACTTTGCACCTGGATTGTTGTGTTAACTTGTGAACATGGATCTGTCATGTTATTGTGATGTTACTGTAGCATTCTTGTCACTAAAATGTGTCTAATTTCTGGCTTCTTAATCGTGAGATTCTATGACCTAGGTTATCAATAATATCTTTTTGTTGTTTTACATTGTTGGTTATTCAATTTTTTCCTAGGCATTATGTTATGTATATTAATTTCATTTTGTAATTAATTTGTAATATCGATGATTTTAAGGGATTTTTTTATATTATTGATAAGTGGATTTTTTAATATTAAATGGGGGTAGATCGAATAGTAAAGTAGAAATGTTTCGAAAATGGCCCGAACCGGCCAGCCCAACCGAGGTCCGGAGCCTTCAGCGGTCAAATTCGGACAAAAAATGGGTGGTCGAACTTTTAAATTGAGAGGTCGGATCTGAACTTTATAAAATATTTATGACATCATCCGATCCTTAAATATGTTTCCACCAGTGAACCGGTAAGTAGAGTGGTGTTTTATGTGAAAAGGGTTTAGGTGAAGAAGTTTTGACTGCTAAACTTCCATCTGCTGAAATCTGAGTCGTGGCCTTGTCATTAGTTGTGATGTGTTTTTCAACTTATGCCTTCTTTTCATTTTAAACAATCTTAGGAACCTCAATTTTCTCTACTTCCATGACCTCTCTGTCTTCTTTTATAAACTGAATGATGTCTTCAATAGTGTTTGGTTCAATGTTGCGTTTTGGAATTTGAATTTGGGTATACAACATTGTACCCATCAGATTTATACCCCAAACCGGTCTTAGTTTGATATGATCTATTTTCATTTTCAGTAAAAGCAAGCAACTTATCAAACCTTGTCTGTTGAACATTGTATCTTTCAGCATAGGATTGAGATATCAAAAGGTCATTCTTTGCTAAACTCAACATTTTCAAAAAATCATCAATTTGTGTTTCTAGATTTGTTTGCTCGTGTTTTAACGATGAAACTAATTTTACTAATTATTTTATCTTTTCCTTTTAAGATTGATCAATCCTTTTGAAATCAGAATTTAGAGTTTGAATTGTTTCAACTTCTTATAACAATTCCTAATTTTGGTTTTTGAAACATTAACTTTTGCAATACATTCTAGAGTTGCTTTTGTCAAGACCAAATCCTCCACTTCTTTTGAAAAAATATCCTAGTTGATTACCTTCATGTCCTCTGCAGACACTGCTTGGCCTAGATAGATATCATAGCTATTTGATAGTTGATATCCATTTCTTCAAGATCATCGGGATGGATGTATTTAAGTCTTCTTCATACAGCTAGATGAGCTTCCTTAGTCAGATGATACAAACCCAAAAGATAAATAAGATGAGCTTGAGCATGATGCAGGTGTTCCATGTGCTTAATGTGGTATCCGAGACTTGCATTTATAGATTCAGGATAGGTGGTCAGTGGAATTTGATTACTAACAATAGGTGATTGATAGCTTGGTTCTTTAACAAGAAGAGCAAGAGATCTAACTAGAGTTTATCAGCTCGCTAATCTTCTAGCTGTTTCTTGTTCTGCATCAATCTCCATCTGGTATGCATTAAGCATCCTATAGAGTTCCTCAAGGTTCATGCTCTTCAAGTTTTTAGTTCTTCTTATGGCCACAAATTATATGGTCCATGCTTTTGGTAGAGACCACATGAACTTTCTTACTACATCATTGTTGTCAAAGAGGATGTGTGCTTCTTGAATGCCATCCACTAACTCAACATATCGAAGATATGTAGCAGTCATGGTTTCACCAGGAAGGTAATTGAAGTTCTCAAATATTTGCTTGAGAACATATCTCTTGTTATATTTGAGTTCTTCATTTCCTTAATATCTTTACTTGAGAGTGTCCCAAAGTCCTTTGGATGACTTGTAGTTTTTAAAGCGATTTATGGAGTCTGGGATACTAATTCTTAGAAACCATAAAGCCTTTGAGTCGGTCTCTGGTTTCATGTTGTCTTCTTCATAATACTTTAAGGGTTCTTTAGGTACCACAAATTATATGGTCCATGCTTTTGGTAGAGACCACATGAACTTTCTTACTACATCATTGTTGTCAAAGAGGATGTGTGCTTCTTGAATGCCATCCAATAACTCAACATATCGAAGATATGTAGCAGTCATGGTTTCACCAGGAAGGTAATTGAAGTTCTCAAATATTTGCTTGAGAACATATCTCTTGTTATATTTGAGTTCTTCATTTCCTTAATATCTTTACTTGAGAGTGTCCCAAAGTCCTTTAGATGACTTGTAGTTTTTAAAGCGATTTATGGAGTCTGGGATACTAATTCTTAGAAACCATAAAGCCTTTGAGTCGGTCTCTGGTTTCATGTTGTCTTCTTCATAATACTTTAAGGGTTCTTTAGGTACCATTTTACATGTCTCACCAACAACATGCACCATTGGTGAAAATGGACCTTGCTTAACAGAAACCCAAAGTTTTCTGTCTTGAGTTCTAAGAAATCTTCTATGTATCATAACAAGCAGGTGAGAACATGGGAGGCTTAGTTTGAGTACCGTTCTCCGAATCATGTTTCGAGATAGCAAGTGATGCAGCTGATACAATAATACTAGAACTAGCCATTTTGAAGATATAAAATGATCAAGTGTAAGATCTTTAATTTCAATAAAACAATAAGATTTATTGAAAAGAATCAAACAAACCAAGAGTCAAAACTCTGATACCAAATGTTGGATCTGGCTTAACAAGTTCCGATAAATCAAAATTGTTGGTCCCAAAACACTATCAAATCATGTAATTTGGTGAAGATTGGATCAAAATGACAAAATATGAAGAACAATGGATGAAAAAAATGAAGAACACATGATAAAAGGCAATTTGATCTATTTGAATTGCATCAGATTTTGGTTACATGGAAACCCTAATTCTAGCTCATACAAGCTTGCCTAATTGCCACTAACACTTTCTATATATAGCCTAATGACTTTGAACTAACGACAATTAGGGCCCTAGACTTAGACCCTAATATGACAATAGAAATAATACAAATAAACCCCCTAATGTTTAGTCTAATATATCTTTTGTCATAAAGATAAAATATATTTATACATTAAAATACTAAAAAGAAGAATAAATATTAAATATTTTTGTTGACACAAAATGTATTTATAAATTCTTAAACTATGGCGTCTTTCATGTCTTCGGCGTCTTGTTCGATTAGTAAATGGGTTTAGTAAATCTGGTTAACTTCGTCATCGATTGAATGGTTCACTTCATGTTCGATTAGCGGTGGTGGTTCACTGCGATTAGTGGTGGTGGTGCAGA
The DNA here is from genome assembly GCA_030867185.1 of Tagetes erecta. Lineage (NCBI taxonomy): Eukaryota > Viridiplantae > Streptophyta > Magnoliopsida > Asterales > Asteraceae > Tagetes > Tagetes erecta. Next base: position 11,152,571 of record CM061496.1, on the reverse strand, counting down.
GCTTCACTTCGTCGTCGATTAGCGATGGTGTAGAGCCTCACTTCGTCTTATTAGGGTTTACAGGAGCTTCACTACGACTGTGAATGTTTTGGGAGCCAAATATTCCCAAAATATTAGGGGAAAATGGTTCTCAAAAGAAACCTAGTCAATTAGATAACCTGGCCCAAAAGTATTAACCCATTAATTTGGTGCATATTTAGAGCGAGTCTAGGGAAACGCACATTTTTTAAAGAAACTAGTGCGATTGTGATATATGATGCGAATTTTGTATGAGAATTAGTTAGTTTTTTGTAATTTGGTGCGGGTATAACCCACAACTGCACCAAAACATTTTTTTCTTACGCACCATTTATTCATGTGTACTAGCGAAAGAAAATGATACCCAAGCAATCAACAAAAACAAAGTATACACAAAAATATACAAATACCAGAATATTTGAATCCGCAAAAAATTCAATTATGTTACAAATTCGCAAGGGTTGTAGAGGTGAAAAAAAGTCCAATAAAATTCAGTGGTTTAGTAAAATTACATTAAAAGACATTTTATTAACATGTTACAATTTGATGATTTTCCACAATGCATACCAGTCTACCTAACTAGATATCATTTTCATGTACCTGATCAAATAGCAAAATACTGAAATGGACCATGTTTCTTGTTATGGATAATTTTGGGGGTCACCTATTAAAACCCAAAACCCAAAATTGTCCATACTAGTGTTATTAAAACACAGAACAACACATACATATAATAAATTGATTGTCCTTTAATCATATAGAGTTAAAGTTTGCAATAGTTTTCAGCCATATAAGTTGCCACAATATATATGTATACAACTACCAATACATAAATAACTTTTAGAAACCACATAAACATTTATACATATTGTTATAAGCGCCCCGCTTTCTCTGACTTGTTACATCTGATATCACTACGTACAAGTGTTTAAGTGGTTCTGACAATTCTCTACTTGAATATGATTTTGTATTGAACACACCCACGATTCTCCTTATTAATCTTCCATTGATGATTGCTTGTAGGAACCTTCTGCCCGTGCTTCTTCCAGTTTAGCAACAAGATCCTTCATGAAAGGACTGGCGGTTCCATGAGTAATGCGTAATACATCAACTGCTTGTGTAAATGATTTAATGGCTTCATTTGTGTTTCCAAGTAACCTGCAAATTTCCCAAATATTTCATTTATATATATTAGAGCTTGTTGTATAAATTAACAATATACCATGTTGCATATCCTGATTCTAGAAACCAAGCTGAGTTCAGCAAGTAACTTGTCTTTTTTTTTAACAGGAATCTTTTTCATTATTTTTAGATCTTGAGTAAACTGCATAAATGTACATGTGATTTGGTCAGCAAGTAACTAGTTCTACAATGTTTCCTAAACTTGAGGGACTTTTTTTTTTTAAAAAGGTTGTTAACGACCACCATTTAGGGGTATAAAAGCTAGCTGGCTGAAGAAGTTGTTTTTCAATTCATACATTTCATTTGCAAAGTGCAATAATACTGAGCCTTAGGGATTGTGTATTACGAAAAGCGTCAAAGGAAACCTTGGCCGTAGGGATTTGGTCAAAACTAGACCGGAGACACTGTATATAACCAAGTCGCTGGCAAATTGGTTGTATCTCAAGAGGAGGGTTTATAGTTTATACCTTTCAAATGGCACAAGGTAAGTCGTTGGAAGTACACACGGATGAACTCTATAAGGACCCGTTATTGTAGTTAGTATGCGGCTAGTGCATACAAGTATACGCATACTTGTATGTGCCTATGTGGCCACATACTCAACCACATACACACACATACAAGATGTGTCCACATATGTGCTATAGAAGCAAGTCTGTAGGTGCCCGAGCTATAAGAGCTGCTCTAGGCATAAGCTCAATTTGGAATTCAATCTGTCTTATGAGGATGGAGATCAGGTAATTCTTTAGGAAACACTTGGGGAGAGTCACGTACAACAAAAATATCTTTGATTTTCCTTTCATCAGACGACTTCCCGGGGACCATTGCAATAAAGTGACCATTGCAATAAAAGTTGTATGACCCTTCCTCGACCACTTCTGGGTTTTCATGCAAGAAATAATTATAATGATTGCATTACTTATTTCACCTTGAACAGAAAGGATACCTCCCTCCACTAGAGACAGGACGACGCACAACTTTTTTCTATACAAATAATTTCAGCACGATTTTGAGAAGTCAATCCATACCGACGACGACATCGAAGCTACCCAAAGAGATTGGCATGAGATTGGTAGAAAAGTTATGACCCAAGAGATCTAGTTTACATTCCTCTAAATTTGTTTAGCTTCAATCAACTTACCATTAGCAATTTCTACCAAATACTTATCAATATAAGGTGGCACTTATAGATAACCTTGTATATGTATGCGTTTATGTGTTCTAAGAAATGAATAGATGTTTCAAATCAACGTTTCTTGCTCAACAAACATTTAGTTAATGTCAGTGATTCACTTTAAAGGCAGTGATTATAACTTTAAAGTGGGGATTATTGAACGTTGAAGTCAAAATTTAGTTAAAAGTCAATGTCAGGTTAAAGTTCAGAGGTGTTCTTGCTATTACTAATAGTAGGAAGGAGTTATTGGCTAGTTCTACAAAGTTTCCTAAACTTGAGGGACTGATTTTGACCATTTGGAAATAAGATTGTTAACAGAGCATTACCAACCAGTTAGGGTATAGAGTTGTTTAGTTAGTTGATGAAGTTAGTTTTTCAATATGTTTCCATTTGCGGTTCTTCTTGTTTTATCGTTAGATCGTTAATCCTCAAAACGAAACCTTCGGAATTCGTTCTTAATTTCTTCAATTTTGTCTTCATTGATGTAATTTCTAAAAGAACCCCTTTATGAATCAAGTACTTACTTTCTCCAAGGGTCCCTAACCTTAAACTTAACAGCCCGGCTAACCCTTTGCAAAAGACTAGTTTACCCCTTCAAAACTTACATTTTTTTGATAGGAATCATATGTTAGTTTTTCTCTTAAATAGTATGTTTCAATTGTGGGAGGGGGTATATGTAACTTTCTCCTTTTATAAATAAGAGTATTAGTGCCTTGGAGAAGGGGGGAATAGAATTGGTTAGTTGTTAGGCTCCGCTTGTGCGTGAGAAGGGCAGAGCCCTGGGACCACTTAGTGGTTGTATCCATTACATGTTATTGTAATCATCTACCATCTTCAATATAATTTGCATTTTGATTTCATCTTCCTTTCTTATTTGATTCAATCTCTATCATTGGTCCGACCTGCCCATCCTCTCCTCTCCGATTTCATTTTTTTTTTCCAAACTCGCGTCTGTTCATCAAATCTACAAATATCGATCCACACTTTGATTTCCAAATTCTATCTTAATATTCAACTATTTTGTTTTCAATTCACTGCCCATTTTTTTAATTCTAGATTGCAGTTGTTATCCACTATACACATTCAATTTCGATTGTTTCGATATCAATTTCACATCCCAATTCAAATTCAAGTCCGATTTCAGTTTTTTTTTTCCGATTTCACTTCCAATTGCTTCCATATCCATTTTCATATTCGATCTATAATCCAATTTGTGTTCCAGTAACCATCCTTCATTCCTTCAAATACGTTTCTATTTATAAGTTCCAATTCAACAATGGTTAATCAAACATCCCGATTGGATCTTCATGAACAACAGATCAAACAACTTCAATCTGATGTTGCTGATATGAAAACTTCTCTTTCGGTGTTAGAAGCAGATCGTGTCGAATCTGCTGAGTTCCGTAAAGCTATGCTGGCGTGGATGAAATCTCAGGATAAGAGACCTGTTGAAACTTCTCTTGAATCTGCCTCTTCGGGTATGGCTTCTTCTTCACCCGCTTTAAAATCGGATCTCATTGATAATTGTTCGGGGTTACCATGGGCTGTGAAGAAGGTTATGTTACCAGAATTCTCAGGGTTTGATCCACAAGGATGGATTAAGAAGGCTAATTTGTTTTTTGACCTGAACCAGACTTCTATGGATTCACGAGTTCAATTGGCTCAATTGAGCATGATTGGGGTTGCTCAACATTGGTTTACGATCATCACGCAGGTTCGTCCTTCTTTGTCGTGGCTCGAATTTCAGTCCGAATTGTTGCACCGTTTCACTGGCCTCGCAATTCAGAATCCGTATGAACAGTTAGCCACTATTAAGCAATCGGATTCCATTTTCGATTATATTGATGATTTCGAATATGTGTTATCTTTGGTCCCTCGTTTACCGGAATCTCAAACTATTGGCTATTTCATTGCGGGTTTGAAAGAGGATGTCAAACTACAGGTCCGTTTACATCGCCCAACCACTTGTATTGATGCTATGTATTTGGCTAAAGATGTTGAGTTGATACTTCGACCATCAACATCTCCTACGTTGTCGTCTCGTTTTCGCTATGCTCAACAGCCGGGACTACCTTTGTGGGGTGACGGGTTCGGGCATCATCTTGGTGCCAATTCGTTGTCTAAACTTGCTGGGAATTCCTCTTTGCATTCGGCAAATGTCCAAACTGGTCAACGTGATCGCGGTGTACGTTCGCTATCTCGAACCGAGTGGGAGGAACGTAGGAAGAAAGGACAATGCTACAAGTGTGGACAACTCTACAGTCCAACTCATAAATGTCCCAATGGTAACCTTCGTGTGATGTTGCTTGGCGATGATGATCCGGATAGATTCGAGGGGCTGCATTTTCAGTTGGAGCATCTAGACAATTTTCAATCGGATGGGGGTTCAAGCCTTGAGGACAAGGCTTGAGTTATGGGGGGAGTATTGATAGGAATCATATGTTAGTTTTTCTCTTAAATAGTATGTTTCAATTGTGGGAGGGGGTATATGTAACTTTCTCCTTTTATAAATAAGAGTATTAGTGCCTTGGAGAAGGGGGGAATAGAATTGGTTAGTTGTTAGGCTCCGCTTGTGCGTGAGAAGGGCAGAGCCCTGGGACCACTTAGTGGTTGTATCCATTACATGTTATTGTAATCATCTACCATCTTCAATATAATTTGCATTTTGATTTCATCTTCCTTTCTTATTTGATTCAATCTCTATCATTTTTGGTCCTCTAAATTTATTTGTATTTCACTTCATATTAATTTCTTAGAACACAAACACTTAATTTCTTAGAACACATAAACACTTACATATAAGGTTATTTATAAGCGCGCACACAAACCTACTCTACAAACATAGCTCCCTACACCCACTATCTAGGCGACCATGTAAACACCTTCCATGTCTCCCTCACAAATGTCTTCCTCCTCATGCTGCAACTGCAACCACATTCCTCCACTCCCTTACTTCAGAAAAGGATCTCAGAGTTGGATATACCTGGATCTCATATTTTTCCACAATTACTACACCTATTTCTTCTATGGATGTATAATAAATGTTCAAAGAGTGGCTTTAATTCATATACCTAGAACTTGCATCCTAGAAGACGTTGTCCTTAATTTTCAAAAATAAGCATCTTATTTCCACAAGGAATTTTTCTATCAACAGATATATGTCCTTGATATACTGACAGAGTGTGGTTTACTAAGTACAAACCAGTCAAAAGCCCAAAGCTCACAACAGAAAAACCTCTTCCTAAGGATGGAAATCCTATGAAGGATCCAGTCGAGATGTTAAGATATCCAACACTAACTCAACCTTATATGTCCTTTATTCTGAAAATGGTCATTTTAAAGTAGGCGCATTTGCTACTAGGTTGTTTGTCCCCTTTCCTGAAGATTGACTTAAAGTAGGTAATCGAGTTTCCTGGGGAAGTTAGAAACAACAGAATGTAGGACTTGTCAAGTCAGAAAACCGAGACCAAACACATTTAGGTTTAATGCACCTAAATAGAGATTGTGTTGTGGAAATAAAGTCGTCATTGCTTCCCTAATTTCATTTTCCATTTAGAGCTAAAAGCTTTAAGCTTAGCTAAATCTGAAAAAAAAAACATATTTGAATTAAAGTTACAAGTACACGAACCAGTTAAGCTTCCCACAAGTATAATATTGCAGGCCTCGGAGAGGGTGGATAGTAGGGTACACTCCTGCAAATAATTTGAACATTTGTGTTACAATTTACAAAAATTGCATGACCCTTTAATATAAAGAAAAACATAAAAAAAATTATCCAGGCGGTTGATAAGCTTATTTACTTTCATAAACTGGGATGGTCAGTCTACAATATGTCAGTGCTTTCTTCCAATCTTGCATCTCCATTAGCATCTGAAAAAAATGAGATCAAAACTCTAATCACGATCCACAGAAACTCAGAATTTCATATATCTAACAGATACATATATAAAGTTATTGTATAGTTCCTGTGATAACTTGAGAAAAACTAAAATAATATTTTGTTCTACAGATTAGTGATAAAAAAATGAACAGATAGGTACAGGAACCCAATTCCAATTGATATCTACCTCCCATCCAAATTGACCTCAAATAGTCAAACTACTAAAAACTAATAATGTAATCATAAATTTGATAATAATAACTATTTAGAAAACAAGATAACCATAAACTCCTACATTTGGGAACTAAAACCCTAGCACTTTCCAGCAGAATCATGAGAAATTGAGAATATAGTGGAGATGAATTTTCAAGCCATCTACTTATACACAGATTGATTGAACCATGTTTCATCTGTAACAGATATATTACATATATATACATACACTGAAAGGAAATGTATTGAAAGGGTCGAGCATCCATAAGGTACTCTGATGCATAAAACCCCGTAAATTATTTCATTGCAAATAAAAGATAATTAAACCAATGTCACTTTTGTAATCATACTCTTAAAAGAGTTTCCCTAGTTCGCATCAACTTGATAGAACTGGAATGATAAAGCTTCATTTGCAGCTTCTCAACCTTTAAGTACATGTCAAGGGCTTCATTGTTATCTGAAATCTAGTTAAGTGTTTTTCAAATAAAAGGTTATACACAGAAAACTAAATTAAGCATTTCCATAAATAATATTTGGATAATAAGTTTAGAGGATACACCCAGAGGAAAGAGCTACAGATGCCTTCTCTGACATATCTTTTTCTTCACCTGCAATTTTTAGTATTTCTTCCATGCCCCTTACAAGCCCACATTGATGACATCTAAACCCTTTAATCTCTGAAAAGAAGTAAATAAACAATATAAAAAAGTTATCAAAAGACACATATTAGCATGCAAAATAGGTGAGTGATACCAGTATCACGAAGCAAAAAACCATCACATGTGTGATTCTTGCACCTATAACCTTCAAGAACTGCACTTTCTTTAATATCGTCATCCTGACCCTTAATTTTAAAGCAAGGATTGTAAAATGCAAATTAAAAATTAACGAAATTAATAGTTAAAATTCACAAAAATAGTATTTGGATCATAAGATGTACAAGTTTTATGCAGCGAGGGCAACTGCAAGTGAAGAAATACTGTTCTTTTAAAGCCTTTTGTCGAGTCATTGTACTTCCAGCTGTCTCTATGTAACTAATCAATACCTACGGTACAAAAGTAGGGCGTCTAATACGGACAAATACCAAAGTTGACCACAAAACAGTAACTAAAAAGCTTCTGTTTGCAGCATTAGATTGACTATAAAACTAGAAGAAATTCAGAAAGCATACCTCGCTACCTTTTGGTATTTGTTGTATAGCACGTATTGTTGCCATTCTTCCCTCAAATACCAGAACTGAATTCGGATAGAAACTATAATTAAATCACATCCATGCATAAGTCCATGTAACTACGAAGTCAAAGTGACCTATACAATTTATAAGAAATCATACAGTAAACGGTCACCTGTGATTTATAATGGAAATTACAGGATACAGTCCGGTTCCTAATGGGATAAGCTCACTGTCACAGATTGTGTGTGCATTGCATGCCAGCTGTATGTGATTAAAAATTGGGACCACACCCGAACAAAACATACGTATCAATTATATCTAACAAAGCTCCTTTAGCAAAGTTTCCAATGTAATAGAAAACTTATAACAAGTTGGGGATGTAGTATTATGTTGCATTAAAAACCAATGTAATAATGATTTAAGGTAGCAGATCCAAGGGCAAAAAAAAGTAGAAATTGATATGTAAACTAGATGTTTAGGTAGTCAAAGACTAATTTTGTAGCATCATACCCTGGAGAAATTTTCTGCAATCTCTCTGATATTTAGATCAGGCCACTGGAGTATTATACTGACGAGATTTGCCATTTGTGCATACAACACTAACTGAGTCTCTCCAACCTCTGAGATATCTTAATGAAAAAATCGTTAAATACAACAACCAAACTCAAGAGCCATGGATTATGGAATAGGTTTATAATTGCTGACAATCTCCAACTATGGAATAAAATAAATAAGAGCTAAACTACAGGAAAAAAAAACTGTATGAACTTAAACACACTAAACTAGAGAAGAAAAACATGGAAGTATCTCTTGTAATTGTTACTAATATCCTATAAAGTTGGAAAAGTACATGATGAACTTTCCAATCAGCAAACAAACAAGCCTCAGGCAAATAATTCATTCATAAAAAGGAAGAGCAAATGAAAAGCAAGTCTACATCTTGATACGAAAATATGTTAAGAACTATTTATAAAAAAAAATCCTTCACAATGATACACCACTAATGCAAGGATACGAGATACCAAATTCTTCACCATGCTGTAGTTGTCCATCACAGTAGTAGGAATAACCTGGCATTAATGCACGTGTTAGATATTGTCAATGAAACAATCAAACAAGCTTTCAAAGATACAGAACATGATCCAAAATTCCAAATATTTATTTATGGCACTTCCTTCCTGTAAGAATGTATTTCACAACTAATTAGCGCAGTGCTATAGTATCACTATGAAAACCCAAACCATTAGATAATACAGAAAACCAAAGAGAGATTTTTACCTTTTCGTCCTGCAACTTTTTCCGAAGGTAAAGTTTAACCATCAAATGTATAGAAGGTGTAAGAGATCTTATTCTATTTTTCTCTAGCTGGGAAAGCAGCTGGCATTCAAGACGATGCAGCTTCCAATCGAATTTCTTAAATGAAAATAGTATAAGATTAAGGATGATCAAGAGCACATATATATAGAAAGAAATAAAAAAAACAATCACTTTTGGGTGTGGTGTGTCAATATCAAATCACGACTAAGACTCGTTCGTCTACTTTTACTCATGTATCAGACTCTTTACCAGTGACTCCAACTATAATGTGATACACAGCCACCAAATAGCATATAGATTTGTGAATGTAATCGTATTATTCTCATGGCTATATGCGTGAAACCGTTCAGCATGACCATAGAGGTATAAGACACTCACAAAAATAGCTATTTCTCATATATATATACAAATACACATGAAGCAAAGTATACCTGGCATCTACTCCCACAGTAGCATACAACATGACAAGATGAGCATCTCTTTATAGTACTTGATGCAAAACACCAATCACATCTTGAACTTTTATTTGGTGCAGAAACATAAGGTCCTTGGCTTAATATAATTTCTCCTATAACAATCAACATAGCATATTGAACTATTGTCATTGCCAAAACATTATTGCATAAGAATTAGGTTATATTGAGCTCATTCAAGCAATCGATTTTAACAAAATCACCTGGAGAAAAGTCTCGAGTGGTGAAGAGGCAGCGACCTTTGTTTGGAAGTGTGGAAACTGATAAGCCATGGTCATGTAGCAGTTCTTCCATCTCAAAACCAAAACCTCAATTTCACCTTCACCTTCACCTACGAGAAAAAAAGGGAGATGATGAAATGGTGTGTGTTTGTTCTGCTGCATATATGTGCTCAACTAGGTTTATAGGAAAACAATAGCATTTTAGGGTTTAACTCACCTTAGTTTGAACCCAGGTTGAAACAAAAATGACAAATGCATCAACTAGAAATAACTGAATAAGCAGAAACAGAATGAAATACAAAATCAGCAGAGTAAATCAAATGGAAACATAATGCCCGGAGCGATTAGAGTGACTTGAAGACGAATTTTGGAATTAGAGCGCCTTCTAGTTTTTTCTTTCATATTTTCATTTTGAACACCATAGTTTTATCTCTAACAATCTCTTTCAAAGTTTCATTAAAAAGTAAGAGGGAAAGAAAGTTGAAGGAAATTGAAAAAAATATATATTCCAAAGTTTTTTTAAAAAAGGTAATGAAAGGAAGAAGAGGAAGGTGGAACCGTGGAAGAAAATTTTTATTATAATTTTTCCTATTAATTTTCCTTTTAAATTGGAAGAAAGCGGAGAAAAAGGAAGAAAATAATATTTAAAATGTTTATTTTCCTTTCTTTTCCTTCAAACTCCGGAACACGAAATGAAATCACATCTTTTCCTTTCATTTTCTTTCTCTTCTCTCCTAAACATCATTTCTTTTCTTTTCTTTCTGTTACTAAACTCGGGAACATAGTGTTAACGCGTGCGCTTTCACTTAGACTACATGTAATGGTTTATGCCCATTAGGGGTATGAGGAAAGATCAAATACAAAACTGATTTTGCATAAAAAAATGTGAGAAGTGACTTAAACCACATAAAAACCGGGTCAAACGAACTCCGTTTTAGCACATTCAAGCGGCGTTGGAACTGTCTCGTCGAGCTTTATCATCTTAGCTTCTAGTGTTTAACTTTTAGGGTTTAGTTTTAAAATGTAGTTTTAGCCTAATGTTTAACTTTTAGGGTTTAGTTTTTAGATTTTAGGTTTTTTTACGGGTGGGGGTGAGGGGTTTAGGTTTTTAGGGGTGGGTGGGTGGGGTTTAGGTTTTTGGGGTTGGGGGTGGAGGGTTTTAGGTTTTTGGGTGGTGGGTGAGTGGGGTTTAGGCTAAAATTTAGTTTAGCCTTAGGGTTTAGCTTTTAGGAGTCTTAGGGTTTAGCTTTATGATTTTAGGTTTTCTACGGGTGGGGGTAGGAGGTTTAGGTTTTTAGGGGGTGGGTGGGTGGGGTTTAGGTTTTTGGAGGGTGGGGGGATTTAGGTTTTTGGGTGGTGGGTGGGTGGGATTTAGGTTTTTAGAGGGTGGGGGTTTTAGGTTCTTGGGGGGTGGGTGGGGGGTTTAAGTTTTTGGGGTGGTGTGGGGGCGGGGGTTTGATGACACGGTTCTAACGCCGCAAGAATGAGTTCAATCGGAGTTCGTTTGACCCAGTTTTGGTGTGTCTAAATATCATTTCTCACACTTGTTAGGCAAAATCCATTTTGTACGGGAACTTTCCCCTTAGGGGTATTATGTGCCAAGTGGATGTCATGTCACTAAAAGACATTATTATAAAAATGGGTGTAGTGGTTAATGCTACATATAATGTCCCACAATCATTATCCCATCATTTAACTAATCATTTAATTAATCATTTATTTAAACATTTACTTATTAATAAAAGTAAATAATACAAAAAATACACGAGCAAGAAACCAAAAATAAACTAGTCATCACGCGTCACCCTACGATTAAACCAACAATGCTCGATCAAATCCGTCGTAAGAGCATACTGCGCCTCTTTTTGACGTATGAAGTTGGAGTTCGTTATTCTTTCTTCCATGCTTATTCATTCACGTTCTGGTTCGACATATCCCGGGGAGTAATCCTGACAATAGGCTTTGTCATCATCCTTCAAAATCATATTATGTAACTAGTAACATACCCGCGCGATGCAGCGGCGAAAACAATTTACGATGCGACGAAAAAACAATTTAGAACATAATACTCATTTCAATGTCACTGTCATTATAAATGTGAACACAAGTTAACTAACACAAATTATGATTCATATATATCCTTTTGAAAGAGGGTGGTTATTAAAACAATTATTTACATATGCTAAGAAATTTAAATGTAGCTGAATCACTTTTATGATTATAAATTAAACACACACCAATCGGTAAACACATAAGTTCCTTCTCACACATGACTACTCATTTAATAATTACTCCAAACTCCATATTATCTTGATTTTTGTTCTTGAAAGCCAGCTACACCTCTAGTTTCAACCTGTAACAAACCCAAACAACTTGATAGGCATATGACTGAATATGATTGAAAAAGATAGTGAAGTAACCTGTTTAGTATGCATATATAGTGTTAAAACAGTATTTGCAGCTTAACTAACCTTGAATGATCATTATTTTTGTAGTCAACTAACTTAGTAACCAAAAAATAAAAGGAGGTATATTTTACCTATTATTGTTAGTGGATTATCACCAAAAACTCAATATCAAACACCTCCATACAACTGAAGTTTATGCTTCATTTGTGTTTTGGTTTGGCCCACTTCATCAACACTTTCTTCTTTAACATTTCACTATTGAGATTTAGCAATTTAACCACCATAAGATCAAAACGTGTACCCGAACATATCAGTCTTATTTGACTATAAATGTCAAACTAACCTTTATAGTGCTTAACACGACATTCATGTAGTCAAGAAAGATGCTAACAAACCACACAGGTAAGTGATAAGATTTGCCATTGAAGCTAACATTTGCATCATTTTTTGCATTGGCATTCGCTAAAAAAGCAACACATATTTTGACCAACTCTTCAACAACTTAGAACAGAAAACGTTCTCAATAAAAAAGTATAAAAAAGTCATCAACGTAAGGCACCTTATGTACATTTAAAGTAAGAAAACACTACCAAGAAGAATTACAAGTGTAAAGATAACCTTTAGAACTTCTATTAGAAAGTTAACACTTACGGGCTAAACTTGAACTTTCCTTCAACCATTGACATGTACACCAAAATTGGCATAAAGGCAAATGAAAATAGCAAGCTACTAATGACATAAATCAATCTTAATTAGTATCCCAAACCTAAATCATTGACTACACATAATAAATTACATATCCCCAATTTGTTACGCTAAGTAATATATGTTTGTCAACAAGTAGAATAAAGATTGAGTTCTAAGATGCAACAAAACAAGTCAAAATACATGTTCAAGAAACAGTTTCAGTTTAGAACTGGTGTAGTTCCAATTAAACCAACACCAAAATGACTCATTATTAAAAATAAAACATACCCATCTATGTAACCATGGATTGTGTTTTATTAACTGGTTTTAGTAGCTATCTTGTAAGAGCGCGTTAAAACGGTCGAGTTCTTCTCTGTGTTAACAGCTATTTTCAGAAACTCATATGGTGTAAAACTCAAAAGTTATTGATGTAAAACTCAACATTCAACTTAATTTTAAGTAGTTACCTTATTCTCTTCATTAACCCATTTGGTGCTTTAAATATTGTCCTCTTGTTCCTTCTTTGTTGTGGCTGTTCCATGAAAAGAGAAAATAAGGTAATATCTATACCTACATAATAATCCGTATTACGATGAATCTCATTGACCAAGATCTGGTAATTGATAAAATAAGTAACTAGAAATACGCAGAAGTTCACGGAAAGACTTCTTTTTAAAAATTGTGCAATTAATTTCAAACTAGGTTTCTGTGCCGGGCCGCGCGTTGCGGCGGCCGGGTCTTGCGTATGTGACTTTGTCACACGCGTTGATAAAAAAATTCCATGTATCACACGTTACGGTGCGAAGTCATAATACGTAACATATTAAAAGAAGAGTATATAAAAAACGTAAATGCCAAAATTAAAATAAGTTAAAACCAGATGGTTAATGCCAGAATTGTCAAAGAAGAATAGTAGGGTCAAATTCGTAAACACGTAAAAGAAAATTTCATGTCTCATACATTACGATGTAAAGTCGCATATTAAAAGACGGAGAAATATCCAAACTTAGATGTCAAAACTTGGAATCAAAGTCGTGAATATGTCAAAGTAGAGTAACGGTTCAAAGTTATAAAGCGACAAGTCAAAGTCGATGGTCAAAAACGTATATATGTCAAAGTCAGGGGTCAAAACCGTAAATATATCAATGTTAGGGGTCAAAACCGTAACTATATAAAAGTTTAAAATTAAAAAATACGTTGACGAATCGGTCGGTGACACGTGTCGGTGTCACCGACCTTCACATTTAGAATTATATAGAATATGTCGTATCTTGCTCAGACCAATAAATAGAGTTAGGGTTAGAGTGGTGTAACGCCAATGGGTTTAGTAAATCTGGTTTACTTCGTCATCGATTGAATGGTTCACTTCATGTTCGATTAGCGGTGGTGGTTCACTGCGATTAGTGGTGGTGGTGCAGAGCTTCACTTCGTCGTCGATTAGCGATGGTGTAGAGCCTCACTTCGTCTTATTAGGGTTTACAGGAGCTTCACTACGACTGTGAATGTTTTGGGAGCCAAATATTCCCAAAATATTAGGGGAAAATGGTTCTCAAAAGAAACCCAGTCAATTAGATAACCTGGCCCAAAAGTATTAACCCATTAATTTGGTGCATATTTAGAGCGAGTCTAGGAAAACGCACATTTTTTAAAGAAACTAGTGCGATTGTGATATATGATGCGAATTTTGTATGAGAATTAGTTAGTTTTTTGTAATTTGGTGCGGGTATAACCCACAACTGCACCAAAACATTTTTTTCTTACGCACCATTTATTCATGTGTACTAGCGAAAGAAAATGATACCCAAGCAATCAACAAAAACAAAGTATACACAAAAATATACAAATACCAGAATATTTGAATCCGCAAAAAATTCAATTATGTTACAAATTCGCAAGGGTTGTAGAGGTGAAAAAAAGTCCAATAAAATTCAGTGGTTTAGTAAAATTACATTAAAAGACATTTTATTAACATGTTACAATTTGATGATTTTCCACAATGCATACCAGTCTACCTAACTAGATATCATTTTCATGTACCTGATCAAATAGCAAAATACTGAAATGGACCATGTTTCTTGTTATGGATAATTTTGGGGGTCACCTCTTAAAACCCAAAACCCAAAATTGTCCATACTAGTGTGTTATTAAAACACAGAACAACACATACATATAATAAATTGATTGTCCTTTAATCATATAGAGTTAAAGTTTGCAGTTTTCAGCCATATAAGTTGCCACAATATATATGTATACAACTACCAATACATAAATAATTTTTAGAAACCACATAAACATTTATACATATTGTTATAAGCGCCCCGCTTTCTCTGACTTGTTACATCTGATATCACTACGTACAAGTGTTTAAGTGGTTCTGACAATTCTCTACTTGAATATAATTTTGTATTGAACACACCCACGATTCTCCTTATTAATCTTTCATTGATGATTGCTTGTAGGAACCTTCTGCCCGTGCTTCTTCCAGTTTAGCAACAAGATCCTTCATGAAAGGACTGGCGGTTCCATGAGTAATGCGTAATACATCAACTGCTTGTGTAAATGATTTAATGGCTTCATTTGTGTTTCCAAGTAACCTGCAAATTTCCCAAATATTTCATTTATATATATTAGAGCTTGTTGTATAAATTACCAATATACCATGTTGCATATCCTGATTCTAGAAACCAAGCTGAGTTCAGCAAGTAACTTGTCTTTTTTTTTTAACAGGAATCTTTTTCATTATTTTTAGATCTTGAGTAAACTGCATAAATGTACATGTGATTTGGTCAGCAAGTAACTAGTTCTACAATGTTTCCTAAACTTGAGGGACTTTTTTTTTAAAAAAGGTTGTTAACGACCACCATTTAGGGGTATAAAAGCTAGCTGGCTGAAGAAGTTGTTTTTCAATTCATACATTTCATTTGCAAAGTGCAATAATACTGAGCCTTAGGGATTGTGTATTACGAAAAGCGTCAAAGGAAACCTTGGCCGTAGGGATTTGGTCAAAACTAGACCGGAGACACTGTATATAACCAAGTCGCTGGCAAATTGGTTGTATCTCAAGAGGAGGGTTTATAGTTTATACCTTTCAAATGGCACAAGGTAAGTCGTTGGAAGTACACACGGATGAACTCTATAAGGACCCGTTATTGTAGTTAGTATGCGGCTAGTGCATACAAGTATACGCATACTTGTATGTGCCTATGTGGCCACATACTCAACCACATACACACACATACAAGATGTGTCCACATATGTGCTATAGAAGCAAGTCTGTAGGTGCCCGAGCTATAAGAGCTGCTCTAGGCATAAGCTTAATTTGGAATTCAATTTGTCTTATGAGGATGGAGATCAGGTAATTCTTTAGGAAACACTTGGGGAGAGTCACGTACAACAAAAATATCTTTGATTTTCCTTTCATCAGACGACTTCCCGGGGACCATTGCAATAAAGTGACCATTGCAATAAAAGTTGTATGACCCTTCCTCGACCACTTCTGGGTTTTCATGCAAGAAATAATTATAATGATTGCATTACTTATTTCACCTTGAACAGAAAGGATACCTCCCTCCACTAGAGACAGGAAGACGCACAACTTTTTTCTATACAAATAATTTCAGCACGATTTTGAGAAGTCAATCCATACCGACGACGACATCGAAGCTACCCAAAGAGATTGGCATGAGATTGGTAGAAAAGTTATGACCCAAGAGATCTAGTTTACATTCCTCTAAATTTGTTTAGCTTCAATCAACTTACCATTAGCAATTTCTACCAAATACTTATCAATATAAGGTGGCGCTTATAGATAACCTTGTATATGTATGCGTTTATGTGTTCTAAGAAATGAATAGATGTTTCAAATCAACGTTTCTTGCTCAACAAACATTTAGTTAATGTCAGTGATTCACTTTAAAGGCAGTGATTATAACTTTAAAGTGGGGATTATTGAACGTTGAAGTCAAAATTTAGTTAAAAGTCAATGTCAGGTTAAAGTTCAGAGGTGTTCTTGCTATTACTAATAGTAGGAAGGAGTTATTGGCTAGTTCTACAAAGTTTCCTAAACTTGAGGGACTGATTTTGACCATTTGGAAATAAGATTGTTAACAGAGCATTACCAACCAGTTAGGGTATAGGGTTGTTTAGTTAGTTGATGAAGTTAGTTTTTCAATATGTTTCCATTTGCGGTTCTTCTTGTTTTATCGTTAGATCGTTAATCCTCAAAACGAAACCTTCGGAATTCGTTCTTAATTTCTTCAATTTTGTCTTCATTGATGTAATTTCTAAAAGAACCCCTTTATGAATCAAGTACTTACTTTCTCCAAGGGTCCCAAACCTTAAACTTAACAGCCCGGCTAACCCTTTGCAAAAGACTAGTTTACCCCTTCAAAACTTACATTTTTTGATAGGAATCATATGTTAGTTTTTCTCTTAAATAGTATGTTTCAATTGTGGGAGGGGGTATATGTAACTTTCTCCTTTTATAAATAAGAGTATTAGTGCCTTGGAGAAGGGGGGAATAGAATTGGTTAGTTGTTAGGCTCCGCTTGTGCGTGAGAAGGACAGAGCCCTGGGACCACTTAGTGGTTGTATCCATTACATGTTATTGTAATCATCTACCATCTTCAATATAATTTGCATTTTGATTTCATCTTCCTTTCTTATTTGATTCAATCTCTATCATTGGTCCGACCTGCCCATCCTCTCCTCTCCGATTTCATTTTTTTTTTTCCAAACTCGCGTCTGTTCATCAAATCTACAAATATCGATCCACACTTTGATTTCCAAATTCTATCTTAATATTCAACTATTTTGTTTTCAATTCACTGCCCATTTTTTTAATTCTAGATTGCAGTTGTTATCCACTATACACATTCAATTTCGATTGTTTCGATATCAATTTCACATCCCAATTCAAATTCAAGTCCGATTTCAGTTTTTTTTTTCCGATTTCACTTCCAATTGCTTCCATATCCATTTTCATATTCGATCTATAATCCAATTTGTGTTCCAGTAACCATCCTTCATTCCTTCAAATACGTTTCTATTTATAAGTTCCAATTCAACAATGGTTAATCAAACATCCCGATTGGATCTTCATGAACAACAGATCAAACAACTTCAATCTGATGTTGCTGATATGAAAACTTCTCTTTCGGTGTTAGAAGCAGATCGTGTCGAATCTGCTGAGTTCCGTAAAGCTATGCTGGCGTGGATGAAATCTCAGGATAAGAGACCTGTTGAAACTTCTCTTGAATCTGCCTCTTCGGGTATGGCTTCTTCTTCACCCGCATTAAAATCGGATCTCATTGATAATTGTTCGGGGTTACCATGGGCTGTGAAGAAGGTTATGTTACCAGAATTCTCAGGGTTTGATCCACAAGGATGGATTAAGAAGGCTAATTTGTTTTTTGACCTGAACCAGACTTCTATGGATTCACGAGTTCAATTGGCTCAATTGAGCATGATTGGGGTTGCTCAACATTGGTTTACGATCATCACGCAGGTTCGTCCTTCTTTGTCGTGGCTCGAATTTCAGTCCGAATTGTTGCACCGTTTCACTGGCCTCGCAATTCAGAATCCGTATGAACAGTTAGCCACTATTAAGCAATCGGATTCCATTTTCGATTATATTGATGATTTCGAATATGTGTTATCTTTGGTCCCTCGTTTACCGGAATCTCAAACTATTGGCTATTTCATTGCGGGTTTGAAAGAGGATGTCAAACTACAGGTCCGTTTACATCGCCCAACCACTTGTATTGATGCTATGTATTTGGCTAAAGATGTTGAGTTGATACTTCGACCATCAACATCTCCTACGTTGTCGTCTCGTTTTCGCTATGCTCAACAGCCGGGACTACCTTTGTGGGGTGACGGGTTCGGGCATCATCTTGGTGCCAATTCGTTGTCTAAACTTGCTGGGAATTCCTCTTTGCATTCGGCAAATGTCCAAACTGGTCAACGTGATCGCGGTGTACGTTCGCTATCTCGAACCGAGTGGGAGGAACGTAGGAAGAAAGGACAATGCTACAAGTGTGGACAACTCTACAGTCCAACTCATAAATGTCCCAATGGTAACCTTCGTGTGATGTTGCTTGGCGATGATGATCCGGATAGATTCGAGGGGCTGCATTTTCAGTTGGAGCATCTAGACAATTTTCAATCGGATGGGGGTTCAAGCCTTGAGGACAAGGCTTGAGTTATGGGGGGAGTATTGATAGGAATCATATGTTAGTTTTTCTCTTAAATAGTATGTTTCAATTGTGGGAGGGGGTATATGTAACTTTCTCCTTTTATAAATAAGAGTATTAGTGCCTTGGAGAAGGGGGGAATAGAATTGGTTAGTTGTTAGGCTCCGCTTGTGCGTGAGAAGGGCAGAGCCCTGGGACCACTTAGTGGTTGTATCCATTACATGTTATTGTAATCATCTACCATCTTCAATATAATTTGCATTTTGATTTCATCTTCCTTTCTTATTTGATTCAATCTCTATCATTTTTGGTCCTCTAAATTTATTTGTATTTCACTTCATATTAATTTCTTAGAACACAAACACTTAATTTCTTAGAACACATAAACACTTACATATAAGGTTATTTATAAGCGCGCACACAAACCTACTCTACAAACATAGCTCCCTACACCCACTATCTAGGCGACCATGTAAACACCTTCCATGTCTCCCTCACAAATGTCTTCCTCCTCATGCTGCAACTGCAACCACATTCCTCCACTCCCTTACTTCAGAAAAGGATCTCAGAGTTGGATATACCTGGATCTCATATTTTTCCACAATTACTACACCTATTTCTTCTATGGATGTATAATAAATGTTCAAAGAGTGGCTTTAATTCATATACCTAGAACTTGCATCCTAGAAGACGTTGTCCTTAATTTTCAAAAATAAGCATCTTATTTCCACAAGGAATTTTTCTATCAACAGATATATGTCCTTGATATACTGACAGAGTGTGGTTTACTAAGTACAAACCAGTCAAAAGCCCAAAGCTCACAACAGAAAAACCTCTTCCTAAGGATGGAAATCCTATGAAGGATCCAGTCGAGATGTTAAGATATCCAACACTAACTCAACCTTATATGTCCTTTATTCTGAAAATGGTCATTTTAAAGTAGGCGCATTTGCTACTAGGTTGTTTGTCCCCTTTCCTGAAGATTGACTTAAAGTAGGTAATCGAGTTTCCTGGGGAAGTTAGAAACAACAGAATGTAGGACTTGTCAAGTCAGAAAACCGAGACCAAACACATTTAGGTTTAATGCACCTAAATAGAGATTGTGTTGTGGAAATAAAGTCGTCATTGCTTCCCTAATTTCATTTTCCATTTAGAGCTAAAAGCTTTAAGCTTAGCTAAATCTGAAAAAAAAAACATATTTGAATTAAAGTTACAAGTACACGAACCAGTTAAGCTTCCCACAAGTATAATATTGCAGGCCTCGGAGAGGGTGGATAGTAGGGTACACTCCTGCAAATAATTTGAACATTTGTGTTACAATTTACAAAAATTGCATGACCCTTTAATATAAAGAAAAACATAAAAAAAATTATCCAGGCGGTTGATAAGCTTATTTACTTTCATAAACTGGGATGGTCAGTCTACAATATGTCAGTGCTTTCTTCCAATCTTGCATCTCCATTAGCATCTGAAAAAAATGAGATCAAAACTCTAATCACGATCCACAGAAACTCAGAATTTCATATATCTAACAGATACATATATAAAGTTATTGTATAGTTCCTGTGATAACTTGAGAAAAACTAAAATAATATTTTGTTCTACAGATTAGTGATAAAAAAATGAACAGATAGGTACAGGAACCCAATTCCAATTGATATCTACCTCCCATCCAAATTGACCTCAAATAGTCAAACTACTAAAAACTAATAATGTAATCATAAATTTGATAATAATAACTATTTAGAAAACAAGATAACCATAAACTCCTACATTTGGGAACTAAAACCCTAGCACTTTCCAGCAGAATCATGAGAAATTGAGAATATAGTGGAGATGAATTTTCAAGCCATCTACTTATACATAGATTGATTGAACCATGTTTCATCTGTAACAGATATATTACATATATATACATACACTGAAAGGAAATGTATTGAAAGGGTCGAGCATCCATAAGGTACTCTGATGCATAAAACCCCGTAAATTATTTCATTGCAAATAAAAGATAATTAAACCAATGTCACTTTTGTAATCATACTCTTAAAAGAGTTTCCCTAGTTCGCATCAACTTGATAGAACTGGAATGATAAAGCTTCATTTGCAGCTTCTCAACCTTTAAGTACATGTCAAGGGCTTCATTGTTATCTGAAATCTAGTTAAGTGTTTTTCAAATAAAAGGTTATACACAGAAAACTAAATTAAGCATTTCCATAAATAATATTTGGATAATAAGTTTAGAGGATACACCCAGAGGAAAGAGCTACAGATGCCTTCTCTGACATATCTTTTTCTTCACCTGCAATTTTTAGTATTTCTTCCATGCCCCTTACAAGCCCACATTGATGACATCTAAACCCTTTAATCTCTGAAAAGAAGTAAATAAACAATATAAAAAAGTTATCAAAAGACACATATTAGCATGCAAAATAGGTGAGTGATACCAGTATCACGAAGCAAAAAACCATCACATGTGTGATTCTTGCACCTATAACCTTCAAGAACTGCACTTTCTTTAATATCGTCATCCTGACCCTTAATTTTAAAGCAAGGATTGTAAAATGCAAATTAAAAATTAACGAAATTAATAGTTAAAATTCACAAAAATTGTATTTGGATCATAAGATGTACAAGTTTTATGCAGCGAGGGCAACTGCAAGTGAAGAAATACTGTTCTTTTAAAGCCTTTTGTCGAGTCATTGTACTTCCAGCTGTCTCTATGTAACTAATCAATACCTACGGTACAAAAGTAGGGCGTCTAATACGAACAAATACCAAAGTTGACCACAAAACAGTAACTAAAAAGCTTCTGTTTGCAGCATTAGATTGACTATAAAACTAGAAGAAATTCAGAAAGCATACCTCGCTACCTTTTGGTATTTGTTGTATAGCACGTATTGTTGCCATTCTTCCCTCAAATACCAGAACTGAATTCGGATAGCAACTATAATTAAATCACATCCATGCATAAGTCCATGTAATTACGAAGTCAAAGTGACCTATACAATTTATAAGAAATCATACAGTAAACGGTCACCTGTGATTTATAATGGAAATTACAGGATACAGTCCGGTTCCTAATGGGATAAGCTCACTGTCACAGATTGTGTGTGCATTGCATGCCAGCTGTATGTGATTAAAAATTGGGACCACATCCGAACAAAACATACATATCAATTATATCTAACAAAGCTCCTTTAGCAAAGTTTCCAATGTAATAGAAAACTTATAACAAGTTGGGGATGTAGTATTATGTTGCATTAAAAACCAATGTAATAATGATTTAAGGTAGCAGATCCAAGGGCAAAAAAAGTAGAAATTGATATGTAAACTAGATGTTTAGGTAGTCAAAGACTAATTTTGTAGCATCATACCCTGGAGAAATTTTCTGCAATCTCTCTGATATTTAGATCAGGCCACTGGAGTATTATACTGACGAGATTTGCCATTTGTGCATACAACACTAACTGAGTCTCTCCAACCTCTGAGATATCTTAATGAAAAAATCGTTAAATACAACAACCAAACTCAAGAGCCATGGATTATGGAATAGGTTTATAATTGCTGACAATCTCCAACTATGGAATAAAATAAATAAGAGCTAAACTACAGAAAAAAAAAACTGTATGAACTTAAACACACTAAACTAGAGAAGAAAAACATGGAAGTATCTCTTGTAATTGTTACTAATATCCTATAAAGTTGGAAAAGTACATGATGAACTTTCCAATCAGCAAACAAACAAGCCTCAGGCAAATAATTCATTCATAAAAAGGAAGAGCAAATGAAAAGCAAGTCTACATCTTGATACGAAAATATGTTAAGAACTATTTATAAAAAAAAAATCCTTCACAATGATACACCACTAATGCAAGGATACGAGATACCAAATTCTTCACCAGGCTGTAGTTGTCCATCACAGTAGTAGAAATAACCTGGCATTAATGCACGTGTTAGATATTGTCAATGAAACAATCAAACAAGCTTTCAAAGATACAGAACATGATCCAAAATTCCAAATATATATTTATGGCACTTCCTTCCTGTAAGAATGTATTTCACAACTAATTAGCGCAGTGCTATAGTATCACTATGAAAACCCAAACCATTAAATAATACAGAAAACCAAAGAGAGATTTTTACCTTTTCGTCCTGCAACTTTTTCCGAAGGTAAAGTTTAACCATCAAATGTATAGAAGGTGTAAGAGATCTTATTCTATTTTTCTCTAGCTGGGAAAGCAGCTGGCATTCAAGACGATGCAGCTTCCAATCGAATTTCTTAAATGAAAATAGTATAAGATTAAGGATGATCAAGAGCACATATATATAGAAAGAAATAAAAAAAACAATCACTTTTGGGTGTGGTGTGTCAATATCAAATCACGACTAAGACTCGTTCGTCTACTTTTACTCATGTATCAGACTCTTTACCAGTGACTCCAACTATAATGTGATACACAGCCACCAAATAGCATATAGATTTGTGAATGTAATCGTATTATTCTCATGGCTATATGCGTGAAACCGTTCAGCATGACCATAGAGGTATAAGACACTCACAAAAATAGCTATTTCTCATATATATATATACAAATACACATGAAGCAAAGTATACCTGGCATCTACTCCCACAGTAGCATACAACATGACAAGATGAGCATCTCTTTATAGTACTTGATGCAAAACACCAATCACATCTTGAACTTTTATTTGGTGCAGAAACATAAGGTCCTTGGCTTAATATAATTTCTCCTATAACAATCAACATAGCATATTGAACTATTGTCATTGCCAAAACATTATTGCATAAGAATTAGGTTATATTGAGCTCATTCAAGCAATCGATTTTAACAAAATCACCTGGAGAAAAGTCTCGAGTGGTGAAGAGGCAGCGACCTTTGTTTGGAAGTGTGGAAACTGATAAGCCATGGTCATGTAGCAGTTCTTCCATCTCAAAACCAAAACCTCAATTTCACCTTCACCTTCACCTACGAGAAAAAAAGGGAGATGATGAAATGGTGTGTGTTTGTTCTGCTGCATATATGTGCTCAACTAGGTTTATAGGAAAACAATAACATTTTAGGGTTTAACTCACCTTAGTTTGAACCCTGGTTGAAACAAAAATGACAAATGCATCAACTAGAAATAACTGAATAAGCAGAAACAGAATGAAATACAAAATCAGCAGAGTAAATCAAATGGAAACATAATGCCCGGAGCGATTAGAGTGACTTGAAGACGAATTTTGGAATTAGAGCGCCTTCTAGTTTTTCCTTTCATATTTTCATTTTGAACACCATAGTTTTATCTCTAACAATCTCTTTCAAAGTTTCATTAAAAAGTAAGAGGGAAAGAAAGTTGAAGGAAATTGAAAAAAATATATATTCCAAAGTTTTTTTAAAAAAGGAAATGAAAGGAAGAAGAGGAAGGTGGAACCGTGGAAGAAAATTTTTATTATAATTTTTCCTATTAATTTTCCTTTTAAATTGGAAGAAAGCGGAGAAAAAGGAAGAAAATAATATTTAAAATGTTTATTTTCCTTTCTTTTCCTTCAAACTCCGGAACACGAAATGAAATCACATCTTTTCCTTTCATTTTCTTTCTCTTCTCTCCTAAACATCATTTCTTTTCTTTTCTTTCTGTTACTAAACTCGGGAACATAGTGTTAACGCGTGCGCTTCCACTTAGACTACATATAATGGTTTATGCCCATTAGGGGTATGAGGAAAGATCAAATACAAAACTGATTTTGCCTAAAAAAATGTGAGAAGTGACTTAAACCACATAAAAACCGGGTCAAACGAACTCCGTTTTAGCACATTCAAGCGGCGTTGGAACTGTCTCGTCGAGCTTTATCATCTTAGCTTCTAGTGTTTAACTTTTAGGATTTAGTTTTAAAATTTAGTTTTAGCCTAATGTTTAACTTTTAGGGTTTAGTTTTTAGATTTTAGGTTTTTTTACGGGTGGGGGTGAGGGGTTTAGGTTTTTAGGGGTGGGTGGGTGGGGTTTAGGTTTTTGGGGTTAGGGGTGGAGGGTTTTAGGTTTTTGGGTGGTGGGTGAGTGGGGTTTAGGCTAAAATTTAGTTTAGCCTTAGGGTTTAGCTTTTAGGAGTTTTAGGGTTTAGCTTTATGATTTTAGGTTTTCTACGGGTGGGGGTAGGAGGTTTAGGTGTCACACCCTCAATTTTTCCACAAACGGGGTATCCGTTAGACGTGTGACATACCAGGATCTCAAGCCATTAGTTACAGTGACACTGACTCAACAAATTTTAACAAAAGTTTTACTTAGTGATTAACCAAAAACTCAGGGTATAAAATGTAGGTTTTCAAAGTTTAGCGGAAGCTTTTAAACAAACCCATTATTTAATAAACTTGTGCTCAATAGTTTAGCACAAAACCAATAAAACTTGTGCTCAATAGTCTAGCACAATACCAAGTTAAAACCTGTGCTCAATAGTCTAGCACAAAACCACTAATTGTTTTCAATAAAACCAACAAGGTAATAAAAGTTCAAAACAAAATAAAACGACTCATGCATGATATGTCCTACGTGCACAGCTCCTAGCCACCTGAGAAAACATACTGAAAATGGTCAACACATGGTTGGTGAGCTCAATGAGATATTTAACAAAAGTTTATAAATATCAAAACAGTTTAACTGATAAAGTTCATTTACTATTGCTGGTTTCCTCACTTACTACATGAGCACGTTGAGATTAAACTGAACGTTGTGTTGTTTGCCTTACTGCCATCAAACTAGATGACCAAAAGTTCCAAGGACAATCTGCACCACCTGGATCCCTACCAGCGTGATGGGGTCTGCCGAACCCGGTAGTACTACTCAAATTTCCCCGTTATACCCACTGTATATTAATAATCTCAACTAAAGGAAATGACTTTTGTTGGAACGTTTATGCTCAAGTAAAATAAGCCATTAGACAATAGAAATTAGTTTATCAAAACAGTTGCCCGAAGGCCCTGCCCGAAGGCATAAAACGCAGCCCAAGGCCGTATAGAATCTTGCCCGAAGGCCCTACGCGAAGGTATAAAAATGCGGCCCACCCGAAGGCGCTGTACAATAGTTGCCCGAAGGCGTTGCAAAAACGTTTGTATGTTTTCTCCCCTGAAAAGGTTTAAAAGCGGGCAAAGAGACTGACCTTTGAAGCGTACAGCAAAAGATAAGACATGCAACACAGATTCCCTAGATCGCTCTACAACCTGCTTAATAGTTAATAACTAAGTATTAACTAAAAACTCGTACTTATATATATAAATAATAATATACATCGCATTCGCTATGGTTTCGCATATTCGGTTTGGTTTACACATACTAGCAATGTGCCGCACACAAGTTCACATGTATTATCATGCTAGGGTTTCACGTCTATTATCATACAAGCACTTTCATTCTCAGCATGGCATTTTCGTCTAACAATAATCATAACTCAATAGTCTACTATCGTTGCCAATAGCATACCACACCTATTCATATCAACTAGTAGTCATCACATACTTTTCTATACTAGCATGCACTCATTTACATTTATAGATACATACCTACTTACATACATACATACACACATACATACGGTTTCATACATGCTCGTCCTTATATATATATATACATGATTAATGGATCACAGTTCAATATCATACATGATTAATGGATCACAGTTCAATATCATCATTAACATCACAAGTATCATTCATACATGTACATACATCTTGGCTCTGTTTATTTACATATATTTGCATACCTTCCACTATTCGATGATCATGCATACCATTTAGTTCGCATACTACAGCATATACTCATATTCATACTACACATGTACACCTTTACACATACACATATAATACGATATACATATATATGGACCTCTTGTACGTTATCTCACCTATATACATACTCAATTCTGTACATGTATACATATATTCAATTCCATCTTATTTATACACACTTACGCATATACTCATATTACATTTATCTTTATTTATCTTTATGCTACTGTTGCTATATTGATATACACACACATACCATCACACCACGATCCACATACAGTACATATATATCCCATTCGCTGATCGTGCTACACACGCGTACCTTCATACATTCAATATCATACACGTTGATTCTATATCTACACGTACTTACGATCGAACACTTACATATATGATTAAAATTTGTTTCTGCTGCTCCCATACATACACATAACCACTACTGTTGTTTCCCTGCTACGCATACATGTAAACAATAATGTTGCTGCCATTTTTAGATCTATATATATATATATCTATACTACATTAATAAGAGAATTGGAAGGACAAAACAGTAATTTAACATTTTCCTTAAATTTTTCAACATCAACACTAGATTTAGGGTTCCAGTTCAATCAAATCCGCCTCCACCCTCTCATCTCGGTAGTTCTAGGTTTAAAGGGATCACATGTGTTCTTCGAATCCGCCTCCGTTCATCGTCATCATCACAAAATCTTGATCGCCATAACAATCTTCCAATCCTATTCTCCACGCGACACCCCTGGTCGAGCAAGAACCTTGATGGTCGATTTAGGTTTGACTTATGGTCGAAGAGGCATACTCAATCAATGAACGCGCATTCAATCAATCAACGTGCATCAGGTTTGTAAATCAATTTTGTTTATATGTTTGGGTTCAACATTTCTTCTAATTTGAAGTCTTATGTTTTTTATGATTCTAGGACTGTGAAATTTTTTGGACATGTATAGATCTATTATTTTCGCATAGTTTGTTGTGTTTCAAGTTTCGTGTTTGTAAACCCCTTCTTTTACCGAGCCATTTTAATAGTGGCAGTTGTTTGGTTGTTGCAGATGGTGGTAGTGATGGTGACAAAAGGAATCGTGCAGCTTACGTGTCCCCTTTCTTGTTCGTATTCCTCTCACTCACAGGTAAAATATTGCGACACACAGGTTGGTTTCGCTCAAAATAGTTTATCGCGTCTTTCGTTTACTTTAATTCTTTTGTTTTTATGATGTTTCTTAGGTTTTGTGTTTGACTGATTTGAAACTGCAGCTATTTTGTAGACCATGTTTGACTGATTTGCCTTCTTCTTTAAGAAGACCATGTTTGAAATAAGAAAAACGATTTGGTATTTGTATTCTGCACTTATGTGTTTGATACTATGTTAAAAAGATTTGGTGGTTGATTTTGAGTTTGTTTGCGACTTATTTAAAAAGTTTTTTTTTGTTTTCATCTTGAGTGATTTTGCATTTAACATACACCCGTTAGGTTGAAATATTTTGGAAGTCAAGAGATTCATGAAATTTTTTGGAAGTCAAGAGTTTCAAGTTCTTTATTGGTTTACAAAGTTAGAGGAGTTTAATGAGATTTGGTGGTCGGTTTTGAGTTTGTTTGCGACTTATTGAGGTTTGAACTGAACCTTTTTTGTAGATTTATCCGAGGGCAAAAGATAACTGTTTCACAAGCTGGATTTTGATGATTGGTTAACAATAGGTTATACGAAGTGAAGAGATTGGAGGACTACATAGTGGCCTTAAGCCGTCTCTGCTTGGAACTGTTGCATCACAAGTAACATCACTTTTTTATTTTAGTTTGGTTAATGATGATGAACCTTATGTTTATTGTGTTTGGTTGTGAAAATAGTTACTTATGAAGTGATATATGTATCCTTTCACGTGTTATATGATGGGGGATTTATTATTTTTTACCAGGTTTTTAAAAACGGAGCGGAGTTTCTTGCAGCTTCGAATAAACGAAAGGGTCACGGAGATGGTAAAATTGTATGTTCTACTAGCTTGTTACGATTGCTTTAGCTGGGTAAGTGAGAATACATAAAAAGGAACAAATGTATATGGATTTTTTATTGGGCACTCAAAAGCAAGAAAAATGAGATACCGTGTTTCACATATTGTTACTCTTATGTTTCAAAAATTATTATATATAAGCTTATGTAACTTGCAAATCTATGTCGAGTATATTAGCACATAAATACATTTTTTGTTCTCATTTGTGTGTGTCCTACAGTTTATCTAAAACTAAATATAGCTACCACTTAGATTGATGAAAGCGTATATCTATCTACAATTGCATCAACTATTATTAATACTATTGCATCTTAGTGTCATATTGAGTGTCTATTAGCTTTTTGAATGACTGATTTTCTGTTATATAAAGAACTGCAGGTTGTCGATTGGTTTTTTAGAGGTGGATTATGGAAGAGCAAGGTTCTCTACTAAGGTTATAGCTGTTTTTTGATTGCTTTTATTACTGTTGATACATTCTGATTTGTAGATGGCTTGATGTTAAGACTTTTATAAACTTTTTTAGTTAGCAATATATAATACTATTGTTGTAGTGGCTTGATGTTAAAGACTGCTCACAAGTTAGGTTCTCGAACCTGCAAATAGCCTAACAAGTTTTTTTAGTGCATAATGGCTGCATTTTGACTAACTTTTGCAGCAGTTTTGACTGCATATTTGCTGGGTTTTTTTTTTACTTTTTTTCCCTGCAATTTGGCTGTGATTTTTCTGCAATTCTGCTGAAGTTTTGACTGAATTTTGGCTGCAAAAACCAGGTTCTTTTAGTGCATAATGGCTTCATTTTGACTAATTTTTGCAGCAGTTTTGACTGCATATTTGCTGGGTTTTTTTTACTTTTTTTCCCTGCAATTTGGCTGTAATGCCTACATTATGAATAATTTTTGCAGCAGTTTTGACTGCACTATTGCTGGATATTATGACTAATCCTTATGTGTTGGTAAAATATTATCCAATTGGTAAAATAGAGCACATAATCTGATATTTTTTGTGTATTTCTCTGTGTTTTTATGTAACCAGATTAGTTGAAGATTTTTTCTAAAGGGCTATCAAAGGTTTTTGAGATTTTGCTTTGCTTGATTGCTGGTTAGTTCTTGATTTATTCTGGTTACAGGTTCATCACTGAATTATATAGGATGATTCTTTCTATTGGTTACAAGTTTAACACATCAATAAGATATCTATTTTACTCAACTATTAAACTGATATATATATATATAGGGTTCGCCAGGTAACCAGTTTGTGCATATGTGTTTGTTTGCCACTCAAATTTGTCATAACAAGTATTGAAGTTTATTCCACAACTTATTAAAAAGTTAAAAGGCTTTGGATGTCGTTTGAAATTGCACAGACTTGACTTTACATGGTGAGTTTTCATCTGTTGTGGTTTGAATTTAGATAGTTGAAAGTTTTTGATTATTAATTCCCATAAGTTCACCCTTAAAACATTCATTTATGTCTGTTTGAGCGATAAATGGGTACAAAGGTGCTGGTGTTTGGATGACAAATTAAACAACTATTAAAAAGTTATGGTACTAAGTGTTTTTGCTTTGCTTGAATTTGTTATAACCACTTTCATGGTTATATCAAGTTAGTTTAACTCGTCATTTGGATATCTATTCTACTCAACTTTTAAACTACTATATAGAGTTCAACAGGTAAGATTTGGTTAAAATGAGTATGTTTTTCTATCATTTGTCAAATGTTTCATAAGTGGAATTTCTCTATCTAGATTACTAATATGATTTAACTTTGCTTTTGTAAGACCAGAGTAGTGGCGGTGGTGGTTCTGCCATAATCAATTCGCTACCTTTGACAACCAGAACAAGAAACCAGAACATTTTGAATCCCCTGATCTTTTCTCCCTTCATAGCTCACACACAGACAATTCTCATCTATTTCAGGTTAACGAATTTACTTCACACGCATTCCATTTCAATTTGTATTTGTTTTTTGGTTGCTGCATTTATATATAGTGGTTACTTATTATTTATGTTATGTCGTTTGTGGTTTGTTGTTGATTAATTCACCTTTTTGTATTAATAGCATACGGGTGCTTAAAACTCTTAACGTATTCAGCTTACGTCAATTCTGTAGATTATAAGATCAATGCGAAAAAAGGTGTAATCCATGTTTTATGTATAGTTTGTTTATGTTTTTCAGTTGTTAAAGCTATTAGACGAACTTTAACCAATCTCTGTTTTGCTATTGTGGTTGCAACGTTTGTTCACTTTTGGTTGCTTGCCATATACAGCTTGGGTTTAGTTTTTATTTTTGGTTTATGTTTGTTTTGAATTCATTTATGGTTTTGAAGTTGCTAAAGAACCTGTTTGACTGCAAAGTGAAGACCTGTTTGGGCTGAACATATTGTTGTTGATTGTAGTTTAGTTTAACTAGAATCAAATCTTTGATAATTACTACTTGCAGAATGATAATTTGGTTTAAAATAATGTTATGGTGATTTGAATGGCAGATTGTGCATGCTTTAATGTGATATGTTACTGTCAAAACAATGCAGTTTTGAGATTCAATAATGCAATTTTTAAATTAGTGCAGTTTGTGCATGCTTTAATGTGATATGTGTTGTCAAAACAGTGTAGTTTTGAGATTAAATTAGTGCATTTTTTAGGTTAGATCAGTGCAGTTTGAACATGCTTTAATGTGATATGTAGCTGTCAAAACAGTGCAGTTTTGAGCTTAAATTAGTGCAGTTTTTAGGTTAGTATATTTATGCACATATGATCTTTTGACAGCAACATATCACATTAGTGCAGTTTGTGCATGCTTAAATGTGCAGTTTTTAGGTTAGTATATTTATGCACATATGATCTTTTGATAAAACGTATTATGTGCTTTAATGTGATATGTTGCTGTCAAAACAGTGTAGTTTTGAGATTAAATTAGTGCAGTTTTTAGGTTAGATTAGTGCAGTTTGAGCATGCTTTAATGTGATATGTTGCTGTCAAAACAGAGCAGTTTTGTGTTTAAATTAGTGCATTTTTTATGTTAGATTAGTGCAGTTTGTGCATGCTTAAATGTGCAGTTTTTAGGTTAGTATATTTATGTACATATGATCTTTTGATAAAACATATTATGTGTTTTTTACGTGGGATATATCACTTAGACAATATATGAATACACATAGTCGTTATTTATCAATTTGGTCATAATGTGAGTTAGTTTTCTAATTTCCATGTTACTGTAGCTTGTTGATTTACTGTTATGTTCAGGTGACCAGCAGAAATACTTGTTTCAGGTTTTTGCTCCGTTTTGTAATATCAATGTTGTTTTTTGTCTATAAGTTATGGTTTCTGACCAAGTAGAAGATGCTGAAGGAGCCATTTGACTACATATTTGGCACTAATTTGTTCGACTTTTTACAAACTTTAATTTGAATGATGATGATGGTGAACTCAAATACTCTATTTAGTGTGTGTTGTGTAACAGCCATTTCACTACATATTTGGCACTAATTTGTTTTCAGTTTGATGAAACAGAAAGATTTCATCCATGGGTTTATATTCAAGGCTTGACCAGGTTTTTAATGCTCTATATCCAAATTTGCGACTAATATGTGTAATTTTAGCCTAGAATTGGACTGCACTGTCAAATCAGTTTTGTAAAAAAAAACAGAAAGACGATACCTGGAAGCCTAGGATTACACTTCTGTATATAGAGTTACGAGTTTACAACTAATATGAAACTGAAATTTGTATGTTCTGCAGTGAAGCATGCGGATGCAAGTGACATGCAGATGAATTTGATGAGCTCCTGTCTAGCGGGCATTCTATATATTTCTCAGGTACAAAACAGACCACAGTTGCGTCGTTTCATAGAAAGGCTTTTTCCAGTATTTTATAGCTAAATTTTGCCATGTTTTTAGCAATGTTTACACATTATTGTTTTGTGCCATATAAGTAGTTTAAAGGTTTAGCGGTATTAAGGTGTGTAACATCTCCTGTTTGATAGAAAAATTAAAGTAAAATAGTAAGCTTTTTGGTTCCGTAAAAAAGTAAGCTTTTTGGTTTCATTATGATGGTAAATTTATTGATTATTTAGATATTAAATGACCACTGGTTTGAAGGAAGTTATGGGTCATTTTTCTTATCTCATCATGGTGTAATATTAGTAATAAGATAATTTAAAAAGAGGCCCAATTTGCAAGCAAATATGTTCATCCAATAGGTAATTTGAACGATCCTAAACTCTATAAAAAACTGGATACTCACTTGTGAAATATATATTGTGTTGTAAAAGTCAATTTCTCTTTAATTTCATATGTATTACTTCTATTGTTCGATGCAAACAAGGTTGGGTTATGAACTTAAGTAATGCATGTACTAAAAATAAGCTTTCAATCAACTAATCTTGACCCGTTATCATTTTTGTGTTACTGCAGAATTTGAATCTCTTCTAGAGTGTTGTCGGATATGAAAAAGCATAAATTGCAGGGGTCAAGAAAGGCATTTTTGAATGTGCAAGTAACAAACAATAAATGAATGTATGTTTGGTCTACATTGTAACATTTTGTCTTCAAAATCTCTTTGTTAGTTTTGGATAATTTCCTTAGATTTTTTTCCCCTTGCTAATTATTGTTCATATTCGTCTTTTCATAATAAAATTCATAAGGGTTTCCAAAAGATTTGCCACAATTTGTTTGTGATCTGAAGATTTTTATTACATCTAGATGTTTTGTTACTAAAACATAAAATCACTATGACAATGTGACACTTTCTTTGAGCTTGCTATTTGTAAATGGTGTTTGTTAGCATATACAAGATGATTTATGTCATATTATGTGGGGAATGAAACTCCTAAGAAATTTTAATGATTATTGCAGATTGTATGTGAATACTTTCATGATTTCATCATATGTTGGTTTTTTAGTTTCTATGTTAAAACTATGTGTTACAAGTTGTATCATGGTAGAACTTGGATGTGAACCGATGTGAGATGGAGTGGTATGTTTAACTTTTATCAAATGTTAATTTGATGTGTCTTACTTCATTAGTAGCTTTTGTGGAAGGAAGAAATCAAGAAGCCTATGATAACTCTTTAGCGTTTGCCTCGATGTTTTATGTGATAATGAATTGAAAATTGCGTTAACATTCTGGATGAAACATGCAACATGTTTTGTATGATCATTGAGTCTTTGAATGATAACCTATCGGCTAAATCAAAATGAACCATCTTTAGCAAACATATGCTACAATATAATTGGTAGTAACCTAAGTAACTTGTATACTAAGATTGTAGTAAGGTGAAATGCATAGTTTATGTATGGATATTAATCCAAACCCTATCTATTCAAGTACTCATAAGTAATAAATATCAAATGTCTCTAAAGTGCAAGATGATTATTCTATAGGTATCCTTATATGTTGAATCTCATTTTAACATCGTTTCACTATCATATATCACGATTAAAGCTTATGGCATAGATAGACTATACTAACACAATATATTACAAGTGTAATAATAAACTAATAGAAAACGAGTATCGTGTTGTAAATTGTGTCGCCGCAG
The DNA here is from genome assembly GCA_030867185.1 of Tagetes erecta. Classification (NCBI taxonomy): domain Eukaryota; kingdom Viridiplantae; phylum Streptophyta; class Magnoliopsida; order Asterales; family Asteraceae; genus Tagetes; species Tagetes erecta. Next base: position 11,118,290 of record CM061496.1, on the reverse strand, counting down.
CATCGCGCGGGTATCCAACTAGTATATATATATCCATGTACATTCATAGCACCACACATACAATTCTATATATACATCACTCAAAAACTGAAGTTCTGGTACACACACTAACACTATCATACACACAATCACGTATACATACAATTGCATAGATACGAGGTCGACCAAACCGAAAACGAACCCTGTTCCGTAACGAAACCGAACTAAACCCATGACGAAAGTGTTGGATTAACAAGTTATGAAATTGTTGTTGCTTACCGATGGGATGAGAGGAAAAAATAGAAGTGATCAGACTGATCATAGGTGATGAACGGTGGTCCGGACGACGCCGGAACAAATGCTCGATGGTGCTGCTTTGCCTCTCTGATGCGAACTGCTGAATGCGGCTGCTAAGCTTTGTTTTTCGGCGACCAACAAAGAAGAGGGACGAGAGAGAGATGCTGCCGGAATATTTGTGTGTGTGCTGATGGAGGAACAAGAACAGAAGACGAAGACATTGATGGGGGCGGGTGGTTATCTAGGGTTGGGTTGATTTTATTAAAACTTACACTTTTGGCCCTCACAAAATGGAAGGTTACTTATTCTAGGTATTAAAGTTATTATCTAGTTTAATTAATCACAAAACAAACCCTAAACTGATGCAAAACTTAACGGAACAGTTAAAAGATAGTTAACAAAGTTAACCCGAATCTGTGGGTTGTCACATTAGGTTTTTAGGGGGTGGGTGGGTGGGGTTTAGGTTTTTGGAGGGTGGGGGGATTTAGGTTTTTGGGTGGTGGGTGGGTGGGATTTAGGTTTTTAGAGGGTGGGGGTTTTAGGTTTTTGGGGGGTGGGTGGGGGGTTTAAGTTTTTGGGGTGGTGTGGGGGCGGGGGTTTGATGACACGGTTCTAACGCCGCAAGAATGAGTTCAATCGGAGTTCGTTTGACCCAGTTTTGGTGTTTCTAAATATCATTTCTCACACTTGTTAGGCAAAATCCATTTTGTACGGGAACTTTCCCCTTAGGGGTATTATGTGCCAAGTGGATGTCATGTCACTAAAAGACATTATTATAAAAATGGGTGTAGTGGTTAATGCTACATATAATGTCCCACAATCATTACCCAATCATTTAACTAATCATTTAATTAATCATTTATTTAAACATTTACTTATTAATAAAAGTAAATAATACAAAAAATACACGAGCAAGAAACCAAAAATAAACTAGTCATCACGCGTCACCCTACGATTAAACCAACAATGCTCGATCAAATCCGTCGTAAGAGCATACTGCGCCTCTTTTTGACGTATGAAGTTGGAGTTCGTTATTCTTTCTTCCATGCTTATTCATTCACGTTCTGGTTCGACATATCCCGGGGAGTAATCCTGACAATAGGCTTTGTCATCATCCTTCAAAATCATATTATGTAATATGAGGCAAGCGTACATAACGTACGTCATTTTTTCCTTTGACCCTAGCCGACACGGGTTGCTTTCAAAATGCCAACGTTTCTTGAGAACTCCAAAAGGACGTTCGATACCTGTTCTTGATGATTCTTGAACCTTTTTTAAATAAGCTATCTTTTCGTCAATTGGGTCTCTAAACATTTTTATTATCATCGGGAGCTCCGAATATATACAATCACCCAAATAATATCCAAACGGGTAATAACTTCCATTAACAAAAAAAGATGCCTCGGGTGCATTACCGGCTACGCAATCCTCTATGATTGGCGATGCCTCAAGAACATTGATGTCGTTGTTTGATCCGGCGGAACCGAAATAAGCATTCCAAATCCAAAGGTCGTACGAAGCAACCGCTTGAAGAATCACCGACTGCCCTTTTTGGTCACCCTGTGTAAACTGTCAACGCCAAGCGTTTGGACAATTAGCCCATTGCTAATCGCGCTTGTAACCACCTTATCCACCTCAATTTCGCCCGTTGAAGTGCTATCGCTGCTTGACGATGAAGCGTAGGATTCCATTTTAGATAATTTGGTGTGTGTGGTTTGGGGGGAAATTAGAGTAGAGTGTGTTTTTGTGAGAGAATTTGGTGTATTTTTTATGTGTATTTATATAATGTGCATGTTTATGTATTTAAATAAGTGGTAAAAAAAAATTAATATGGTCAAACTATCTGTTCACTTAGCCGTTGGAAGAGTTTTGCATTGATTTGAGTGGGGTGGAGGCGTTGTTTATAAAACCCCCAAACAAGAATTTGCCCAATAACGCCCCCACGTAATGGTGTGGGGGGCGTTATGGGCGTTTTTTATGGGGCTAACACCCACTACATCAAGTCTTATAAAACTAGAAAATTGTTATTTAGATCACGCTTCGTGTGTAATTTTTGTTGTTATTGATGTTTGATTTTGTAAAAATGGGTTATCTTTGTAATTCATTTTGTAATTAATTTGTAATATCGATGATTTTAAGGGATTTTTTTTATATTATTGATAAGTGGATTTTTTAATATTAAATGGGGGTAGATCGAATAGTAAAGTAGAAATGTTTCGAAAATGGCCCGAACCGGCCAGCCCAACCGAGGTCCGGAGCCTTCAGCGGTCAAATTCGGACAAAAAATAGGTGGTCGAACTTTTAAATTGAGAGGTCGGATCTGAACTTTATAAAATATTTATGACATCATCTCATCCTTAAATATGTTTCCACCAGTGAACCGGTAAGTAGAGTGGTGTTTTATGTGAAAAGGGTTTAGGTGAAGAAGTTTTGACTGCTAAACTTCCATCTGCTGAAATCTGAGTCATGGCCTTGTCATTAGTTGTGATGTGTTTTTCAACTTATGCCTTCTTTTCATTTTAAACAATCTTAGGAACCTCAATTTTCTCTACTTCCATGACCTCTCTGTCTTCTTTTATAAACTGAATGATGTCTTCAATAGTGTTTGGTTCAATGTTGCGTTTTGGAATTTGAATTTGGGTATACAACATTGTACCCATCAGATTTATACCCCAAACCGGTCTTAGTTTGATATGATCTATTTTCATTTTCAATAAAAGCAAGCAACTTATCAAACCTTGTCTGTTGAACATTGTATCTTTCAGCATAGGATTGAGATATCAAAAGGTCATTCTTTGCTAAACTCAACATTTTCAAAAAAATCATCAATTTGTGTTTCTAGATTTGTTTGCTCGTGTTTTAACGATGAAACTAATTTTACTAATTATTTTATCTTTTCCTTTTAAGATTGATCAATCCTTTTGAAATCAGAATTTAGAGTTTGAATTGTTTCAACTTCTTATAACAATTCCTAATTTTGGTTTTTGAAACATTAACTTTTGCAATACATTCTAGAGTTGCTTTTGTCAAGACCAAATCCTCCACTTCTTTTGAAAAAATATCCTAGTTGATTACCTTCATGTCCTCTGCAGACACTGCTTGGCCTAGATAGATATCATAGCTATTTGATAGTTGATATCCATTTCTTCAAGATCATCGGGATGGATGTATCCGAGACTTGCATTTATAGATTCAGGATAGGTGGTCAGTGGAATTTGATTACTAACAATAGGTGATTGATAGCTTGGTTCTTTAACAAGAAGAGCAAGAGATCTAACTAGAGTTTATCAGCTCGCTAATCTTCTAGCTGTTTCTTGTTCTGCATCAATCTCCATCTGGTATGCATTAAGCATCCTATAGAGTTCCTCAAGGTTCATGCTCTTCAAGTTTTTAGTTCTTCTTATGGCCACAAATTATATGGTCCATGCTTTTGGTAGAGACCACATGAACTTTCTTACTACATCATTGTTGTCAAAGAGGATGTGTGCTTCTTGAATGCCATCCACTAACTCAACATATCGAAGATATGTAGCAGTCATGGTTTCACCAGGAAGGTAATTGAAGTTCTCAAATATTTGCTTGAGAACATATCTCTTGTTATATTTGAGTTCTTCATTTCCTTAATATCTTTACTTGAGAGTGTCCCAAAGTCCTTTGGATGACTTATAGTTTTTAAAGCGATTTATGGAGTCTGGGATACTAATTCTTAGAAACCATAAAGCCTTTGAGTCGGTCTCTGGTTTCATGTTGTCTTCTTCATAATACTTTAAGGGTTCTTTAGGTACCACAAATTATATGGTCCATGGTTTTGGTAGAGACCACATGAACTTTCTTACTACATCATTGTTGTCAAAGAGGATGTGTGCTTCTTGAATGCCATCCACTAACTCAACATATCGAAGATATGTAGCAGTCATGGTTTCACCAGGAAGGTAATTGAAGTTCTCAAATATTTACTTGAGAACATATCTCTTGTTATATTTGAGTTCTTCATTTCCTTAATATCTTTACTTGAGAGTGTCCCAAAGTCCTTTAGATGACTTGTAGTTTTTAAAGCGATGTCATGGTTTCACCAGGAAGGTAATTGAAGTTCTCAAATATTTACTTGAGAACATATCTCTTGTTATATTTGAGTTCTTCATTTCCTTAATATCTTTACTTGAGAGTGTCCCAAAGTCCTTTAGATGACTTGTAGTTTTTAAAGCGATTTATGGAGTCTGGGATACTAATTCTTAGAAACCATAAAGCCTTTGAGTCGGTCTCTGGTTTCATGTTGTCTTCTTCATAATACTTTAAGGGTTCTTTAGGTACCACAAATTATATGGTCCATGGTTTTGGTAGAGACCACATGAACTTTCTTACTACATCATTGTTGTCAAAGAGGATGTGTGCTTCTTGAATGCCATCCACTAACTCAACATATCGAAGATATGTAGCAGTCATGGTTTCACCAGGAAGGTAATTGAAGTTCTCAAATATTTACTTGAGAACATATCTCTTGTTATATTTGAGTTCTTCATTTCCTTAATATCTTTACTTGAGAGTGTCCCAAAGTCCTTTAGATGACTTGTAGTTTTTAAAGCGATTTATGGAGTCTGGGATACTAATTCTTAGAAACCATAAAGCCTTTGAGTCGGTCTCTGGTTTCATGTTGTCTTCTTCATAATACTTTGAGGGTTCTTTAGGTACCATTTTACATGTCTCACCAACAACATGCACCATTGGTGAAAATGGACCTTGCTTAACAAAAACCCAAAGTTTTCTGTCTTGAGTTCTAAGAAATCTTCTATGTATCATAACAAGCAGGTGAGAACATGGGAGGCTTAGTTTGAGTACCGTTCTCCGAATCATGTTTCGAGATAGCAAGTGCTGCAGCTGATACAATAATACTAGAACTAGCCATTTTGAAGATATAAAATGATCAAGTGTAAGATCTTTAATTTCAATAAAACAATAAGATTTATTGAAAAGAATCAAACAAACCAAGAGTCAAAACTCTGATACCAAATGTTGGATCTGGCTTAACAAGTTCCGATAAATCAAAATTGTTGGTCCTAAAACACTATCAAATCATGTAATTTGGTGAAGATTGGATCAAAATGACAAAATATGAAGAACAATGGATGAAAAAAATGAAGAACACATGATAAAAGGCAATTTGATCTATTTGAATTGCATCAGATTTTGGTTACATGGAAACCCTAATTCTAGCTCATACAAGCTTGCCTAATTGCCACTAACACTTTCTATATATAGCCTAATGACTTTGAACTAACGACAATTATGGCCCTAAACTTAGACTCTAATATGACAATAGAAATAATACAAATAAACCCCCTAATGTTTAGTCTAATATATCTTTTGTCATAAAGATAAAATATATTTATACATTAAAATACTAAAAAGAAGAATAAATATTAAATATTTTTGTTGACACAAAATATATTTATAAATTCTTAAACTATGGCGTCTTTCATGTCTTCGGCGCCTTGTGTATCTTCGTGTCGAACGCGTAATGTTAACTTTGACGTTGATGTTGGCGTTGACATTTATTGACTTTGACTGTGTTAATATATTAAACTAAACTTCATATCCAACAATACTCTACCATAGTCTACTATTATCAACGTCTTTTTTCGTGTTCAGCAGTCTAATATTATCAATACAATCAAAGTCAACAAAAGTCAATGTCGACGTCAAAGTCAACACAAAGCGTTCGGGACAAAGATTAGAGACAAGACATTGAAGACATGTTAGACGACGTTGTTTAAGATTTAATAAATATATTTTGTGTCAAAAAAATATATCTAATGATTATTTTTCTTTTAAGTATTTTATTGTATAAATATATTTTGTCATTACTTATGACAAAATATATATTAGACTAAACATTAAGGGTTTATTGTATTATTTCTATTTGCATGTTAAGTCTAAGTCAGTCCTAATTGTCATTAGTCCAAAGTCATTAGGCTATATATAGAAAGTTTCAGTGGCAACTGAGCAAGCTTGTATGAGCTAGAATGAGGTTTTCATGTAAACATCTTTTGCAATCAATATAAGATCAAATTTGGGTTTTTATTATTTTTCTTAGAGTTTTCATCCATATTTATCATTTATCATATGTTATCACATTTGATCCAAATCTTCACCAAATTATATGATTCAAAACTGTTTGGGACCAACAACAATGATCACGAGTATTGGTTGCCGTTCGAGCAAGTTTAATTGTCAAGTTCTCCTCTCATCCGCAACCAATTCGTCCAAAACACGTTGTTGGTATTCGAGCAAGACATTATTCCTTATGAACCACGGCTGATGTGTGATTTTCCTAGGGTGTTACAAAAACCCATTTTCAGACATATTGTGTCCTCGATGAGGTTTGCCTCACCATCCATTCGTGACTTCCACATGTGTAGGTTTAACAAATAAACGAAATCTAATAAATTTTTATTTTTGAACTTCAAGATTGATGGATAAGTGTTGCATTTAAATCATTTTTTATATATTAAAAAGGTTTTTGGTTCTCGTTATATTTAGTGTTCTTGCATGAACCACCTTTTAAATTTCGGGCCCGACATGAGACGGGTCTGGGTGGCCGCCTTCTTTGCTGCGGACAAGGGCCCGTCCAAAATTTGACCTAGTGGATATTAAAGAAATGAGAAGGTCAATAAAACAAGAGATGTTAATTAATTAAAGATCTAACTAATCGTTACGCCTATATTGTAAATATGTAGTGACTGACGAGTAATCTAGCCAAAGGAATATCAAATATCTAAGAATTAGACCTAACACGATTCAAAATAAAAAACTTCAATCACAAATAAAAAAACTTCAATCATTTCAATTTGTTCGAAAAGAGAAAATAAGGTAATATCTATATCTACATAATAATCCGTATTACGATGAATCTCATTGACCAAGATCTGGTAATTGATAAAATAAGTAACTAGAAATACGCAGAAGTTCACGGAAAGACTTCTTTTTAAAATTGTGCAATTAATTTCAAACTAGGTTTCTGTGCCGGGCCGCGCGTTGCGGCGGCCGGGTCTTGCGTATGTGACTTCGTCACACGCGTTGATAAAAAAATTCCATGTATCACACGTTACGGTGCGAAGTCATAATACGTAACATATTAAAAGAAGAGTATATAAAAAACGTAAATGCCAAAATTAAAATAAGTTAAAACCAGATGGTTAATGCCAGAATTGTCAAAGAAGAATAGTAGGGTCAAATTCGTAAACACGTAAAAGAAAATTTCATGTCTCATACATTACGGTGTAAAGTCGCATATTAAAAGACGGAGAAATATCCAAACTTAGATGTCAAAACTTGGAAGCAAAGTCGTGAATATGTCAAAGTAGAGTAACGGTTCAAAGTTATAAAGCGACAAGTCAAAGTCGATGGTCAAAAACGTATATACGTCAAAGTCAGGGGTCAAAACCGTAAATATATCAAAGTTAGGGGTCAAAACCGTAAATATATCAAAGTTAGGGGTCAAAACCGTAATTATATAAAAGTTTAAAATTAAAAATACGTTGACGAATCGGTCGGTGTCACCGACCTTCACATTTAGAATTATATAGAATATGTCGTATCTTGCTCAGACCAATAAATAGAGTTAAGGTTACAGTGGTGTAACGCCAATGGGTTTAGTAATTCTGGTTTACTTCGTCATCGATTGAATGGTTCACTTCATGTTCGATTAGCGGTGGTGGTTCAGTGCGATTAGTGGTGGTGGTGCAGAGCTTCACTTCGTCGTCGATTAGCGATGGTGTAGAGCCTCACTTCGTCTTATTAGGGTTTACAGGAGCTTCAATACGAATGTGAATGTTTTCGGAGCCAAATATTCCCAAAATATTAGGGGAAAATGGTTCTCAAAAGAAACCCAGTCAATTAGATAACCTGGCCCAAAAGTATTAACCCATTAATTTGGTGCATATTTAGTGCGAGTCTAGGGAAACGCACATTTTTTAAAGAAACTAGTGCGATTGTGATATATGGTGCGAATTTTGTATGAGAATGAGTTAGTTTTTTGTAATTTGGTGCGGGTATAACCCACAACTGCACCAAAACATTTTTTTCTTACGCACCATTTATTCATGTGTACTAGCGAAAGAAAATGATACCCAAGCAATCAACAAAAACAAAGTATACACAAAAATATACAAATACCAGAATATTTGAATCCGCAAAAAATTCAATTATGTTACAAATTCGCAAGGGTTGTAGAGGTGAAAAAAAGTCCAATAAAATTCAGTGGTTTAGTAAAATTACATTAAAAGACATTTTATTAACATGTTACAATTTGATGATTTTCCACAATGCATACCAGTCTACCTAACTAGATATCATTTTCATGTACCTGATCAAATAGCAAAATACTGAAATGGACCATGTTTCTTGTTATGGATAATTTTGGGGGTCACCTCTTAAAACCCAAAACCCAAAATTGTCCATACTAGTGTTATTAAACCACAGAACAACACATACATATAATAAATTGATTGTCCTTTAATCATATAGAGTTAAAGTTTGCAATAGTTTTCAGCCATGTAAGTTGCCACAATGTTTCTACTCTTCTGCTGCCATAAGCAATGCATGTTAGGTTAAACATTAAAAGAGAGTTTAGTCATTCTAGTGTTTATGACACTAGGTTGCAAACAATTGGACAAACAACATTGCATGCCTGCAAATCTGCTTACCAAACTTATATATGTATAGAACTACCAATACATAAATAATTTTTAGAAACCACATAAACATTTATACATATTGTTATAAGGGCCCCGCTTTCTCTGACTTGTTACATCTGATATCACTACGTACAAGTGTTTATGCGGTTCTGACAATTCTCTACTTGAATATGATTTTGTATTGAACACACCCACGATTCTCCTTATTAATCATCCATTGATGATTGCTTGTAGGAACCTTCTGCCCGTGCTTCTTCCAGTTTAGCAACAAGATCCTTCATGAAAGGACTGGCGGTTCCATGAGTAATGCGTAATACATCAACTGCTTGTGTAAATGATTTAATGGCTTCATTTGTGTTTCCAAGTAACCTGCAAATTTCCCAAATATTTCATTTATATATATTAGAGCTTGTTGTATAAATTAACAATATACCATGTTGCATATCCTGATTCTAGAAACCAAGCTGAGTTCAGCAAGTAACTTGTCTTTTTTTTTAACAGGAATCTTTTTCATTATTTTTAGATCTTGAGTAAACTACATAAATGTACATGTGATTTGGTCAGCAAGTAACTAGTTCTACAATGTTTCCTAAACTTGAGGGACTTTTTTTAAAAAAAAAGGTTGTTAAGACCACCATTTAGGGGTATAAAAGCTAGCTGGCTGAAGAAGTTGTTTTTCAATTCATACATTTCATTTGCAATTCGTCTTGTGTAATCATTCGATCGTTAAACCGCAATAAGAAACCTTATGATTTTTTTCTTAATTTCGACCTCTTTCATGTAATTGCTAGAATTGGTATCAGAGCCACATTTTAGGGCTCAATCAAACATGGCAGTTGTATAAGTGATATAGATGAAAATGAAGATCAAAATGAAGTTGAGGAAGTTCGAATTGGAGAACTTCGACATCAAGAATGAGTTGTTGGTAATTGAGACACTTGCCGGCGAAGCTAAGTAGTCAAATGGACTAACAAAGTGCAATAATACTGAGCCTTAGGGATTGTGTATTACGAAAAGCGTCAAAGGAAACCTTGGCCGTAGGGATTTGGTCAAAACTAGACCGGAGACACTGTATATAACCAAGTCGCTGGCAAATTGGTTGTATCTCAAGAGGAGGGTTTATAGTTTATACCTTTCAAATGGCACAAGGTAAGTCGTTGGAAGTACACACGGATGAACTCTATAAGGACCCGTTATTGTAGTTAGTATGCGGCTAGTGCATACAAGTATACGCATACTTGTATGTGCCTATGTGGCCACATACTCAACCACATACACACACATACAAGATGTGTCCACATATGTGCTATAGAAGCAAGTCTGTAGGTGCCCGAGCTATAAGAGCTGCTCTAGGCATAAGCTCAATTTGGAATTCAATCTGTCTATGAGGATGGAGATCAGGTAATTCTTTAGGAAACACTTAGGGAGAGTCACGTACAACAAAAATATCTTTGATTTTCCTTTCATCAGACGACTTCCCGGGGACCATTGCAATAAAGTGACCATTGCAATAAAAGTTGTACGACCCTTCCTCGACCACTTCTGGGTTTTCATGCAAGAAATAATTATAATGATTGCATTACTTATTTCACCTTGAACAGAAAGGATACCTCCCTCCACTAGAGACAGGAAGACGCACAACTTTTTTCTATACAAATAATTTCAGCACGATTTTGAGAAGTCAATCCATACCGACGACGACATCGAAGCTACCCAAAGAGATTGGCATGAGATTGGTAGAAAAGTTATGACCCAAGAGATCTAGTTTACATTCCTCTAAATTTGTTTAGCTTCAATCAACTTACCATTAGCAATTTCTACCAAATACTTATCAATATAAGGTGGCGCTTATAGATAACCTTGTATATGTATGCGTTTATGTGTTCTAAGAAATGAATAGATGTTTCAAATCAACGTTTCTTGCTCAACAAACATTTAGTTAATGTCAGTGATTCACTTTAAAGGCAGTGATTATAACTTTAAAGTGGGGATTATTGAATGTTGAAGTCAAAATTTAGTTAAAAGTCAATGTCAGGTTAAAGTTCAGAGGTGTTCTTGCTATTACTAATAGTAGGAAGGAGTTATTGGCTAGTTCTACAAAGTTTCCTAAACTTGAGGGACTGATTTTGACCATTTGGAAATAAGATTGTTAACAGAGCATTACCAACCAGTTAGGGTATAGGGTTGTTTAGTTAGTTGATGAAGTTAGTTTTTCAATATGTTTCCATTTGCGGTTCTTCTTGTTTTATCGTTAGATCGTTAATCCTCAAAACGAAACCTTCGGAATTCGTTCTTAATTTCTTCAGTTTTGTCTTCATTGATGTAATTTCTAAAAGAACCCCTTTATGAATCAAGTACTTACTTTCTCCAAGGGTCCCTAACCTTAAACTTAACAGCCCGGCTAACCCTTTGCAAAAGACTAGTTTACCCCTTCAAAACTTACATTTTTGGTCCTCTAAATTTATTTGTATTTCACTTCATATTAATTTCTTAGAACACAAACACTTAATTTCTTAGAACACATAAACACTTACATATAAGGTTATTTATAAGCGCGCACACAAACCTACTCTACAAACATAGCTCCCTACACCCACTATCTAGGCGACCATGTAAACACCTTCCATGTCTCCCTCACAAATGTCTTCCTCCTCATGCTGCAACTGCAACCACATTCCTCCACTCCCTTACTTCAGAAAAGGATCTCAGAGTTGGATATACCTGGATCTCATATTTTTCCACATTTACTACACCTATTTCTTCTATGGATGTATAATAAATGTTCAAAGAGTGGCTTTAATTCATATACCTAGAACTTGCATCCTAGAAGTCGTTGTCCTTAATTTTCAAAAATAAGCATCTTATTTCCACAAGGAATTTTTCTATCAACAGATATATGTCCTTGATATACTGACAGAGTGTGGTTTACTAAGTACAAACCAGTCAAAAGCCCAAAGCTCACAACAGAAAAACCTCTTCCTAAGGATGGAAATCCTATGAAGGATCCAGCCGAGATGTTAAGATATCCAACACTAACTCAACCTTATATGTCCTTTATTCTGAAAATGGTCATTTTAAAGTAGGCACATTTGCTACTAGGTTGTTTGCCCCCTTTCCTGAAGATTGACTTAAAGTAGGTAATCGAGTTTCCTGGGGAAGTTAGAAACAACAGAATGTAGGACTTGTCAAGTCAGAAAACCGAGACCAAACACATTTAGGTTTAATGCACCTAAATAGAGATTGTGTTGTGGAAATAAAGTCGTCGTTGCTTCCCTAATTTCATTTTCCATTTAGAGCTAAAAGCTTTAAGCTTAGCTAAATCTGAAAAAAAAACATATTTGAATTAAAGTTACAGGTACACGAACCAGTTAAGCTTCCCACAAGTATAATATTGCAGGCCTCGGAGAGGGTGGATAGTAGGGTACACTCCTGCAAATAATTTGAACATTTGTGTTATAATTTACAAAAATTGCATGACCCTTTAATATTAAGAAAAACATAAAAAAAATTATCCAGGCGGTTGATAAGCTTATTTACTTTCATAAACTGGGATGGTCAGTCTACAATATGTCAGTGCTTTCTTCCAATCTTGCATCTCCATTAGCATCTGAAAAAAATGAGATCAAAACTCTAATCACGATCCACAGAAACTCAGAATTTCATATATCTAACAGATACATATATAAAGTTATTGTATAGTTCCTGTGATAACTTGAGAAAAACTAAAATAATATTTTGTTCTACAGATTAGTGATAAAAAAATGAACAGATAGGTACAGGAACCCAATTCCAATTGATATCTACCTCCCATCCAAATTGACCTCAAATAGTCAAACTACTAAAAACTAATAATGTAATCATAAATTTGATAATAAATAACTATTTAGAAAACAAGATAACCATAAACTCCTACATTTGGGAACTAAAACCCTAGCACTTTCCAGCAGAATCATGAGAACTTGAGAATATAGTGGAGATGAATTTCCAAGCCATCTACTTATACATATATTGATTGAACCATGTTTCATCTGTAACAGATATATTACATATATATACATACACTGAAAGGAAATGTATTGAAAGGGTCGAGCATCCATAAGGTACTCTGATGCATAAAACCCCGTAAATTATTTCATTGCAAATAAAAGATAATTAAACCAATGTCACTTTTGTAATCATACTCTTAAAAGAGTTTCCCTAGTTCGCATCAACTTGATAGAACTGGAATGATAAAGCTTCATTTGCAGCTTCTCAACCTTTAAGTACATGTCAAGGGCTTCATTGTTATCTGAAATCTAGTTAAGTGTTTTTCAAATAAAAGGTTATACACAGAAAACTAAATTAAGCATTTCCATAAATAATATTTGGATAATAAGTTTAGAGGATACACTCAGAGGAAAGAGCTACAGATGCCTTCTCTGACATATCTTTTTCTTCACCTGCAATTTTTAGTATTTCTTCCATGCCCCTTACAAGCCCACATTGATGACATCTAAAACCTTTAATCTCTGAAAAGAAGTAAATAAACAATATAAAAAAGTTATCAAAAGACACAGATTAGCATGCAAAATAGGTGAGTGATACCAGTATCACGAAGCAAAAAACCATCACATGTGTGATTCTTGCACCTATAACCTTCAAGAACTGCACTTTCTTTAATATCGTCATCCTGACCCTTACTTTTAAAGCAAGGATTGTAAAATGCAAATTAAAAATTAACGAAATTAATAGTTAAAATTCACAAAAATAGTATTTGGATCATAAGATGTACAAGTTTTATGCAGCGAGGGCAACTGCAAGTGAAGAAATACTGTTCTTTTAAAGCCTTTTGTCGAGTCATTGTACTTCCAGCTGTCTCTATGTAACTAATCAATACCTACGGTACAAAAGTAGGGCGTCTAATACGGACAAATACCAAAGTTGACCACAAAACAGTAACTAAAAAGCTTCTGTTTGCAGCATTAGATTGACTACAAAACTAGAAGAAATTCAGAAAGCATACCTCGCTACCTTTTGGTATTTGTTGTATAGCACGTATTGTTGCCATTCTTCCCTCAAATACCAGAACTGAATTCGGATAGCAACTATAATTAAATCACATCCATGCATAAGTCCATGTAATTACGAAGTCAAAGTGACCTATACAATTTATAAGAAATCATACAGTAAACGGTCACCTGTGATTTATAATGGAAATTACAGGATACAGTCCGGTTCCTAATGGGATAAGCTCACTGTCACAGACTGTGTGTGCATTGCATGCCAGCTGTATGTGATTAAAAATTGGGACCACATCCGAACAAAACATACATATCAATTATATCTAACAAAGCTCCTTTAGCAAAGTTTCCAATGTAATAGAAAACTTATAACAAGTTGGGGATGTAGTATTATGTTGCATTAAAAACCAATGTAATAATGATTTAAGGTAGCAGATCCAAGGGCAAAAAAAAGTAGAAATTGATATGTAAACTAGATGTTTAGGTAGTCAAAGACTAATTTTGTAGCATCATACCCTGGAGAAATTTTCTGCAATCTCTCTGATATTTAGATCAGGCCACTGGAGTATTATACTGACGAGATTTGCCATTTGTGCATACAACACTAACTAAGTCTCTCCAACCTCTGAGATATCTTAATGAAAAAATCGTTAAATACAACAACCAAACTCAAGAGCCATGGATTATGGAATAGGTTTATAATTGCTGACAATCTCCAACTATGGAATAAAATAAATAAGAGCTAAACTACAGAAAAAAAAACTGTATGAACTTAAACACACTAAACTAGAGAAGAAAAACATGGAAGTATCTCTTGTAATTGTTACTAATATCCTATAAAGTTGGAAAAGTACATGATGAACTTTCCAATCAGCAAACAAACAAGTCTCAGGCAAATAATTCATTCATAAAAAGGAAGAGCAAATGAAAAGCAAGTCTACATCTTGATACGAAAAATGTTAAGAACTATTTATAAAAAAAAATCCTTTACAATGATACACCACTAATGCAAGGATACGAGATACCAAATTCTTCACCAGGCTGTAGTTGTCCATCACAGTAGTAGGAATAACCTGGCATTAATGCACGTGTTAGATATTGTCAATGAAACAATCAAACAAGCTTTCAAAGATACAGAACATGAGCCAAAATTCCAAATATATATTTATGGCACTTCCTTCCTGTAAGAATGTATTTCACAACTAATTAGCGCAGTGCTATAGTATCACTATGAAAACCCAAACCATTAGATAATACAGAAAACCAAAGAGAGATTTTTACCTTTTCGTCCTGCAACTTTTTCCGAAGGTAAAGTTTAACCATCAAATGTATAGAAGGTGTAAGAGATCTTATTCTATTTTTCTCTAGCTGGGAAAGCAGCTGGCATTCAAGACGATGCAGCTTCCAATCGAATTTCTTAAATGAAAATAGTATAAGATTAAGGATGATCAAGAGCACATGTATATAGAAAGAAATAAAAAAAACAATCACTTTTGGGTGTGGTGTGTCAATATCAAATCACGACTAAGACTCGTTCGTCTACTTTTACTCATGTATCAGACTCTTTACCAGTGACTCCAACTATAATGTGATACACAGCCACCAAATAGCATATAGATTTGTGAATGTAATCGTATTATTCTCATGGCTATATGCGTGAAACCGTTCAGCATGACCATAGAGGTATAAGACACTCACAAAAATAGCTATTTCTCATATATATATACAAATACACATGAAGCAAAGTATACTTGGCATCTACTCCCACAGTAGCATACAACATGACAAGATGAGCATCTCTTTATAGTACTTGATGCAAAACACCAATCACATCTTGAACTTTTATTTGGTGCAGAAACATAAGGTCCTTGGCTTAATATAATTTCTCCTATAACAATCAACATAGCATATTGAACTATTGTCATTGCCAAAACATTATTTCATAAGAATTAGGTTATATTGAGCTCATTCAAGCAATCGATTTTAACAAAATCACCTGGAGAAAAGTCTCGAGTGGTGAAGAGGCAGCGACCTTTGTCTGGAAGTGTGGAAACTGATAAGCCATGGTCATGTAGCAGTTCTTCCATCTCAAAACCAAAACCTCAATTTCACCTTCACCTTCACCTACGAGAAAAAAAGGGAGATGATGAAATGGTGTGTGTTTGTTCTGCTGCATATATGTGCTCAACTAGGTTTATAGGAAAACAATAGCATTTTAGGGTTTAACTCACCTTAGTTTGAACCCTGGTTGAAACAAAAATGACAAATGCATCAACTAGAAATAACTGAATAAGCAGAAACAGAATGAAATACAAAATCAGCAGAGTAAATCAAATGGAAACATAATGCCCGGAGCGATTAGAGTGACTTGAAGACGAATTTTGGAATTAGAGCGCCTTCTAGTTTTTTCTTTCATATTTTCATTTTGAACACCATAGTTTTATCTCTAACAATCTCTTTCAAAGTTTCATTAAAAAGTAAGAGGGAAAGAAAGTTGAAGGAAATTGAAAAAAATATATATTTCAAAGTTTTTTTAAAAAAGGAAATGAAAGGAAGAAGAGGAAGGTGGAACCGTGGAAGAAAATTTTTATTATAATTTTTCCTATTAATTTTCCTTTTAAATTGGAAGAAAGCGGAGAAAAAGGAAGAAAATAATATTTAAAATGTTTATTTTCCTTTCTTTTCCTTCAAACTCCGGAACACGAAATGAAATCACATCTTTTCCTTTCATTTTCTTTCTCTTCTCTCCTAAACATCATTTCTTTTCTTTTCTTTCTGTTACTAAACTCGGGAACATAGTGTTAACGTGTGCGCTTCCACTTAGACTACATGTAATGGTTTATGCCCATTAGGGGTATGAGGAAAGATCAAATACAAAACTGATTTTGCCTAAAAAAATGTGAGAAGTGACTTAAACCACATAAAAACCGGGTCAAACGAACTCCGTTTTAGCACATTCAAGCGGCGTTGGAACTGTCTCGTCGAGCTTTATCATCTTAGCTTCTAGTGTTTAACTTTTAGGGTTTAGTTTTAAAATTTAGTTTTAGCCTAATGTTTAACTTTTAGGTTTTAGTTTTTTTTACGGGTGGGGGTGAGGGGTTTAGGTTTTTAGGGGTGGGTGGGTGGGTGGGGTTTAGGTTTTTGGGGTTGGGGGTGGAGGGTTTTAGGTTTTTGGGTGGTGGGTAAGTGGGGTTTAGGCTAAAATTTAGTTTAGCCTTAGGGTTTAGCTTTTAGGAGTTTTAGGGTTTAGCTTTATGATTTTAGGTTTTCTACGGGTGGGGGTAGGAGGTTTAGGTTTTTAGGGGTGGGTGGGTGGGGTTTAGGTTTTTGGAGGGTGGGGGGATTTAGGTTTTTGGGTGGTGGGTGGGTGGGATTTAGGTTTTTAGAGGGTGGGGGTTTTAGGTTTTTGGGGGGTGGGTGGGGGGTTTAAGTTTTTGGGGTGGTGTGGGGGCGAGGGTTTGAAGACACGGTTCTAACGCCGCAAGAATAAGTTCAATCGGAGTTCGTTTGACCCAGTTTTGGTGTGTCTAAATATCATTTCTCACACTTGTTAGGCAAAATCCATTTTGTACGGGAACTTTCCCCTTAGGGGTATTATGTGCCAAGTGGATGTCATGTCACTAAAAGACATTATTATAAAAATGTGTGTAGTGGTTAATGCTACATATAATGTCCCACAATCATTACCCCATCATTTAACTAATCATTTAATTAATCATTTATTTAAACATTTACTTATTAATAAAAGTAAATAATACAAAAAATACACGAGCAAGAAACCAAAAATAAAATAGTCATCACGCGTCACCCTACGATTAAACCAACAATGCTCGATCAAATCCGTCGTAAGAGCATACTGCGCCTCTTTTTGACGTATGAAGTTGGAGTTCGTTATTCTTTCTTCCATGCTTATTCATTCACGTTCTGGTTCGACATATCCCGGGGAGTAATCCTGACAATAGGCTTTGTCATCATCCTTCAAAATCATATTATGTAATATGAGGCAAGCGTACATAACGTACGTCATTTTTTCCTTTGACCTTAGCCGACACGGGTTGCTTACAAAATGCCAACGTTTCTTGAGAACTCCAAAAATACCTGTTCTTGATGATTCTTGAACCTTTTTTAAATAAGCTATCTTTTCGTCAATTGGGTCTCTAAACATTTTTATTATCATCGGGAGCTCCGAATATATACAATCACCCAAATAATATCCAAACGGTTAATAACTTCCATTAACAAAAAAAGATGCCTCGGGTGCATTACCGGCTACGCAATCCTCTATGATTGGCGATGCCTCAAGAACATTGATGTCGTTGTTTGATTCGGCGGAACCGAAATAAGCATTCCAAATCCAAAGGTCGTACGAAGCAACCGCTTGAAGAATCACCGACGGCCCTTTTTGGTCACCCTGTGTAAACTGTCAACGCCAAGCGTTTGGACAATTAGCCCATTGCTAATCGCGCTTGTAACCACCTTATCCACCTCCATTTCGCCCGTTGAAGTGCTATCGCTGCTTGACGATGAAGCGTAGGATTCCATTTTAGATAATTTGGTGTGTGTGGTTTGGGGGGAAATTAGAGTAGAGTGTGTTTTTGTGAGAGAATTTGGTGTATTTTTTATGTGTATTTATATAATGTGTATGTTTATGTATTTAAATAAGTGGTAAAAAAAATTAATATGGTCAAACTATCCGTTCACTTAGCCGTTGGAAGAGTTTTGCATTGATTTGAGTGGGGTGGAGGCGTTGTTTATAAAACCCCCAAACAAGAATTTGCCCAATAACGCCCCCACGTAATGGTGTGGGGGGCGTTATGGGCGTTTTTTATGGGGATAACACCCACTACATCAAGTCTTATAAAACTAGAAAATTGTTATTTAGATCACGCTTCGTGTGTAATTTTTGTTGTTATTAATGTTTGATTTTGTAAAAATGGGTTATCTTTGTCTTTTTACCAACACATGTTAAAAATTGGTGTTAAGTTCAGGGTTAGTTTTGTCATTTCACTATTTTGTTTTTGTTATATCTTTGTTATAAGAAGATTTCATCTTCTTCATCGTTATCGACCTACCTTCCGACCTCCGCCCTCCTCTTGTTCGTTCACCAATCACCATCATACAATTGCCGCCACAGGATAGACCTCCACTATAAACCACCACTGCACCCCACCTATTCTTTCGTTCACCTTTATCTACCACCATAGGCACGACCACCATAGTCATCAACAAACCTCCTCCTTTTGAAAACCACAAACCATTAACCAACACTACCAGAGCAATTTTCATATATAAAGGAAAGTCTACATCTAAAAGCCATAGTTTGGTTTGATTAGGGTTTAATGTTGGTGAGCATTGGTTTGCTTAGGGTAAATTTTCAGATGTAATAGTGATTTGATGGTTTATGTTTAGCCGAGAGGATATGATGGTCTGATTAAAGGGAAGGAAACGATGACGATGCTTGGTGGTGGTCATTAGTGCTGGTGTGGTGCGATTGAGGTAGTGGTGGTAGCGGGGAGGATATGATGGTTTGATTGAGCGGAAGGAAACAATGATGACGCCTAGTAGTGATTGTGCGTGATGGTGTGGTGCGATTGAGGTGGTGGTGGTAGGTGTGGTGGCTGGTGGTGGACAAGTGCATCGGTAAAAAACAAAAACATGGTTGGAAAGGGAAACAAGGTCGGAAACAGTGACAATGGCGATAACATAGGCAACAAAATAGATTCGACAAGTTAATTATATTTTTTATAAAAAAAACTTTAAATTTTTTTTAAACTTCAGGCTTCATCAGGCCCTGGGCGGTTGCCAACCTCGCCCCATACAAGGGCCGGCCTTGGGGTATGAATCTAAGTGTGGATTGAGATGGGATAATCAAGATGTTTGAGAGTCAAGTGTAAGTACCTGAGAGTTATCAGATTGAATTGCAAAGTGTAGTGTAGAATGAATATGAATCAGATTGGTTTTCAATCTTGCTAAGTATTTTTATTTATAGGTAGAGCTTCTGGCCTGAGGTTTGACCTCAACACTCGCACCTTTTAGTTTAGGCTGCTTGCAGCATCTTGATTGTGTGGTGTAAAAGTGTGTTGCAATTTTGGTTTAAAGTCTTTCCTTTACTTTTATAACATTTCTTGTTAGTTCCAATGCGGCAATACATATATATCTGAGACTTTGCACCTGGATTGTTGTGTTAACTTGTGAACATGGATCTGTCATGTTATTGTGATGTTACTGTAGCATTCTTGTCACCAAAATGCGTCTAATTTCTGGCTTTTTAATCGTGAGATTCTATGACCTAGGTTATCAATAATATTTTTTTGTTGTTTTACATTGTTGGTTATTCAATTTTTTCCTAGGCATTATGTTATGTATATTAATTTCATTTTGTAATTAATTTGTAATATCGATGATTTTAAGGGATTTTTTTTATATTATTGATAAGTGGATTTTTTAATATTAAATGGGGGTAGATCGAATAGTAAAGTAAAAATGTTTCGAAAATGGCCCGAACCGGCCAGCCCAACCGAGGTCCGGAGCCTTCAGCGGTCAAATTCGGACAAAAAATAGGTGGTCGAACTTTTAAATTGAGAGGTCGGATCTGAACTTTATAAAATATTTATGACATCATCTCATCCTTAAATATGTTTCCACCAGTGAACCGGTAAGTAGAGTGGTGTTTTATGTGAAAAGGGTTTAGGTGAAGAAGTTTTGACTGCTAAACTTCCATCTGCTGAAATATGAGTCATGGCCTTGTCATTAGTTGTGATGTGTTTTTCAACTTATGCCTTCTTTTCATTTTAAACAATCTTAGGAACCTCAATTTTCTCTACTTCCATGACCTCTCTGTCTTCTTTTATAAACTGAATGATGTCTTCAATAGTGTTTGGTTCAATGTTGCGTTTTGGAATTTGAATTTGGGTATACAACATTGTACCCATCAGATTTATACCCCAAACCGGTCTTAGTTTGATATGATCTATTTTCATTTTCAATAAAAGCAAGCAACTTATCAAACCTTGTCTGTTGAACATTGTATCTTTCAGCATAGGATTGAGATATCAAAAGGTCATTCTTTGCTAAACTCAACATTTTCAAAAAATCATCAATTTGTGTTTCTAGATTTGTTTGCTCGTGTTTTAACGATGAAACTAATTTTACTAATTATTTTATCTTTTCCTTTTAAGATTGATCAATCCTTTTGAAATCAGAATTTAGAGTTTGAATTGTTTCAACTTCTTATAACAATTCCTAATTTTGGTTTTTGAAACATTAACTTTTGCAATACATTCTAGAGTTGCTTTTGTCAAGACCAAATCCTCCACTTCTTTTGAAAAAATATCCTAGTTGATTACCTTCATGTCCTCTGCAGACACTGCTTGGCCTAGATAGATATCATAGCTATTTGATAGTTGATATCCATTTCTTCAAGATCATCGGGATGGATGTATCCGAGACTTGCATTTATAGATTCAGGATAGGTGGTCAGTGGAATTTGATTACTAACAATAGGTGATTGATAGCTTGGTTCTTTAACAAGAAGAGCAAGAGATCTAACTAGAGTTTATCAGCTCGCTAATCTTCTAGCTGTTTCTTGTTCTGCATCAATCTCCATCTGGTATGCATTAAGCATCCTATAGAGTTCCTCAAGGTTCATGCTCTTCAAGTTTTTAGTTCTTCTTATGGCCACAAATTATATGGTCCATGCTTTTGGTAGAGACCACATGAACTTTCTTACTACATCATTGTTGTCAAAGAGGATGTGTGCTTCTTGAATGCCATCCACTAACTCAACATATCGAAGATATGTAGCAGTCATGGTTTCACCAGGAAGGTAATTGAAGTTCTCAAATATTTACTTGAGAACATATCTCTTGTTATATTTGAGTTCTTCATTTCCTTAATATCTTTACTTGAGAGTGTCCCAAAGTCCTTTAGATGACTTGTAGTTTTTAAAGCGATTTATGGAGTCTGGGATACTAATTCTTAGAAACCATAAAGCCTTTGAGTCGGTCTCTGGTTTCATGTTGTCTTCTTCATAATACTTTGAGGGTTCTTTAGGTACCACAAATTATTTGGTCCATGGTTTTGGTAGAGACCACATGAACTTTCTTACTACATCATTGTTGTCAAAGAGGATGTGTGCTTCTTGAATGCCATCCACTAACTCAACATATCGAAGATATGTAGCAGTCATGGTTTCACCAGGAAGGTAATTGAAGTTCTCAAATATTTACTTGAGAACATATCTCTTGTTATATTTGAGTTCTTCATTTCCTTAATATCTTTACTTGAGAGTGTCCCAAAGTCCTTTAGATGACTTGTAGTTTTTAAAGCGATTTATGGAGTCTGGGATACTAATTCTTAGAAACCATAAAGCCTTTGAGTCGGTCTCTGGTTTCATGTTGTCTTCTTCATAATACTTTGAGGGTTCTTTAGGTACCATTTTACATGTCTCACCAACAACATGCACCATTGGTGAAAATGGACCTTGCTTAACAGAAACCCAAAGTTTTCTGTCTTGAGTTCTAAGAAATCTTCTATGTATCATAACAAGCAGGTGAGAACATGGGAGGCTTAGTTTGAGTACCGTTCTCCGAATCATGTTTCGGGATAGCAAGTGCTGCAGCTGATACAATAATACTAGAACTAGCCATTTTGAAGATATAAAATGATCAAGTGTAAGATCTTTAATTTCAATAAAACAATAAGATTTATTGAAAAGAATCAAACAAACCAAGAGTCAAAACTCTGATACCAAATGTTGGATCTGGCTTAACAAGTTCCGATAAATCAAAATTGTTGGTCCCAAAACACTATCAAATCATGTAATTTGGTGAAGATTGGATCAAAATGAAAAAATATGAAGAACAATGGATGAAAAAAATGAAGAACACATGATAAAAGGCAATTTGATCTATTTGAATTGCATCAGATTTTGGTTACATGGAAACCCTAATTCTAGCTCATACAAGCTTGCCTAATTGCCACTAACACTTTCTATATATAGCCTAATGACTTTGAACTAACGACAATTAGGGCCCTAGACTTAGACTCTAATATGACAATAGAAATAATACAAATAAACCCCCTAATGTTTAGTCTAATATATCTTTTGTCATAAAGATAAAATATATTTATACATTAAAATACTAAAAAGAAGAATAAATATTAAATATTTTTGTTGACACAAAATATATTTATAAATTCTTAAACTATGGCGTCTTTCATGTCTTCGACGCCTTGTGTATCTTCGTGTCGAACGCGTCGTGTTAACTTTGACGTTGATGTTGGCGTTGACATTTATTGACTTTGACTGTGTTAATATATTAAACTAAACTTCATATCCAACAATACTCTACCATAGTCTGCTATTATCAACGTCTTTTTTCGTGTTCAGCAGTCTAATATTATCAATACAATCAAAGTCAACAAAAGTCAATGTCGACGTCAAAGTCAACACAAAGCGTTCGGGACAAAGATTAGAGACAAGACATTGAAGACATGTTAGACGACGTTGTTTAAGATTTAATAAATATATTTTGTGTCAAAAAAATATATCTAATGATTATTTTTCTTTTAAGTATTTTATTGTATAAATATATTTTGTCATTATTTATGACAAAATATATATTAGACTAAACATTAGGGGTTTATTGTATTATTTCTATTTGCATGTTAAGTCTAAGTCAGTCCTAATTGTCATTAGTCCAAAGTCATTAGGCTATATATAGAAAGTTTCAGTGGCAACTGAGCAAGCTTGTATGAGCTAGAATGAGGTTTTCATGTAAACATCTTTTGCAATCAATATAAGATCAAATTTGGGTTTTTATTATTTTTCTTAGAGTTTTCATCCATATTTATCATTTATCATATGTTATCACATTTGATCCAAATCTTCACCAAATTATATGATTCAAAACTGTTTGGGACCAACAACAATGATCACGAGTATTGGTTGTTGTTCGAGCAAGTTTAATTGTCAAGTTCTCCTCTCATCCGCAACCAATTCGTCCAAAACACGTTGTTGGTATTCGAGCAAGACATTATTCCTTATGAACCACGGCTGATGTGTGATTTTCCTAGGGTGTTACAAAAACCCATTTTCGGACATATTGTGTCCTCGATGAGGTTTGCCTCACCATCCATTCGTGACTTCCACATGTGTAGGTTTAACAAATAAACGAAATGTAATAAATTTTTATTTTTGAACTCAAGATTGATGGATAAGTGTTGCATTTAAATCATTTTTATATATTAAAAAGGTTTTTGGTTCTCGTTATATTTAGTGTTCTTGCATGAACCACCTTTTAAATTTCGGGCCCCACATGAGACGGGTCTGGGTGGCCGCCTTCTTTGCTGCGGACAAGGGCCCGTCCACAATTTGACCTAGTGGATATTAAAGAAAGGAGAAGGTCAATAAAACAAGAGATGTTAATTAATTAAAGATCTAACTAATCGTTACGCCTATATTGTAAATATGCAGTGACTGACGAGTAATCTAGCCAAAGGAATATCAAATATCTAAGAATTAGACCTAACACGATTCCAAATAAAAAACTTCAATCACAAATAAAAAAACTTCAATCATTTCAATTTGTTCGAAAAGAGAAAATAAGGTAATATCTATACCTACATAATAATCCGTATTACGATGAATCTCATTGACCAAGATCTGGTAATTGATAAAATAAGTAACTAGAAATACGCAGAAGTTCACGGAAAGACTTCTTTTTAAAAATTGTGCAATTAATTTCAAACTAGGTTTCTGTGCAGGGCCGCGCGTTGCGGCGGCCGGGTCTTGCGTATGTGACTTCGTCACACGCGTTGATAAAAAAATTCCATGTATCACACGTTACGGTGCGAAGTCATAATACGTAACATATTAAAAGAAGAGTATATAAAAAACGTAAATGCCAAAATTAAAATAAGTTAAAACCAGATAGTTAATGCCAGAATTGTCAAAGAAGAATAGTAGGGTCAAATTCGTAAACACGTAAAAGAAAATTTCATGTCTCATACATTACGATGTAAAGTCGCATATTAAAAGATGGAGAAATATCCAAACTTAGATGTCAAAACTTGGAAGCAAAGTCGTGAATATGTCAAAGTAGAGAAACGGTTCAAAGTTATAAAGCGACAAGTCAAAGTCGATGGTCAAAAACGTATATATGTCAAAGTCAGGGGTCAAAACCGTAAATATATCAAAGTTAGGGGTCAAAACCGTAATTATATAAAAGTTTAAAATTAAAAAATACGTTGACGAATCGGTCGGTGTCACCGACCTTCACATTTAGAATTATATAGAATATGTCGTATCTTGCTCAGACCAATAAATAGAGTTAAGGTTAAAGTGGTGTAACGCCAATGGGTTTAGTAAATCTGGTTTACTTCGTCATCGATTGAATGGTTCACTTCATGTTCGATTAGCGGTGGTGGTTCACTGCGATTAGTGGTGGTGGTGCAGAGCTTCACTTCGTCGTCGATTAGCGATGGTGTAGAGCCTCACTTCGTCTTATTAGGGTTTACAGGAGCTTCAATACGACTGTGAATGTTTTGGGAGCCAAATATTCCCAAAATATTAGGGGAAAATGGTTCTCAAAAGAAACCCAGTCAATTAGATAACCTGGCCCAAAAGTATTAACCCATTAATTTGGTGCATATTTAGTGTGAGTCTAGGGAAACGCACATTTTTTAAAGAAACTAGTGCGATTGTGATATATGGTGCGAATTTTGTATGAGAATGAGTTAGTTTTTTGTAATTTGGTGCGGGTATAACCCACAACTGCACCAAAACATTTTTTTCTTACGCACCATTTATTCATGTGTACTAGCGAAAGAAAATGATACCCAAGCAATCAACAAAAACAAAGTATACACAAAAATATACAAATACCAGAATATTTGAATCCGCAAAAAAATCAATTATGTTACAAATTCGCAAGGGTTGTAGAGGTGAAAAAAAGTCCAATAAAATTCAGTGGTTTAGTAAAATTACATTAAAAGACATTTTATTAACATGTTACAATTTGATGATTTTCCACAATGCATACTGTTGGGTTTTAACAAGTTATCAAAGTGTATATAAATCATATTTATATAAAAACGCAGCGGATGTATTATTCAAAACTTGTTTGTTACCATATTAAATCTTTTAATATCAAAACCCAAAACCCGGATCCAAAAACAATATGCATACAATCAAAACTAAAACCAACAACATGTAAAGATGTTTATACCTTTCAAGAGGAATATGAAGGAGAATGTGTTGGTTTGAATGGCTAATCTCCAAAGTAGAAGATCCTCAAGCTTGTATACCCTCAAGCCTCCAACAAACACCACTTTTGCTAGGATTTAACACTTGAAATTTTCCTTTCTTCTTGGCTTTTGTTCTTGGCCGAAAATTGAAGGAAAAAAAGGGAGGAAGAACTTTTCTTCTTTTGCACTTGTTTGTTTTGTTATGTTATGTGAAAGATTATTTGATGTCTTTTAAAGACAAGAAGGATAGAGTGTAAGACACTCATCACATTTGCATGTCCTTGATAGAAACAAAAACCAAAAAGGGGACAAGGTGCACAAGGGGGCGGCCCAAGTGGGTCCCACCTCAAAATATATATATATATATATATATTTTTTTTTTGTTAATATCTTTCTCTCTTCACTTATTTACAATAAGGTGTAGCAAAGTATATCTCCTAAATGTTATTTAAACAACTTAAACAACATTATAGAAGATTTTTCTCTCATAACATAAATCATCCATATAATTTATTTTAACACAAGTGCAAATATCTAGAAACCCAATTTCCAAATATTCTAAGTGTTGATATTTATTTTAGATCATGTCATAAAATAAATACCCCGGTGTTTGTCTAGCTTGTCATTGGGTATGACCCGACTTGGATCATAACGTACTAGCCACATCAATTATAATATGTGTCTTGGGCAGACTAATTCTAACAATCTCCCACTTGCACAAGATACATAGAACATTGATGCAAGTAGTAAATACCGCCTAACAACGGTTTACTACCCCTAACACGTATGACTAAGTGCCATTCAATAACATAATCCCCTTCAAGTTCCTTGCTTGAAATGATTTAGGTGAATTAATCATTTATCCTTTTGTCTCAGATGTCATGTCAAATCCAGAGACACAGGGTGATCATTCTCTGTTGATTTAACTTTGCAGGCCTTAGACATCTTACTCTCAACGAATAAGAGGGACAAATCCCATTTGATTTCATACGTCTTTCACAATCACCTTGCATTACACTTGAGATTAGCCTTATGTACTGTCATGTTTCAGAGCAGCGAAGAACTAAGTCAAAGTATAATACTTGGTGAATATCAAGACCCAATATGTATCTCAGGTCAGAGGATACTATGATATTCGCCTTTACTCAAATTTACTTATGATCAATCACAAAAGATTCCATGTAGTAATATTTGAGGGCGGGTCAGTCCAATATTTATATCCCATAAATATTTATGAACCTTGGTAGCAAACCCTTGCTTTATATCCATCCCTTATGAATGTTTACCAAACCAAGTTCATAATAGTCTTACATTCATATTTGTTCCCACAAATATGATCGACTACGGACATTTAGAATAATTAATTTATTCATGGATTTAAACATGCTAAAATGGAACATAACTCAAAATGTCATAATCATAAACCATAATCATATGAATGAGTCATAATAATAATTGTTCCGATATCCAAATACAAAATAGATCAAATCCAGTCACTAGAATATCGAAGTCCTAAGGCACAAGTATGAGTCTCATGTTTTGGCCTTTCAAGGAGCTTCGTGAGTGGATCCGCAATGTTTTGATCAGTGTGAACTTTGCGAATACATATCTTTCCCTTTTCAACTTCATCCCTTATGTAGTTGAATCTCCGCTCAATATGCCTCGTCTTTTGATGTGCACGAGGTTCCTTGATTTGAGCAATCGCACCTTCGTTGTCACAAAAGATCTCTATGGGGTCCTGAATGGTACGGACTACCCCTAGATCAGCAATGAACTTCTTTATCCATGCAGCTTCTTGAGCTGCTATTGAGGCGGCGATGTATTCAGATTCCGTGGTGGATAATGCCACCACATCTTGTTTTGAGCTCTTCCAAGAGATGGCTCCACCATTCAAAACGAAAACATATCCCGATTGTGATCGAGAATCATCTCGATCGGTTTGGAAACTCGCATCCGTGTAACCTTTTACAACGAGCTCATCTTCACCAGAACCATATATCAGAAACATATCCTTAGTGCGTCTAAGGTATTTCAATATATTCTTGACAGCCATCCAATGACTATCACCAGGGTTCTGTTGGTATCTGCTTGTCATGCTCAAGGCGCATGACACGTCCGGTCTAGTGCATATCATTGCATACATGATGGATCCTATAGCTGACGCATATGGGACTCCTTTCATTCTTTCTTGCTCATCCTTTGAGCTTGGACATTGAGATGTATTCAATATCGTACCTCTTGGAATAGGTACCAAACCTTTCTTAGAGTTTTCCATCTTGAACCTTTTCAAGATCTTATCAATGTATGCACTTTGATTTAAACCTATCAACCGTCTTGATCTATCTCTATAGATCTTTATTCCCAGAATATAGGCGGCTTCACCAAGATCTTTAATGGAAAAACAACTCCCAAGCCAGGCTTTAACACCTTCCATGGTTGGAATGTCATTTCCAAATAGCAGTATGTCATCGACATACAATACTAAGAAAGTGATGATGCTCCCACTAGCTTTCTTATATACACAAGCTTCATCAGCGTTTTTGATGAATCCAAATTTCTTGACTTCTTCATCAAAACGGCGATTCCAACTTCTAGATGCTTGTTTCAATCCGTAGATTGATTTCTTCAACTTGCATACCTTGTTAGGATGTTGTGGATCGATAAAACCTTCAGGCTGAACCATATAGACATCCTCTTCAAGATGTCCATTTAGAAAAGCGGTTTTGACGTCCATTTGCCAAATCTCATAATCATAGTGTGCAGCTATGGCAAACAATATCCTAATCGACTTTAGCATTGCAACAGGCGAGAAGGTCTCATCATAATCAACCCCTTGAGTTTGAGTGAAACCTTTTGCTACAAGTCGAGCCTTATAAGTATCCAAGTTTCCATGCATATCTGTTTTCTTCTTGAAAACCCATTTACTTCCAACTGGTTTGGAGTTAGGTGGTTGTACAACCAAATCCCATACTTGGTTGTCATGCATGGATTGCATCTCTACGTTCATGGCTTCAAGCCATTTGTCACAATCAGATCGTGACATTGCATCATGGTAAGTGATAGGTTCATCGGAATCTACCACATAGCATCCATCCATGAAAAACCCATATCTTTCGGGTGGATGACTAATTCTACCAGATCTGCGAACGTTTTGTGTGTCTTGATCAACCATTTGATCGTCTTCAACAACCTCTTGTTGATTGCTAGTGTCAACCAAGCGTGTATCGATTTGTGGTTCTAGATCCTCCTCGAGTTCCACGGCTCTTGTAGTTTCTTCCATAAGAAACTTAGTTTCCAAGAACTCGGCCTTCAGAGCAATAAAGACCTTTTGCTCGTCTGGGTTGTAGAAATAATATCCCATAGAATCTTTGGGATATCCTACAAAGATACACTTAGTGGATCGGCTGTCTAATTTGTTTTGGTTGTTCTGCTTAACATAAGCTTCACAACCCCATACCTTTAAATAGTTTAGTGATGGAACCCTTCCATGCCATATTTCAAAAGGTATCTTGTCCACTTTCTTGGTTGGGACCATATTCAGAATACGGGCTGCGGAAAGTAACGCGAAACCCCAAAATGATAAAGGTAATGTGCTTCTAGCCATCATTGATCGAACCATATCTAGTAGAGTTCGATTCCTCCTTTCAGATACACCGTTATGTTGTGGTGTTCCGGGTGGAGTAAGTTGTGAGACAATCCCACAACTTCTAAGATGATCTAGAAACTTATCATTAAGGTATTCACCTCCTCTATCGGATCGAAGCACTTTGATTGTTTTGTTGAGTTGATTTTGTACTTCATTTTGGAAGACTTTGAACACTTCAAAGGCTTCATCTTTGTGCTTTAAGAGAAACACATACCCATAGCGACTATAGTCGTCGGTAAAGGTAATGAAGTATCTTTCACCATTCCTTGTCATTGTCTTAAAAGGACCACATACATCCGTATGTATGATACCTAATAAATCTTTCGCCCTTTCATTAGTTCCACTAAAGGGCTTCTTGGTCATCTTTCGCAATAAACAAGATTCACATTTATCAAATGAATCATCACTTGATTTCAAAAGACCATTCTTTTGAAGTGTATTAATGCGTCCTTTGCTTATGTGACAAAGACGACAATGCCAAATGAAAGTTTTACTCAAATCTAATTTGAGTTTCTTGGTGTATGATTGGTACAATATATTATCAAAGGATGTGTTATCATGAACCAATTCATAAATGCCATTATAAGGTAAAGCTTTAAAATAAAAGATACCATTCAAAGATACATCAATAGCATTGTCCACAAAATTAAAATCATAACCAAATTGTCTTAATAATGAAACGGAGATAATGTTCCTAGTTAAACTAGGAGCATACAGAATATCATGCAAAATAACTTCCAAACCACTTGGAAGTTTCAAAACAAAATCTCCTTTTGCTTCAACTTGAACTTGAGCTCCATTGCCCATGTAGAGACTAATGTCTCCCTTCTTCAAGTTCTTACTTCTTTTGAACCCCTGCAATAAATTGCAAATATGAGTTCCACATCCGGTATCTAATACCCATGTGTTATGAGAAGTAATATTAAGATCAATATGGATCATGAAGGTTGTACCTGATGCTTGTCCGGCATCCCTCTTTTCTTTCAACTCTTTGAGATAGGTTGGACAATTTCTCAACCAATGTCCTACCTCACCACAATGAAAACATGGATCACTCTTTTGCTTCTTCTCTTTTGGTTTAAATGGTTCCGCTTTTGCCTTTCCCTTCCATTTGCCTTTCACATTGACGTGCCCCTTGCCCTTAGCAACCTTTGCTTTAGGTTCCGGGTGATGCCTCTTCTTACTTCCGCCTTCATTAATTTGGAGAACCGGTAAAACCTTCTTACCCATTCCCGCTTCGGCCGTTTTGAGCATTCCGTGAAGCTCGGGAATGCTCTTGTCCCATCCATTCATATTATAATTCAAGACAAAAGTCTCAAATTTCTTGGTTAGGCCATTTAGGATCAAATCCGTGGCCAACTCTTTTGAGACGGGACAATTTAGCCGTTCAAGGCGAGTAATGTGACTTTGCATCTTAAGCACGTAAGATGATACGGATTGGGTTTCTTCCATGTGACATGCATGAAGTGCTCGAACCGTCTCGAAGCGTTCCACCCTAGCCTTTTGAAGGAACATTTCCTTAAGTTGGGTAATCATGTCATATGCCCCATGATGCTCAAAGTCCTTTTGAAGTTCGGGAATCATAGTTCCCAACATGAGGCAAGAAACTTGCACCGAATCTTCGGTGTGTTTTATCCAATCCGCATAGGCATCAACATCATCAATGTTGGGCTCATCGGGAATAGGATCATCCAACACATACGATTTCTTTTCTTGCTTGAGAACAATTCTCAAGTTTCGGAACCAATCCATGAAATTGTTGTAGTTGAGACGATCCTTTTCAAGAAGGGTTCTTAGTGATAGGTTATGGACGGGTGGGATAATTGCGTTAGGTGGGTTGTTGATTCCGGCCATCTATTTATATAAAACAAGTTCAATTTTAGTATTTATGGATATCATTAGTCTATTTTAATCATTAATACCCTTTTGTGTTTTAAAAACAATTAATAATTAAATCTAGAATCCAACGTTTCATTCATATAGTAGTTAGGTGACCTTTATCCTACTATTGAATTAACAAGGTAGTCAATGTTTGACGATTACAACCCTTTGTAACTTCTAGTTTTATGGGATCATTAAACTTCATAAGTTTAGTTGGCATGTTTAATCCCATCAACACCATTGAACACCATGCTTCGGTGACCCTATTCACATGGTTTCCAATTTCAAGTCGTCCTACTTATACATACATGTGAGTTTACACATACAAGCGGTTAGGTGACCTTTATCCCACAAATATTGTAAACCCACCTCAAACACACAAGTTTCCTAAATGTGGTTAGGTGACCTTTATCCCACATAGAGTTCCCAAGCGTTTCGAGCGTTGTATAAAAGGATGGTGTTAGACTTGTTCCAAAAAAAAATTCAAAAGGGATTTTGTTTGTTTTCTAAATTCTAGATGGGAAAACAAAGTGTGTACCTTTCATTTGCATGCATTCAAATGTATGGTACTTAGTTGAAGAACAAATTTCAAAATTCCTTTTAATAAACCCATTTTATTATGAAATCATTAACCTTTTGATAAAATTAATTTTATTACTTAATAATTTCTAAGGAATCAAAATGATGCAAGTTTTGTTGGTTAGTGTTTAGTTATCAATATCCTAATATCATAACAAACAATATCATAATAACCAAACATGCATAAATCATATATGAGTCCATAACCATAGCCAACTAATTTTAGCTACACTTGCTAACCGAAACAAGTGTGCCAAAAAGGTCTTTTCTTAAGGGACAACATGACACAAGGCATGAAATGATGAACTCCCACTTGATCCCGCATCCGAATGCTTCAAGTATCCATCTTTTGTGTTGTGTTTCTTCATTTATTTGGGCTTCCTTTTGGGCCTTCAAATCAGCCCATTTGGGCTTACAAATCTTGAGTTTGGGTCATTGGGTTAGAATCCCTAAATTACAAACCCAAATAAAATATTAACAAATATTACAACCATATTGAATATTTCAAACCACAACACAAAATCATACATGCACAAGGTCTATGGCTAGGTTATGAACTACTCAAAAGCATATCCAAATATGTAATAACATAAGTTTAAAATGGTTCCCTTTGAACCCTTGAAATTTTCGGCCTAAAAAATATATAAAACCGAAAATTTCGGGTTTTGTCCAAACATAGCAACTAACCATTTTAATGACTTTAAACTTTCAAGATAATCATATGCATGTAAGTATTATCTTGAAAATCCAAGGGAACCCATTGCCTAAAAGTTTCGGCCTAGAGGTGAAAAACACCAAGAAAACCGAAATTTTTAGATCTTATGATGTATGCACTCGTTTAAGCGGCTCTTGATGCCATTGTTGGGTTTTAACAAGTTATCAAAGTGTATATAAATCATATTTATATAAAAACGCAGCGGATGTATTATTCAAAACTTGTTTGTTACCATATTAAATCTTTTAATATCAAAACCCAAAACCCGGATCCAAAAACAATATGCATACAATCAAAACTAAAACCAACAACATGTAAAGATGTTTATACCTTTCAAGAGGAATATGAAGGAGAATGTGTTGGTTTGAATGGCTAATCTCCAAAGTAGAAGATCCTCAAGCTTGTATACCCTCAAGCCTCCAACAAACACCACTTTTGCTAGGATTTAACACTTGAAATTTTCCTTTCTTCTTGGCTTTTGTTCTTGGCCGAAAATTGAAGGAAAAAAAGGGAGGAAGAACTTTTCTTCTTTTGCACTTGTTTGTTTTGTTATGTTATGTGAAAGATTATTTGATGTCTTTTAAAGACAAGAAGGATAGAGTGTAAGACACTCATCACATTTGCATGTCCTTGATAGAAACAAAAACCAAAAAGGGGACAAGGTGCACAAGGGGGCGGCCCAAGTGGGTCCCACCTCAAAATATATATATATATATATATATATATTTTTTTTGTTAATATCTTTCTCTCTTCACTTATTTACAATAAGGTGTAGCAAAGTATATCTCCTAAATGTTATTTAAACAACTTAAACAACATTATAGAAGATTTTTCTCTCATAACATAAATCATCCATATAATTTATTTTAACACAAGTGCAAATATCTAGAAACCCAATTTCCAAATATTCTAAGTGTTGATATTTATTTTAGATCATGTCATAAAATAAATACCCCGGTGTTTGTCTAGCTTGTCATTGGGTATGACCCGACTTGGATCATAACGTACTAGCCACATCAATTATAATATGTGTCTTGGGCAGACTAATTCTAACACATACCAGTCTACTTAACTAGATATCATTTTCATGTACCTGATCAAATAACAAAATACTGAAATGGACCATGTTTCTTGTTATGGATAATTTTGGGGGTCACCTCTTAAAACCCAAAACCCAAAATTGTCCATACTAGTGTTATTAAACCACAGAACAACACATACATATAATAAATTGATTGTCCTTTAATCATATAGAGTTAAAGTTTGCAATAGTTTTCAGCCATGTAAGTTGCCACAATGTTTCTACTCTTCTGCTGCCATAAGCAATGCATGTTAGGTTAAACATTAAAAGAGAGTTTAGTCATTCTAGTGTTTATGACACTAGGTTGCAAACAATTGGACAAACAACATTGCATGCCTGCAAATCTGCTTACCAAACTTATATATGTATAGAACTACCAATACATAAATAATTTTTAGAAACCACATAAACATTTATACATATTGTTATAAGCGCCCCGCTTTCTCTGACTTGTTACATCTGATATCACTACGTACAAGTGTTTATGCGGTTCTAACAATTCTCTACTTGAATATGATTTTGTATTGAACACACCCACGATTCTCCTTATTAATCATCCATTGATGATTGCTTGTAGGAACCTTCTGCCCGTGCTTCTTCCAGTTTAGCAACAAGATCCTTCATGAAAGGACTGGCGGTTCCATGAGTAATGCGTAATACATCAACTGCTTGTGTAAATGATTTAATGGCTTCATTTGTGTTTCCAAGTAACCTGCAAATTTCCCAAATATTTCATTTATATATATTAGAGCTTGTTGTATAAATTAACAATATACCATGTTGCATATCCTGATTCTAGAAACCAAGCTGAGTTCAGCAAGTAACTTGTCTTTTTTTTTTTAACAGGAATCTTTTTCATTATTTTTAGATCTTGAGTAAACTACATAAATGTACATGTGATTTGGTCAGCAAGTAACTAGTTCTACAATGTTTCCTAAACTTGAGGGACTTTTTTTTTAAAAAAAAGGTTGTTAACGACCACCATTTAGGGGTATAAAAGCTAGCTGGCTGAAGAAGTTGTTTTTCAATTCATACATTTCATTTGCAATTCGCCTTGTGTAATCATTCGATCGTTAAACCGCAATAAGAAACCTTATGATTTTTTTCTTAATTTCGACCTCTTTCATGTAATTGCTAGAATTGGTATCAGAGCCACATTCTAGGGCTCAATCAAACATGGCAGTTGTATAAGTGATATAGATGAAAATGAAGATCAAAATGAAGTTGAGGAAGTTCGAATTGGAGAACTTCGACATCAAGAATGAGTTGTTGGTAATTGAGACACTTGCCGGCGAAGCTAAGTAGTCAAATGGACTAACAAAGTGCAATAATACTGAGCCTTAGGGATTGTGTATTACGAAAAGCGTCAAAGGAAACCTTGGCCGTAGGGATTTGGTCAAAACTAGACCGGAGACACTGTATATAACCAAGTCGCTGGCAAATTGGTTGTATCTCAAGAGGAGGGTTTATAGTTTATACCTTTCAAATGGCACAAGGTAAGTCGTTGGAAGTACACACGGATGAACTCTATAAGGACCCGTTATTGTAGTTAGTATGCGGCTAGTGCATACAAGTATACGCATACTTGTATGTGCCTATGTGGCCACATACTCAACCACATACACACACATACAAGATGTGTCCACATATGTGCTATAGAAGCAAGTCTGTAGGTGCCCGAGCTATAAGAGCTGCTCTAGGCATAAGCTTAATTTGGAATTCAATCTGTCTATGAGGATGGAGATCAGGTAATTCTTTAGGAAACACTTGGGGAGAGTCACGTACAACAAAAATATCTTTGATTTTCCTTTCATCAAACGACT
This sequence comes from Tagetes erecta, assembly GCA_030867185.1. Taxonomy (NCBI): domain Eukaryota; kingdom Viridiplantae; phylum Streptophyta; class Magnoliopsida; order Asterales; family Asteraceae; genus Tagetes; species Tagetes erecta. The sequence continues at coordinate 11,082,347 of CM061496.1, read as the reverse complement.
TCCCGGTGACCATTGCAATAAAGCGACCATTGCAAAAAAAGTTGTACGACCCTTCCTCGAACACTTCTGGGTTTTCATGCAAGAAATAATTATAATGATTGCATTACTTATTTCACCTTGAACAGAAAGGATACCTCCCTCCACTAGAGACAGGAAGACGCACAACTTTTTTCTATACAAATAGTTTCAGCACGATTTTGAGAAGTGAATCCATACCGACGACGACATCGAAGCTACCCAAAGAGATTGGCATGAGATTGGTAGAAAAGTTATGACCCAAGAGATCTAGTTTACATTCCTCTAAATTTGTTTAGCTTCAATCAACTTACCGTTAGCAATTTCTACCAAATACTTATCAATATAAGGTGGCGCTTATAGATAACCTTGTATATGTATGCGTTTATGTGTTCTAAGAAATGAATAGATGTTTCAAATCAACGTTTCTTGCTCAACAAACATTTAGTTAATGTCAGTGATTCACTTTAAAAGCAGTGATTATAACTTTAAAGTGGGGATTATTGAACGTTGAAGTCAAAATTTAGTTAAAAGTCAATGTCAGGTTAAAGTTCAGAGGTGTTCTTGCTATTACTAATAGTAGGAAGGAGTTATTGGCTAGTTCTACAAAGTTTCCTAAACTTGAGGGACTGATTTTGACCATTTGGAAATAAGATTGTTAACAGAGCATTACCAACCAGTTAGGGTATAGGGTTGTTTAGTTAGTTGATGAAGTTAGTTTTTCAATATGTTTCCATTTGCGGTTCTTCTTGTTTTATCGTTAGATCGTTAATCCTCAAAACGAAACCTTCGGAATTCGTTCTTAATTTCTTCAATTTTGTCTTCATTGATGTAATTTCTAAAAGAACCCCTTTATGAATCAAGTACTTACTTTCTCCAAGGGTCCCTAACCTTAAACTTAACAGCCCGGCTAACCCTTTGCAAAAGACTAGTTTACCCCTTCAAAACTTACACTTTTGGTCCTCTAAATTTATTTGTATTTCACTTCATATTAATTTCTTAGAACACAAAAACACTTAATTTCTTAGAACACATAAACACTTACACATAAGGTTATTTATAAGCGCGCACACAAACCTACTCTACAAACATAGCTCCCTACACCCACTATCTAGGCGACCATGTAAACACCTTCCATGTCTCCCTCACAAATGTCTTCCTCCTCATGCTGCAACTGCAACCACATTCCTCCACTCCCTTACTTCAGAAAAGGATCTCAGAGTTGGATATACCTGGATCTCATATTTTTCCACAATTACTACACCTATTTCTTCTATGGATGTATAATAGTTGTTCAAAGAGTGGCTTTAATTCATATACCTAGAACTTGCATCCTAGAAGACGTTGTCCTTAATTTTCAAAAATAAGCATCTTATTTCCACAAGGAATTTTTCTATCTACAGATATATGTCCTTGATATACTGAAAGAGTGTGGTTTACTAAGTACAAACCAGTCAAAAGCCCAAAGCTCACAACAGAAAAACCTCTTCCTAAGGATGGAAATCCTATGAAGGATCCAGCCGAGATGTTAAGATATCCAACACTAACTCAACCTTATATGTCCTTTATTCTGAAAATGGTCATTTTAAAGTAGGCGCATTTGCTACTAGGTTGTTTGTCCCCTTTCCTGAAGATTGACTTAAAGTAGGTAATCGAGTTTCCTGGGGAAGTTAGAAACAACAGAATGTAGGACTTGTCAAGTCAGAAAACCGAGACCAAACACATTTAGGTTTAATGCACCTAAATAGAGATTGTGTTGTGGAAACAAAGTCGTCATTGCTTCCCTAATTTCATTTTCCATTTAGAGCTAAAAGCTTTAAGCTTAACTAAATCTGAAAAAAAAAAACATATTTGAATTAAAGTTACAGGTACACGAACCAGTTAAGCTTCCCACAAGTATAATATTGCAGGCCTCGGAGAGGGTGGATAGTAGGGTACACTCCTGCAAATAATTTGAACATTTGTGTTACAATTTACAAAAATTGCATGACCCTTTAATATAAAGAAAAACATAAAAAAAATTATCCAGGCGGTTGATAAGCTTATTTACTTTCATAAACTGGGATGGTCAGTCTACAATATGTCAGTGCTTTCTTCCAATCTTGCATCTCCATTAGCATCTGAAAAAAATGAGATCAAAACTCTAATCACGATCCACAGAAACTCAGAATTTCATATATCTAACAGATACATATATAAAGTTATTGTATAGTTCCTGTGATAACTTGAGAAAAACTAAAATAATATTTTATTCTACAGATTAGTGATAAAAAAATGAACAGATAGGTACAGGAACCCAATTCCAATTGATATCTACCTCCCATCCAAATTGACCTCAAATAGTCAAACGACTAAAAACTAATAATGTAATCATAAATTTGATAATAATAACTATTTAGAAAACAAGATAACCATAAACTCCTACATTTGGGAACTAAAACCCTAGCACTTTCCAGCAGAATCATGAGAAATTGAGAATATAGTAGAGATGAATTTTCAAGCCATCTACTTATACATAGATTTATTGAACCATGTTTCATCTGTAACAGATATATTACATATATATACATACACTGAAAGGAAATGTATTGAAAGGGTCGAGCATCCATAAGGTACTCTGATGCATAAAACCCCGTAAATTATTTCATTGCAAATAAAAGATAATTAAACCAGTGTCACTTTTGTAATCATACTCTTAAAAGAGTTTCCCTAGTTCGCATCAACTTGATAGAACTGGAATGATAAAGCTTCATTTGCAGCTTCTCAACCTTTAAGTACATGTCAAGGGCTTCATTGCTATCTGAAATCTAGTTAAGTGTTTTTCAAATAAAAGGTTATACACAGAAAACTAAATTAAGCATTTCCATAAATAATATTTGGATAATAAGTTTAAAGGATACACCCAGAGGAAAGAGCTACAGATGCCTTCTCTGACATATCTTTTTCTTCACCTGCAATTTTTAGTATTTCTTCCATGCCCCTTACAAGCCCACATTGATGACATCTAAACCCTTTAATCTCTGAAAAGAAGTAAACAAACAATATAAAAAAGTTATCAAAAGACACAGATTAGCATGCAAAATAGGTGAGTGATACCAGTATCACGAAGCAAAAAACCATCACATGTGTGATTCTTGCACCTATAACCTTCAAGAACTGCACTTTCTTTAATATCGTCATCCTGACCCTTAATTTTAAAGCAAGGATTGTAAAATGCAAATTAAAATTTAACGAAATTAATAGTTAAAACTCACAAAAATAGTATTTGGATCATAAGATGTACAAGTTTTATGCAGCGAGGGCAACTGCAAGTGAAGAAATAGTGTTCTTTTAAAGCCTTTTGTCGAGTCATTGTACTTCCATCTGTCTCTATGTAACTAATCAATACCTACGGTATAAAAGTAGGGCGTCTAATACGGACAAATACCAAATTTGACCACAAAACAGTAACTAAAAAGCTTCTGTTTGTAGCATTAGATTGACTATAAAACTAGAAGAAATTTAGAAAGCATACCTCGCTACCTTTTGGTATTTGTTGTATAGCACGTATTGTTGCCATTCTTCCCTCAAATACCAGAAATGAATTCGGATAGCAACTATAATTAAATCACATCCATGCATAAGTCCATGTAATTACGAAGTCAAAGTGACCTATACAATTTATAAGAAATCATACAGTAAACGGTCACCTGTGATTTATAATGGAAATTACAGGATACAGTCCGGTTCCTAATGGGATAAGCTCACTGTCACAGATTGTGTGTGCATTGCATGCCAGCTGTATGTGATTAAAAATTGGGACCACATCCGAACAAAACATACATATCAATTATATCTAACAAAGCTCCTTTAGCAAAGTTTCCAATGTAATAGAAAACTTATAACAAGTTGGGGATGTAGTATTATGTTGCATTAAAAACCAATGTAATAATGATTTAAGGTAGCAGATCCAAGGGCAAAAAAAAGTAGAAATTGATATGTAAACTAGATGTTTAGGTAGTCAAAGACTAATTTTGTAGCATCATACCCTGGAGAAATTTTCTGCAATCTCTCTGATATTTAGATCAGGCCACTGGAGTATTATACTGACGAGATTTGCCATTTGTGCATACAACACTAACTGAGTCTCTCCAACCTCTGAGATATCTTAATGAAAAAATCGTTAAATACAACAACCAAACTCAAGAGCCATGGATTATGGAATAGGTTTATAATTGCTGACAATCTCCAACTATGGAATAAAATAAATAAGAGCTAAACTACAGAAAAAAAAACTGTATGTACTTAAACACACTAAACTAGAGAAGAAAAACATGGAAGTATCTCTTGTAATTGTTACTAATATCCTATAAAGTTGGAAAAGTACATGATGAACTTTCCAATCAGCAAACAAACAAGCCTCAGGCAAATAATTCATTCATAAAAAGGAAGAGCAAATGAAAAGCAAGTCTACATCTTGATACGAAAATATGTTAAGAACTATTTATAAAAAAAATCCTTCACAATGATACACCACTAATGCAAGGATACGAGATACCAAATTCTTCACCAGGCTGTAGTTGTCCATCACAGTAGTAGGAATAACCTGGCATTAATGCACGTGTTAGATATTGTCAATGAAACAATCAAACAAGCTTTCAAAGATACAGAACATGATCCAAAATTCCAAATATATATTTATGGCACTTCCTTCCTGTAAGAATGTATTTCACAACTAATTAGCGCAGTGCTATAGTATCACTATGAAAACCCAAACCATTAGATAATACAGAAAACCAAAGAGAGATTTTTACCTTTTCGTCCTGCAACTTTTTCCGAAGGTAAAGTTTAACCATCAAATGTATAGAAGGTGTAAGAGATCTTATTCTATTTTCTCTAGCTGGGAAAGCAGCTGGCATTCACGACGATGCAGCTTCCAATCGAATTTCTTAAATGAAAATAGTATAAGATTAAGGATGATCAAGAGCACATGTATATAGAAAGAAATAAAAAAACAATCACTTTTGGGTGTGGTGTGTCAATATCAAATCACGACTAAGACTCGTTCGTCTACTTTTACTCATGTATCAGACTCTTTACCAGTGACTCCAACTATAATGTGATACACAGCCACCAAATAGCATATAGATTTGTGAATGCAATCGTATTATTCTCATGGCTATATGCGTGAAACCGTTCAGCATGACCATAGAGGTATAAGACACTCACAAAAATAGCTATTTCTCATATATATATACAAATACACATGAAGCAAAGTATACCTGGCATCTACTCCCACAGTAGCATACAACATGACAAGATGAGCATCTCTTTATAGTACTTGATGCAAAACACCAATCACATCTTGAACTTTTATTTGGTGCAGAAACATAAGGTCCTTGGCTTAATATAATTTCTCCTATAACAATCAACATAGCATATTGAACTATTGTCATTGCCAAAACATTATTGCATAAGAATTAGGTTATATTGAGCTCATTCAAGCAATCGATTTTAACAAAATCACCTGGAGAAAAGTCTCGAGTGGTGAAGAGGCAGCGACCTTTGTCTGGAAGTGTGGAAATTGATAAGCCATGGTCATGTAGCAGTTCTTCCATCTCAAAACCAAAACCTCAATTTCACCTTCACCTTCACCTACGAGAAAGAAAAGGAGATGATGAAATGGTGTGTGTTTGTTCTGCTGCATATATGTGCTCAACTAGGTTTATAGGAAAACAATAGCATTTTAGGGTTTAACTCACCTTAGTTTGAACCCTGGTTGACACAAAAATGACAAATGCATCAACTTGAAATAACTGAATAAGCAGAAACAGAATGAAATACAAAATCAGCAGAGTAAATCAAATGGAAACATAATGCCCGGAGCGATTAGAGTGACTTGAAGACGAATTTTGGAATTAGAGCGCCTTCTAGTTTTTTCTTTCATATTTTCATTTTGAACACCATAGTTTTATCTCTAACAATCTCTTTCAAAGTTTCATTAAAAAGTAAGAGGGAAAGAAAGTTGAAGGAAATTGAAAAAAATATATATTCCAAAGTTTTTTTAAAAAAGGAAATGAAAGGAAGAAGAGGAAGGTGGAACCGTGGAAGAAAATTTTTATTATAATTTTTCCTATTAATTTTCCTTTTAAATTGGAAGAAAGCGGAGAAAAAGGAAGAAAATAATATTTAAAATGTTTATTTTCCTTTCTTTTTCTTCAAACTCCGGAACACGAAATGAAATCACATCTTTTCCTTTCATTTTCTTTCTCTTCTCTCCTAAACATCATTTCTTTTCTTTTGTTTCTGTTACTAAACTCGGGAACATAGTGTTAACGTGTGCGCTTCCACTTAGACTACATGTAATGGTTTATGCCCATTAGGGGTATGAGGAAAGATCAAATACAAAACTGATTTTGCCTAAAAAAATGTGAGAAGTGACTTAAACCACATAAAAACCGGGTCAAACGAACTCCGTTTTAGCACATTCAAGCGGCGTTGGAACTGTCTCGTCGAGCTTTATCATCTTAGCTTCTTGTGTTTAACTTTTAGGGTTTAGTTTTAAAATTTAGTTTCAGCCTAATGTTTAACTTTTAGGGTTTAGTTTTTATATTTTAGGTTTTTTTACGGGTGGGGGTGAGGGGTTTAGGTTTTTAGGGGTGGGTGGGTGGGGTTTAGGTTTTTGGGGTTGGGGGTGGAGGGTTTTAGGTTTTTGGGTGGTGGGTGAGTGGGGTTTAGGCTAAAATTTAGTTTAGCGTTAGGGTTTAGCTTTTAGGAGTTTTAGGGTTTAGCTTTATGATTTTAGGTTTTCTACGGGTGGGGGTAGGAGGTTTAGGTTTTTAGGGGGTGGGTGGGTGGGTGGGGTTTAGGTTTTTGGAGGGTGGGGGGATTTAGGTTTTCGGGTGGTGGGTGGGTGGGATTTAGGTTTTTAGAGGGTGGGGGTTTTAGGTTTTTGGGGGGTTGGTGGGGGGTTTAAGTTTTTGGGGTGGTGTGGGGGCGGGGGTTTGATGACACGGTTCTAACGCCGCAAGAATGAGTTCAATCGGAGTTCGTTTGACCCAGTTTTGGTGTGTCTAAATATCATTTCTCACACTTGTTAGGCAAAATCCATTTTGTACGAGAACTTTCCCCTTAGGGGTATTATGTGCCAAGTGGATGTCATGTCACTAAAAGACATTATTATAAAAATGGGTGTAGTGGTTAATGCTACATATAATGTCCCACAATCATTAACCCATCATTTAACTAATCATTTAATTAATCATTTATTTAAACATTTACTTATTAATAAAAGTAAATAATACAAAAAATACACGAGCAAGAAACCAATAATAAACTAGTCATCACGCGTCACCCTACGATTAAACCAACAATGCTCGATCAAATCCGTCGTAAGAGCATACTGCGCCTCTTTTTGACGTATGAAGTTGGAGTTCGTTATTCTTTCTTCCATGCTTATTCATTCACGTTCTGGTTCGACATATCCCGGGGAGTAATCCTGACAATAGGCTTTGTCATCATCCTTCAAAATCATATTATGTAATATGAGGCAAGCGTACATAACGTACGTCATTTTTTCCTTTGACCCTAGCCGACACGGGTTGCTTACAAAATGCCAACGTTTCTTGAGAACTCCAAAAGGACGTTCGATACCTGTTCTTGATGATTCTTGAACCTTTTTTAAATAAGCTATCTTTTCGTCAATTGGGTCTCTAAACATTTTTATTATCATCGGGAGCTCCGAATATATACAATCACCCAAATAATATCCAAACGGGTAATAACTTCCATTAACAAAAAAAGACGCCTCGGGTGCATTACCGGCTACGCAATCCTCTATGATTGGCGATGCCTCAAGAACATTGATGTCGTTGTTTGATCCGACGGAACCGAAATAAGCATTCCAAATCCAAAGGTCGTACGAAGCAACCGTTTGAAGAATCACCGACGGCCCTTTTTGGTCACCCTGTGTAAACTGTCAACACCAAGCGTTTGGACAATTAGCCCATTGCTAATCGCGCTTGTAACCACCTTATCCACCTCCATTTCGCCCGTTGAAGTGCTATCGCTGCTTGACGATGAAGCGTAGGATTCCATTTTAGATAATTTGGTGTGTGTGGTTTGGGGGGAAATTAGAGTAGAGTGTGTTTTTGTGAGAGAATTTGGTGTATTTTTTATGTGTATTTATATAATGTGTATGTTTATGTATTTAAATAAGTGGTAAAAAAATTAATATGGTCAAACTATCCGTTCACTTAGCCGTTGGAAGAGTTTTGCATTGATTTGAGTGGGGTGGAGGCGTTGTTTATAAAACCCCCAAACAAGAATTTGCCCAATAACGCCCCCACGTAATGGTGTGGGGGGCGTTATGGGCGTTTTTATGGGGATAACACCCACTACATCAAGTCTTATAAAACTAGAAAATTGTTATTTAGATCACGCTTCGTGTGTAATTTTTGTTGTTATTGATGTTTGATTTTGTAAAAATGGGTTATCTTTGTCTTTTTACCAACACATGTTAAAAATTGGTGTTAAGTTCAGGGTTAGTTTTGTCATTTCACTATTTTGTTTTTGTTTTATCTTGTTTATAAGAAGATTTCATCTTCTTCATCGTTATCGACCTACCTTCCGACCTCCGCCCTCCTCTTGTTCGTTCACCAATCACCATCATACAATTGCCGCCACAGGATAGACCTCCACTATAAACCACCACTGCACCCCACCTATTCTTTCGTTCACCTTTATCTACCACCATAGGCACGACCACCATAGTCATCAACAAACCTCCTCCTTTTGAAAAACCACAAACCATTAACCAACACTACCAGAGCAATTTTCATATCTAAAGGAAAGTCTACATCTAAAAGCCATAGTTTGGTTTGATTAGGGTTTAATGTTGGTGAGCATTGGTTTGCTTAGGGTAAATTTTCAGATGTAATAGTGGTTTGATGGTTTATGTTTAGCCGAGAGGATATGATGGTCTGATTAAAGGGAAGGAAACGATGACGATGCTTGGTGGTGGTCATTAGTGCTGGTGTGGTGCGATTGAGGTGGTGGTGGTAGCGGGGAGGATATGATGGTTTGATTGAGCGGAAGGAAACAATGATGACGCCTAGTAGTGATTGTGCGTGATGGTGTGGTGCGATTGAGGTGGTGGTGGTAGGTGTGGTGGCTGGTGGTGGACAAGTGCATCGGTAAAAATCAAAAACATGGTTGGAAAGGGAAACAAGGTCGGAAACAGTGACAATGGCGATAACATAGGCAACAAAATAGATTCGACAAGTTAATTATATTTTTTATAAAAAAAACTTTAAATTTTTTTTAAACTTCAGGGCCCATCAGGCCCTGGGCGGTTGCCCACCTCGCCCCATACAAGGGCCGGCCTTGGGGTATGAATCTAAGTGTGGATTGAGATGGGATAATCAAGATGTTTGAGAGTCAAGTGTAAGTACCTGAGAGTTATCAGATTGAATTGCAAAGTGTAGTGTAGAATGAATATGAATCAGATTGGTTTTCAATCTTGCTAAGTATTTTTATTTATAGGTAGAGCTTCTGGCCTGAGGTTTGACCTCAACACTCGCACCTTTTAGTTTAGGCTGCTTGCAGCATCTTGATTGTGTGGTGTAAAAGTGTGTTGCAATTTTGGTTTAAAGTCTTTCCTTTACTTTTATAACATTTCTTGTTAGTTCCAATGCGGCAATACATATATATCTGAGACTTTGCACCTGGATTGTTGTGTTAACTTGTGAACATGGATCTGTCATGTTATTGTGATGTTACTGTAGCATTCTTGTCACTAAAATGCGTCTAATTTCTGGCTTTTTAATTGTGAGATTCTATGACCTAGGTTATCAATAATATTTTTTTGTTGTTTTACATTGTTGGTTATTCAATTTTTTCCTAGGCATTATGTTATGTATATTAATTTCATTTTGTAATTAATTTGTAATATCGATGATTTTAAGGGATTTTTTTTATATTATTGATAAGTGGATTTTTTAATATTAAATGGGGGTAGATCGAATAGTAAAGTAGAAATGTTTCGAAAATGGCCCGAACCGGCCAGCCCAACCGAGGTCCGTAGCCTTCAGCGGTCAAATTCGGACAAAAAATGGGTGGTCGAACTTTTAAATTGAGAGGTCGGATCTGAACTTTATAAAATATTTATGACATCATCCGATCCTTAAATATGTTTCCACCAGTGAACCGGTAAGTAGAGTGGTGTTTTATGTGAAAAGGGTTTAGGTGAAGAAGTTTTGACTGCTAAACTTCCATCTGCTGAAATCTGAGTCGTGGCCTTGTCATTAGTTGTGATGTGTTTTTCAACTTATGCCTTCTTTTCATTTTAAACAATCTTAGGAACCTCAATTTTCTCTACTTCCATGACCTCTCTGTCTTCTTTTATAAACTGAATGATGTCTTCAATAGTGTTTGGTTCAATGTTGCGTTTTGGAATTTTAATTTGGGTATACAACATTGTACCCATCAGATTTATACCCCAACCCGGTCTTAGTTTGATATGATCTATTTTCATTTTCAGTAAAAGCAAGCAACTTATCAAACCTTGTCTGTTGAACATTGTATCTTTCAGCATAGGATTGAGATATCAAAAGGTCATTCTTTGCTAAACTCAACATTTTCAAAAAATCATCAATTTGTGTTTCTAGATTTGTTTGATCGTGTTTTAACGATGAAACTAATTTTACTAATTATTTTATCTTTTCCTTTTAAGATTGATCAATCCTTTTGAAATCAGAATTTAGAGTTTGAATTGTTTCAACTTCTTATAACAATTCCTAATTTTGGTTTTTGAAACATTAACTTTTGCAATACATTCTAGAGTTGCTTTTGTCAAGACCAAATCCTCCACTTCTTTTGAAAAAATATCCTAGTTGATTACCTTCATGTCCTCTGCAGACACTGCTTGGCCTAGATAGATATCATAGCTATTTGATAGTTGATATCCATTTCTTCAAGATCATCGGGATGGATGTATTTAAGTCTTCTTCATACAGCTAGATGAGCTTCCTTAGTCAGATGATACAAACCCAAAAGATAAATAAGATGAGCTTGAGCATGATGCAGGTGTTCCATGTGCTTAATGTGGTATCCGAGACTTGCATTTATAGATTCAGGATAGGTGGTCAGTGGAATTTGATTACTAACAATAGGTGATTGATAGCTTGGTTCTTTAACAAGAAGAGCAAGAGATCTAACTAGAGTTTATCAGCTCGCTAATCTTCTAGCTGTTTCTTGTTCTGCATCAATCTCCATCTGGTATGCATTAAGCATCCTATAGAGTTCCTCAAGGTTCATGCTCTTCAAGTTTTTAGTTCTTCTTATGGCCACAAATTATATGGTCCATGCTTTTGGTAGAGACCACATGAACTTTCTTACTACATCATTGTTGTCAAAGAGGATGTGTGCTTCTTGAATGCCATCCACAAACTCAACATATCGAAGATATGTAGCAGTCATGGTTTCACCAAGAAGGTAATTGAAGTTCTCAAATATTTGCTTGAGAACATATCTCTTGTTATATTTGAGTTCTTCATTTCCTTAATATCTTTACTTGAGAGTGTCCCAAAGTCCTTTGGATGACTTGTAGTTTTTAAAGCGATTTATGGAGTCTGGGATACTAATTCTTAGAAACCATAAAGCCTTTGAGTCGGTCTCTGGTTTCATGTTGTCTTCTTCATAATACTTTAAGGGTTCTTTAGGTACCACAAATTATATGGTCTATGCTTTTGGTAGAGACCACATGAACTTTCTTACTACATCATTGTTGTCAAAGAGGATGTGTGCTTCTTGAATGCCATCCACTAACTCAACATATCGAAGATATGTAGCAGTCATGGTTTCACCAGGAAGGTAATTGAAGTTCTCAAATAGTTGCTTGAGAACATATCTCTTGTTATATTTGAGTTCTTCATTTCCTTAATATCTTTACTTGAGAGTGTCCCAAAGTCCTTTAGATGACTTGTAGTTTTTAAAGCGATTTATGGAGTCTGGGATACTAATTCTTAGAAACCATAAAGCCTTTGAGTCGGTCTCTGGTTTCATGTTGTCTTCTTCATAATACTTTAAGGGTTCTTTAGGTACCATTTTACATGTCTCACCAACAACATGCACCATTGGTGAAAATGGACCTTGCTTAACAGAAACCCAAAGTTTTCTGTCTTGAGTTCTAAGAAATCTTCTATGTATCATAACAAGCAGGTGAGAACATGGGAGGCTTAGTTTGAGTACCGTTCTCCGAATCATGTTTCGGGATAGCAAGTGCTGCAGCTGATACAATAATACTAGAACTAGCCATTTTGAAGATATAAAATGATCAAGTGTAAGATCTTTAATTTCAATAAAACAATAAGATTTATTGAAAAGAATCAAACAAACCAAGAGTCAAAAACTCTGATACCAAATGTTGGATCTGGCTTAACAAGTTCCGATAAATCAAAATTGTTGGTCCCAAAACACTATCAAATCATGTAATTTGGTGAAGATTGGATCAAAATGACAAAATACGAAGAACAATGGATGAAAAAAATGAAGAACACATGATAAAAGGCAATTTGATCTATTTGAATTGCATCAGATTTTGGTTATATGGAAACCCTAATTCTAGCTCATACAAGCTTGCCTAATTGCCACTAACACTTTCTATATATAGCCTAATGACTTTGAACTAACGACAATTAGGGCCCTAGACTTAGACTCTAATATGACAATAGAAATAATTCAAATAAACCCCCTAATGTTTAGTCTAATATATCTTTTGTCATAAAGATAAAATATATTTATACATTAAAATACTAAAAAGAAGAATAAATATTAAATATTTTTGTTGACACAAAATATATTTATAAATTCTTAAACTATGGCGTCTTTCATGTCTTCGACGCCTTGTGTATCTTCGTGTCGAACGCGTCGTGTTAACTTTGACGTTGATGTTGGCGTTGACATTTTTTGACTTTGACTGTGTTAATATATTAAACTAAACTTCATATCCAACAATACTCTACCATAGTCTACTATTATCAACGTCTTTTTTCGTGTTCAGCAGTCTAATATTATCAATACAATCAAAGTCAACAAAAGTCAATGTCGACGTCAAAGTCAACACAAAGCGTTCGGGACAAAGATTAGAGACAGGACATTGAAGACATGTTAGACGACGTTGTTTAAGATTTAATAAATATATTTTGTGTCAAAAAAATATATCTAATGATTATTTTTCTTTTAAGTATTTTATTGTATAAATATATTTTGTCATTATTTATGACAAAATATATATTAGACTAAACATTAGGGGTTTATTGTATTATTTCTATTTGCATGTTAAGTCTAAGTCAGTCCTAATTGTCATTAGTCCAAAGTCATTAGGCTATATATAGAAAGTTTCAGTGGCAACTGAGCAAGCTTGTATGAGCTAGAATGAGGTTTTCATGTAAACATCTTTTGCAATCAATATAAGATCAAATTTGGGTTTTTATTATTTTTCTTAGAGTTTTCATCCATATTTATCATTTATCATATGTTATCACATTTGATCCAAATCTTCACCAAATTATATGATTCAAAACTGTTTGGGACCAACAACAATGATCACGAGTATTCGTTGCCGTTCGAGCAAGTTTAATTGTCAAGTTCTCCTCTCATCCGCAACCAATTCGTCCAAAACACGTTGTTGGTATTCGAGCAAGACATTATTCCTTATGAACCACGGCTGATGTGTGATTTTCCTAGGGTGTTACAAAAACCCATTTTCGGACATATTGTGTCCTCGATGAGGTTTGCCTCACCATCCATTCGTGACTTCCACATGTGTAGGTTTAACAAATAAACGAAATCTAATAAATTTTTATTTTTGAACTTCAAGATTGATGGATAAGTGTTGCATTTAAATCATTTTTTATATATTAAAAAGGTTTTTGGTTCTCGTTATATTTAGTGTTCTTGCATGAATCACCTTTTAAATTTCGGGCCCCACATGAGACGGGTCTGGGTGGCCGCCTTCTTTGCTGCGGACAAGGGCCCGTCCAAAATTTGACCTTGTGGATATTAAAGAAAGGAGAAGGTCAATAAAACAAGAGATGTTAATTAATTAAAGATCTAACTAATCGTTACGCCTATATTGTAAATATGCAGTGACTGACGAGTAATCTAGCCAAAGGAATATCAAATATCTATGAATTAGACCTAACACGATTCCAAATAAAAAACTTCAATCACAAATAAAAAAACTTCAATCATTTCAATTTGTTCGAAAAGAGAAAATAAGGTAATATCTATACCTACATAATAATCCGTATTATGATGAATCTCATTGACCAAGATCTGGTAATTGATAAAATAAGTAACTAGAAATACGCAGAAGTTCACGGAAAGACTTCTTTTTAAAATTTGTGCAATTAATTTCAAACTAGGTTTCTGTGCCGGGCCGCGCGTTGCGGCGGCCGGGTCTTGCGTATGTGACTTCGTCACACGCGTTGATAAAAAAATTCCATGTATCACACGTTACGGTGCGAAGTCATAATACGTAACATATTAAAAGAAGAGTATATAAAAAACGTAAATGCCAAGATTAAAATAAGTTAAAACTAGATGGTTAATGCCAGAATTGTCAAAGAAGAATAGTAGGGTCAAATTCGTAAACACGTAAAAGAAAATTTCATGTCTCATACATTACGATGTAAAGTCGCATATTAAAAGACGGAGAAATATCCAAACTTAGATGTCAAAACTTGGAAGTAAAGTCGTGAATATGTCAAAGTAGAGTAACGGTTCAAAGTTATAAAGCGACAAGTCAAAGTCGATGGTCAAAAACGTATATATGTCAAAGTCAGGGGTCAAAACCGTAAATATATCAAAGTTAGGGGTCAAAACCGTAATTATATAAAAGTTTAAAATTAAAAAATACGTTGACGAATCGGTCGGTGACACGTGTCGGTGTAACCGACCTTCACATTTAGAATTATATAGAATATGTCGTATCTTGCTCAGACCAATAAATAGAGTTAAGGTTACAGTGGTGTAACGCCAATGGGTTTAGTAAATCTGGTTTACTTCGTCATCGATTGAATGGTTCACTTCATGTTCGATTAGCGGTGGTGGTTCACTGCGATAAGTGGTGGTGGTGTAGAGCTTCACTTCGTCGTCGATTAGCGATGGTGTAGAGCCTCACTTCGTCTTATTAGGGTTTACAGGAGCTTCAATACGAATGTGAATGTTTTGGGAGCCAAATATTCCCAAAATATTAGGGGAAAATGGTTCTCAAAAGAAACCCAGTCAATTAGATAACCTGGCCCAAAAGTATTAACCCATTAATTTGGTGCATATTTAGTGCGAGTCTAGGGAAACGCACATTTTTTAAAGAAACTAGTGCGATTGTGATATATGGTGCTAATTTTGTATGAGAATGAGTTAGTTTTTTGTAATTTGGTGCGGGTATAACCCACAACTGCACCAAAACATTTTTTTCTTACGCACCATTTATTCATGTGTACTAGCGAAAGAAAATGATACCCAAGCAATCAACAAAAACAAAGTATACACAAAAATATACAAATACCAGAATATTTGAATCCGCAAAAAAATCAATTATGTTACAAATTCGCAAGGGTTGTAGAGGTGAAAAAAAGTCCAATAAAATTCAGTGGTTTAGTAAAATTACATTAAAAGACATTATATTAACATGTTACAATTTGATGATTTTCCACAATGCATACCAGTCTACTTAACTAGATATCATTTTCATGTACCTGATCAAATAACAAAATACTGAAATGGACCATGTTTCTTGTTATGGATAATTTTGGGGGTCACCTCTTAAAACCCAAAACCCAAAATTGTCCATACTAGTGTTATTAAACCACAGAACAACACATACATATAATAAATTGATTGTCCTTTAATCATATAGAGTTAAAGTTTGCAATAGTTTTCAGCCATGTAAGTTGCCACAATGTTTCTACTCTTCTGCTGCCATAAGCAATGCATGTTAGGTTAAACATTAAAAGAGAGTTTAGTCATTCTAGTGTTTATGACACTAGGTTGCAAACAATTGGACAAACAACATTGCATGCCTGCAAATCTGCTTACCAAACTTATATATGTATAGAACTACCAATACATAAATAATTTTTAGAAACCACAAAAACATTTATACATATTGTTATAAGCGCCCCGTTTTCTCTGACTTGTTACATCTGATATCACTACGTACAAGTGTTTATGCGGTTCTGACAATTCTCTACTTGAATATGATTTTGTATTGAACACACCCACGATTCTCCTTATTAATCATCCATTGATGATTGCTTGTAGGAACCTTCTGCCCGTGCTTCTTCCAGTTTAGCAACAAGATCCTTCATGAAAGGACTGGCGGTTCCATGAGTAATGCGTAATACATCAACTGCTTGTGTAAATGATTTAATGGCTTCATTTGTGTTTCCAAGTAACCTGCAAATTTACCAAATATTTCATTTATATATATTAGAGCTTGTTGTATAAATTAACAATATACCATGTTGCATATCCTGATTCTAGAAACCAAGCTGAGTTCAGCAAGTAACTTGTCTTTTTTTTTTTAACAGGAATCTTTTTCATTATTTTTAGATCTTGAGTAAACTACATAAATGTACATGTGATTTGGTCAGCAAGTAACTAGTTCTACAATGTTTCCTAAACTTGAGGGACTTTTTTTTTAAAAAAAGGTTGTTAGCGACCACCATTTAGGGGTATAAAAGCTAGCTGGCTGAAGAAGTTGTTTTTCAATTCATACATTTCATTTGCAATTCGTCTTGTGTAATCATTCGATCGTTAAACCGCAATAAGAAACCTTATGATTTTTTTCTTAATTTCGATCTCTTTCATGTAATTGCTAGAATTGGTATCAGAGCCACATTTTAGGGCTCAATCAAACATGGCAGTTATATAAGTGATATAGATGAAAATGAAGATCAAAATGAAGTTGAGGAAGTTCGAATTGGAGAACTTCGACATCAAGAATGAGTTGTTGGTAATTGAGACACTTGCCGGCGAAGCTAAGTAGTCAAATGGACTAACAAAGTGCAATAATACTGAGCCTTAGGGATTGTGTATTACGAAAAGCGTCAAAGGAAACCTTGGCCGTAGGGATTTGGTCAAAACTAGACCGGAGACACTGTATATAACCAAGTCGCTGGCAAATTGGTTGTATCTCAAGAGGAGGGTTTATAGTTTATACCTTTCAAATGGCACAAGGTAAGTCGTTGGAAGTACACACGGATGAACTCTATAAGGACCCGTTATTGTAGTTAGTATGCGGCTAGTGCATACAAGTATACGCATACTTGTATGTGCCTATGTGGCCACATACTCAACCACATACACACACATACAAGATGTGTCCACATATGTGCTATAGAAGCAAGTCTGTAGGTGCCCGAGCTATAAGAGCTGCTCTAGGCATAAGCTCAATTTGGAATTCAATCTGTCTATGAGGATGGAGATCAGGTAATTCTTTAGGAAACACTTGGGGAGAGTCACGTACAACAAAAATATCTTTGATTTTCCTTTCATCAGACGACTTCCCGGTGACCATTGCAATAAAGTGACCATTGCAATAAAAGTTGTACGACCCTTCCTCGACCACTTCTGGGTTTTCATGCAAGATATAATTATAATGATTGCATTACTTATTTCACCTTGAACAGAAAGGATACCTCCCTCCACTAGAGACAGGAAGACGCACAACTTTTTTCTATACAAATAATTTCAGCACGATTTTGAGAAGTCAATCCATACCGACGACGATATCGAAGCTACCCAAAGAGATTGGCATGAGATTGGTAGAAAAGTTATGACCCAAGAGATCTAGTTTACATTCCTCTAAATTTGTTTAGCTTCAATCAACTTACCATTAGCAATTTCTACCAAATACTTATCAATATAAGGTGGCGCTTATAGATAACCTTGTATATGTATGCGTTTATGTGTTCTAAGAAATGAATAGATGTTTCAAATCAACGTTTCTTGCTCAACAAACATTTAGTTAATGTCAGTGATTCACTTTAAAGGCAGTGATTATAACTTTAAAGTGGGGATTATTGAACGTTGAAGTCAAAATTTAGTTAAAAGTCAATGTCAGGTTAAAGTTCAGAGGTGTTCTTGCTATTACTAATAGTAGGAAGGAGTTATTGGCTAGTTCTACAAAGTTTCCTAACCTTGAGGGACTGATTTTGACCATTTGGAAATAAGATTGTTAACAGAGCATTACCAACCAGTTAGGGTATAGGGTTGTTTAGTTAGTTGATGAAGTTAGTTTTTCAATATGTTTCCATTTGCGGTTCTTCTTGTTTTATCGTTAGATCGTTAATCCTCAAAACGAAACCTTCGGAATTCGTTCTTAATTACTTCAATTTTGTCTTCATTGATGTAATTTCTAAAAAGAACCCCTTTATGAATCAAGTACTTACTTTCTCCAAGGGTCCCTAACCTTAAACTTAACAGCCCGGCTAACCCTTTGCAAAAGACTAGTTTACCCCTTCAAAACTTACACTTTTGGTCCTCTAAATTTATTTGTATTTCACTTCATATTAATTTCTTAGAACACAAAAACACTTAATTTCTTAGAACACATAAACACTTACATATAAGGTTATTTATAAGCGCGCACACAAACCTACTCTACAAACATAGCTCCCTACACCCACTATCTAGGCGACCATGTAAACACCTTCCATGTCTCCCTCACAAATGTCTTCCTCCTCATGCTGCAACTGCAACCACATTCCTCCACTCCCTTACTTCAGAAAAGGATCTCAGAGTTGGATATACCTGGATCTCATATTTTTCCACAATTACTACACCTATTTCTTCTATGGATGTATAATAGATGTTCAAAGAGTGGCTTTAATTCATATACCTAGAACTTGCATCCTAGAAGACGTTGTCCTTAATTTTCAAAAATAAGCATCTTATTTCCACAAGGAATTTTTCTATCAACAGATATATGTCCTTGATATACTGACAGAGTGTGGTTTACTAAGTACAAACCAGTCAAAAGCCCAAAGCTCACAACAGAAAAACCTCTTCCTAAGGATGGAAATCCTATTAAGGATCCAGCCGAGATGTTAAGATATCCAACACTAACTCAACCTTATATGTCCTTTATTCTGAAAATGGTCATTTTAAAGTAGGCGCATTTGCTACTAGGTTGTTTGTCCCCTTTCCTGAAGATTGACTTAAAGTAGGTAATCGAGTTTCCTGGGGAAGTTAGAAACAACAGAATGTAGGACTTGTCAAGTCAGAAAACCGAGACCAAACACATTTAGGTTTAATGCACCTAAATAGAGATTGTGTTGTGGAAACAAAGTCGTCATTGCTTCCCTAATTTCATTTTCCATTTAGAGCTAAAAGCTTTAAGCTTAACTAAATCTGAAAAAAAAAAACATATTTGAATTAAAGTTACAGGTACACGAACCAGTTAAGCTTCCCACAAGTATAATATTGCAGGCCTCGGAGAGGGTGGATAGTAGGGTACACTCCTGCAAATAATTTGAACATTTGTGTTACAATTTACAAAAATTGCATGACCCTTTAATATAAAGAAAAACATAAAAAAAATTATCCAGGCGGTTGATAAGCTTATTTACTTTCATAAACTGGGATGGTCAGTCTACAATATGTCAGTGCTTTCTTCCAATCTTGCATCTCCATTAGCATCTGAAAAAAATGAGATCAAAACTCTAATCACGATCCACAGAAACTCAGAATTTCATATATCTAACAGATACATATATAAAGTTATTGTATAGTTCCTGTGATAACTTGAGAAAAACTAAAATAATATTTTGTTCTACAGATTAGTGATAAAAAATGAACAGATAGGTACAGGAACCCAATTCCAATTGATATCTACCTCCCATCCAAATTGACCTCAAATAGTCAAACGACTAAAAACTAATAATGTAATCATAAATTTGATAATAATAACTATTTAGAAAACAAGATAACCATAAACTCCTACATTTGGGAACTAAAACCCTAGCACTTTCCAGCAGAATCATGAGAAATTGAGAATATAGTAGAGATGAATTTTCAAGCCATCTACTTATACATAGATTGATTGAACCATGTTTCATCTGTAACAGATATACTACATATATATACATACACTGAAAGGAAATGTATTGAAAGGGTCGAGCATCCATAAGGTACTCTGATGCATAAAACCCCGTAAATTATTTCATTGCAAATAAAAGATAATTAAACCAGTGTCACTTTTGTAATCATACACTTAAAAGAGTTTCCCTAGTTCGCATCAACTTGATAGAATTGGAATGATAAAGCTTCATTTGCAGCTTCTCAACCTTTAAGTACATGTCAAGGGCTTCATTGCTATCTGAAATCTAGTTAAGTGTTTTTCAAATAAAAGGTTATACACAGAAAACTAAATTAAGCATTTCCATAAATAATATTTGGATAATAAGTTTAGAGGATACACCCAGAGGAAAGAGCTACAGATGCCTTCTCTGACATATCTTTTTCTTCACCTGCAATTTTTAGTATTTCTTCCATGCCCCTTACAAGCCCACATTGATGACATCTAAACCCTTTAATCTCTGAAAAGAAGTAAATAAACAATATAAAAAAGTTATCAAAAGACACAGATTAGCATGCAAAATAGGTGAGTGATACCAGTATCACGAAGCAAAAAACCATCACATGTGTGATTCTTGCACCTATAACCTTCAAGAACTGCACTTTCTTTAATATCGTCATCCTGACCCTTACTTTTAAAGCAAGGATTGTAAAATGCAAATTAAAAATTAACGAAATTAATAGTTAAAATTCACAAAAATAGTATTTGGATCATAAGATGTACAAGTTTTATGCAGCGAGGGCAACTGCAAGTGAAGAAATACTGTTCATTGTACTTCCAGCTGTCTCTATGTAACTAATCAATACCTACGGTACAAAAGTAGGGCGTCTAATACGGACAAATACCAAAGTTGACCACAAAACAGTAACTAAAAAGCTTCTGTTTGCAGCATTAGATTGACTATAAAACTAGAAGAAATTCAGAAAGCATACCTCGCTACCTTTTGGTATTTGTTGTATAGTACGTATTGTTGCCATTCTTCCCTCAAATACCAGAACTGAATTCGGATAGCAACTATAATTAACTCACATCCATGCATAAGTCCATGTAATTACGAAGTCAAAGTGACCTATACAATTTATAAGAAATCATACAGTAAACGGTCACCTGTGATTTATAATGGAAATTACAGGATACAGTCCGGTTCCTAATGGGATAAGCTCACTGTCACAGATTGTGTGTGCATTGCATGCCAGCTGTATGTGATTAAAAATTGGGACCACATCCGAACAAAACATACATATCAATTATATCTAACAAAGCTCCTTTAGCAAAGTTTCCAATGTAATAGAAAACTTATAACAAGTTGGGGATGTAGTATTATGTTGCATTAAAAACCAATGTAATAATGATTTAAGGTAGCAGATCCAAGGGCAAAAAAAAGTAGAAATTGATATGTAAACTAGATGTTTAGGTAGTCAAAGACTAATTTTGTAGCATCATACCCTGGAGAAATTTTCTGCAATCTCTCTGATATTTAGATCAGGCCACTGGAGTATTATACTGACGAGATTTGCCATTTGTGCATACAACACTAACTGAGTCTCTCCAACCTCTGAGATATCTTAATGAAAAAATCGTTAAATACAACAACCAAACTCAAGAGCCATGGATTATGGAATAGGTTTATAATTGCTGACAATCTCCAACTATGGAATAAAATAAATAAGAGCTAAACTACAGAAAAAAAAAACTGTATGAACTTAAACACACTAAACTAGAGAAGAAAAACATGGAAGTATCTCTTGTAATTGTTACTAATATCCTATAAAGTTGGAAAAGTACATGATGAACTTTCCAATCAGCAAACAAACAAGCCTCAGGCAAATAATTCATTCATAAAAAGGAAGAGCAAATGAAAAGCAAGTCTACATCTTGATACGAAAATATGTTAAGAACTATTTATAAAAAAAAATCCTTCACAATGATACACCACTAATGCAAGGATACGAGATACCAAATTCTTCACCAGGCTGTAGTTGTCCATCACAGTAGTAGGAATAACCTGGCATTAATGCACGTGTTAGATATTGTCAATGAAACAATCAAACAAGCTTTCAAAGATACAGAACCTGATCCAAAATTCCAAATATATATTTATGGCACTTCCTTCCTGTAAGAATGTATTTCACAACTAATTAGCGCAGTGCTATAGTATCACTATGAAAACCCAAACCATTAGATAATACAGAAAACCAAAGAGAGATTTTTACCTTTTCGTCCTGCAACTTTTTCCGAAGGTAAAGTTTAACCATCAAATGTATAGAAGGTGTAAGAGATCTTATTCTATTTTTCTCTAGCTGGGAAAGCAGCTGGCATTCAAGACGATGCAGCTTCCAATCGAATTTCTTAAATGAAAATAGTATAAGATTAAGGATGATCAAGAGCACATGTATATAGAAAGAAATAAAAAAAACAATCACTTTTGGGTGTGGTGTGTCAATATCAAATCACGACTAAGACTCGTTCGTCTACTTTTACTCATGTATCAGACTCTTTACCAGTGACTCCAACTATAATGTGATACACAGCCACCAAATAGCATATAGATTTGTGAATGTAATCGTATTATTCTCATGGCTATATGCGTGAAACCGTTCAGCATGACCATAGAGGTATAAGACACTCACAAAAATAGCTATTTCTCATATATATATACAAATACACATGAAGCAAAGTATACCTGGCATCTACTCCCACAGTAGCATACAACATGACAAGATGAGCATCTCTTTATAGTACTTGATGCAAAACACCAATCACATCTTGAACTTTTATTTGGTGCAGAAACATAAGGTCCTTGGCTTAATATAATTTCTCCTATAACAATCAACATAGCATATTGAACTATTGTCATTGCCAAAACATTATTGCATAAGAATTAGGTTATATTGAGCTCATTCAAGCAATCGATTTTAACAAAATCACCTGGAGAAAAGTCTTGAGTGGTGAAGAGGCAGCGACCATTGTCTGGAAGTGTGGAAACTGATAAGCCATGGTCATGTAGCAGTTCTTCCATCTCAAAACCAAAACCTCAATTTCACCTTCACCTTCACCTACGAGAAAAAAAGGGAGATGATGAAATGGTGTGTGTTTGTTCTGCTGCATATATGTGCTCAACTAGGTTTATAGGAAAACAATAGCATTTTAGGGTTTAACTCACCTTAGTTTGAACCCTGGTTGAAACAAAAATGACAAATGCATCAACTAGAAATAACTAAATAAGCAGAAACAGAATGAAATACAAAATCAGCAGAGTAAATCAAATGGAAACATAATGCCCGGAGCGATTAGAGTGACTTGAAGACGGATTTTGGAATTAGAGCGCCTTCTAGTTTTTTCTTTCATATTTTCATTTTGAACACCATAGTTTTATCTCTAACAATCTCTTTCAAAGTTTCATTAAAAAGTAAGAGGGAAAGAAAGTTGAAGGAAATTGAAAAAAATATATATTCCAAAGTTTTTTTAAAAAAGGAAATGAAAGGAAGAAGAGGAAGGTGGAATGACGGGTAGTCCTTTGGACGACCCTTGAATGCTTTAAATATATACGTAATTCCCCTTTTTAGTCGCGTAATTGTCTTGAATTAGATAACTACGGTTGCTTTTATCTCAGGTACACTCGGATCTAAAATGAAGCATAATGGTGACACTGAACGGGAGAAAGTGAAAGAAGAACATGAAGTTGCCCATCAACCACCGTAGCCTACGGCACCACCGTAAGCTACGGTGGATAGAGGTTGAAAATTAGCACCGTATCACAGAATCATGTTGCCGTAGGAAATTGCTAAACCACCGTAACCTACGGTGGCACCGTAGGTTACGGTGAACCCAGACTTGAACTCGTAACAGCTGTTACAAAACGGGATTTTTGGGGTCTTTTGAGTATCTAATCATTAGGAAACGACTTGAGGGCGATTTTGGGCGATTGTGATAAGCTTTTTAGGTGGAAACATCAACATTTGGCTATTCGGATCTATTGTAATTCCTTCTTGATTCTCATGGATTTTATAGTTATTTGCTATTTGGTTTGTGAAACGATGTGTGGCTAGTTTATTTATGTTTTCCCTTGGTTGTATGGATTATCAGCTGCGATATTGTTAATGTTTATGTATTTGTGGGATAATGATTTGATCTTTTGGTTAATTGTTATGGTGATTATGTGTTATGTGTAACGGGTCGTTTTGTTTATCTTTGTAATTTCAATCATATGTTCTTGGTGCCATAGGCAATCTTGATCTAGTGGTTGGGATTGGGTTGGATAATTTAGTCGATACTGATCATCGGGTGATAACCTTGCATTGTTTTAATTCAAGTACTTAGTCCCCTTTTATCACACATTAACACACACTCACGAATTATGTCTATGTAGTTCTTCCCAATTGAACATTGACATCATCACTTGTTGAAATCCAGAGACCAAGGGGGAACATTCTTCTCATTACTGAATACTTAGTTTTTAAGTTGATCTGTTACTTTCCGTTAATTTTCTAGTTCAATCAATCAAACCAAAAATCTCTGAATTTACTTTTGTTTTATTTTAGCTCATAATAGTTACTGGCAATTACCTGATATACACATATTCCACCAACTCCCTGTGTTCGATACCCACTTACCGCTAACTATTTAGTAGTATTTGGTTTGTATTTGAGTGAGACTACGACCTCACGTCAAATTGGCGCCGTTGCCGGGGAGTAGTGCGCAACGTGTGTTATCTTAATTGTTATTCATTATTTTTCGGGATTTACGTTGGGTGTGTTAGTGTGCAGGTGCAGGTTGATACAGGTGCATGCGTACTAGAAACTCTCAATCGTCATCACCATTAGCTTTCGATCCAGAAATTGAAAGAGCTGCAAGAAGGAACAGAATTTTACACCGAGAAAATAAAGTTATCAGTTCACCAGTCAGCACAATGAATCCTAGTATGCCACCACCACCACCCACCCTTGGCCAAACAACACCATCCACACCTCCATCGTCTACACCTCAACCAAACAACACCACCTTACCCACCGGTACTCAACCCAACCCGGTATTTAGCTACACTTCATCGGATACTATCCCACCATTTTCAGCTTTCTTTCCATCATCATCAGGACAATCATCTTCAACACAACAACCGAACCCCCAATCATCATATATAGTCCATACCACTCCTTCATTCCAACAACCCGGACAGCCCGAGGTACAATCTTCACCTTATTCAGCCTGGCAAGATCCAGGAGCAGGAGGAGATGTGCACAATGATGGGTTCACTGAGGAGTATATGAGGTATGATGATGATGGTTATGCGTATATGGGTGAAGGAAATGCGGGTGAGTACAATTATGGGCAAGGGCAAGGATTCGTTAGACCTCAGTTACAAGTGGTACCACATCAGTTACCACCACAAGGGCCACCAAGACCGCAATTTCAAAGACCAATTCTTCAGCAACAAGCGGGATTCGGGTTCCAACAGCAACCTCCACAATTTGTGCCTCACCAACCAGTTCAAAGACCAATGGGTCCTCCGCGACCAAGAGTTCGGTTAGGTGTCCCAAGAAGACATAATTGGGAAGCTGCTCGGGGCATTGAAGCACATTTTCGTCCAGTTATCACAAACAACCCCTCACCGGTGGTGATTCCTCAAAATCATCAAGGGAGAACTTTTGAAGTTAGAACGAATTCTCTTCAAAGTTTGCCAAAGTACAAAGGATTAGCAACGGAAGAGCCTTACTTTCATTTGGAGGCATATGATTCAATTTGTAATACTATTGGTGGTCAAGGTTTCTCTTCAGATGATGTTAAATTGGTGTTATTTCAGTTTTCATTGGAGGATAGAGCAAAGAGGTGGTTTTATACTTTACCATCTGCTTCGATTTACACATGGGCTGAAATGCAACAAAGGTTTTTGGAAGAATTTTTCACTGCTCAAAAGACTAATGATGCACGACGTGGTCTAAGAAGCTTCCAACAACAATCTGGTGAGATGTTTCATGAAGCATTTGAACGCTTCAACTTGATGATTAAGAATTGCCCGCATCATGGAATTGACCTGTGGGAATTGTTGAATGCATTTCATGAGGGGCTTCATTCTGAGGATGCTCGTGATTTGATGTCTATCACGAATGGTACATTTGGTACTAATTATGAGCAAGATGATTGGGCATTTTTGGAACAAATGGCGGTCACATCAAAGAGGAAGGCTCAATCTTCAAGGAGAGCACGACCGGTTATTACACGAGCTCCGGTTCATGCAGTGGATGATGGTAATGTACAAACCACAAATCAGGTTTATAATGTTTGTACCAATTGCAATGAGTTGGGACACACTGTGGATGATTGCACAATGACACTTGAACAAATAGAGGAAGTGAATGCTATTCAAGGGCAAGGGGGCGGTGGTAGAAATTACAACATGAATTCAAACACCTATCATCCGGGTTTGAGGAACCATCCAAATTTTAGTTACGGGAACCCGGCAAATCAATCTAACCCGAACTTTCAAGGAAAGCCCCAAGGTAACTATGTCCCTCACCAACAATATCAAAGTCCGCAAGGAAATTATAGAGGAGGGAACAACCAAGGGTGGCAAAGGCCATTTCAAGCAACAGGCAATGATCAAGGGAATGCTTCGGGTCAAGCTTCATCAAGTGGTAATGAAGTAATGGATATGCTCAAGTCAATGCAACAAGAAATGCAAAGAAGGAATCAATTTGATGAAGCCCGAGCCCAAAAGGATGACATTCGAGACAAGGCCATACAATCTTTAACCAATCAAATGGGTCAACTTGCAACGGATGTGGCAAATCTCAAGAAGAACAAAGGTCAACTTCCAAGTGACACTAAGGTAAATCCCTCCCACTCTACTACTCGTAATGTTTCTATTAATCATGTGAATGTTTTGAGAAGTGGTAAAGAATATAAAAAACCAGTTTCATCGGATTTAATTGAAGGGGTGGTTGAGGATATTACCGGGATGGAAAGTGATGAGGAGGAACCAATGTTCCAAAACAATGTTTTGAAAGAAAACACTAATGAAAAACCTTTTGCAAAACCAGTTTCCAAGGAAAATGTGAATCAAAATGACAAAGAGGTGGACCAAAGCCAAGTACCATTTCCTTCGGCTTTGGTTGACCCGGGCAAAAAGAATGTGATTTCCCACACATCTTTGGAAAAAGATGAGTTGTTGGATGTTTTTAAACAAGTCAAGGTTAACATTCCGTTACTTGAGGCAATTAAGAAAATTCCCGCGTATGCAAAATTTTTAAAGGAATTGTGTACTTTAAAACGAAAAGGGAAGGTGCCTACGCGGGTTAATTTAACTGAAAGAGTAAGTGCTGTGTTAATGGGAGATCTCCCACCCAAGCTCCAAGATCCGGGAACACCGTTGATAGACATACAAGTTGGTAACTTTAAAATGTCTAAAGCATTATTAGATCTTGGAGCTGGGGTGAGTATTCTACCGGGAAGTTTATATGACCAATACGATTTTGGTCCATTGAAGCGGGTTGACACAACGGTTGTGTTAGCCGATTCGTCTCATAAAGTTCCGCGAGGAATTGTGCGGGACGTGATTGTGCAGGTAAAGGAGTTTTATTATCCTGTCGACTTTTTGGTGTTGGATTATGCTTCGGTTGATCCGAACCAAAGCCCAACTGTTATTTTAGGTCGGCCATTCTTGAGTACAGCGCATGCCCGAATTGATTGCAGGTTTGGTACGGAAAAATGGCATTTGGAAATCGTCAAATGGTTTTAAATGTGTTTACTAACAATTCTCACTTTAATGAAGGTGATGAGTGTTATATGGTAGACTTGATTGACAGGTGTGACCCTCATGCATATGAGGAAGATTCGGTGGAAGCTTGTGTGTGTGATTTTTCTGAACAGGTACAGGTGTGTGCATTGCGGATGGAGGAACAAAAGCAAGAAGTATTGGCCACACAAGAAGGGAGACCACCTTGGTCTCATCAATTTGAGAACTTACCAGCAGAGATTAATTCTGACACAAGACCGTCTTTGGAATGCCCACCCAAGGTGGATTTGAAGCTTTTACCGGATCATTTGAAGTATGTATTTTTGGGAGAAGATGAAACATTGCCGGTAATTATAGCATCTAATCTGGAGGAAGAACAAGAGCATAAGCTCATGCAAGTGTTGGAAGCTAACAAAGCAGCAATTGGGTGGACAATAGCAGATTTGAAAGGTATTAGTCCTTCCATAGTGATGCACAAGATCATTACCAATGAGGATGCAAAGCCGACACGGGAAGCTCAAAGGAGGTTGAATCCTAACTTGAAGGAAGTGGTGAAGAAGGAAGTTA
Source organism: Tagetes erecta (assembly GCA_030867185.1). NCBI lineage: Eukaryota > Viridiplantae > Streptophyta > Magnoliopsida > Asterales > Asteraceae > Tagetes > Tagetes erecta. The sequence continues at coordinate 11,053,908 of CM061496.1, read as the reverse complement.
TCAAATGGTTGGATGCGGGGATCATCTACCCTATTTCGGATAGCGCATGGGTAAGTCCTACACAGGTAGTACCCAAGAAAGCCGGCATCCAGGTAATCAAAGATGAGAATGGTGAGCAAATCGCCACCCGACCGGTAACCGGGTGGCGGGTGTGTATTGATTATCGGAAATTGAATTCGGCCACTTCAAAAGACCATTTCCCACTACCCTTTATTGACCAAATAATTGAGAAACTTTCGGGTCAAAAATTTTATTGTTTTTTGGATGGGTATTCGGGATACAATCAAGTGGCCATTCATCCGGAGGACCAACACAAAACCACTTTTACATGTCCATACGGTACTTTTGCTTTTCGAAGGATGCCGTTTGGGTTATGTAATGCCCCAGCCACGTTCCAACGTTGTATGATGAGCATTTTTTCGGATATGGTTGGGGTCACACTTGAGGTATTCATGGATGACTTTTCAGTTTTTGGTCAAACGTTTGAAACATGTCTTAATGAGTTAGAAAAAGTGTTAAAAAGATGTGTTGAAACAAATTTGGTTTTAAGTTGGGAGAAAAGTCATTTTATGGTGCAAGAGGGTATTGTGTTGGGCCATGTTGTGTCCAAACGGGGAATGGAGGTGGACAGGGCAAAAATACAAGTTATTTCGTCTTTACCACCTCCTACAAATATCAAAGGGGTGAGATCATTTTTGGGACATGCGGGGTTTTATAGGAGATTCATTAAAGGCTTTAGTGTTATAACGAAACCTTTGTGTAATCTCTTATTGAAAGATGTTCCGTTTGAATTTACTAATGAATGTTTGCAAGCTTTTTGTGTTTTGAAGGAACAGTTAGTACAGGCTCCCATTTTACAACCTCCGGATTGGACAAAACCATTTGAAATAATGTGTGATGCAAGTGACAACACAATTGGAGCTGTGTTGGGGCAAAGGATTGACAAGAAGCCTGTTGTGATCTATTATGCAAGCAAGACATTATCTGAAACACAGCTAAATTACACCACAACCGAAAAGGAATTACTTGCGGTGGTGTATGCTTTAGAGAAATTTCGGTCATACATTTGGGGAAGCAAAGTAGTGGTTTATTCTGATCACAGTGCAGTTCGACATTTGATGGCAAAGAAGGATGCAAAACCGAGATTAATCAGATGGGTCTTACTGTTGCAAGAATTCGATTTAGAAATTCGGGACAAGAAGGGTTGTGAGAATGTGGTTGCGGATCATTTGTCCCGGATTCCTTTAGAAGGAGTGGACGATATGAGTGAGATTAATGAACAATTCCCGGATGAATACTTGTTGACAGTCTCCCTTGCACCTTGGTATGCTCATTTTGTAAACTACTTGGCAAATGGTGTGATGCCACAACATTGGGTGAAGAAAAGAAGACAACAGTTTCTAGCACAAGTGAAACAATACATTTGGGATGAACCCGATTTGTTCAAGATCGGTGCAGATCAAATTTTAAGGAGATGTGTTCCCGAAGATGAGGTTAAGGAGATTTTAACTCATGCTCATTCGTCCGCGTGTGGAGGCCACTTTAGTGGGCAGAAAACGGGGTATAAGGTACTCACTTGTGGTTTTTATTGGCCCACAATTTTCAAAGATGCAAGTGAGTACGCAAAAAATTGCGTGAATTGTCAAAAGATGGGGAGTATATCAAAACGAGATGAAATGCCACTACAACCAATTTTGGTGGTTGATATTTTTGATGTATGGGGCATTGACTTTATGGGTCCTTTCCCAAATTCATGTGGTTATTTATATATCCTTGTGGCGGTAGATTATGTGTCAAAGTGGGTTGAAGCAATTGCAACAAGGACAAACGATCACGCTGTGGTATGTAAGTTTGTTCAATCTAACATCTTTGCACGTTTTGGGATACCGCGGGTGATCATTAGTGATGGTGGATCACACTTCAAGAATTTCAATTTTGGCAAGTTGTTGAAGCGGTACAATGTAAATCATAGAATTGCAACCCCATATCACCCGCAAACAAGTGGTCAAGTTGAGGTCTCAAATCGACAAATCAAAGAGATTTTAATGAAAACTGTTCGGGTCGATAGGAAGGATTGGTCGGTAAAGTTGGATGATGCATTATGGGCTTATCGGACAGCATATAAGACCCCAATTGGCACCACCCCTTATCGGTTAGTTTATGGAAAAGGTTGTCACTTACCAATGGAGTTAGCACATCGAGCTTTGTGGGCGATCAAAAGTGTCAACATGGAGTACAATGAAGCCGGTGGGTTAAGGAAGTTGAAGTTATGTGAGTTGGAAGAGATTAGGGATGAGGCGTATGAGTGTGCATCTGCTTACAAAGACAAGTTAAAACGAGTTCATGATGCGAAATTGCGGAAAAGAGTCTTTGAGGAAGGCCAAAAAGTGTGGTTGTATAATTCAAGACTTAAGTTTTTTCCGGGAAAGTTAAAGAGCAAATGGATGGGACCATATGTGATTGTTCGAGTGGGTCAATTTGGTGAAGTGGAAATCGAAGATACAAAAGACCAAGTGAGGCAAGTGGTGAATGGACATCGGCTCAAACCATACTTGGAGGGAAATGATATCAACATGCTTGAAGTTGATACGATGAGCTACCTTCTTCACCCGCTTGAGGACGGTAATGATTAAAAGGGCCAGGTTTGTGGATTGTAAGTATGTTTGTATAGTTATTTTTGTTTATTTCGTAATTTTGTTTTAGGTTAATGTTGGGGACACCATTCCTTTCAATGGGGGGTAGGAAAAATCATTAGTTAGTTTAGTGTTATTTTCTTATCTATTTATTTAAAAAAAAAAAAAAAAAAAAAGTTGAAAATTAAAAATTGTCATTTTCGCCGTAGCTTACGGCGTAGCCGTAGCTTACGGTGGTTGTATGTTTCACTACGGTGAAGCAACTCTGTGATACGGTGAGTGTTTTGTTTTCAGTACCCACCGTAGCTTACGGTACCGCCGTAGCTTACGGCGGCTTCTGATAAAAAAAAAAAAATCGGAGAATTACTCACCACACAAGCCTATACACGGGATTTCAACCCTTTTTCACCTACCTAAACATCACTTTTACCATCTCCTTCCCCAAAACAAAAACCCTAACTTCTATTACTCCATACCTTCAAAATCTTTCAATTCTTCACCATATTTCATGAATTTTGGGTCAATCTTGATCAAAATTGCATACGGATTAAGGATTTGTGCTCGGTTTTGGAAGGCTAGGTTGCTAGGGTTGAGTTTTATTGGTATAGTGTTCCGAAAATTTGTTGGTGATTAAGTGGGTTTTGGGTTGTCTTCAAGTTGTTGGTGTACTCTTATTCTACAAAGCAAAGGTATGTGACGATTTCTTTTAATTTTGCTACAATGTAGGATTGTAGTAAGTTCATGTTCTTATTTGTACACACTTGCTTGTAGTTTGTTAGTTGTTATGAGTATAATGAGCTTTGTAATGGTTATGGTTGTGGATGTTAAGTGTGAAAGTAAATCTTATACAATGTGGGGTTGAATCTTAAAAATTTAGTCTTCATGTTTGTTTTATCTTATTTTGTTTATATCCACAACCATAGTAACAAGCAAGTGTGGGGATAGGAGTAATAAATGGAAGCTAATTTGATGAATGGTGTTTGTTTTTGCAGATGCCTCGAGGAAAAAAAGGTAAGGAAGTTGCAGAATCGTCAAGACAAGCAACGGCTCATCAAAATAAAAGAAGGGCGGTTGATCAAGACCCGGAGGAGGAAGCACTAGAAAGAGGTCCGAAGCCGGAATGGACATCCGGGTTATTGACAAGTCAACATGAAGGGTGGCAAGCTGAACTGTTCCATGATCAAATGAATGCGTTGACCCAACGCAAGGACGCATTTATTTGTGAGAAGGAAGTAAAAGGTGAGTTATTTGAATTGTTTGGGATCATTGAAAAATTTGAAGCGTTGGGTTGGGAAGCTGCTCTAAGATGTTATGATGGGGAAGTCAAGACTATATTCGACACTGAAATACAAGAGTGGGTTGCCACTTTGAAATGTCCCCCGTTTAACCACCCGTCAAAGATGAGGCTGATTGGTACTGTTAATGGAATTGAAGTGGAAATGTCTTTTGATACATTGCGAAGGGTCGCGAAGTTTGACAGTAAGCCTGCAAACCATTACATGTACCCAAATTTAGATGATTTGTACTACCATCCCGACAAGCATCCAAGATGGAATGCCATGCTAGACGCCTTGTTTTTACCCGGCACCACTCATGGGAAACTTTATAGAAAGAATTTGCAAATTGAAGCAAAGTTGTTGTTAATCATATGTCAGATGAATGTCATACCGAGACGAGGCGACAAGGTTGAGGTTAGGTATCCTGAGGTGCCAATACTCTATATGTTGATGAAAGGCACACCACTTGTGCCTTTTCGTTTTTTGGCAATGAATAACATTTGGATCAGCAGAAACAGTTCAGAAAGGAAAATAATTCCCCATTGTCGGTTAATAACAGCATTGTTGAAGAAGTATGGGGCAATTGAAGCTGGGGACAAAGGGTCTTACAAGAAATCTAAACCACTGGATTTGAGGAATTTGGGGCCTGGTTGGGAGTATAAAGAGACTGAGAGGGACCATAGATTGAAGAGTGAGGGTCAGAGATGGAGGGAACTGAAGGATGATGCCCCACCACTAGGGCCGGGTGAGGAAGAAAATGTAGATAGTGAGGAAGCTCCAAGTGGAGATGATGAATATCAGGATGATGCAAACATAACTGCAGGAGGATCTGGACCTAGGAGTGGAGAATTCGGGTTTAGGGCACAGTCGGGTTACATAGGGAGTGCATTTGATTATGCACAACAACCCTATGATCAGAACTGGGCACATTTTGGAACCATGGAGCAAGTGGTAGAACGCCGAAGGCCTCCGGCATTCTCTGAGTGGTCTGATTGTAACCAAATGCTATTTGATCATCAAACGTTCATGGGGGCGAGTGTGGAGAGGGCACTAAAGCGAAACAACGACAGTCAGTTGGATCGTGATAGGGCTCAATTTTATGCTCATGAGATGGAAATGAACAATTGTTATAATGATGATAGAAATAGACGGATGCGTGACGATTATCTTGGAGGTCGCCCAATCACACCTGACCCACCAATTGTGGATTACACCACATTAGCTCCGTATGATGGTAGTGGATATTACCCTGTTCCACCACTACATCAGTCTCAATGGGTAGACCCACGTACGGGCCAATGGATGAATTATCAGACCGGTGGTGAGGGGAGCTCTACACAGAGTCAACAAGCTGAAGGAGCAGGTGGTGAAGACGAGGATAGCGGAGCATTTGGAATGGGAGCATTAGGATCGGTCGTGCGATCCCTCTTTGGATTGTGATTCAGATCAGGTGTGCCCGGTTTCAATTTGTACATTTTGTATCAATATTTGTTTTTCGGTTTTTGTTTGGGTGGATGGTTGGGTTGTGTTTTTAGATTCATATGCTAGTATTTTGGGTTGGTGTTTGTGGCGGTGTTAATGTTTTTAGTCCTTGGTTGTTTTTGTTCTTTTCAAAACCATACATTGGGGGCAATGTATCCCAAGTGTGGGGATGAGGGAATATTAAATTTTTTTTATAAAAAAAAAAAAATATATTTTTGTTGCTTTTATGGAGAAATCATGTTGATAAGCACGGGGTTGGAGGAAGTTGTTTACCCAAGGGCATTTTAGGGTTGACTCACACGATTCATCGGCAACCCATATATCCCTACATGGTGAGTGATTGAGCCACACACATTTCAGTTTAAAAATTGTGCTTTGATTGAGTGTAGCAATGTGTGATGAAGCACTAGAACTCGCATAAAACATGCGTCCCAAGACCATAATGAGCATGTATATGGGGACGACAGAGGTAATTAGGACAGCCTCGTCTGGATGTGTGTGAGTGTGGGATATGGAGGGTTGGGGCCTCATACATTACATATATGAGTCTGGGCATGAGAGGGGCGGGGGTTTGGTCCGTAGTAGCCATCTTGAGCCTATTGCCTATTAATTGAAACCCTTAGCCTACGTTCCCAAAAATATTAACCCTTGTGATTCAACCCGGTCTAACAAGAAGAAGGAAGGTTTGTGAAGTGTTGAAGATTGGAATGGTTGTTTATTGAAAAAAAAAAAGAGAAAACAAGAAAAAAAAAAAAAAAAAGAGAGAGAGAGAAGCATACGAAAAGAAAAAAAAAAGAAGAAAGAGATGAATATAAGTAATAAGTGAAAAGGGTTGAAGACGTCTCTGCTTGAAAGAAAAGAACTATTTGAGAGAATGGAAAGAAATAAAATGAAAAGTGGTAATGGATGTAGGAAAGAGATCGGGTTGAATCATTTTGTCACTAAAAATATTTCCCATTCCGCACCATAAGCCTAACCCCATTATAACCGTAAATCCTCTTGATTGTCTCTATGTTCATGTGACTAATTGGTGGAGGTTCGATGATTGTTCGAGCTTATGGTTGCTTGATCACACATGTGCTTTGAGTGCTATTGGTGCATTTTTCACCAATCCAGAAATGAGCTGAGAAGAGTGATTTTTGTGAGGGGTAATAGTGTGAGTCATGGGGATATGTCTTGGGTGAATGAGAGATGGTTGAACGTGCTGATTATTAACATGAAATTTTCAGTGAATTGCAAATGCAAATGGGTGAGTTGCTTGAGGGCAAGCAACGGTTAAGTGTGGGGATGTGACGGGTAGTCCTTTGGACGACCCTTGAATGCTTTAAATATATACGTAATTCCCCTTTTTAGTCGCGTAATTGTCTTGAATTAGATAACTACGGTTGCTTTTATCTCAGGTACACTCGGATCTAAAATGAAGCATAATGGTGACACTGAACGGGAGAAAGTGAAAGAAGAACATGAAGTTGCCCATCAACCACCGTAGCCTACGGCACCACCGTAAGCTACGGTGGATAGAGGTTGAAAATTAGCACCGTATCACAGAATCATGTTGCCGTAGGAAATTGCTAAACCACCGTAACCTACGGTGGCACCGTAGGTTACGGTGAACCCAGACTTGAACTCGTAACAGCTGTTACAAAACGGGATTTTTGGGGTCTTTTGAGTATCTAATCATTAGGAAACGACTTGAGGGCGATTTTGGGCGATTGTGATAAGCTTTTTAGGTGGAAACATCAACATTTGGCTATTCGGATCTATTGTAATTCCTTCTTGATTCTCATGGATTTTATAGTTATTTGCTATTTGGTTTGTGAAACGATGTGTGGCTAGTTTATTTATGTTTTCCCTTGGTTGTATGGATTATCAGCTGCGATATTGTTAATGTTTATGTATTTGTGGGATAATGATTTGATCTTTTGGTTAATTGTTATGGTGATTATGTGTTATGTGTAACGGGTCGTTTTGTTTATCTTTGTAATTTCAATCATATGTTCTTGGTGCCATAGGCAATCTTGATCTAGTGGTTGGGATTGGGTTGGATAATTTAGTCGATACTGATCATCGGGTGATAACCTTGCATTGTTTTAATTCAAGTACTTAGTCCCCTTTTATCACACATTAACACACACTCACGAATTATGTCTATGTAGTTCTTCCCAATTGAACATTGACATCATCACTTGTTGAAATCCAGAGACCAAGGGGGAACATTCTTCTCATTACTGAATACTTAGTTTTTAAGTTGATCTGTTACTTTCCGTTAATTTTCTAGTTCAATCAATCAAACCAAAAATCTCTGAATTTACTTTTGTTTTATTTTAGCTCATAATAGTTACTGGCAATTACCTGATATACACATATTCCACCAACTCCCTGTGTTCGATACCCACTTACCGCTCACTATTTAGTAGTATTTGGTTTGTATTTGAGTGAGACTACGACCTCACGTCATGGAACCGTGGAAGAAAATTTTTATTATAATTTTTCCTATTAATTTTCCTTTTAAATTGGAAGAAAGCGGAGAAAAAGGAAGAAAATAATATTTAAAATGTTTATTTTCCTTTCTTTTCCTTCAAACTCCGGAACACGAAATGAAATCACATCTTTTCCTTTCATTTTCTTTCTCTTCTCTCCTAAACATCATTTCTTTTCTTTTCTTTCTGTTACTAAACTCGGGAACATAGTGTTAACGCGTGCGCTTCCACTTAGACTACATGTAATGGTTTATGCCCGTTAGGGGTATGAGGAAAGATCAAATACAAAACTGATTTTGCCTAAAAAATGTGAGAAGTGACTTAAACCACATAAAAACCGGGTCAAACGAACTCCGTTTTAGCACATTCAAGCGGCGTTGGAACTGTCTCGTCGAGCTTTATCATCTTAGCTTCTAGTGTTTAACTTTTAGGGTTTAGTTTTAAAATTTAGTTTTAGCCTAATGTTTAACTTTTAGGGTTTAGTTTTTAGATTTTAGGTTTTTTTACGGGTGGGGGTGAGGGGTTTAGGTTTTTAGGGGTGGGTGGGTGGGGTTTAGGTTTTTGGGTGGTGGGTGAGTGGGGTTTAGGCTAAAATTTAGTTTAGCCTTAGGGTTTAGCTTTTAGGAGTTTTAGGGTTTAGCTTTATGATTTTAGGTTTTCTACGGGTGGGGGTAGGAGGTTTAGGTTTTTAGGGGGTGGGTGGGTGGGGTTTAGGTTTTTGGAGGGTGGGGGGATTTAGGTTTTTGGGTGGTGGGTGGGTGGGATTTAGGTTTTTAGAGGGTGGGGGTTTTAGGTTTTTAGGGGGTGGGTGGGGGGTTTAAGTTTTTGGGGTGGTGTGGGGGCGGGGGTTTGATGACACGGTTCTAACGCCGCAAGAATGAGTTCAATCGGAGTTCGTTTGACCCAGTTTTGGTGTGTCTAAATATCATTTCTCACACTTGTTAGGCAAAATCCATTTTGTACGGGAACTTTCCCCTTAGGGGTATTATGTGCCAAGTGGATGTCATGTCACTAAAAGACATTATTATAAAAATGGGTGTAGTGGTTAATGCTACATATAATGTCCCACAATCATTACCCCATCATTTAACTAATCATTTAATTAATCATTTATTTAAACATTTACTTATTAATAAAAGTAAATAATACAAAAAATACACGAGCAAGAAACCAAAAATAAACTAGTCATCACGCGTCACCCTACGATTAAACCAACAATGCTCGAGCAAATCCGTCGTAAGAGCATACTGCGCCTCTTTTTGACGTATGAAGTTGGAGTTCGTTATTCTTTCTTCCATGCTTATTCATTCACTTTCTGGTTCGACATATCCCGGGGAGTAATCCTAACAATAGGCTTTGTCATCATCCTTAAAAATCATATTATGTAATATGAGGCAAGCGTATATAACGTACGTCATTTTTTCCTTTGACCCTAGCCGACACGGGTTGCTTAAAAAATTCCAACGTTTCTTGAGAACTCCAAAAGGACGTTCGATACCTGTTCTTGATTATTCTTGAACCATTTTTAAATAAGCTATCTTTTCGTCAATTGGGTCTCTAAACATTTTTATTATCATCGGGAGCTTCGAATATATACAATCCCCCAAATAATATCCAAACGGGTAATAACTTCCATTAACAAAAAAAGATGCCTTGGGTGCATTACCGGCTACGCAATCCTCTATGATTGGCGATGCCTCAAGAACATTGATGTCGTTGTTTGATCCGGCGGAACCGAAATAAGCATTCCAAATCCAAAGGTCGTACGAAGCAACCTCTTGAAGAATCACCGACGGCCCTTTTTGGTCACCCTGTGTAAACTGTCAACGCCAAGCGTTTGGACAATTAGCCCATTGCTAATCGCGCTTGTAACCACCTTATCCACCTCCATTTCGCCCGTTGAAGTGCTATCGCTGCTTGACGATGAAGCGTAGGATTCCATTTTAGATAATTTGGTGTGTGTGGTTTGGGGGGAAATTAGAGTAGAGTGTGTTTTTGTGAGAGAATTTGGTGTATTTTTTATGTGTATTTATATAATGTGTATGTTTATGTATTTTAATAAGTGGTAAAAAAAATTAATATGGTCAAACTATCCGTTCACTTAGCCGTTGGAAGAGTTTTGCATTGATTTGAGTGGGGTGGAGGCGTTGTTTATAAAACCCCCCAAACAAGAATTTGCCCAATAACGCCCCCACGTAATGGTGTGGGGGCGTTATGGGCGTTTTTTATGGGGATAACACCCACTACATCAAGTCTTATAAAACTAGAAAATTGTTATTTAGATCACGCTTCGTGTGTAATTTTTGTTGTTATTGATGTTTGATTTTGTAAAAATGGGTTATCTTTGTCTTTTTACCAACACATGTTAAAAATTGGTGTTAAGTTCAGGGTTAGTTTTGTCATTTCACTATTTTGTTTTTGTTTTATCTTGGTTATAAGAAGATTTCATCTTCTTCATCGTTATCGACCTACCTTCCGACCTCCGCCCTCCTCTTGTTCGTTCACCAATCACCATCATACAATTGCCGCCACAAGATAGACCTCCACTATAAACCACCACTGCACCCCACCTATTCTTTCGTTCACCTTTATCTACCACCATAGGCACGACCACCATAGTCATCAACAAACCTCCTCCTTTTGAAAACCACAAACCATTAACCAACACTACCAGAGCAATTTTCATATCTAAAGGAAAGTCTACATCTAAAAACCATAGTTTGGTTTGATTAGGGTTTAATGTTGGTGAGCATTGGTTTGCTTAGGGTAAATTTTCAGATGTAATAGTGGTTTGATGGTTTATGTTTAGCCGAGAGGATATGATGGTCTGATTAAAGGGAAGGAAACGATGACGATGCTTGGTGTTGGTCATTAGTGCTGGTGTGGTGCGATTGAGGTAGTGGTGGTAGCGGGGAGGATATGATGGTTTGATTGAGCGGAAGGAAACAATGATGACGCCTAGTAGTGATTGTGCGTGATGGTGTGGTGCGATTGAGGTGGTGGTGGTAGGTGTGGTGGCTGGTGGTGGACAAGTGCATCGGTAAAAAACAAAAACATGGTTGGAAAGGGAAACAAGGTCGGAAACAGTGACAATGGCGATAACATAGGCAACAAAATAGATTCGACACGTTAATTATATTTTTTATAAAAAAAACTTTAATTTTTTTTTAAACTTCAGGCCCCATCAGGCCCTGGGCGGTTGCCCACCTCGCCCCATACAAGGGCCGGCCTTGGGGTATGAATCTAAGTGTGGATTGAGATGGGATAATCAAGATGTTTGAGAGTCAAGTGTAAGTACCTGAGAGTTATTAGATTGAATTGCAATGTGTAGTGTAGAATGAATATGAATCAGATTGGTTTTCAATCTTGCTAAGTATTTTTATTTATAGGTAGAGCTTCTGGCCTGAGGTTTGACCTCAACACTCGCACCTTTTAGTTTAGGCTGCTTGCAGCATCTTGATTGTGTGGTGTAAAAGTGTGTTGCAATTTTGGTTTAAAGTCTTTCCTTTACTTTTATAACATTTCTTGTTAGTTCCAATGCGGCAATACATATATATCTGAGACTTTGCACCTGGATTGTTGTGTTAACTTGTGAACATGGATCTGTCATGTTATTGTGATGTTACTGTAGCATTCTTGTCACTAAAATGCGTCTAATTCCTGGCTTCTTAATCGTGAGATTCTATGACCTAGGTTATCAATAATATTTTTTTGTTGTTTTACATTGTTGGTTATTCAATTTTTTCCTAGGCATTATGTTATGTATATTAATTTCATTTTGTAATAAATTTGTAATATCGATGATTTTAAGGGATTTTTTTTATATTATTGATAAGTGGATTTTTTTAATATTAAATGGGGGTAGATCGAATAGTAAAGTAGAAATGTTTCGAAAATGGCCCGAACCGGCCAGCCCAACCGAAGTCCGGAGCCTTCAGCGGTCAAATTCGGACAAAAAATGGGTGGTCGAACTTTTAAATTGAGAGGTCGGATCTGAACTTTATAAAATATTTATGACATCATCCGATCCTTAAATATGTTTCCACCAGTGAACCGGTAAGTAGAGTGGTGTTTTATGTGAAAAGGGTTTAGGTGAAGAAGTTTTGACTGCTAAACTTCCATCTGCTGAAATCTGAGTCGTGGCCTTGTCATTAGTTGTGATGTGTTTTTCAACTTATGCCTTCTTTTCATTTTAAACAATCTTAGGAACCTCAATTTTCTCTACTTCCATGACCTCTCTGTCTTCTTTTATAAACTGAATGATGTCTTCAATAGTGTTTGGTTCAATGTTGCGTTTTGGAATTTGAATTTGGGTATACAACATTGTACCCATCAGATTTATACCCCAAACCGGTCTTAGTTTGATATGATCTATTTTCATTTTCAGTAAAAGCAAGCAACTTATCAAACCTTGTCTGTTGAACATTGTATCTTTCAGCATAGGATTGAGATATCAGAAGGTCATTCTTTGCTAAACTCAACATTTTCAAAAAATCATCAATTTGTGTTTCTAGATTTGTTTGCTCGTGTTTTAACGATGAAACTAATTTTACTAATTATTTTATCTTTTCCTTTTAAGATTGATCAATCCTTTTGAAATCAGAATTTAGAGTTTGAATTGTTTCAACTTCTTATAACAATTCCTAATTTTGGTTTTTGAAACATTAACTTTTGCAATACATTCTAGAGTTGCTTTTGTCAAGACCAAATCCTCCACTTCTTTTGAAAAAATATCCTAGTTGATTACCTTCATTTCCTCTGCAGACACTGCTTAGCCTAGATAGATATCATAGCTATTTGATAGTTGATATCCATTTCTTCAAGATCATCGGGATGGATGTATTTAAGTCTTCTTCATACAGCTAGATGAGCTTCCGTAGTCAGATGATACAAACCCAAAAGATAAATAAGATGAGCTTGAGCAAGATGCAGGTGTTCCATGTGCTTAATGTGGTATCCGAGACTTGCATTTATAGATTCAGGATAGGTGGTCAGTGGAATTTGATTACTAACAATAGGTTATTGATAGCTTGGTTCTTTAACAAGAAGAGCAAGAGATCTAACTAGAGTTTATCAGCTCGCTAATCTTCTAGCTGTTTCTTGTTCTGCATCAATCTCTGATGTGCTAAAAACGGTCTATAAAAATAACTAACCTAAGACTCTATCTAGACACTCGAGTTAAAAACCAATTAACCCTAAACTAGACCTAGCAGAAAGGCAAGTGTACCTATCGACTGGAGTATAGTCTACGGAAGACCGGATATCGAACCCAAAGATACTACGAATAACAGAAACTAAACTTAATAAAAAGGAATTAGTTGATGGGGGGGGGGGGTTTCTAATAACCTAAAAACAAGAAAATAAATTTTAATGAATAAACTAATTAAAGACAAAACTAGAATGTTGAGAAATTCAAAGATGAGAAGGATACTATCTAGGTGAATCCTAGTTGTAACACATGGATTTGGTTTGGTTAAAAGAACGTTGATGGAACCGATTTTCTAAGAATACGAACCTAAAGGAACATAAAGGATCCTAGATCATTCTCCGGGTGTAACCAAAATGAGTCCTATAGGCACGTGTTAAGCTATCGGGTTGGTCAGATTATTCTCGATCTCACTGACGACACTAGCATACCCTAATGATAGTTAATCTCTCGATCTAACTAGCACAATACACTTTCATGCAAGGGGTAACATGTAGATGAACTAAAAGACACAATTAACAATGTAAGCAAGTAATCTAGGTAAACCTCCTCTCGGACCGTTTAAATCCTAAAGCTTAATTACAAAGACTAGTTGACTAACTTTAATCTTTCGACCTCAAGTTAAGTAGCTCATTCAATGCAATTCATCAATTCAAACCTATTCCTATGGTTACTACGTCTAGTAAACCACCAACAAGTCAAAGACACAAAGTAATCGACCTAGATACGGGAAATTCAACGACAAACATTAAACATTCACGTATGGAATATAGAATTAATCAATGATAAGCACTAAACAAACATCACACATCCATTAATTCATCAATATGCACTTTATACTAGAATCAAAACCATCAAACATTCAATTAACCAAAACCAAAACCAAAATCAACAACTATTCATCATCCTAGATAGTATGAAAGGTTTAGCTACTCATTAACATGTTTGAAATCAGTAAATAAACCAAAAACATCAAACAAAACATGAGTTCAAAGTATAAAAACCGAGATTGAAGATGAAAGCATCAACCGAGCAACGTTCGGGACTTGATCGACGATCCAATCTTCAATCCAATCTTCTCCCTTGCTTCTCTACCCTTTCAAACCTCCAAAAGATGTATTTTTTATGCTATGGGACGGCTGGAAAGAACTTCCTTCGACTAGGGTTTGTAATGTGTTTAAATAGCAAAACCCTAAAAAAATCCCGTATATCTGTGCTAGGAGATACGCGCATCATGGACCTCTGTCCTGCGCGTATCGCCTAGAAGGCATCCAACCAGAAACTTTTATTTTCTTTCTTGCCTTCCAACTCCAAGTCTTCTCTTGTGCTCCACTTCATTCCTTTAGATCATTTGCACATTTTTAAGCACCAAAACACCTACATAATACAAATATAATTTAGATCCATGTGTCATTCAATAAACATATAAAAACTAAGCGAAACACAAGCATTAAACACGAAATTTGGGCGAAAATGATTAACAAAACCATGATGTGTTAGCCACACATCAATCTCCATCTGGTATGCATTAAGCATCCTATAGAGTTCCTCAAGGTTCATGCTCTTCAAGTTTTTAGTTCTTCTTATGGCCACAAATTATATGGTCCATGCTTTTGGTAGAGACCACATGAACTTTCTTACTACATCATTGTTGTCAAAGAGGATGTGTGCTTCTTGAATGCCATCCACTAACTCAACATATCGAAGATATGTAGCAGTCATGGTTTCACCAGGAAGGTAATTGAAGTTCTCAAATATTTGCTTGAGAACATATCTCTTGTTATATTTGAGTTCTTCATTTCCTTAATATCTTTACTTGAGAGTGTCCCAAAGTCCTTTGGATGACTTGTAGTTTTTAAAGCGATTTATGGAGTCTGGGATACTAATTCTTAGAAACCATAAAGCCTTTGAGTCGGTCTCTGGTTTCATGTTGTATTCTTCATAATACTTTAAGGGTTCTTTAGGTACCACAAATTATATGGTCCATGCTTTTGGTAGA
The DNA here is from genome assembly GCA_030867185.1 of Tagetes erecta. Classification (NCBI taxonomy): domain Eukaryota; kingdom Viridiplantae; phylum Streptophyta; class Magnoliopsida; order Asterales; family Asteraceae; genus Tagetes; species Tagetes erecta. The sequence goes on along the minus strand of CM061496.1, from coordinate 11,038,831 downwards.
GACCACATGAACTTTCTTACTACATCATTGTTGTCAAAGAGGATGTGTGCTTCTTGAATGCCATCCACTAACTCAACATATTGAAGATATGTAGCAGTCATGGTTTCACCAGGAAGGTAATTGAAGTTCTCAAATATTTGCTTGAGAACATATCTCTTGTTATATTTGAGTTCTTCATTTCCTTAATATCTTTACTTGAGAGTGTCCCAAAGTCCTTTAGATGACTTGTAGTTTTTAAAGCGATTTATGGAGTATGGGATACTAATTCTTAGAAACCATAAAGCCTTTGAGTCGGTCTCTGGTTTCATGTTGTCTTCTTCATAATACTTTGAGGGTTCTTTAGGTACCATTTTACATGTCTCACCAACAACATGCACCATTGGTGAAAATGGACCTTGCTTAACAGAAACCCAAAGTTTTCTGTCTTGAGTTCTAAGAAATCTTATATGTATCATAACAAGCAGGTGAGAACATGGGAGGCTTAGTTTGAGTACCGTTCTCCGAATCATGTTTCGAGATAGCAAGTGCTGCAGCTGATACAATAATACTAGAACTAGCCATTTTGAAGATATAAAATGATCAAGTGTAAGATCTTTAATTTCAATAAAACAATAAGATTTATTGAAAAGAATCAAACAAACCAAGAGTCAAAACTCTGATACCAAATGTTGGATCTGGCTTAACAAGTTCCGATAAATCAAAATTGTTGGTCACAAAACACTATCAAATCATGTAATTTGGTGAAGATTGGATCAAAATGACAAAATATGAAGAACAATGGATGAAAAAAATGAAGAACACATGATAAAAGGCAATTTGATCTATTTGAATTGCATCAGATTTTGGTTACATGGAAACCCTAATTCTAGCTCATACAAGCTTGCCTAATTGCCACTAACACTTTCTATATATAGCCTAATGTTTAGTCTGATATATCTTTTGTCATAAAGATAAAATATATTTATACATTAAAATACTAAAAAGAAGAATAAATATTAAATATTTTTGTTGACACAAAATATATTTATAAATTCTTAAACTATGGCGTCTTTCATGTCTTCGGCGCCTTGTGTATCTTCGTGTCGAACGCGTCGTGTTAACTTTGACGTTGATGTTGGCGTTGACATTTATTGACTTTGACTGTGTTAATATATTAAACTAAACTTCATATCCAACAATACTCTACCATAGTCTACTATTATCAACGTCTTTTTTCGTGTTCAGCAGTCTAATATTATCAATACAATCAAAGTCAACAAAAGTCAATGTCGACGTCAAAGTCAACACAAAGCGTTCGGGACAAAGATTAGAGACAAGACATTGAAGACATGTTAGACGACGTTGTTTAAGATTTAATAAATATATTTTGTGTCAAAAAAATATATCTAATGATTATTTTTCTTTTAAGTATTTTATTGTATAAATATATTTTGTCATTATTTATGACAAAATATATATTAGACTAAACATTAGGGGTTTATTGTATTATTTCTATTTGCATGTTAAGTCTAAGTCATTCCTAATTGTCATTAGTCCAAAGTCATTAGGCTATATATAGAAAGTTTCAGTGGCAACTGAGCAAGCTTGTATGAGCTAGAATGAGGTTTTCATGTAAACATCTTTTGCAATCAATATAAGATCAAATTTGGGTTTTTATTATTTTTCTTAGAGTTTTCATCCATATTTATCATTTATCATATGTTATCACATTTGATCCAAATCTTCACCAAATTATATGATTCAAAACTGTTTGGGACCAACAATAATGATCACGAGTATTGGTTGCCGTTCGAGCAAGTTTAATTGTCAAGTTCTCCTCTCATCCGCAACCAATTCGTCCAAAACACGTTGTTGGTATTCGAGCAAGACATTATTCCTTATGAACCACGGCTGATGTGTGATTTTCCTAGGGTGTTACAAAAACCCATTTTCGGACATATTGTGTCCTCGATGAGGTTTGCCTCACCATCCATTCGTGACTTCCACGTGTGTAGGTTTAACAAATAAACGAAATCTAATAAATTTTTATTTTTGAACTTCAAGATTGATGGATAAGTGTTGCATTTAAATCATTTTTTATATATTAAAAAGGTTTTTGGTTCTCGTTATATTTAGTGTTCTTGCATGAACCACCTTTTAAATTTCGGGCCCCACATGAGACGGGTCTGGGTGGCCGCCTTCTTTGCTGCGGACAAGGGCCCATCCAAAATTTGACCTAGTGGATATTAAAGAAAGGAGAAGGTCAATAAAACAAGAGATGTTAATTAATTAAAGATCTAACTAATCGTTACGCCTATATTGTAAATATGCAGTGACTGACGAGTAATCTAGCCAAAGGAATATCAAATATCTAAGAATTAGACCTAACACGATTCCAAATAAAAAACTTCAATCACAAATAAAAAAACTTCAATCATTTCAATTTGTTCGAAAAGAGAAAATAAGGTAATATCTATACCAACATAATAATCCGTATTACGATGAATCTCATTGACCAAGATTTGGTAATTGATAAAATAAGTAACTAGAAATACGTAGAAGTTCACGGAAAGACTTCTTTTTAAAAATTGTGCAATTAATTTCAAACTAGGTTTCTGTGCCGGGCCGCGCGTTGCGGCGGCCGGGTCTTGCGTATGTGACTTCGTCACACGCGTTGATAAAAAAATTCCATGTATCACACGTTATGGTGCGAAGTCATAATACGTAACATATTAAAAGAAGAGTATATAAAAAACGTAAATGCCAGAATTGTCAAAGAAGAATAGTAGGGTCAAATTCGTAAACACGTAAAAGAAAATTTCATGTCTCATACATTACGATGTAAAGTCGCATATTAAAAGACGGAGAAATATCCAAACTTAGATGTCAAAACTTGGAAGCAAAGTCGTGTATATGTCAAGGTAGAGTAACGGTTCAAAGTTATAAAGCGACAAGTCAAAGTCGATGGTCAAAAACGTATATATGTCAAAGTCAGGGGTCAAAACCGTAAATATATCAAAGTTAGGGGTCAAAACCGTAATTATATAAAAGTTTAAAATTAAAAAATACGTTGACGAATCGGTCGGTGACACGTGTCGGTGTCACCGACCTTCACATTTAGAATTATATAGAATATGTCGTATCTTGCTCAGACCAATAAATAGAGTTAAGGTTACAGTGGTGTAACGCCAATGGGTTTAGTAAATCTGGTTTACTTCGTCATCGATTGAATGGTTCACTTCATGTTCGATTAGCGGTGGTGGTTCACTGCGATTAGTGGTGGTGGTGCAGAGCTTCACTTCGTCGTCGATTAGCGATGGTGTAGAGCCTCACTTCGTCTTATTAGGGTTTACAGGAGCTTCACTACGACTGTGAATGTTTTGGGAGCCAAATATTCCCAAAATATTAGGGGAAAATGGTTCTCAAAAGAAACCCAGTCAATTAGATAACCTGGCCCAAAAGTATTAACCCATTAATTTGGTGCATATTTAGTGCGAGTCTAGGGAAACGCACATTTTTTAAAGAAACTAGTGCGATTGTGATATATGGTGCGAATTTTGTATGAGAATGAGTTAGTTTTTTGTAATTTGGTGCGGGTATAACCCACAACTGCACCAAAACATTTTTTTCTTACGCACCATTTATTCATGTGTACTAGCGAAAGAAAATGATACCCAAGCAATCAACAAAAACAAAGTATACACAAAAATATACAAATACCAGAATATTTGAATCCGCAAAAAATTCAATTATGTTACAAATTCGCAAGGGTTGTAGAGGTGAAAAAAAGTCCAATAAAATTCAGTGGTTTAGTAAAATTACATTAAAAGACATTTTATTAACATGTTACAATTTGATGATTTTCCACAATGCATACCAGTCTACCTAACTAGATATCATTTTCATGTACCTGATCAAATAGCAAAATACTGAAATGGACCATGTTTCTTATTATGGATAATTTTGGGGGTCACCTCTTAAAACCCAAAACCCAAATTGTCCATACTAGTGTTATTAAACCACAGAACAACACATACATATAATAAATTGATTGTCCTTTAATCATATAGAGTTAAAGTTTGCAATAGTTTTCAGCCATGTAAGTTGCCACAATGTTTCTACTCTTCTGCTGCCATAAGCAATGTATGTTAGGTTAAACATTAAAAGAGAGTTTAGTCATTCTAGTGTTTATGACACTAGGTTGCAAACAATTGGACAAACAACATTGCATGCCTGCAAATCTGCTTACCAAACTTATATATGTATAGAACTACCAATACATAAATAGTTTTTAGAAACCACATAAACATTTATACATATTGTTATAAGCGCCCCGCTTTCTCTGACTTGTTACATCTGATATCACTACGTACAAGTGTTTATGCAGTTCTGATTTTGTATTGAACACACCCACGATTCTCCTTATTAATCATCCATTGATGATTGCTTGTAGGAACCTTCTGCCTGTGCTTCTTCCAGTTTAGCAACAAGATCCTTCATGAAAGGACTGGCGGTTCAATGAGTAATGCGTAATACATCAACTGCTTGTGTAAATGATTTAATGGCTTCATTTGTGTTTCCAAGTAACCTGCAAATTTCCCAAATATTTCATTTATATATATTAGAGGTTGTTGTATAAATTAACAATATACCGTGTTGCATATCCTGAATCTAGAAACCAAGTTGAGTTCAGCAAGTAACTTGTCTTTTTTTTTTACAGGAATCTTTTTCATTATTTTTAGATCTTGAGTAAACTACATAAATGTACATGTGATTTGGTCAGCAAGTAACTAGTTCTACAATGTTTCCTAAACTTGAGGGACTTTTTTTTAAAAAAAAGGTTGTTAACGACCACCATTTAGGGGTATAAGAGCTAGCTGGCTGAAGAAGTTGTTTTTCAATTCATACATTTCATTTGCAATTCGTCTTGTGTAATCGTTCGATCGTTAAACCACAATAAGAAACCTTATGAATTTTTTCTTAATTTCGACCTCTTTCATGTAATTGCTAGAATTGGTATCAGAGCCACATTTTAGGGCTCAATCAAGAATGAGTTGTTGGTAATTGAGACACTTGCCGGCGAAGCTAAGTAGTCAAATGGACTAACAAAGTGCAATAATACTGAGCCTTAGGGATTGTGTATTATGAAAAGCGTCAAAGGAAACCTTGGCCATAGGGATTTGGTCAAAACTAGACCGGAGACACTGTATATAACCAAGTCGCTGGCAAATTGGTTGTATCTCAAGAGGAGGCTTTATAGTTTATACCTTTCAAATGGCACAAGGTAAGTCGTTGGAAGTACACACAGATGAACTCTATAAGGACCCGTTATTGTAGTTAGTATGCGGCTAGTGCATACAAGTATACGCATACTTGTATGTGCCTATGTGGCCACATACAAGTATACGCATACTTGTATGTGCCTATGTGGCCACATACTCAACCACATACACACACACATACAAGATGTGTCCACATATGTGCTATAGAAGCAAGTCTGTAAGGTGCCCGAGCTATAAGAGCTGCTCTAGGCATAAGCTCAATTTGGAATTCAATCTGTCTATGAGGATGGAGATTAGGTAATTCTTCAGGAAACACTTGGGGAGAGTCACATACAACAAAAATATCTTTGATTTTCCTTTCATCAGACGACTTCCCGGTGACCATTGCAATAAAAGTTGTACGACCCTTCCTCGACCACTTCTGGGTTTTCATGCAATAAATAATTATAATGATTGCATTACTTATTTCACCTTGAACAGAAAGGATACCTCCCTCCACTAGAGACAGGAAGACGCACAACTTTTTTCTATACAAATAATTTCAGCACGATTTTGAGAAGCCAATCCATACCGACGACGACATCGAAGCTACCCAAAGAGATTGGCATGAGATTGGTAAAAAAGTTGTGACCCAAGAGATCTAGTTTACATTCCTCTAAAATTTGTTTAGCTTCAATCAACTTACCATTAGCAATTTCTACCGAATACTTATCAATATAAGGTGGCGCTTATAGATAACCTTATATATGTATGCGTTTATGTGTTCTAAGAAATGAATAGATGTTTCAAATCAACGTTTCTTGCTCAACAAACATTTAGTTAATGTTAGTGATTCACTTTAAAGGCAGTGATTATAACTTTAAAGGTGGGGATTATTGAACGTTGAAGTCAAAATTTAGTTAAAAGTCAATGTCAGGTTAAAGTTCAAAGGTGTTCTTGCTATTACTAATAGTAGGAAGGAGTTATTGGCTAGTTCTACAAAGTTTCCTAAACTTGAGGGACTGATTTTGACCATTTGGAAATAAGATTGTTAACAGAGCATTACCAACCAGTTAAGGTATAGGGTTGTTTAGTTAGTTGATGAAGTTAGTTTTTCAATATGTTTCCATTGCGGTTCTTCTTGTTTTATCGTTAGATCGTTAATCCTCAAAACGAAACCTTCGAAATTCGTTCTTAATTTCTTCAATTTTGTCTTCATTGATGTAATTTCTAAAAGAACCCCTTTATGAATCAAGTACTTACTTTCTCCAAGGGTCCCTAACCTTAAACTTAACAGCCCGGCTAACCCTTTGCAAAAGACTAGTTTACCCCTTCAAAACCTACACTTTGGTCCTCTAAATTTATTTGTATTTCACTTCATATTAATTTCTTAGAACACAAAAAAACTTAATTTCTTAGAACACATAGGTTATTTATAAGCGCGCACACAAACCTACTCTACAAACATAGCTCCCTACACCCACTATCTAGGCGACCATGTAAACACCTTCCATGTCTCCCTCACAAATGTCTTCCTCCTCAAGCTGCAACTGCAACCACATTCCTCCGCTCCCTTACTTCAGAAAAGGATCTCAGAGTTGGATATACCTGGATCTCATATTTTTCCACAATTACTACACCTATTTCTTCTATGGATGTATAATAGATTTCAAAGAGTGGCTTTAATTCATATACCTAGAACTTGCATCCTAGAAGACGTTGTCCTTAATTTTCAAAAATAAGCATCTTATTTCCACAAGGAACTTTTCTATCAATAGATATATGTCCTTGATATACTGACAGAGTGTGGTTTACTAAGTACAAACCAGTCAAAAGCCCAAAGCTCACAACAGAAAAACCTCTTCCTAAGGATGGAAATCCTATTAAGGATCCAGCCAAGATGTTAAGATATCCAACACTAACTCAACCTTATATGTCCTTTATTCTGAAAATGGTCACTTTAAAGTAGGCGCATTTGCTACTAGGTTGTTTGTCCCCTTTCCTGAAGATTGACTTAAAGTAGGTAATCGAGTTTCCTGGGGAAGTTAGAAACAACAGAATGTAGGACTTGTCAAGTCAGAAAACCGAGACCAAACACATTTAGGTTTAATGCACCTAAATAGAGATTGTGTTGTGGAAACAAAGACGTCATTGCTTCCCTAATTTCATTTTCCATTTAGAGCTAAAAGCTTTAAGCTTAACTAAATCTGAAAAAAAAAACATATTTGAATTAAAGTTACAGGTACACGAACCAATTAAGCTTCCCACAAGTATAATATTGCAGGCCTCGGAGAGGGTGGATAGTAGGGTACACTCCTGCAAATAATTTGAACATTTGTGTTACAATTTACAAAAATTGCGCGACCCTTTAATATAAAGAAAAACATAAAAAAAATTATCCAGGCGGTTGATAAGCTTATTTACTTTCATAAACTGGGATGGTCAGTCTACAATATGTCAGTGCTTTCTTCCAATCTTGCATCTCCATTAGCATCTGAAAAAAATGAGATCAAAACTCTAATCACGATCCACAGAAACTCAGAATTTCATATATCTAACAGATACATATATAAAGTTATTGTATAGTTCCTGTGATAACTTGAGAAAAACTAAAATAATATTTTGTTCTACAGATTAGTGATAAAAAAATGAACAGATAGGTACAGGAACCCAATTCCAGTTGATATCTACCTCCCATCCAAATTGACCTCAAATAGTCAAACGACTAAAAACTAATAATGTAATCATAAATTTGATAATAATAACTATTTACAAAACAAGATAACCATAAACTCCTACATTTGGAAACTAAAACCCTAGCACTTTCCAGCAGAATCATGAGAAATTGAGAATATAGTAGAGATGAATTTTCAAGCCATCTACTTACACATAGATTGATTGAACCATGTTTCATCTGTAACAGATATATTACATATATATACATACACTGAAAGGAAATGTATTGAAAGGGTCGAGCATCCAAAAGGTACTCTGATGCATAAAACCCCGCAAATTATTTCATTGCAAATAAAAGATAATTAAACCAGTGTCACTTTTGTAATCATACTTTTAAAAGAGTTTCCCTAGTTCGCATCAACTTGATAGAACTGGAATGATAAAGCTTCATTTGCAGCTTCTCAACCTTTAAGTACATGTCAAGGGCTTCATTGCTATCTGAAATCTAGTTAAGTGTTTTTCAAATAAAAGGTTATATACAGAAAACTAAATTAAGCATTTCCATAAATAATATTTGGATAATAAGTTTAGAGGATACACCCAGAGGAAAAAGCTACAGATGCCTTCTCTAACATATCTTTTTCTTCACCTGCAATTTTTAGTATTTCTTCCATGTCCCTTACAAGCCCACATTGATGACATCTAAACCCTTTAATCTCTGAAAAGAAGTAAATAAACAATATAAAAAAGTTATCAAAAGACACAGATTAGCATGCAAAATAGGTGAGTGATACCAGTATCACGAAGCAAAAAACCATCACATGTGTGATTCTTGCACCTATAACCTTCAAGAACTGCACTTTCTTTAATATCGTCATCCTGACCCTTAATTTTAAAGCAAGGATTGTAAAATGCAAATTAAAAATTAACGAAATTAATAGTTAAAATTCACAAAAATAGTATTTGGATCATAAGATGTACAAGTTTTATGCAGCGAGGGCAACTGCAAGTGAAGAAATACTGTTCTTTTAAAGCCTTTTGTCGAGTCATTGTACTTCCAGTTGTCTCTATGTAACTAATCAATACCTACGGTACAAAAGTAGGGCATCTAATACGGACAAATACCAAAGTTGACCACAAAACAGTAACTAAAAAGCTTCTGTTTGCAACATTAGATTGACTATAAAACTAGAAGAAATTCAGAAAGCATACCTCGCTACCTTTTGGTATTTGTTGTATAGCACGTATTGTTGCCATTCTTCCCTCAAATACCATAACTGAATTCGGATAGCAACTATAATTAAATAACATCCATGCATAAGTCCATGTAATTACGAAGTCAAAGTGACCTATACAATTTATAAGAAATCATACAGTAAACGGTCACCTGTGATTTATAATGGAAATTACAGGATACAGTCCGGTTCCTAATGGGATAAGCTCACTGTCACAGATTGTGTGTGCATTGCATGCCAACTGTATGTGATTAAAAATTGAGACCACATCCGAACAAAACATACATATCAATTATATCTAACAAAGCTCCTTTAGCAAAGTTTCCAATGTAATAGAAAACTTATAACAAGTTGGGGATGTAGTATTATGTTGCATTAAAAACCAACGTAATAATGATTTAAGGTAGCAGATCCAAGGGCAAAAAAAATTAGAAATTGATATGTAAACTAGATGTTTAGGTAGTCAAAGACTAATTTTGTAGCATCATACCCTGGAGAAATTTTCTGCAATCTCTCTGATATTTAGATCAGGCCACTGGAGTATTATACTTACGAGATTTGCCATTTGTGCATACAACACTAACTGAGTCTCTCCAACCTCTGAGATATCTTAATGAAAAAATCGTTAAATACAACAACCAAACTCAAGAGCCATGGATTATGGAATAGGTTTATAATTTCTGACAATCTCCAACTATGGAATAAAATAAATAAGAGCTAAACTACAGAAAAAAAAACTGTATGAACTTAAACACACTAAACTAGAGAAGAAAAACATGGAAGTATCTCTTGTAATTGTTACTAATATCCTATAAAGTTGGAAAAGTACATGATGAACTTTCCAATCGACAAACAAACAAGCCTCAGGCAAATACTTCATTCATAAAAAGGAAGAGCAAATGAAAAGCAAGTCTACATCTTGATACAAAAATATGTTAAGAACTATTTATATAAAAATATCCTTCACAATGATACACCACTAATGCAAGGATACGAGATACCAAATTCTTCACCAGGCTGTAGTTGTCCATCACAGTAGTAGGAATAACCTGGCATTAATGCACGTGTTAGATATTGTCAATGAAACAATCAAACAAGCTTTCAAAGATATAGAACATGATCCAAAATTCCAAATATATATTTATGGCACTTCCTTCCTGTAAGAATGTATTTCACAACTAATTAGTGCAGTGCTATAGTATCACTATGAAAACCCAAACCATTAGATAATACAGAAAACCAAAGAGAGATTTTTACCTTTTCGTCCTGCAACTTTTTCCGAAGGTAAAGTTTAACCATCAAACGTATAGAAGGTGTAAGAGATCTTATTCTATTTTTCTCTAGCTGGGAAAGCAGCTGGCATTCAAGACGATGCAGCTTCCAATCGAATTTCTTAATTTTTACAAAGGATAATAGTATTAGGTTAAGGATCAGGATCATATGCATATAGAGAGAAATAAAATAAAATAATCATTTTTGGGTGTGTTATACCTAAATAGCCATGTCAATATCAAGTCACGACTAATACTCGTTCGTCTACTTTTACTCATGTATCAGACTCTTTACCAGTGACTTCAACTATAACGTGATACACAACCACCAAATAGCATATAGATTTGTGAATGTAATCGTATTATTCACATGGCTATATGCGTGAAACCGTTCAGGCATGACCATAGAGGCATAAGACACTCATAAAAATAGCTATTTTTTGATATCTACAAACACACATGTATGAGTGTGTGGTAACATGAAGCAAAGTATACCTGGCATCTACTCCCACAGTAGCATACAACATGACAAGATGAGCATCTCTTTATATTACTTGATGTAAAACACCAATCACATCTTGGACTTTTATTTGGTGCAGAAACATAAGGTTCTTGGCTTAATATAATTTCTCCTATAACAATCAACATAGCATATTGAACTATTGTCATTGACAAAACATAAATGGTAGCATAAGAATTAGGTTATGTTGAACTCATTCAAGCAATCGATTTTAACAAAATCACCTGGAGAAAAGTCTCGAGTGGTGAAGAGGCAGCGACCTTTGTCTGGAATTGTGGAAACTGATAAACCATGGTCATGTAGCAGTTCTTCCATTTCAAAACCAAAACCTCGATTTCACCTTCACCTACGAGAAAAAAAAAGGTAGATGATCAAATGTCGTGTGTTTGTTCTGCTGCATATATGTACTCAACTAGGTTTATAGGAAAACAATAGCATTTTAGGGTTTAACTCACCTTAGTTTGAACCCTGGTTGAAACAAAAATGACAAATGCATCAACTAGAAATAACTCATCTTGACTTTTCTGTTTTTTGCATCAGGAATATGCAGGTACACAGGTCTTAACATTAGTATATATATGTTAATGTGAATTTTGTGATGTATGCATAAATTCTATATGGCTGTAACCAGGGCCGTCTTAAGGTTTTTGGGGGCTTCAATCGAACCACAAAAAACGGGGCCTTTTTATAAAAAAAAAAAACTAAAACCCTCTTTTTCAAGGATTGGAACCGTCAATAATAAACTATATGGTTTATAATTGACGGAGTTAATTTTTTTATATATATATTGCGTATGTAATACATATCAACTAAATAATTACTCATATTATTCCATTAATTTGGATCAAGTATATTTCAAGATTCTTTAACTTGATTTGTATTTTTGTTAACATTTGTAGTTTACTTAGATTTATATTTTCATCATTATCTAGATTTATAGTTTCATCTTCTCAATTGTTAGTTTCAACTTCATTTAAAGTGATAGTTTCACCTTCATCTACATTTGTAGTTTCATTTAAATTTATATGTTCATCTTCATCAAAGTTTTCATTAATAGTTGTGGTATCGCTACAAGTTTGATAGTGATCCTTTTAGTGATTCTTTTAAAGCTACTCGTCTTGCCTTTTTTTTTCCTTTGACTAACCACAAGCATACTTTCGAATTAGGTTTGACGTGTCTAAAGATATAATCACAAAAGCACCAATTGAGTAAAAACAAAAATGAACACCTAAATTTTGTTTTCAACTAAGCAATACTAATCCCCAAAACCTAATATTGATTACAATCACCATAAAAAAGGCACCAATAATAGAAAGAAAAAAAAGACAGAAAGATTGTTAAAAGTTAAACTTAATACCTGGTCACTGCAACAATTCAACAGCAAACCCTCAACCGAGTCAGCGAAATCAACAGTTCAACACCAACGGCAACAAAAGTTACGATTTCAACACCAATTCGGGTTTCAACACAACACCGTTAATTTATGGTAGATTGTAATAACAGGTTCGAATTCAAGAATGTTTACAGCACAATCACCCGTGTAAGTACCTTCGATTTATTGTTGATATATGGTAGATCTGTTGCTAACGTAATGATCGTCACGTTGATCAAGATTTTGGAATGCCAAACGGCCCTTCTATTTACTCATGACTGCAGGCTGCTGCAGTGCTGCTATGTTCTTGTTTCACAATCTCACGCTCCTCTAAACTAATACACTTGTCGTTCATTAACACATTCACATAGGCCCAACAACATATAGCAAAAGCCCAAGTATTATAAACCTAATATTAAAAACTTTAAAAATGGGCCTTATAAATTTGGGGGCCTAAAACCCTAAAATTACCCACAAAGCCCATTGGGCCGGCCCTGGCTGTAACATATTTTCTTACGCTTTGGATCGATGAACATTTATTATTAGAGATAAAGACATGAGATGTTAGTATTTTATCCACCAAAATTACCTAACATATTAGTGAATTATTATTCGTCATGTATATTATTGTTATTATTGACGTAACGAATAATGATAGTATTATGAATTTTACTTTTTAATACCATAATAAAACTCTTTGATGATTCGGGGTCTTGATGGAAGACTCTAATTCCTCAAGGTTGCGACCTGTGTAAATGTCATTTTATTCATGTTGTATTATGAATTTTACCTATTATACGCTTTAGTTGTGTAAGATTACATTAGTACAACATATGTAAGTATTTTGAGACTTTCACTTCCTGGTTTGCCTTTGAAGTTCTATATACTAACTGAGGCTACTTTTTGTGGATTACGACAGTGGATTGAGAAGTGGTTGTTTCGGAATTGCAAAAATGGTCCTGGTGAGTAAATCTTCTTGGAAGTTAGAAATTTTAAGGAAAATATACACTGTTCTTAAATTTAGCCTTCCCCATTCATTAATCAATTTAGCAACAGCAGGTTTTATGTTTAAAATAACTGTTAACCAGGTTTTAAATATTACAGGGTGATTATTGTAACCAATGATTTATCTTGTTATAACAGCAGCAAATGTTCTAAAATTTTTTGTTGTGTGTTTTGTTGATAGGTAAATATATCAACTTTTGTTAATAGGTCCTCCTAGACAACGATTTACAAGGTAAATATTTCAGCAGCAGCACACATATCAGCAGCAAGTGTTCTAACTATATTGTTTGTCTATTTGGATAACAGCTTACATTGATTTTAATACTTCATTAATAGGTCCTCCTGGACAACTATTTACAAGGGTTTTGGATGTGAACACATTGACATGCATAAAGGTACAATATGACACTAAATTAACTATTGTATTTAGGAATTCTTTGCATGTGAACTTATATTATTATCATTTCTAATTATAGATGTTATTATCATTTCCCAAAAAAAACAGTTGCATTTTGACAATTTCTCATGTTGTTTGGCTTTTGTTCTCACACAAATATGTTGTTGATTGCAGCAAATGTACTGCACTTTTGCTACCTACTGATTGCTGCCGGCTGTTTGCTACTATTACAATCCCTGAATGAGCTACCCGCCTATTATAAAGGTTGCATTTTTACAATCCCCGTTTGGTACCCGTTTATTATAAATTACCTTCCATTTAAATTTGTTTCATGTCTACTTGCTGCTTATGATCATGTATGATTTATGTGTATTTTGTATGCCTTAAAATGGATCTTTAACATAAAGGTAATTGGTAACTGAAACAAATGATAATGGTTTACAAAGAGTCATAAAGCGTTAAATACCTACTGTTTGTACAATCCCTGAATGAGCTACCCCTTTATTATATTTTGACCCGTTTGACATATTTCATTTTAAATCACTATAGTTGTTTATTACTTACTCACTATATTTTGACCCATTTCAATTTAAATCACTTTCATTTGGACCAGAATTAGCTTAACTTGAGTTATATATGTTAGTAACATACCAACATCTGAGAGTAGGTTGTGTGTTAGTATGTTTTTTGTTGATTGCATCTTGCATTTTATGAGGGTCGTACCACAAGTTGTATTTTATTGTGAAGAGGTTAGGTTGTAGGTCAAGATACTATTCAATGTTGGTCTCATCACTGTGAACGATTTAGTTTATATGTTAGGTTAAAGCTTAATTACGATCATATAAAGTGGCTTCAGGTTGTATTAACCCATATAGGGTGAATTACGAACTTTATCGCTATCAATTTGGCTGCGTTTTTTCTAAAATTCAACTGCACTTTTGATTGCATTTTGGCTTCAATTTGGTTGTAAAAACCAGGTTTTTTAATGCATAATGGCTACATTTTGACTAACTTTTGCAGTAGTTTCCACTGCATATTTGTTGCGATTTTGACTTTTTTTCACTGCAATTTGGCTGCGTTTTTTCTGCAATTCGGCTGCAGTTTTGACTGCAATACCAGGTTTTTTTTAGTGCATAATGGCTGCATTTCGACTATTTTTGCAGCAGTTTTGGCTGCATTTTTGCAGCAGTTTTGGCTGCATTTTTGCTGTGAGTTTCTTTTTTTGCTGCCATTTGGTTGTGTTTTTTTCTAAAGGCTATGTCGGGTATCAACTTAATATTTAAAAGTAGTGTAATCTATCTATCTATACTACATTAATAAGTAAATTAGATGGGCAAATAAGTAATTTAACATTTTTCTTAATTTTTCAACACTATAAAAGCTCACTTGATTGCATGTTCTAGGGTTTATACATTCAACCCGCCTACTGTTCAAAATTTAAATCATTATCAGCTGGTCTTCCATCGCTTCCTCAGACCTCAGCCGCTTGCATCTATTATCTATTATTACTCAACAATATGGACATCTTCATCTTCTGTTAGCTATAGGATGTTGAAATCGAAATTGTGAATTACAAATCTTTGAAATCGTACAAGAAGAGCAGCAACTTCTGTTAGATTTAATGGGCGGTTTTAGGGTTTTCATTGCCTCCGTATCTGGTTTGTATGTTTAATGTCAATGTATTACTGCTTTCTCTAATTTATGCCTACTTGTTAATGATTTTTATGCAACTCTTTATAGTTTTAGGGTTCATTGATATGTTCCTTTTGTTGTATCAGTTTGAATCTTTTATTACATGCTTTTAGGAGATCAACTTATTTTGCTTATTTCATTACCTGCCTTTAGCCATTAATAGGTCAGAACTGTTGCTCCTGATATGTGATTATGTTCATCATGATAGATTAAAAAGGTCATCTATATGTTTACTAATGTACATTAAATTGTTTTGTATGTGCATAAAAAGGTTAGTACATGTTTGAAGTCTGTTATCTTATGTTTGAATTCAGTTCTGCATCATTTCGTTAAGTATGTTGTTGACCCATATATTCATGAACAGCGCCAGGTGGCTCGAGTGGTGTCGAAATGTTTACCATGTATATGATCAATGTTTCTCAGGCCCTTGTTTTTTTGCGCATGTATATGATCGATGTTTGTATATAGAAAAAAAAAAGAAACTGCAATGTTTTGGCACTATGAAGATGCTGATAAATGATTTGGGTCAGAGCAGGCAAGGGAACTGTTGGATCATCTTGAAAACGTGCTGGCTAACGAACCAGTTGCTGTGAACCGGGGTCAGTACATTGTAGCTTATTGCAGGTGATGTTTCTCGCTAAAAATGCTGTTAAATCTGATCTACAACACCTTAATTTAATGATTTGTTTCATCTGCATCATATTCTGATTGATTTGTTGCTCATCTCAGTAGTTTATTGCAGATTTCTTCATTTGCATATCTATCATATAATTCTTTTTGTGATGTTGCTGATCTATACTTGCGGATGCTACAGCCGCACAACCATAACAATAACTGTAACAGTTTATTTATGTTACTGTTGTAGATATGTTGTTATTCAAGATCATGATCTGTATTAATATGTTGTTGATTGTGTATGTTGCAGGTCTGCTACTGTTGCTGGTTACAATGCTGCTGCGGTTTTATTCTTTTACAGGTATGCTGATATGAAGTTGTACATAGTTGACCTGTTACTTTCACCCACTTCATATTTTGACCAGTTTGACCCATATTTTGACTCATTTGACCCATTTCAGTATAAATCCCTTCTTACTTTGACCCACCTCATATTTTGACCAGTTTGACCCATATGTGTAGATTGTGTGTGCTTCTGCAGCAAGTGTATATTGTAATTGTTGTGAAGTGTGTGTTAAAGAGTTTCATGTAATATATAATTTAAAGTCATTCTTACTTTGACCCACTTCAAAGTGGTAGATACTTTCACACCACATGTAAAATATCTTAATAACATTAGGTTTTCACTTACTTTATTTGAGGCTATTTTGATTGGTTTTAGCATTTTTTTTCTTTTGAACAGAAAACAAACACCTGTGTTGAACTGAAGACGTTGGCATGCAAAGAAACTACACATTTGGTTCAATTTTAGATAGGTAGTTTTGAAGCTATTTGAATATTGATTATGGTATGGAGGACTAGCTGTATATTGAAGTTTGATTATGGACCTGAATAAATTGTTATTATCATTGTGGCTAAGGCGTTGTACATTTTTCATGTCTTTCTACTCATATTGTGTTTCATTCTTGGATTCCAATAACAATTGTTTATTCCATAATCAAAGTATGTGTTTCATTGTTTGGTTCATTTGTTTTCATATGCCTTTTCAAGTCTCAAAGAAGGGTGGCTCACATTTAGCTTTACAAATTGGTTTTGTACATTACGTTATGGTAGTCTATTTTTCCATATTAGTCATGGCCAATTATGACAAACGGGTGAAATTTGTGTTTACAAGATTTGAAATAATATGCAACATTATAAAAGAACGTACAAGACAAAATTGAAAGCTAACAAATTATTAAGACTTATAAAGTTTATATCATTAATATATTAAACAAATATGCAATTAATCTAACAACATATTACATAATTGAAGCCATGAAAGTATTAACTAACTAATAGAAACAAATATTCATTGTAAACTATTGACGATGTCGCATTGACCAGCCGCCGCATCGCGCGGGCACCCTGCTAGTATTTATATATTTTCTAAGATGTAAGGTCAGTGACCTTATTCTTTTGTCGTTTAGCTATGCCACGTGTCAATTTATAATTGGACAAGACTTTTTTCCTTTTTTTATTTCCAAACATCAACAGCTAAACATAGGTAAAACCACGTCGCCGTTACAGACATTAACGAGTAATAACGACGATGAATTAGATCGGAGTAGAATCTCCTACAGACTAATGAGTTAAGTCCGATTGTGCTATACACGTATCACCACCGACATAACAAAGAGATTTGCTATGTTGACGGGGAACTACATGACCCGTCGTAGCTGCACCTCAGTCGAAGGTTAGTCAAACAGCCTTGCAGCGGCGCCATGTGGTGCCGTTGTTCGAAGGATACAACGAGTTATCTTCTCCCCTTGAAGCGGTGTTACAACAACGAGGAGATGAGTCGATTGAACCAGAATAGGTGACGGACGTCGCTGTAGGTTTGGCGTTGGTGGTGGTGGTTGTGGCGAATGCGGCGACGAAGAGAACCGGTGGCGTTGGAGTTGGACCAATTACTTTACCAATTATAAATTTGAAGATGAAATGTGCCATATAAAACTATTTTTAAAGCTGTGAATATATCAATTCTTTACGGCTGTCAAATTGTATCATAATATTTTTGACTATTGACATTTATCTGTAAATTTTAGACTTTTTTTGTTTTGTTTTTTTAATTTTTATTCTAACACCGATCACGAATTTTAAAGGAAGAATTCATTATAAAGATAATAAATTTATAGGCATCAACTTCACGACAAAGTATTAGTTAATACTATCAAGAAGCTAGGTTGGTGTCGGTCTTACAGGCCGCTACGTGTATATTCTTATTGGAACTAAAAAGTTTTGATGTATATATACGTCTTTTAAAATACGAAGTATTATGATTTTACATAGTAACATTCGAAACATAAAATTTTTCTTGTGTTTACGTGTGTGATGAAGTCACATACGCGTGAGTATGTGACCTGACTACCGCATCATGCTGCCCACCGGCCTTCCATGTTGTGACACGTGGACCAACCATGTGTAGCCACGTGACATTTCATTTTATGTTTTTTTAACTTTGATATATTTACGATTTTAGTCATCGACTTTTATAAATTGTCATTTTAGCCCCTTATGGTTTTTCGACTTTCGTCTATTACTCTACTTTGACATGTATATTCTGGATTTGATTGGTTTGTCGTTTTGACTTCTAACTTTTCATATTTCGTTGTGTTTTAATACGTGACACATTAAGGCTTTGTGTCGTGACGTACGGGACATGAAACTTTTTTATCAACGCATGTAACAAAGTAACGTACACAAAACCCGACCACATGACCCGGCCGCTGCAACGCGCGGCCCGGTCTATATCTAGTTATGTATAAGAATCAAGTATAATTTGCACCTATGCTTTCTAAAGTCGATCATTTGCACCCCTTAATCAATTGACCGTGATTTTGACTGAGTTTAATAATGAAAGTACAATATTACCCTTCCTCACTTACTTTATATTGATTAAGTAATACTCTGTAACACTCATTTCTTTGTTTCCTCACATTTGTTCAATTTGTTCTTATGAATTTGCTCACAATAGTTTGAATTTGTCACCATTGTACGAAATTCTCTTGTAGTCATCAGACAGATCTTCCATTACTCTTCTAAATGCAAATCCATCGTTCAAATATGAAACTTTCCATTACTTTTCTCTCCGATTCAAGTGCAGAAACTGACCAAAATTTCTGAAAATAATTTGAAGGGGTTGAAGTCGGTGGCATCAATGTTCGACTATTTGATAATGAACCCATAAAAACATCTTTTTTAACCTTTGTAATATTGGCTCACAAGGATATTCATATCGACTATTAGAAGATGGATAATCATCTTTTGAATGAGCCTTATTGGTTTCTTAGGTTTCATTAGCCACTGTAATTTTTCTTCTAGTAAAGTCTAGTCATTATACTGAAAAGAAGTACCCGATGAGTTGTGATTTGAAGCTTCACTAAAATCCGATCAAGAATCCATAGTTTTCCACATTATCGAACAAGAAAGTCCGTTAAAACTTTAAATATGGATAACTAAGCAATGGATGATTTGTTATTTAGCAATTTATATGTTTTTTTTGTTGCATTGCATTTTTTAGCGCCATATGTAGTGGATGTAGAAGAATCTGGTGAAGGTTGTTAACATAAGAACAAATTAAACAGAGGCGAGGAAACAAAGAAATGGGTGTTGCTAATTAATCAATATAATGTAACGGAGGGTAATATGGTACTTTTATTACTAACCCACGGTCAAAGTCACGGTCAACTCACTAAGGGATGCAGATGACCTACTTTAGAAAACATAGGGTTGCAACGGATCTAAGTTTTTAAACAGGATTGCAAAGTGTTTTTGAATGTAAACCATAGAGGTGCAAACTGCAGTTAACTCTATGTATAATTCCTCTTTTATTGAAAAACAAACCGAAATGAAAAGTAATTCACCCAGGGTGTTATTTGTAATTTCGTTCGTGTTTTGTCATCCTTGCACATCTCCCTGTACACATACACGTTTCTCTTTTCAGCGACAGTGATGAGAGAGAGATGTCTTCACATCTAGCTTTTAAGACATACACAGGTGGGTGACGAAACGTACCGGATTCCACCTAAGGTGTCTATCTTCTTATGTGACATCAGGAGTAGGTTGATGTGGTTATAGGGCTTGGTGGCATCGGAGGAGTGAGTCGTAGCGATGAGCGATGGCTATAGTGGAGTGGTGGCGGTGAGCGGTGTCTATCTTCTTATCTACCTTGCTATACAGTGGTTTGTGTTTTGAGATTTTTATGGTTTTGTGTGGTTTAGCTCTGTAATTGACTTCTTTATAAAAATGAAGGCTTGTTATATGAAGAATGATGGCGCTTACGAGTATCATCCCTGCACTGGATATCTTTGTTACTGATTGATGGCGCTTACGAGTATCATCCCTGCACATCTCTCTGTACACATACATGTTTCTCTTTTCAGTGAGGCAGAGTTTTATGAGATGGTGTTTTCACTTTGGGTTTTGGGGTTCTAATTAATTTATACAAATTTCTAACGCATATGAAACTCTTGATGCCTCATTTTGTTTGGAATTGATTTTTTTTATATTTTGTTATATATATATAACACACACATATATATAATGTATTAAAGGAGAAGGCTGCCGAAACGAAATTGATAGACGAAGAAGTTGAAGATGAACAATTGGTGGATTACGATCCGGAGCCTGAATTTTATGAAGTTGGTGAGAAGGAGATGGTATATGTTGCTCAGAGAAGTGGTGTCGAGGGTGACGTGTTTGAGCTTGATAAATCTGATTGGTTTAGGAAGGTAGGGGAACCAGAAACCGTCAGGCCTCTGTTCCAGAACTTGGATGCCCTGACCACTAAAGATACATATAACAAGATCTTTAGTTGGACATACAGTATGGAGCTACAGAAATTTACGATAAAGAGAAGAGGGGGCAGGATCAGCTATGTTAGTAACCGTAAACACTTCAAAACATTCCCTAAATGGTACTTGAGGAGTTTGGCGGTCCTCCTACTTATTAACGCAGATCAAAACGATCGTGCGAAGCTTTTGGAGGAGGAGATCCAGGCTGGATTAAAGGATAATTTTGTGAGCTTTGAATATAATAAGCTGGAGCGTAAGAGGTCAAAGAAGGATTTGGATTGGGTAACGGGCAAAGGAAAGATTGTACTAAAGATGAAGCCGATAAAGACTGTTTTGAGAGTAAGAATACCGGACCCTAGCCCGTCAAGATTGCATGAGTTTGAGAAATGGTTCTATGATAATCAAACGGGGGAGGCGGTGATTCGTGTGAAAGATGGGTCTGAATGGAGACTATTTGATCCGATGGAGGTTTTTGGTTTCTCTGATGATGATCTGAAGATCTTATGCGAAAACCCCATCAGAACTGGAGCCGGAGCCGAAACCAAGTAGGAAGCCACATTGTTTGAACGTGTGGCAAATCGGGCTCGTGGTATTAGATCATAAGTGAAACAGCTAGCGGAGAAAGTGCAAAAGCAGGCGGATCTAAATGAAGACGTTCGAGAATTGACAGAGATGTTCGGTGCAGCAAAGACAGGAGCTGAAGATGGAGACCCGACAGGTGAAGTACCTCCCTAGGGGGAGTATTGATGACCACATGTAGGGTGGTACTTCACTTTGTCGTTATTTGTATTTCCTTTATTTTGTAATAGACTAGTCGTATTTCGTTTCCGCTGTAATAGTTAGGTTAGTCTATGTTTTAGTTATATTGATGCTTGTTTATGCGACACTGCATGCGACACTATAATGTCGCATGCAGCTTGTCTTAGCTTTGCGAGCAGGCAGTGTCGCCTATGCGACACTAAATACTGTATATATAGTTGTTTTAGGGTATTTTGTACACAACTCTTGGATCATACTGAATACACTTTACACCTTTTGTTTGTGATCGAATCTGGTTGTTTATAGCAAGGAATTGATTGATTTATATCTTTGTTGCTTCAATCCTATTCTACTTCATCTAATTACCTTCTAGTTAATCATTTGTTAATGGGTTATAATGGTTTTGTGTGAGTTTTGGTCACAAATCACAATCAATTGTTGCTAGATCTAGTGGTATCAATTGATTGTGATCTGATCTATATCATATATAGCACGGATTAACGATCTACTGGACCAACATTACTTAACACATTTAATGATCTCATTTGAAATAGAATAAAAAAGAAAAGAAAACCCGTAGTATAGCATCGAAACACATATTTCAGCCCCAAAACTATAAACAGTAAAAAGGGGAGTGAGTCTACTCACCTTGAAATTCAAAGAAAATAGTAACACTAGAATCGCAACTAGAGAGAACCGAGGATTGCCCAAATACTAGAATCACCTAATTAATTGGGAAAACCTAATTTAGAAACGAAACAAAAAGTATAGCAAATAGAATAAAAAATCAGAAGTCTAGGGTTTCGAATCTAGGAATTAGGGTTTAAAACTATAATTTGGGGATTAGGGTTTCAAATTACAAATTACTTTAAAGGTTTACACAATTTTAAATACTTATTTTCAAACATGTAATATCATTATTTGTGTATATTTGAAATTATATGTTTTTAAACCCTTAAAATAATTTAACATAAAAGAATGTTATTTGGTTTATTTGAAAAATAAAGCTTTATGTTTGAATTATGTAAAAATATAAAAACTATAAAAACAGGCCATGGGACTCGAACCCATGGCCATTGCGCGCATAACAGGAACATACAAACCCACTGAGCATATGTAATTTTGTTAAAAATTCGGATCAAAAATGATTTTATTCTTTTTCAACCAACAATCCCTTTATCAATACAAACCCTAGAAACAAGATTCATCAAATTGATATTGAATTCGTTGATCAAATCCCAAATGATCATTGGGCTTTTACTCAGGCATGAAATGGATCATTTTAACATAAAGCACTTAGTTGGATTCAAACGAATTGATATAGAAACAGCTAAGAACACGAGCTCGAAAGGTAGAAGACCAAACAAAACTTAGAGGCCTTTAGGATTCGGTTCCACGCAGATACACTCTAGATGATGCAACCAAAGAAAGCCCTAACACCATTGCAGGTTTAATTAAAGATTCAGTGATCAAACAATGATGAACAAGTTCGAACGAAATGAGAATCACTTACAGATTTTTGAGGATTTTTGCGATAAATTGGAACTGCAGAGAGCAAAAGCGAGTAACGAGGAGTGTTTATGCCGATTGAATTGCGTTTTGGTGATCCGGAAATAGTCATTTGAATTGAAGGTAGGTTATGAACCAAAACTAAGTAATTGAGTGTTAATTCGATATGTTTAATTCAATTGGTTGCTACAAATGATTTCAAAACGCAGAAGTGATTGTTTTAGTTAATGAAATCTATTGATTTGGTGCCTTATGGATTGATTTGATTTTGTGGGTTTGAAACCGTTTTTTAGATTCGAATTATTACATGGAAACAAGCGATTACACGACGAATTGAAGATGGTTCCGAGTTCGAAACTAGTCTATGATCATTTTATATAGGTTTTTTTGGTTTAAAAGGGTTAAAAACGCATAAAAAGACTCGCCGAAATTCGGATTTTTCAGGCCAAGGTGGCCGGAATATTTCTACCCGGAAACACGGGAAAGCAGCGAGGAGGAGGGGTTGGGTTTAATAATTTACACAATCAGTCCCTTCTATTTCATTTCCTTTTTAATTAAGTTGCAAACTTTAATTCAAGTTTCAAAACATACACTATTGGCCCAAAGTTAATTTATAAATTATACCAACTAACTAACTTAACCGAGTTGAGACGTAACGTTTATATAAGTGACGTTTTTATATCTTAAGCTCGGTTATGACGTTAAAAGACTATTTTTAGACTTAGAAGCGATTTTCTTTGACAATTTTTATGAAATCTCTTTTATAGAATATATTTTTGAGATTTATTATTATAAATCGTAATTATTAAGTACACTTAGATATTTTGCGACATAATACGATCGATTACTTAAGACGGAAATAACTTAAAATCCGACATATTTATTCATAATAATAATAGCAAACGTTACATTTTTAGAAATTAAATACGAATACAAATAAAGGAAGCATATCTCGGGTTTGAGTCGGGCGTTCGGATTTGGATTTCGGGCAGATGTCATAGTCTCCCCTCCTTAAAGAAATTTCTTCCTGAAATTTTCTCAAACCGAAGAAGATGATGAAGCGAAAAGATGCAGATACTTAGCCTTCATTTGATCCTCACGTTCCCAAGTAAACTCAGGTCCACGTTTGGATTCCCAATGAACTTTGACTATCGGTATCCGACTCCGCTTTAGTTGTTTGACTTCACGGTCTATAATTTCCAATGGCCGCTCAATAAATTGCATAGATTCATGAATTTGGATATCACAGAGAGGCACAATGAGATTTTCATCAGATAAACACTTTTTCAGATTATAAACATGGAACACAGGATGAATACCACCCAATTCCTTAGGCAGTTCCAGCTCGTAAGAGACTTTCCCGATCCTTTTAAGAACTTTGAATGGTCCCACATATCGAGGAGCTAGCTTTCCCATTTTGCCAAAATGAAAAACTCCCTTCCATGGAGACACTTTGAGCAAAACCATATCACAAATTTCATAGTCTATAGGATTTCGCTTTTTATCAGCATAATACTTTTGGTGATTTCGAGCCGCTAGAAGATTTTAAAGGATTTTTTGGATCTTATGGGTGGTCTCTAAATCATTTCGGGTCCAGTAATTTGAGAGTCTCCGACTTCGGTCCAATATAAGGGAGAACGACATTTACAATCAGAAAGAGTTTCGAACGGTGCCATATCAATGCTAGCATGATAACTGTTATTATACGAGAATTCGATCAATGGAAGATGAGCATCCCAATTACCTTGGAAATCAAACACAAGACCGAAGCAAATCCTCGAGAGTTTAAATTGTTCTCTCGCTTTGACCATCTATTTGAGGATGATAAGCTGTACTGAGATTAAGTTTAGTACCCATAGCATCTTAAAGACCCTTCCAAAAACGAGACATAAAACGACCATCACGATCGGAAATAATATAATGGCACCCCATGATGACAAACAATGTCTTTCACCCTATGGATTTTCAGCCGAATAAGTTTCATTGATTGGAAGAAAATGCGTAGATTTTGTTATCCGATCAACAATAATCCAAATACTATCATAACCATTAGAAGGAGGAAGTTTTATAATAAAATCCATAGCTATACTCTCCCATTTCCAAACAGGAATTTCTTTCTGTTCGAGAAGACCAGAAGGACATTGATGTTCGGCTTTGACCCTTGAACAAGTTAAACACTTAGAAACATACAGAGCAATATCTTTCTTCATACCAGGCCACCAATAATGAGGACGGAAAATCATATACATTTTATCCGCACCAGGATGAATAGAATAGTGACTTTTATGATTCTCATCCATAATAAGAGCACAAATAATACACCGAGAAGGCACCCAAATACGATTCATTAAATAGAGTAGACCATGGGTTTTGGTTTCTAATTGCAAATTAGTGCCAACGGTCATCTCATCACAAAAGGTACCCTCAGAAACAACGAGATGTTAAGCTTCAAGAATTTGAGACTTAGATCAACACGAAGAGAAACATAAGAAAGCATGACGTGTTCCTTACGACTAAGAGCATCGGCGAAGACATTAGCTTTGCCAAGATGATAACGGATTTCACAATTATAATCATTCAACAATTCAACTCAGCGCCTTTGCCTCATATTAAGCTCTTTTTGATTCAGAATATGTTGGAGACTTTTATGATCGGTATAAACGAGACATTTGGTACCATAGAGATAATGCCTCCATATTTTGAAAGCAAAAACCACATCACCTAATTCAAGATCGTGAGTGGCGTAATTCTTTTCATGAATTTTGAGTTGCCTCGAGGCATAAACTATGACTTTACCCCGTTGCATAAGAACAAAACAAAGACCCTGTTTCGAAGCATCACAATACACAAAAAGATCTTCATGACCGTCGAGAAGAGTGAGAATTGGAGCGTTACACAATTTGTCCTTTCGAATATCAAATGCTTTTTGTTGCTCGGAACCCCACACAAATGGTACATTCTTGCAAGTTGAAGCCGTGAGAAGAACAACAATCTTAGAAAAATTAGCAATGAACCGACGATAGTAACCTGCTAGACCAAGAAAAGAACGGATTTCGGTTGAAGTTGAAGGTGCTGCCCAATTCTTGACGGTTTTGATTTTCGCAGGATCCACTTGAACCCTATTTTCGTTAACAATATGACCCAGAAATTGAACCTCTTTGAGCCAGACCTCACACTTAGAAAACTTGGCATAGAGTTGCTCTTGCTTAAGCATTTGAAAAATGGTACAAAGATGTACTCATGATCGGTTTTGGTTTTAGAGTAGATCAAAAATCATCAATAAACACAATAACGAACTTATCCAAATACGCCTGACATACTCGGTTCATCAAGTCCATGAAAACGGCAGTTGCATTAGTTAAACCAAAAGGCATGACTGTGAACTCGAAGTGACCATACCGCATACGAAACACGGTTTTTGGTATGCCATCTTCGTGAACACGCAATTGATGGTAACCAGAACAAAGTTTAATCTTTGAAAAACAAGTTGCTCATTGGAGTTGATCGAAAAGATCATCGATACGCGGCAATGGATAACGATTTTTAACGGTAAGCTTATTAAGCTCGCGATAATCGATACACATACTGAACGAGCCATCTTTCTTTTTGACAAACAAGATTGGAGCACCCCTTGGAGAAGAACTCGGTCGAATGAAACATTTGTCAGACAATTCTTGGAGTTGACTAGCTAACTCTTGGAGTTCATAAGGTGCGAGACGATAAGGAGCTTTTGCAACATGAGTAGCACTGGGTACAAGATCAATACGGTTCTCAACTTGTCGTGCGGGTGGAAGAACGTTACGTCCTCGGGAAACACCTCGGTAAAATCCCGCACAACTGGAATATATTCGAGTTTATTTTCTTCCAATTTCTTTACTTCAACACGAGCCAAGAACACAACATAACCCGAACGCAACATAACCCTTACGCAAACATTTTTTAGCTTCAACGCAAGACATGAGTTTCAAACCGACAGGTGATTTCTCCCTCGAAATATTTAGAATTTGTCCCGATGGAAGAGGAACTCGAACAATCTTTTCCCGACACAAAATTTCTGCACCGTTAGCCGATAACCAGTCCCATACCGATAATAACATCAAAACTACCGAGAGTCGTAGGAAAAAGATCAACATGAAAAACGTTACCCAAAAGATTAAGCACACATCCCATATATGATGAACTAATAGAAACACTCTTCCCGTTTGCTACTTCTACCACATAAGGACTATCAAGGCCAATACGACTAACAGTAAAAAAGATGAAGCCAACTCTAGAGAAACAAAACTTATATCGGCACCCGATTCAAATAAAATGGAAGTGTAACGATCATTAACAAGAAACACACCGTTCACCACATTATTGTTTGCTTGAGCTTGATTAGCATTGACATTGAAAGCTCTAGCACGACCCGCTTGATTAGCATTAGCATTGGTGTTCACATTCACGTTTTTGGGCTGAGGAAAATTGTTGCGATAATGGGTTGGATCACCGCAGTTGTAGCAAGCTCGACCCGGAGTAACCTTGTTGTTGTTAGCATTGTTGAAATAATCTTTGGCCAAATGCCCAAAACGTTGACAGATGTTACACCTCCGACATGGAGTTTCAGGAGTATGATGGAAGGGACACTTGTTACATTTGGGCAAGTTTCCCGTATACGGCTTTCGGTTCACATTGCCCCTTTGCGGTGCCACGGGAGGATTATGAGCATTAATAGCATAATTGGTGGCACTGATCTTTCGATTCTTAGCGTTAGACGAAGATTCGGGCTTAATGTAACACCCGACCCCGGCCCTAAAGGAACAGGTTATTATTAAAAATAATAAAATAAAAATGAAATGTTAGGCTAGGCGATACGTGCAAGGCATAGCCTTGGCCTGCGCGTATCGCGTCAGAGGAGGAAACCTGGGTGCGAGTAAACCACGTCAGTGCGTGGTTTTGCAAAACCACTACACCTACGCGATACGCGCAGGTGGAGGGTATGGTCTGTGCGGTATGTGTTGCACACGATTACAGCCTATAAAAGGAGGTGCACCCCTCCCTTTCACTCTTGCTCATCCATGCTTTCTCTCTCTACATTTGAGAGAGAGAGATCTAGTTTTGTTATGGGTTCGCGCGTTAAGTGCGGTACCCTGCGTCGGAACGCTCCTTCGATTGTCGGTCGCACGAAGATCGCTTAGCGGGCGTCGAGGTTCTGCCAAATTGAAGAACGGTAGACGTTGAGGTTCTACCCGATTGAAGAATAGTGGTCGTGGAGGTTCTGCATGACTGAAGAACGGCGGTCGACGAGGTAAATAGCCTTTCCTTCTAGTTAGTTTAGGATGGGTAACGTGTTAAAACCCAAATGGAGTGCGGGTAAGGATACCCGCATAGCACGAGGAACGTGCTAGGGAATGAGTTGCGGGATTAAACACACGCAACAAACGGGTAGAATACCCGAGGAGGGTACGAGTTGAATTTCCGTATTAAAGAGGTATTGGGCTAGTTTATCCCGGATGCGTAATATCTAACGAAATAAATATTTCTAGAATATTTATTAAGTTAAGTGATATTATTTTCAGGAAATGATGTCTAAAACGTAAAAAGAATCGAGTTCGTACGCAGTGCTGGATGACGCGGTGTGAGCAACCGGCTCACCACACTTACTATATATATGAAGCTAATGCTTCATTTCTCTTCCACCTCTCAAACACAAACACACACATTAAGGTGTAAATGGAGAGCGGAGAGCTGGAGGGTGGAGCTCCGGCGGCCGGAGTTGCTCCGGTGGTGGTCCGGTGGCGGCCGACGGCAGTCCGCGGTGGTCCGACGACGGTCGGAATTCCCGTTTTCGATCCGGAACCGTTTCTTGACGTCCCGAACACAATGGTATGCTCAGTTTAGCCTCAATATTTCCTTAAAGTCGTGAAATTGTCCTAAAGAGTCTGAAACACGTTGCATGTTTTGTTCACAAAAACGCAGCAGTGTTCTAGGACCGATTACGAAAGATGTAGCCGTTGGATACGTTTACATTTTGGATATATTGTTCCTAACCCATAGATGCTAACATCTACCATTCAGTTTTCTATGATCTTACCCAGAGGTATGATTTTTATGTCCAATACCGAGACTGATCGGATTTCCGTCACTAGAAATGCAGTCTCAAAGATCGTCACCTTCCCAGAGATCCGACCGTTCGTTGGTGACAAAATTTGGACTGTAGGTTCCTGAGACATAGGTGACATATCTCTCGAAGGAAATTACGATCAGAGGTCCAAAGGTATGCTTTTACCTCTGATCACTTTGTAACTGTTTCCTTGTCGAAAACAGGAAAACTTGATTGTGTTGCATGTCGGTCAAGATGAGGATGTATTGAAAGTTTGAGGGCGGATAAATATTCGTTTTGGAAAAACAAACACGTTGGTATATTGGCTCTCGGTGTATGTCGGTTTTTAAGGGATTCACGTACGCGAACTGACCCGAAGATATAACCGGACGTTGACCTTCCATATAGTGTTAATCAAGTATGATGAAATGTGACACTTTGGGAAGCTAGAGTGAAGTAAACGGGCTGTTATGGAATTGATGTTAAAGCTCGAGATTGCTAGGAGTAACTTCCCGACCCTCAATTAGGATGGTAAGACTCGTTTTAGTATTACTCGAGTTATTTACCATATGTGTATATTGATACATGTACACATGTATGTATGAGGATTAGGTTGATAACGATGATGATGAGTAAACACGCTACAATGTTGGTCATTGTTGTGACATCTGCCCCAAACCCGAACCCGAATGCCCGACTCGAACCCGAAGTTGTTATCCTTTTAAATGCAATCATATTTATTTTCTTCAAAATGTAACGTTTATTATTAATATTACGAATAAACGCATTGGATTCTACGTTATTTCCGTCTCAATTAAACAATTGTATTTATGTCGCAAAAGATTCACGCATATCAAATAATTATCATTTGTGACAATAAAACTCAAAATATATATATAAATAAATGTATATAAAGTTCGTAAAAGAAAATTATTGAAAACGTTAAACAAAAACGCTTCAAAGTCTCGAAATAGTCTCTTAATGGCTTAAACGAGCTAAAACTATAAAAACGTCACTTGTATAACTGTTACGTTTCAATTTAGTTAAGCTGGATAGTTATAATATATATATACTTAACTTTGGGCTAAATCTGTCAATTTACAAACTATTATTTAAAACTTATAATAACTAAATACAATAACCAGAAAGCCCAGGGACTAAAGTGTAAAGTCTGCTTAACCCAACCCCCACCCCCTGTTGACCCCGTGTTTCCGGCGCCTACCTTCGACGAGGTTGGCCGGTCTCCGGCAACACTCCGGCGAAACAAATATTGTCATTTACAGCTACTTTTAACTCAATTAAAGGCCGAAAAAAATGATCGCGAACAAGATTTGAACCCATAACTGTCAATTAATCATCGAATTATCAATCAATTCATCATATTTAATTGAGTGCAAACCGAAACTTAAACCCATTTAATCGATAGTCGTCTTAACGCTCAATTCATTAAACTATTTCAACCAAAACGTTTCTCGTATCATTTCAAAATAATTGCAGCAATCTAATTCTTACAACACTCTTGAAATCAATCCGATTAATCATTCAAAAACTCGAACTTACATGAAACCTGTTGATCATCTATTGTGTCGTTTTTCCTGAAATTGATCTTTGGGATTCAATCATCTAATCCTCTTGAAGATATCTGTAAGACTAATTGGATTTTAATAACTTCAATCTTCTATTTCGAATCTCAAGCCGTAGCATTATGTTCTTCGTTCATCTTTGATCCAATTCATCATCAATCAAGTAAGTTCTTTATATCAAAATGATCGTGTGTTTGTGTAGATTAAAAGCCCTATGTTTGATTTGGTCTTGGATTAACAGATTGAACGAATTTGGTTGATTTTTGATTCTAGGGTTTATATGGAAAGGGTTAGTTTTGTATAGTGAAGATTAAAAGTAATCGTTTTCTGTTTAAAATCAAAAAGCGCGTCTAGTTCAGCGGTAAGGCTTCTGGGTGTGGTGCGTTAGGTCGTGGGTTCGAGTCCTACTGACCACTTTTATTAAATTTTTATGTTTTAACCCATTTACTTTTAAGTTAAGTCATATTTCTTAAGGATTATACAAATATTATTCCAATAAAAAGAAACTAGTTGTACAAAAGAGTTATTATAAATTTTTGACATTTTATATAAAAATCCGTTAAAATATATATATTACTTGAAACATTGTCGTTTATCAAAAAAGGGTTCTTGAAACCCTAAATCCCCAAATTGGATTTTTGAAACCCTAAATTGGATTTGAAACCCTAAAATCTCAAATTATATTTTAAAACCCTAACTCCCAATTGGTACTTTAAAACCTTAAAAATCCCAAATTATATTTTGAAACCCTAATTTCAAATCTATAGTTTAAAACCCTAAAACCCCAAATCCAAAACCCTAGAAGTTCTATTTTCTTGATTCTAGTTATTACGTTACTTGCTTCGTTTTTAATTTAGGTTCCCCCGATTAATTAGGTGATTCTAATATCTGGGCGATCCTCGAATCTCTCTATTGCGATTCTAGTGTTACTATTATCTTTGGATTTCAAGGTGAGTAAACTCACTCCCCTTTTTACTGTTTACGTTTTTGGGGCTGAAATACGTGTTTCTATAATACAACGGTTTCTTTTGATGTTTCTATTTTCGAAAATGAGATCATTAGATGTGTTAATCGTGTTTGGCCGCATGTAGCAAAACTGTGTGATAGTCAATATTAGTTATATTATCTTGTAATTTCCACCGGTACAATGTTAGCGCTAATGGCTTGACAAGCCCACCTACATTAATGGCCTGATAGGTGATTTTGACCCGGCGATTCTTTGGTTGATTCTATGTTACTAGTTACTACATGTGATGCTTGTTGCTACGTTGCTATGTCCCTTAGATGCTTAAACATTTTTGATAACTTGCATATCGAGACGGTTAAATGACGGTTAAACGATGGTTATCAATAAATGTAACATGAGTTGGTTCCTCATGACTTGTTGCTAATGGTAACCCTGCGGGGTCTATGATACTTGTTTCTATGTGTTTCTATGGTCATGGTTGAGATATATGCTGAAATTGCTATGCACATGAGATTGCGAAACACAATCTATAATGATCTCGGATTTTATACTATGTACTATACATTGTGATTTACTCACTAGCTAATTCTTTAGCTAACTTATTTTACACGTTTTTCAGGTGGAGTTTGATTCGGTTTTGTTTCAAGACACGTAGGATGCTTCGGACCTAGAATAAAAAGACAATAAACAATATTTATTTGACGGTTTCTGTTACAATTTTAAGACTGTTCGTTTGCCTTATTTTGTCACGACATTATTACTTAATTAATACTAAAATATGAAATTAGTGTGCCATGTGCTTTGTACTTTGATATCCGATTCACTTGACGCGCCCGGTGTTTCCGCCGCCGGGCGGGGTGTCACAGTTTGGTATCAGAGACATGGTTATAGGGAACTAGGATAGGGTATTAGAAACACACCGACCTAGGCTATAACCTAAGAGTCCTTAGTACAAATAGCTTGTGCTTAGAAAACTCTTCTAGAACTTATTTCTTTATTCCTTTTTATGAATTTCTCTATGCTGTTTCTTTATCTCATTTCTTATCCGATTTCGCGAAGAAGCTACAAGAGACTCGTCTGTGTGATTGGGATCTTCTCTTTGTGGAATCTCGTCATCGTCTTAAGTAAGTTTGAAAATGTGAGAACGTGTGCAATCCGGAAGGGGGAACACCTGTATCACGGACATCCTGTCTAAGGCAAAGCATTTCGTATAAATCTCTTTAAGAGACCTGTATGCTTACCTGGGGATGTACGAGATGAGTGTGAACCTATAGGCTAAAGCATACTTTCTCGAATACGTTGAAAACGAACTTAACACTTTGATAAGTCATTAGTGTCCAAAACCAAGACACACTCCTAAGCCGTTGAAATTTCATTTTCTTAATGATTCTATGATTTTCATTCCTATGATTTATAATTATTTCTATGAATTTTAATAGTGATTCAAATAATATTCCAATTTCATTTACTAATGATTCTAAAGTTTCTAAGTGATTTTCTATGATATGTTCAAAGGATTCTATGATGTTTTAAGTACTATAACTATTTCATTTAATCGAAATTTCTAAAGTTTCTAAAGTTTCTACTTGACTTTCTATGGTATGTTTCCAAAGATTCTATGATATTCTAAGGGGAACGAGTTGCTATTATTACATCGGATGTTTCTATCGGTCAAAGATGTTGCTACAAAACCGTGTTATTCTACGTTTCATCATTCCATTTGTTTTCTAAGCTACAATAATACTTATGCGATATATTCGCTAGCTTATCCATATAGCCCAATTACACCATTGTAAACTAAACATTTCAATTCAAAACTAAGACATATCTCAATCGAATTATCCAAAACTTCAGATCATGCATATATCGATTACCGAATCTAAGTCGTACTTATAATTCTAAATCAAATATCAACTCTCCAATCAAAGGTTCGTTATGATTTCTAAGTTATAGTCAAGGCTAAATTCCATAACTAAATAAAAGTTAGCGGATCTTGCTATTCTTATAAGCTAATGTATTTGAATCGAACGTCTACCCTTAAAATATTTCAACTTGACTTCTATACTCAAATAGTTTCAAAACTACTCATCTAATTATAAGATTCTAATCCAATTTCAAAATCCATCATTACAACTCTAAATTTACTAACAAACTATGAACTAACCATCAAAACAAGTACTCGTTAATCAACTAGACGATGCTATCCATGAATTCGTTATCCAAACCGAACGAGAACTCACCACACAACTATTCACGAACTTATTCAACTAAATGTTTTCATCTGTACATATGACCACCAACGAAATTCTACGCAACTAGTCTTCATGAACTAATCCAAAACCCAATGTGTTTCATTTATAAACTCGTTACCCTAACACAACGTGTAATCAATGGACTTTGTAAAACTAACGGTATTCGATTCTATTAAAATAATTTTCTTACTTTCCCAAACAAAAATATATATATACATATATATATTAAAAAAAAAGAGAGAAATTTTAATAACCTTTTGGTCTTAGTATCTTGTAAGAAAAAAAAAATAGATATATATATACATATAAATTTCGTGATAAATGATTTCTTTAAAAAGTGATTGGTCATTCTAACGTCGGTCAAATATTTACACAAACATTTTCCCGTTTTCTCAAATATGACACAAAGACTTGCAACAAACACCATGACTTCTGTTTTTTTCCAATACAAAGTACTTATAACTTAAATTGTGTCGTTTATTTTCAATTCAATTCTCTTATCTATGGTAAAGATTAAAACTTTCAACTTTTTATTTAGCCTTTAAAACTACATTATAGAAAAACAACACCATCTCTTATAAACTTGTTTATCTCCATAGTCAATACATCTGGTCTAACTAAAGCGGTTGGTCATATAAATTCAAACATCTTAAAAATCGAATCTAATAGGAACTAAGTGATATATTCTTTCGGACTATAAATCGGATTATCCACATTATCAAATTTTCATGAAACTAATTTTTCTAAAGATCCCGATAAACTATATTATTACATGTATACACCATCAACTAATGTTTATGAACTGATTTATATCAGAAAACCTTGATAATTACATCCTACACACGTAGAGCCGATTTTCACAAACTTAAGTGTTACTATCCTAGTACTCGAATTTGACTATCTATATCGTTGAACAAAGTTATTTATATGAGCAATGTCTACCTAATGGATGTTAGTTTCTTCTGAATCATCAATCTACTTATCATCTTAATATGATTTTCCCAAGTACTATTTCTATCAAGTATGATAACAATACCTATACGTATCATTATTTTAACCTAAAATTGTTGTGTACTTCCGACTAGCACGTGATCGAACGAACTGTGGAGTCCATGCAAAAACTGAAGTAATTACGGGTGCACACGGAATTATGAAAGTTGGTGCATGGGAACCATATTAAGTTTTGTCTTGTGTAGCTTAGCCATATTTAATCATCTTATTTTCACTTGACTTGTTTACTCATTTTACTAATGGCATATAAACCACTTAATTATGAGTAAGGTTACTTAATTCGTTTAAAACATTCTATTAATCACGACTATTCTCGATGATCATTTAAATAATCCTAAATCCATATACTTAAAATATTTCATCTGCAAGTTGGTATTCTATTCTATTCCTATAATGAGTAGCAAATAAAATTTATTCGAATCTACATACAAATAGTTCAACCGAACTCTTATAAGAGAAAAGGGTTAAATAAACAATTCAAAAGAGACAAAGCAAATTAAAAATAAATAACTTCTTAATCTCGTTATTTAAAATCACGTCTCAATCAAAATTCTCACTTTTCCATTGACCAAAATCTCATATAATAAAGTTTCTTGTGGGGTGGAACTCCCTCCGGAAGTGGCTAGTTTTCATCCTGTGTTTTATGTCTCTAATTTGAAGAAGTACTTATCCGATAAAAATCTCATTGTACATATCGATAATGAATCAATACAATTTATTGAACGTCCATTGGAAATTATGGACCGTGAAGTCAAACAACTCAAGCGTAATCAGTTACCAATCGTTAATGATCGTTAAAACTCAAAATGTGAACATGAATTTAAGACCAAAAGAAGGTTAAGTATCCGCACCTTTTCACTTCATCCTCTTCTACTTTGGTTTGAGTAAATTTCGGGACGAAATTTCTATAAGGATGGGAGACTGTGACATCTGCCCCAAACCCGAACCCGAATGCCCGACTCGAACCCGAAGTTGTTATCCTTTTAAATGCAATCATATTTATTTTCTTCAAAATGTAACGTTTATTATTAATATTACGAATAAACGCATTGGATTCTACGTTATTTCCGTCTCAATTAAACAATTGTATTTATGTCGCAAAAGATTCACGCATATCAAATAATTATCATTTGTGACAATAAAACTCAAAATATATATATAAATAAATGTATATAAAGTTCGTAAAAGAAAATTATTGAAAACGTTAAACAAAAACGCTTCAAAGTCTCGAAATAGTCTCTTAATGGCTTAAACGAGCTAAAACTATAAAAACGTCACTTGTATAACTGTTACGTTTCAATTTAGTTAAGCTGGATAGTTATAATATATATATACTTAACTTTGGGCTAAATCTGTCAATTTACAAACTATTATTTAAAACTTATAATAACTAAATACAATAACCAGAAAGCCCAGGGACTAAAGTGTAAAGTCTGCTTAACCCAACCCCCACCCCCTGTTGACCCCGTGTTTCCGGCGCCTACCTCCGGCGAGGTTGGCCGGTCTCCGGCAACACTCCGGCGAAACAAATATTGTCATTTACAGCTACTTTTAACTCAATTAAAGGCCGAAAAAAATGATCGCGAACAAGATTTGAACCCATAACTGTCAATTAATCATCGAATTATCAATCAATTCATCATATTTAATTGAGTGCAAACCGAAACTTAAACCCATTTAATCGATAGTCATCTTAACGCTCAATTCATTAAACTATTTCAACCAAAACGTTTCTCGTATCATTTCAAAATAATTGCAGCAATCTAATTCTTACAACACTCTTGAAATCAATCCGATTAATCATTCAAAAACTCGAACTTACATGAAACCTGTTGATCATCTATTGTGTCGTTTTTCCTGAAATTGATCTTTGGGATTCAATCATCTAATCCTCTTGAAGATATCTGTAAGACTAATTGGATTTTAATAACTTCAATCTTCTATTTCGAATCTCAAGCCGTAGCATTATGTTCTTCGTTCATCTTTGATCCAATTCATCATCAATCAAGTAAGTTCTTTATATCAAAATGATCGTGTGTTTGTGTAGATTAAAAGCCCTATGTTTGATTTGGTCTTGGATTAACAGATTGAACGAATTTGGTTGATTTTTGATTCTAGGGTTTATATGGAAAGGGTTAGTTTTGTATAGTGAAGATTAAAAGTAATCGTTTTCTGTTTAAAATCAAAAAGCGCGTCTAGTTCAGCGGTAAGGCTTCTGGGTGTGGTGCGTTAGGTCGTGGGTTCGAGTCCCACTGACCACTTTTATTAAATTTTTATGTTTTAACCCATTTACTTTTAAGTTAAGTCATATTTCTTAAGGATTATACAAATATTATTCCAATAAAAAGAAACTAGTTGTACAAAAGAGTTATTATAAATTTTTGACATTTTATATAAAAATCCGTTAAAATATATATATTACTTGAAACATTGTCGTTTATCAAAAAAGGGTTCTTGAAACCCTAAATCCCCAAATTGGATTTTTGAAACCCTAAATTGGATTTGAAACCCTAAAATCTCAAATTATATTTTAAAACCCTAACTCCCAATTGGTACTTTAAAACCTTAAAAATCCCAAATTATATTTTGAAACCCTAATTTCAAATCTATAATTTAAAACCCTAAAACCCCAAATCCAAAACCCTAGAAGTTCTATTTTCTTGATTCTAGTTATTACGTTACTTGCTTCGTTTTTAATTTAGGTTCCCCCGATTAATTAGGTGATTCTAATATCTGGGCGATCCTCGAATCTCTCTATTGCGATTCTAGTGTTACTATTATCTTTGGATTTCAAGGTGAGTAAACTCACTCCCCTTTTTACTGTTTACGTTTTTTGGGCTGAAATACGTGTTTCTATAATACAACGGTTTCTTTTGATGTTTCTATTTTCGAAAATGAGATCATTAGATGTGTTAATCGTGTTTAGCCGCATGTAGCAATTGTAAGCGGTGTTGGACTGCTCGAGATAGAGCGGGATCGATAAATGGGCAAGTCGAAACGCTGCCAAGTTTATTAGGTAAGGTCATAGAAACATTCGCCTAATTGTTTATGATTATGATTGGTTTAAGCGTAAACCAATATTTTGGAATAAAACTTTACTAGTAAATACTAATGAGCTTTAATAGGAGAATGATGATTTAATGAAATGAGAATGATAAAACATTGTAGAAATGCAATGATTTTATTAAATGACTTTTAAGTGGAATTGATGTTATTAGTGTTCGAAAACCCTGACTCGAACGCTAGAGTGTTCCGAGTGAGATGATTTGATTAAGGGCCCAAGTCATTGCCTAAGTCACATCGTGAATTAAGCGATGGATAACCGGTAGGAAACACCGGTGGAAACATTCCAGAAGGAATGTGTTCTGATTATGTGATTAATGTACAGGGTTGCACTAGTCATCCACTTAGCTATTAGCTTGTGATACCTAGACTGCACAAGGTGAGTCTAACCGCCCCTCTTTTATAGGGTTTTATGATTTCGGGGCTGCATTCGAGCTTGTATGAAAAATATGAAATGTTTTATTATAAATACATTGAATATGTATGTGGTTATAAGTAGATCGCTACCTGGTGATCAACGCATCTCAACTCCAGGTTCGTCTGGTTGTGGTGTGAGTTGGTCCGTGGTAATAAGCTTCGCGTTAAGAGTCGTCTCATGAACGAGATGGCGGCTACATGCCACAGGGCAAGTCATTAAGGCAGGGTTTCTGGGGGTAGATCTTCGAGAACTACCGACCCCGCCTCGGGATATGTATGCATCTAGTTGGATCCAACTAGGTAGACTAATTGCTCGTAACAGGAAAGGCACCCGATGCCTGGAATGTTATGAAATGTTATGGCATAGATTTGCCATATAGGTGCCTTAGATAATCCTGTCTGCGGTATACATATTAGCAAGCATTACGTCAGATGACGTTACCAAATGACGTAGTGAAGAGTTGACTTGTAGATAACTTATCACAACACACATATATGAATGAATGAATGATGTCTAAATGTTTTACATGTATTATGTCACTGGTTACGACTCACCAACAACGTTGTTGTTGACGTCTTTTAGCTCGTGATGCAGATACAGGGAACGCCCAAGGGCGTTAGCTAGGTCGAAGAGGCTTAGCTAGGATCAGATGGTTGATGCTCTCATCATAGGAGCTAGTACCCGATTTCGATTTGGACACCTGGGAGCAGTGTCCTTAGATAGTTACTTTGTATAGGTAGTTTTACTTAGTGACATTGTTAAAAGTTTAAATTGGGTTGACATTTAGTGGTCTTTATTACGAAAGACTTCCGCTGAAATGTTGATTATTTATATTAATGGCTAGTTATGATGCAACAGGTCGGGCCCTGGAGTCATGGTCTGACACTTAAAACACTTATAAGAACCTCATTTGGAAGGTTTGGAGTCATTGCTAGAACCCTTAAACTTTTTGCTACGCTTTCGAGTCAAAGTACCAGCCTGCACATGATTTTTCGTAAGACGACCGGATAACGTCATTGCCTCACCCACGGTAGCTGGCTTACTACCCCAAACGGCATCTTGAATAGTCATTGGTAAACCTTTGATATATTGCTCAATACCATGAGAATCAGGAGTAACCATATTAGGACACAAAGTATTGAGCTGAGAAAAACAATCATTATAGGCCACATTCTCACCACTATCTTGTTTGAGACCCCAGAATTCACCCTTGAGTTTACGAATTTCACTTGGAGGACAATACTTATTAGTCATAACAGTTTAGAATTCAGCCCAAGTCAGATTAGTTACGTCGGCATCACCGCGTCTACGTTTTTCATCATTCCACCAACTCAAAGCACCCTTTTGAAAGACACTTGTGGCGTAGTGGACTTGGAAATTTTCAGGGCATCACAAATAACGAAGGTACTCTCCATGCTTTCATACCATTGGAAAAGACCAATAGTCCCTTCAGTACCAAAGAATTTGGTTGGACCACAATAGTTAAAGTACTTAAGAGTACAATGAGGAGTCTTAGGCTCATTGTTTTGATTAGCATTCTTGAGTTGTTCACGAGTTCAGGCAAAATGTGGCCATTTGGGTCGCGACGGTATTAACAAGTCGTTCACGTCTTGTTGCCATTCTACAAAAATAGGATTACAAAAGAATTTTCATGAGACATGGATCAAAATTTAAGATAACATGAGTTGTAACAAAATTTTGATTAAATGAAATAGTAATAGTACTTATAATATCATAGAATCCTTTTAAAACACAATAGAAAATCACTTAGAAACTTTAGAGATATTATTAAATGAACTTGGAATAACATTTGAATTAATATAGAAATTCACAGAAATAATTATAAATCACTGAAAGAAAATCATAAAATCATTAACAAAATGGAATTTTGAAGGCTTAAAAATGTGTCTTTGTTTTGGAAACTTAAGACTTATGAAAGTGCTAAGTTTGTTTTCAACGTATTCGATAAGGCGTGCTTTAGTATAGGTTCGCACTCATCTCATCCATCCCCAGGTAAGCATACAGGTCTCTTAAAGAGATTTATATGAAATGCTTTACCTTAGACAGGATGCCCGTGATACAGGCGTCCCCCTTTCAGATTGCACACGTTCCTCACGTTTCAAACTCCCTTAAGACGATGACGAGATTCCACAAAGAGAAAGATCCTAATCACACAGACGAGTCTCTTGTAGCTTTAATATATATATTTTTTATGTCCGATCATAGCCGTCTGAGAGTCCTGCCCGAGCAAGAGATTTTTCACACAAATTTAGTTTCAAAAAGGGTTTTCACCTAAAAATACTAAATCACACACAAAAGGCAAAGTGTACCTATCGATTAGTAATATAGTAAAAAGGTAAGAACCGGATATCAATCCATGGACACGATAGCTCTCGATATTGATTTTTTTTTTATGTTCAACCGATCAAATAAGCAAATTGGTTTTTACTAACACTAAGACTAAAATACTACACTAATGAGATACTACAATTAAAATAATATATTATATAGACTAAGAATCCACTTAACTAAGATGATAAAGAACACTAATGGTGAAGTCAATTTCTTAAAAGTATAATTAGACTCCGGTTACAAATATCTAACTAAAATGATTCTTTGGAAAACTAGAACGATAAACACATCCTAATCACCTAAAATCATGCAATTAAGTCCAATTGATGTCTTTTATGTCAAGAACTAAAGATAAACTAGTCATCCGCTAAAATGTCCTAGTTTCATAATTAAAGGAAAACTAGAACGATAATCACATCCTAATCACCAATAATTACATAAAGTAGGCAAAATTATGAAATGCTCCAACTTGTAATTCTTAAACTAAGTCATGCAAATCTAGATATTGTGGCCACAATTCTAAACCTACACATCTAACATGTTTAAGAAATTACAACATCACAATTATCTTTTCAAACATTTTGTGAAGGAAAACATACTTGTCTAATTTCATGTCATCTAACATTCTAATTATCATTTCTAATATCATGGCATAAATCCTACAAAATTCATTTATAAGATTTACAAACATATATCAAGAAGATGGGTTTTTCAACATGTCAACTTCCTAATATTCATCAACATCACATGACAATAAAATTTGGACAAGCATACAACATCAATGAAACATCAACATAATTTCATCATTGAACTTGACATAAAACATCACCAAAATATTCAAGTTTCATTCATCATCAAGGCATAAGTATCATCTTAATCTAGATAATATGAGTATTTAGCCTAAGGCTTACAAAAACTACAACAAAGATGACAAAATTACCTAAAAACATAACTAAGAACTACTAATATACAAACCACTAGCAAGCAAGGAGAAGGATAGATGATTCTTGAATCTTCTATGGCTTCCAAGGACTCCAAAAACACTTAAAAAATGGTTGGTTTTGAGTGAAAATTGCTCCCCACTCTCCACAACACAAAATTGTTGCAAATGAGGCTTTTTATAGAATTCTGCAG
Source organism: Tagetes erecta (assembly GCA_030867185.1). NCBI lineage: Eukaryota > Viridiplantae > Streptophyta > Magnoliopsida > Asterales > Asteraceae > Tagetes > Tagetes erecta. The sequence continues at coordinate 10,996,843 of CM061496.1, read as the reverse complement.
ATGTGCACTACCTGGAGCACGACCGTGCTCCAGGTAGTGCTCGTAGCTACAGTACTTACTTTCTTGCCCAGACACTTTGCAGTTTCCTTTTTTAGCTAAATCTCGATTCCATCTCGAGTTTGGAAGAGCACGGTCGTGCTTAGACCAAGCACGATAGTGCTTGGGTCAAAATGTGCAGCACTACCTGGTGTACTACCTGTGCTTGGTCTGAACACGACCGTGCTCAGACCAAAATGTGCAGCACTACCTGGTGCACTGCCTGTGCTTCCGGGCTCGAAGATCTGAGCACGACCGTGCTTGGTATGAGCATGACCGTGCTTGGCCTGAGCACTGCCAGTGCTTGGTCTGAGCATGACCATGCTTAGACCAAAATGTGCAGCACTACCTTGTGCTTTCCTGTGCTTGGTCTGAGCATGACCATGCTCAAATATGAACTTTGTCAATTTTTCCACCGAAACTCGTTTTTTCTTCATTCTTTTCATCGGTATGTTACCTTGGCTGTAAAATCACAAAAACCACAAATAAGTACTTATACTAATGAATTTACAACCGATTAATAACCTTTTTTGGGTTAAATGTAAAGAACAAATATGTATATTTTTCTACATATCATAGCTCCTTCGCGAAATCGAATAAGAACATAAGATTAAGAAAAGACATAGAAAGGTTCGTAGAAGGAAAATGAAATAAGTTCAGAAGAGTTTCTAATCACATTTATTTGCACTAAGGAATCTTAGGTTATAGTCTAGGTCGGTGTGTTTCTAATACCCTATCCTAGTTCTCTATAACCATGGCTCTGATACTAAACTGTGACACCCCACCAAGAAGCGTAAACACCGGGTTGGCATAAAAATTGGATATCAATGGTAACAAAGCACATGACACACTAAAAGACATATTTTAATAGTATTAAAGCATGAGTGTCATGACATAAAAGGGAAATAAATAGTCTTAAATTAGGTAATAAAAGCCGACAATCAATTAACTCAAAAGTATCCTATGTGTCTTGTAAAGCATAAAGCGCCTCAAACACCACCTAAAATATGAGTAAAATACGTTAGCTAAAGAATTACATATTGAGTAAAAACACAGTTAATAGTACATAATTAGTGATGGCAATGGGTCGGGTCTGGGACGGGTATAAGTAATCCCAACCCCAGACCCGATTAGAAACGGGTGTCCCAGACCCGACCCAAAACCCGTCGGGTCTATGTCGGGTATTTACCCGTCGGGTTTCGGGTCTACCCGTTTCTCACATAAAACTTACCCGTTGGGTATGCCCGTCGAGTTTGCTCGTCGATAGTTTTATAAAATACATCATATTATATAATTAAAAGGATAATTCAAATTATCATTATATCATAAATTCATAATGTCCAAACGTGTTTGAGAATTCATAAAATCTTACTAAAAAAGAATGTTTTGGACGTTTGGTCGAGACTTAAAAGTTAAAAACGTTAATGAATTATAGGAAACGTAATATAAAAAACAATTAAACTTATATATGAAAAATATTAAATTATTTTTGGGTATGTTAGCGGGTCTACGGGTCTATGTTATCGGGTAATCGAGTCTAGCAGGTATAGAAACCATTGATTCACATACCTGTAAATTAAGTAGCGCAAGCTTATGTGTATAGAAATTTCATCATATTACTCAACCATGACCATAGAAATGTACATAGACTCCAACAACCATGAACCCCGTAGGGTAGACTTTAGCAACAAATCATGAGAACCACTCATATTATAATTAATGATAACTTTCGTTTAACCGTCATTTAACCGTCTCGATGTATAAGTTACCAATAATTGTTTTAGCATCTAAGGGACATAGCAACATAGCAATAAGCATCACATTTTAGCAACTAGTAACCCAACGTTTAGAATCAAACATATAGAATCGCCGAGTTTAAATCACCTATCGTGCCATAAAGTGTAGGTGAGTTTGTCAGACCATTAGCGCTAACATTGTACGAGTGGAAATTACATAATAATATAACTACTATTGACTATCACATAATTTTGCATCAAGCGACCGACAAGACTAACAAATTTAATAATCTCATTTGAAATAGAATCAAAAAGAAAAGAAAAACCATAGTATAATATCGGAACACATATTTCAGCCCCAAAAGTATAAACAGTAAAAAAGGGAGTGTATTTCCTACCTTGAAATTCAAAGAAAATAGTAACACTAGAATCACAACTAGAGAGAACCGAGGATTGCCCAAATATTAGAATCACCTAATTAATTGAGAATACCTAATTTAGAAATGAAACAAAAAGTATAGCAACTAGAATTAAAAAATCAGAAGTCTATGGTTTCAAATTTAGGAATTAGGATTTTAAATTGCAATTTGAGGATTAGGGCCAATTTACAAATTACTTTAAAGGTTTACATAATTTTAAATATTTATTTTCAAACATGTAATATCATTATTTGTGTATAATTGAAATTATATGTTTTCAAGGACATGAAATACGAAATGAAATACCAATAATAGATAGATATTCAGCCATTTGGCCATGAACAAGTTCAGGAGCCCCATGACATTGCAAATGTTTAATGGTGCATGAGAAAAGGTTCTCAACAAGAGGTTTAAAATGACGAAATGAATTAATAGCATGCGAACGATGGGATAAATGATACATCCAAGTAAAACGACTAAAATCATCAATAAATGTAATAAAATAACGATATCCAGATCTAGAAACAGTTGGTGTTGGTCCCCATATATCATAATGTATAATATGTAAAGGCACAATGGAATGAGAATCAACTGCATAAAAAGGTAATCTACTAGATTTAGAAATTTGACAAGAATTACAGAGTTCGTTTAAGGACTGTTTTGACATAGATAAAAAGGAAAGACGAGATAAAACAGAATCTGATGGATGTCCTAATCGAGAATGCCATAACTCTCGTGAAGCAGAAGTTGTAGTCGATAGTGATTAAAGCAGACGAGGACTAGGTGGCATGCGGTGGGGGATCTTCTTGGCAAGAGTCTGATTGGACAAACCAAAGTGTGAGAAAATAATCGCAATCCGATGATCAATAACGAGTTGTGTAATAGATAATAGATTTTTTGCTAAACAAGGAACAACAAGAACATGTTTAAGAACATGTGTATGATAAGATAAATGTAAGAAAGAATGGCCAACATAGGAAATCGGGAGCAACATACCATTGCCAACAATGACTTTTTTCGTACCTGTGTAAGGAACGACATCATACACAACAGAAACATCAGATGTCATGTGTGCGGTAGATCTGAGTCTGGAATCCAAGACTCAACTGTCTTACAAACATCTGATAAAGTAGCAGTAAACCCATAACATGAAGGAGACCGATCTGAAGCCCATGAGGCAAAGTGTGATTGCCCAAACTATGAAGTATCATTATTTTACCCCGTTGTACCAAAACCCAAAAAATTAGTGGAGTTTGCTGAAGATAATGGGCATGGCCCAAGAACTCCTTGAAAACTAGTGGATTGTCCATTGAATTGACTTGTTGGGCCTTGAGGTGAACTAAACCCTAAAGATGGATTGTGTTGAGAATTCGTAGAGCCTTTGTGGGATCCAGATCCATGTTCCAAGTTTGAGTAGCCGTTTAACAAAAAATTAGGGTTTGAGAGCACCTGATATGCAGCAACCCCACCCCCATATATGAAAACATGTGCCAACTGCCTCCCCATCGGTGACGGTCCACCACCACCATTGTTCCACGATTGACCAGTGTTCCAACCAACACTTCTATTAAATTGATGAGACCTTAAACGACCACCCCTACCTCGCCATGGACCACTTCCACCTCCGTTTCTACCAGAATGGTTATTCCATCGACTATTAGGTCTTCGATTTTCTTGATTTTGAGGCAGGCTGTAATAGGTTGAATCCTGGGGACCAGGCTTTTCACATAGTTGACATATCACAAACGATTTGGACGATGTTTGGTGTCGTGGTCGGATGTTTAGAGCAGCCATGGCAGAGAGTGTTATTGTAAGAGCTTCTTGTTGGGAAATTCGAGCTTCATAGGTCATTAGCTTTGACTTTAGTTGAATAAATGTAGGTGTTTCTGATCCATTCTCAATACTCAAAACAAATTGATCATGGTTTCTGTTCAAACGTTGTAAAACTTGCAAAACCAAGGCTGTATCAGCAACAAAGTTATCACCAGCAGCTTGTAGTTGATCGAACAAGTGCTTAGCACGATCACAGTACTTAATAATATTCATGTTGTTTTGTTTCAACTGAAACTCAGTCCTTAAGTGCATTCGTTTTGAAAACAAACTTTGGAAAAATGAAGCTTCAATTATAGACCATAGTCAGAGGCTGAGTTGGTACTTATACCGATGTTTGCAAGTTGTGGTGAGAGGATAGCATTGATACATGTTGTTACATACCTATCTGCTTTTTCCCATTTCACAAGATCCAGTGACTCTTTTGCTGGTGATTTTGAATCTTTACTATTGTAAGCCAATAGACCCATGGTCTTTAAAATGATGACAATTTGATATTTCCATGCTAGATAATTGTCATGGTCTAGCTTAATGGAAATCAAAGTACCTAGTTAGTCAAATTAGGTGTTGGTTGTTGAGTAGAATTTGTTGAATCTGAAGGTGAAGATGTTGGAGTAGGGGGTGCCATATTTGAAGACTGGTGAACAAAGAAAAAAAATATGAAGGCGATGAACGAAGAGAGAAGAGGGGAAGGTTTCAAGAAAGAAAAAAGAGCAAGGATAGGTAGTGGTTCAGGCTATGGTAACTCTAATACCATGAAGAAGACAAAAAGCGTTCATGACTTATATGAAAATGTATTTGTTAATAATAAAGTTGCATAGTAGCCTTACATATATAAAGACAAGAATAAAATAGTGTAGGTATGGAGTGTGAATTTGAGTATGCAAAGGGGACCACTATAATGGTGCCCGCGCTTCGCGGCGGGACATTTATATACGTGGGTAATCGTGTTCGAAGTGCAAAAACTGTAATTCTAAACCAAACAAAGAAAGAACATGTCACAAGCTAGAAAACCAAAAAATAGATGGTACGGGCGGCAGCCACCGTCTTAGATGACAAAAACATCATCATCAGCCATCGTCTTAAACGACAAAAGCATCAATATCGACTAAATCAGGGGAAACCCCAAACAATCTAAAGATGCATAACTGCCACCTCCAATGGCAGTCACCGTCTCAGATGACAAGAAAATCATCATCAACATCATCGACTGAATCTGGAGAAAACAAAGCGTCAAAACCAACATCGAGTGCTACCCGGAACGACAACAAATCGTCGCCGGCAACTACCGCGATGCATAATCTTTGTACAACCTGTACACAAAAGATTGAAGGAGGAGACCGTCAAAAAAGACGATCGGAACCACCAAGAATAAAGCGACGACAGAGGAATTGTGGTGATGAGTGAAGTGGTGGTGTTGGGAGGATAAGGTTAGAGAGAAAAAAACTATTTTAAGTTTTAGAAGATAAGTCATGTTTCCAATATGTGTAATCATTATACTGTAGAAAGTAAAACATAAATATATGTACCATGTGTTTTATAGATTGTACCAATCCATAAAACTAATACCCTATGCTTAATAATAGACACAACACCCAAAAAAATTAGTACAACATGCAATATAAATGACACAATCCTGTAGACACCATTTCTAAAGGTAGGTATATAAATAAAGTTACATAGTAGCCTTACATATATAAAGACAAGAATAAAATAGTGTAGGTATGGAGTGTGAATTTGAGTATGCAAAGGGGACCACTATAATATAAGAATGACAATAATGCTACCTGCATATATACAATACAAAATATGTTTAACATTTTTCTTAGTTAAAAAACAAAAACGAAAAAAACTTTATGGAAAAATCACTTTGTCACGTGAAGAAACGGTTAAATGACCAAAAAAAACCCATTTTAAGCATGTCACGGCGCGACGAGCTTCTATAGCCAAGCCGCATGGCGCGAGCAGGACCCTTAACCAGCCAACAACTTTATTTCATCAGATATATTTCTTTCTACCAAACCTCTCTACTTTATCTACCAAACCCACAAACCCTAACTCTCTTTTCACCATATTTCACCATTCCACTCCAACAACCACCATCTAAACACCTCCATAAACTCACCATCACGCACCACTATCCAAACCTTCTCCACAAACTCATCTATTTCACCAAGTAACAAGCTTCTTTTTTCTTTGCTATCTCTTAAGTTGAAACAACTTCCAGGTATGATTTCATGTAATGAATCTCCATATTTTGTAAATGCAAGTGTTATTTTAAGTTATTTTGGGCCTTTAGTTAGGTTAGTTTTGTTTCAAATGCATGGTTGCGATCAATTTGGGATGTCAAGTTGTTTGCGGTTGTTGAATGGTTGGGTTGTACTTGTAGATTAAATCTAGTGGTTTGGTTTGAACATTAAACCATGAACATTGACTATTCACTTGAACAAGAAACACCTTTTTACTTATAATTTTGAACACTTAAGGTTTTCTATTTCAAGACTCAATGTTAGAAGTTTTTAGCACTTCATGGGCTTAATTAATTAGGGAAATATAAAGCGCTAGGAGGAGATAGTGTACATTAAGTCTTCGTTTTAGTGTCATAATTTTTGTTTAATTAAGCAAAGTTTCCAGTTTCTTTTGTCAATTTACACGATAGTTTGCCCGTACTCAATCTTCATTCGGACGAGTTAATGTCTAAACTTAGTTTTTATTTCTTATTTGTGTACTAAAAATAATTGTGTTACTAACATGTTTTTTCTTCTATTGCTTGCTTCCTAAAATCTCTTTTGCAAAATGCTAGGTGAAGGTATCTCTAAAAGAAGACGTGGGCCATTTCCTAGCCCACAGGGTGAGCCACTATCTGAACTAGAAACATTTGATAAAATTCGGAAAAGAAGAATCACATATCACATGGAGGAAAGGATACCTACAACAAAGGTAAGGAAGCTGAAAAAACATCCATTACTGCAGTTTGATTTGGACATATAGGAGTATGGTAAGTTAGAACCATTGATCTACACGAAGTGCTTACAGTTTAGAGGTATTGATTGGAATATGTTGGATCTACTGGATCAATAAAACAGGTTGAACGGTTATTGGGACCTAAGTTTTATTCTTTATTGAATGTGAATGATACAAGGAACTAGTTCTAGAGTTACACTAAACTTTCAAGTATAAAGAAGGTAATTTTAATGAGTTTAATGCGGGTTCCTTCTCTTTAAGCAGACAAGTTTATGAAATGACCATTGCTCGATTCGGGGTGGTCTATCATTTATATACTCAGGCAGAGGTTGAAATAGAGGAATTGCATACGAGTTTGAGGGGTGCATTAAAAAAACCCGAAACTACGTAGTTTGGTGAGAACTAATTTGGAAAATTGTTAGGTAACTATTTCAAAAGCCTTTTTTTTGGAAATTTGGTTTAATCAAATATCAGAGACCCAGTCCTTCAGTGTATTCTCAAGATTTTGACAATTACACTAATGGGTCGTGGTTCAGGAGAAAACAAGGTGAATTAGACTGATCTTTTATGTTTAGTGGTTATGGTGGAGTAGAGGCCATCACATCTAGCGAGACTTTGGCTTCGTCATTTTACAGGACTAGGACCAAGATCTTGAATGAATATGGGGTCATATTAACTATCTTTGCATAAACTTTAGGGATTTTTGATAAATATAGGCCAGAACTGATAATACCTAGTTTACCAGCTTCAGTGGTGAGTATTTAGGATATGAGAACTATGGGTAATTTGTCACCATATGATCCGGTTTCTTGGGAAACCGCAAGACAAGGTCAACATGTTCATCCGCCAGCTGTGTCACACCCTCAATTTTCCATAAATGGGGTATCCATTATGCGTGTGACATACCAGGATCTCAAGCCATTAGTTACAGTTAACACTGACTCAGCAATTTAACAAAGTTTAACTTTAACATTAACCCAAGGTTCAGGGTATGAAAAGTAAATTCAAGTTTAGCGGAAGCTTTAAAGTAAACCTCGTACTCAAAACCCGATCATGTACAATGTCAATGTTTAAACCCAAACATTTAAATAAAAACATGTGCTCAATAGCCTAGCACAAAACCAACAAATGTTTCAAAAAACCAACATTTGAATATAAAAGTTATTATAACAAAAGCGTTGACTCATGTATGAAGTGTCCTACGTGCGCATCTCCTAGTTCCGTGAGAAAACATACTTAAAATGTCAACACAATGTTAGTGAGTTCATTGAGTTAATTTATCAACAATATATAAATAAAGAAACTTTTTTCCAAGATAAAATCATTTAATATTGCCGGTGTGCAAGACCACCTTGTTTACTACTCGAGCACGTCGAGAATAAAGCTGAATGTTACGTTTTGCCTTGTCGGCATCAAACCCGATGACCAAATGTTTAAAGGACTATGTGCACCACATGGCTCCCCGCCAGTTGTGGGGTCTGCTGAACTCGATAGTATTACTGATGTGTTGTTAAAACACAAGGTTTTATTGACGTATTTCACGTCTTTATCCTCATTTTATGTAAATATATTTTACTTTTAGTTACTTATTATCTTATTCTTTTATTTTTAGGTAATAATAATGAAAGAAGCGGTTTCGGAGCGAAACGGGACGAAAACGAGAAGAAAACGAGCCCCGTGACCAACCCGGAGAACCGCTGGAACCCCCAGGAACGCCCAACGGTTCTCTGGGCGCTGGGTGCTGAACACAATGCAATACACCCGCCCAACGTTCCGCTGGAATCCCCCAGAAAAGCCCAACGGTTCTCCGAGTTAGTCTGACGTGAAAAAACCTACTTTTTCACTATAAAATCATCTCTTGATGGATTTTAGGGCATCACCTCTTCACCCAAAAACACAAACGGCTGGAAATCATTGAGAGGGTCTTTGGGGGTGATCATAAGTGCAAATTGGTGTGGATTCAAGCTTTGATTGGTGTTTTGGTCTTTGATCTTGAAGATTTGAAGATTCTCTTTGAAGATTTTGAAGATTATTCATGGGTTGAAGACTAAAAGTTGCTGATTTGAAGATCAAAGTGGTAGATCTTGAAGATTCAAGCCTTGATTTGAAGATTGGTGGCCAATCCGGGTGTGATCTATTCTCTTTTGTAACTTTGCACTTGATTTCACTTAGTTATTGTTGATATGATGTTAGATCTAGACATTTTGATGTTGGATTTAAGGATTATGTTGATATTTGGCTAGATTTTGCATGATTACTTAGGCACTATGGATGATTGATGATGATTTGATGATTTTTGGTTGTTTATGACATGTTGGACGGATGTTCTTTGTGAGAAAATTGGTTTATGATGATCTTATATGCAATATGTGTGTTGACTTTATGATTCATGTTGAGATCTTGACTTGATTGTGGATAAAATTATCTTGATTTGATAACTTGATAATAGATTTCACATTTTTGGTGTTTAGTCTAATAGATTTAATCATCATTTGAGTAGATCTAGGAATAGATACTCATAAATTAAGATTGATTTGTGGATTTGAGTCAATGTGCTAGCCAGATTCGTTACCGGAAGGTGAGGATTTGTAGATTTCCTCCTTTTGTTAGTTGGTTTGGGTTAAAATACTACGGGAGTAGGTTTTGCTTAATAAAAACTAGCAACTTGTGTTATCTAGTCTTGATTTATCATAAACCGATTGATCCCGTTATTTTAGTTTACTAATTGAGCCAGTTTCTAGGATAAATGGACTTGTAACCCGGGAGGCGAGCCAGTTTAGGATCCCTTAGACATCCGGGAGTGATTTGTAGACATTCTTCACACCGTGAGCTTCACATATTTATTTTAGGACTTTCTAGCACCCACGAGACCTTAGTAGTAGGTACTGATGTGTTAGATTGTTTTGAGTAGATATATTCTCAGATCCAGTGCCGACATATCTAGAAAGCCGAGAATTGTCATATTATCATCAGGATTCCCGCCTAAGTAGTCATCACTCCACCCATAGTTCTCTTTTAGCTTATTTCCACCTTTAGTTTCCATTTAGTTAAGTTTTTACCCGTAGTTTATTTTAGATAATTTTCCTTAGTCTAAATCTTATTCTTAGAGTAATTTTAGGTAAATTGTCTCTTGCTTGTTTAATTTAGTCTTTAAAATCTAAAATCAACTCTTTAACATCGGTTAGAACTCGATAAAGATCCAGTATTAGAGGACGCCAAACTCAAATCTCTTGGGTACGATATCCGGACTTACTTAACTTGCTACATACGACCGGTACACTTGATGATTGTGTGAACTTGTTAGGTTTTTCCATTTTATAAATTTAAAACCTGATTTTTCGATCCATACATATTTTCATAAACCATACGGTTCGCATCAAGTTTTTGGCGCCGCTGCCGGGGATTTGAGCATTTTTGGCGACTTTGAGAAAGATCCAAGTCGGGGGGTCTAACCACTTTTTACTTGCTTTTTAGTTAATTATTTGTTTTTTATTATGCTTAGTTTAGTTCTTTAGTTTAGTTTCCACTACTTGCTATTTGAAATCCCTAGCTTTAGTGCCTTTACTTGCTATTTGTTCTTTTGGTTAGTTTAGTTAATTTAGTTAGTTTAGTTAGTTAGTAGTTTTAGCATAGCTCATCATTTTCTCTCTTCTTTATCTTTTCTTTCTAGTTTATGTGCCGCACCTGATCTTCCGGCCCACCCGAGTTTGTTTCTTTACCTAGCCCCGAGTATCGTATCGACATTCCTGAGGAGCCCGAGTACGTTACTGAGACAGAGACCGACAATTCTGAGCATTCCGGATACACCGAGTACGCCAGCGATTCTTATTCTGAGTCAGTTTCTTCCGAGTCAGTTTCTTCCGAGTCAGTTTCTGTTCCAGATACCGTCATGGGTGATCAGCCACCTGTTCGTCGAGTTATTGCCGACTACGCCAGACCAACCGCGGCTGGTGCTAGATCTAGTGTTGCCTGTCCACCGATCCAGGCCAACAATTGGTCTATCCCACCTCAAATCATTTCCATGGTGACAAACACTGTTAAATTTCACGGATTACCATCGGAGGATCCGAACTCTCATCTCTCACGCTTCACGCGTATTTGTGACACCTTCCAGGTAAATGGTGTTAGTGAGAACGCATGCAAGTTGCGTCTTTTTCCATTCTCCCTCACTGATCGAGCCCATAGTTGTCTAGAGTCCCTCCCCCCAGGTTCCATTACCACTTGGGATGACATGCAGGAGAAGTTCTTGAAAAAGTACTTCCCTCCTGCTAAGACTGCACGTTTGAGGTACCTGGTCGAGTCTTTTCAGATGCGGCCGGACGAGACTGTTTATGAGACGTGGGAACGTTTCAAGGAGTTGCTGCATAACTGTCCCCACCATGGTATTGAGTCTTGGTCATTAGTTGAGAAATTCTACAATGGTGTCACTCCTGCGATTAGAAACATCATAAATACAATAGCCGGTGGCAATCTGTTGACAACGAAGACTGTTGAGGAGTGTAATGATTTATTTGAGGATCTCGCCATGAGCAGTTTTGAGTACCCGGATACTCGAGCTCCAGTTACTTCCACACCGCGTGGAGTACATCAGGTTGACTCCAACACAGCTCTGTCAGCGCAGGTCGAGGCGTTGACCAAATTGGTGAAGGATATGAAGAAGAGTGAGCAGAAGTGTGAGATCTGTAGAGGTGGCCATGACATTGTTGATTGTCCCATTGCCCCCACCAATTATGTTGAGCATGTTGCGTATGCGGGTGGCAAGTATATTGGTGATTATGGTCAAGGTGATTATTCCAATGGACAGACTAGATTTAAGAACACCTCCTTTGGTAGTTCTTACAATCCTAACTGGAAGAACCATCATGGAGGAGGATCATATCAGGGCCAAGGCAGTAGTTCGAGTAGTGGTATGCAAGGGGAGAGGAAGAGTTCGTTAGAAGAAATGATGGCGCAGCAGGCTCAAGTACTGACACAGTTTATGACACAGCAGACCCAACATCAGCAAGAGTCGCAAGCCAAGTTCCGTGAGTATGATACGATGATCCATAGCCAGGGCACACAATTGAAGAATTTGGAGCGTACTTTGGGTCAGATCGCAAGTTCTTTGACTGAGAGGCAGCCGGGTGCTCTTCCAACTCAGACTGAGAAGAACCCGAATGCTCAGGCTCACGTGATGGCTATCTCTACCAGGAACAGTTGGATAGTCGATGAGATTGTGTCACCTGCCCCATACTCCATGAATCGTGTGAATTACTCGTGTGAGGAAGATTTTGGTGATAAGTTGATAAGTGTACCAGCTGCTATAGAAAGAGAGTTTGATCCGGAGAGTGATTTAGCTGAGTTAGAAGCATTGTTGTATGGAAATCCAACCATGGAAGTACAACAAACCATACATCATGAGTTTGAGAAAGTTGAGATAGAGGCTCCTGCTGGCATGGTGCAACCAAGGTTATGCCCAGCAAGTACAACACAGCCAGCAGAGCCTGAGGAGAGTGTGAAAAAGCAAGTAGTTCCACATACATTATGGAATGAGTTAGTTGACATTGAGAGTGTTGTTGAACGACATGAGCCTGAGAGAGTAGTTGCGAAAGTAGTTGAGACATCTATTGAGGGGCGAGCAGTGAGGAGGAAGAAGAGGTATGACACGTTAGTTGAGCCACCCATTGATCTTAGAATGCTTCCATATCCTAGCAGGGTGACTCAACATAGATTTGAGGCAGAGTATGGTAAGTTACTTGAGATGCTTAGACAGCTTCAAGTGAACTTGCCCTTCATTGAGGCATTACAACATATGCCTGTGTATTTGAGGCATTTAAGAGATTTGTTGGCGACCAAGATGAACATTGATCAGATCTCAGAGGTCACATTCAGTGAGGTGTGGTCGGCCAAAGTTCTCCAGAACAAACTACCTCACAAGCACACTGTTCCAGGGAGTTTTACCCTTCCATGCAATATAGGTAGTTTGCCCTTCAGCAATGCCCTTGCTAATCTAGGTTCTAGCATCAATTTGATGCCTTATTCGTTGTTTACTAAGTTGAACCTAGGAGAACCCCGACCGACACAGATGACCATCCAGCTCGCAGATAGATCCATCAAGTACCCGCATGGCATCGTCGAGAATATATTGGTGAAGATTGACAAATTCATATTTCCTGTGGATTTTGTTATTCTAGACATGGATGAGGATGAGAGACTACCCCTGATCTTAGGTCGCCCTTTCCTAGCCACCTCAAGGGCATTGATTGATGTCCTTCATGGTAAGCTGACTCTTCGTGTCGCTGATGAGCATATGACCTTTGATGCTGGTGGTACGATCACAAATCCGAGTACTCAGTGTGATATACCTTCTAAGACAAACATGAGTACTACAGCGGTGAGTCAGAGTGTGTTGAGTTATCTAAAAGAGAGTGTGGGGATGCATGTTGTTGATAATGGATCGGGGATGAGAGTGAGAGGTCACGGGGTGACAACAAGTAGAAGAACGAGGCATGTGGGGGATGAGTTGCAATATATGGATCCCCCGTGAGTTGGTTAAAGATTGATGTATGGGCACCTCCCTTGTATATAGTAGTCGTACTTTTAAATACTCGTATTTTTATCTTTATTTTATCTTTTATCTTTTATTTTATTAATTTTATTTTCTATCGAATCACTTTCGTACTCAATCTCCATTCGGGAGTGGTTCGATTTATTCAGTTTGTGTGGTTGTGTATATAGTTTTATTTCAGTTCTTTACGTTTTTCTTTATTGTATATATATCTGATGTTATTTTGTTTGGCTATGCTTGGATGATTCTCTACGACGCTTGCGAGTTGGATTTATATACCATATTCTTGAGAGATGTTTCTGCACTGGTCTTCTTCGTTTTTTTTTTCTACGCCCCGTGGGTTATATATATTCAGTCGCCCCCGTGGGCCCGTACATACCAGGGGAGTATCTGCTATCCTTTTTCTTTTTTTCTTCTTTCATTTTTATATTTGTTTCACACACTGGGGACAATGCGTGTTTCAAGTGTGGGGATGGATTTTATAGTTAGATTTTTATTTGTTTTTTCTATCAAACCACTCCCGTACTCGATCTCCATTCGGGAGTGGTTCGGTTCACTTTTTCTTATAAAAAAAATCAGAAAATCATTAAAAATACATAAAAATTTAAAAATTCTGAAAAATACAAAAATAGAATAAAATTTATTGACTAATATAGTACATAACAATCAGCATAAATAACAAAGTTAGTTATAAAAAGTCACTTGTAAAGTGAAAAAGTTAGTCCAATTTATTAAAAGTTATATCAAAATTTACAAATTTAAATACTGTGTGAAAAATTACACATTTAGGTTCCTTAGTCTTGAGATCTCTAATGCTACATCTGTTATCCTTTGAATTGAAGTTTTATAGTGAGAGTTCATTTATTGTGGTTCCATTTTGGGGGAAATATCATGGAAAGATAATCAACTTTCAAATTTGTTCTTTTGTTCTATTTATGTCACTCAAGCATATTTTGTTCAAATTAGGTGACTAAACCTCCAAATCGAGCAGTTGTTGGATTTTGTTTAAGTCAAGAAAGGAATTGAGGAGATGAAAATAAACCTACAATTCATATCACTACTTCACATTAACATTAAAAAATGTAAAAAATAATTCCTAACTGAAACGTAAAAAAACATGCGAAAACATTTTAAATCCTATAATTTGAATAAAATATGAGGATGAGTGACTTAATTAGAACAAGTTTTAAATTTGAGTAACTTAATTAGAACAAAATTGAATCTTACAAAAAGTGGAACACTAAAAAAAATTGTGTTACAGCTTATGTAAACAAACACATTAATATTAAAAGAAATTCAAGGCAACCAAAACTTACAAAAAGTTTTTTATTTTCTTGACTTTTAATATAAAAAACTACATCACACCAAAGTTGTAAGATAACCAAATCCTAAAATCACACAAAATAAAGAACCATAAAGAAAGTAAAAAAGATTTTAGTTGCAATATGACAAACTCCGTAAATGATATCAAAGAAAAAACCAACCTGCTAAAAATATTTTGTCCATAATCCATAATGTTTTTATGTTTAACAGTTAATCATGGTTGAGTGTAGTTGATAATTCACTTAAAGATGTTTTTTTAGGATTTAAAGTTTCCATTTTATAGCAGACAACAACTTAACACCAACAGCATGACGAAATTGGCTAATAAAAGCAAAAACCATCATAAAAATCTGAAAGTACCTCTGTTTCGCAACATTCAAAATCTTGGTTAACTATGCAGCTAAGATCAAAAGTTATTAAGCATGCATTACATCATTGAATACCATTAAGACGCACTTGAAATACATAGTGATGCTAATGTGTACCTCCTCCTTTGCCATTAAATTAGATTTTATCAACTTTACAATAAAGAAAATATATCTACAAGTATAAAGAATGCCTCGAATTCTACCAAGTCATCCTTGTCTTTCTCTACGTTTTATATTAGTTTCAGCTTCGTTTTTTATAATATTCAAATGACCAAATCTGATTCATAAAAGAACATAACAGTAAAAGACGAAAAGCATAATACAAAATTGGTTTATAGCATTACCTTTGTAACTAACCTGAACTTCTTGTATTAATTTCTTCCTTTGATTGGAGTGAATGAAGTCAGGCATGCATCTAATCCAAAACCAACCATATAACAAAAAAGAGAAAGCAAATTGAAAAATACAACGGGGAGGTGTACAATATCTCAGTTGAATAACACAAATCCAATTATTCTCCCATTAAATCTAATACAAAACCAAAACTAAGAGAGCAGAATCTAGAACATATACCGTTTAGGCCATTGATGATCGGAAGGCATCCATGTCTTTCTAAATGCTCGCATCTACCAATCGATTTGAAACTCTATAATCATGCATATGCACAATATGTGCACCAACATATGCATTTGAATACTTTGATTCAAGAAAAAAACAAAAGAAAAGGAACAGTAAATTTACAATAACAATGCAATGCAAAATAAGCGAAATGAATCTCAATATGTTAATTTATATGATTAAATCAAATATTATAGTAATTGTACTTATATTGAAGCTCATCTTCATAATCTCCATTAGTGTGATGAAGATAACACTGGCCTAAGATTTAAAACAAAAATTTAACATAAGTTTAATCACTTTAATGTAATCAACTTGAGATCAGATTAAAGAAGAATAGAAACAACTGATTGTATAAATAATGAATAACTTAACAAAACATAAATAAGGATAACAAATTTATAATTCAGTTAGCAAAAATAACATGAATAAATGAAGAAACAACATGTAGTTGTTAACATTTCATAAACTAAATAAGAAGAAAATTTCATACAACAATTGATCTGAAATTAATTTGAATAGAGAACATGAAATGTACTTACCTGCACACATCTCTCTTAAATGCTCCAGCAAATTACCCGCTAATCAAATGGAAACGAAGTAATCATAGATTAACCATTAGATCAAGTAACAATAACACAATATGCCTAACAATCACAGACCTTTTATCATAAAGTACCTCCCAAACCCCAATGTAAACACCAGTCGTAGCTTACACCTAGATGCTTGTAAATGCCGTAGACTGACCATTTTATGAAACATATATCAATAACCAAATTCAAACCACAAAGAAATGACATATTTACAAAATGATAACCAAGATCCATCATTCTTCAACTTTTGTCAAATCAAATGGACTCTAGCCATCAAATAGGATGGTAAAAAAATGAAAACTTCATTGAGGCATTTTATCAAACGCTTACAGTCGAAGAAGATCTGACCTGGAGAAACTCACAAAAAGAGAAGCAAGAACGGATTGACACACTCTCTCTTAGTTGTCATCTTCAATTCCAGTAATCATGTGTCCATCTCCCACTCTCTTTAACATAAAAAAATTCTCTCTCCCTCTCTTGAATGAATGAAAAGCTTTGAGAGGGATTCTGGTTCTAGCTTTAGTAAACGTTTATAAGAGACTGCGAATTCGAATTTTAAATCTTGTGCGGTGGTGGTTGCGGATTATAAGGGTGGCCGTAGGTTGCGGCTAAGTGAGGAAGAAAAAATGGGCAACCGAGCCAATTGCAACATGTAAAAAGTTGGCATGACTTTTCTAACACGATGAGCGTTTGGTACCCGAATATCGAACCAGCATCGGTATCGTATTGAACCAGTATTGTACCATACTACCATTAAATTTTGTACCGGTATCAGTAACCATTTTTCTATAAATTCGATACCAGTATTTTCGGTATCGATATCGGTTCGGTACAGATACCTTAAATTTACCTAAAAGTACTTGTTTCGTACCTATACCGTATCGATAGATTTGGTACCGGTACCCACTTTTCCATGTAATCGGTACCGGTACGGTACCGATCTCATCCCTACTTTTCAACCATTTTTTTAAATGATCACATAAATAAATGACCTAGTCAAAACATAAACAGGTGATGCATTTATGGTTGTACGTATACGCTTTAAGTTCTTGTACATGAAAATTTAGAGATCGAGTTTTGAAATTTTTTGGTGCATATGAAAGATAAAATGATGACAATTCCATTGATGGTTTTGAAAAAATTTAAAACCACACATATTAAACATACCAACCAAAAGTGTAAAACAATATTTTTTTCTGTTTAATTAAGGGGTATAATTTGTAAAAACTAATGGTAAGTTCCATAAATTTAGGGATTAGAGTGTAATATCTATGAGGGTTAAAATGAAAATAGTGTTTAAAGACTAAACTACCATTAATTTTGGTTGTACATCATGCAATTAAATAAGTAAGTGTTCTTATTTTTTGGGCATCTTAAACTACCCCTCTAATCCCCTTTATATATAGTATAGATAACTAAATAAAATGTTAAAAGTTGACCTAGCTAGCCTTTTGAATAAAAAAAAATCTTGGGATGCCTAAGATAGTGGAGTGAACCAGACAGTTAAAAATTATACATTGCTTGCATCAATATCCCATACCCCATGTCTTGTGAGGATTTGAGCCTGATTATTGAGCTTTACATGATTATATATATGCTCATTATTAGAGTTTGACCATTATTGTAGTTGTAATTATAGAACTTGTATGTTTTGATGCATTTTGAGGACTTAGACTTGAAATTAAAACAAGAATATGATTAAGGCATTTAGGATTCACCTATTCCAACCTGTTTATACCTGCCCATTTTATATATTTCCCCTAGTTACCCCGTCTGAGCCATATCCTTTTTATATGTTTGACCCATTTAGTCATTTCCTTTCGTATATATTTAAACCTTTTTGCTTTGGCCCAAGTGTTTGAGAATCCGGCTAAGTTAGTGTTTAAACAAAGCTTTTTATTGTTTTTAGTAGTTTGACATTTTAGAACTTTGTATATACTTGGAAAGCATAAATAAATGGTTATATGAAAAAAAAAGAAAAGAAAAAAAAAGAAAAAAATGTTGAGAAAATGAGAAAAGAAGAAAAATGGTAAGAAAATTGACCCTAAATTGATAGTAGAGTTAATTACACTGATGGTCCCTATGGTTTGCCCTTATTTCATCTATGGTCCTTAAGTTTGGTTTATTACATCTATGGTCCTAACTGTTTTCTAGTTTGTAACACTGATGGTCCCTACCATGGATGGACGTTTGTTTCAACCGTTAATAT
The DNA here is from genome assembly GCA_030867185.1 of Tagetes erecta. Taxonomy (NCBI): domain Eukaryota; kingdom Viridiplantae; phylum Streptophyta; class Magnoliopsida; order Asterales; family Asteraceae; genus Tagetes; species Tagetes erecta. The sequence goes on along the minus strand of CM061496.1, from coordinate 10,978,200 downwards.
GCATCACGTTTAACCCACATGAGGATATTTTGGGTATTTCTGGTTGGATTTAGCATACCCAAAATACCCTCACCTGGGTCCAACGTGATGAGATTTAACGGTGGAAACAAACGTCTATCCATGGTAGGGACCATCAGTGTTACAAACTAGAAAACAGTTAGGACCATAGATGTAATAAACCAAACTTAAGGACCATAGATGAAATAAGGACAAACCACAAGGACCATCCGTGTAATTTACTCTTGATAGTATATTGGGTTTGAGATCCTAAGTTTGATCCAAGTTTTGGTTTTTGGTTCCAAGTTAGTTGTTTTGATTGTTTAGATATTGACAAAGCCGGGCTTTTAGCACTTTTTGTTTGTTTACCCTTTGTTAATCCTTCCCCTAGACCTAACCACGTTACAACCCGAATAAAAGCCTCTTGATTCTTGTTAATTTCTTGTCAATAGGTGGAGATATGATTGACATACAAGCTTATGTTTATATTGCACTACTTTAATCGGCATTGAGAGTTCACTCCCATATTTCATATTTAGCCCGAGTGGTTGAGTGACAGTGAGGCGTGCAAGTATGTATAGTTTGATACTTGAAGGTGAACAAAGTTTGATTGGGTAGACTTTGGTTTTAAAATTGCTTCACCGTGCTAGTTGGGTTATAAATCTTTGATCGTTATAATGAACATAATAATTAAGTTAGGGATCCCGCGGTTCAGACTTGATTTACTCGATGGATGCGTATTTGTTTGGGAATTGTGTTGGATGTGTTTGTATATATTTGTTTTGCTTAGGAACAAGCAAAATGTCAAATTTCCCCGCTATACATAAGTATATAAATAATCTGGACTAAAGGAAATTACTTTATAGATCAAATAGTTTATGTTCACTAAAATAAACCCTTAACAATAGAAACTTTTTATAAAAAAAGTTGCCCGAAGGCGTTGTAAAAGGAGTTGCCCGAAAGCATAAAATGATGCCCAAATGCCCTGCCCGAAGGCGTAAAGTTGTTGCCCGAAGGCATAGTAAAACGATTTGTATGTTTTATCTCTGAAAGGATTTAAAAGCAGGCAAGAAACTCACATTAGAATTGCAAGCATGCATACATATATTCATCTTGAAAAGCTCACGCAGTCACACAATGCACAAACATTCACCAATAAAATTCCTGTTGAAGGTTGAATACATAAAGAAGGTTGATTGGGATAGAACTGGTTGTCAAGATTTAAATTGTTTGTTTTGATTTAAAGAAAACATTGTTGTTGTTGATGTTCTTGACTGAACTTTTCTGATTTTGTGAATTTGATTAAGAAAATAAGAACTTGATGGTCTTGTAATGATGGTTCCAGTGACATATAAGAAAGAGGTCGAACGACAGAATAATAAGAAGAAAGGTGACCAGAGCTACTGAAGAATTGCTAGAGTTGGTGGTGGTTGTGGTGATCGGAGGTGGTGGTGGTGACGATGACCGAAGGTGATGTTGGTGACAGGGCTGTTGTGGTGGGTGGTAGTGGTGAGTTATACTCTCTCCATCCCATTATAAGTGTCTTAGTTTGAAAAACACAAAATTTTAGGCACATTAAATGATTTCTGTTTTTGCTTGCAATTTGACAATAATACCCCTTGTCAATAAATATTATGTCGGTCCATCACATTGATTGTTTATGTTAGTTTTGTGTTTGTAAGGTTATATTTGGAAATTGACCAATATATTTTAAAAGTGGACATTTAAAATGGGACAAATAAAAAAGGAAATGTAGACACTTCTATTGGGACGGAGGTAGTATATATATTAAACAAAACATTAAATTTTCTCCCTTTAATTTAGCAAAGTGACACTTTTAACCTAAAAACTAATGATGTTAGTGATTTTTAACGACGAGAGTAATATAACAAGTATATAATGTTAAGTCGGAACTGATGATAGTGAAGGTCTTAATTAGTAGTGACATCAACCAATAGATATAACTAAAAATATTAAAATCTAATAAACCATTAAATAATTATAAAAACTTATAAACTCGGCCATACATTTCCATTTGATACGAAAAATACAATGTGACAATTCAATTCTTGCTTTTAAGGAGAATGTAAAGTGCGGACCCTATAATGGGTCAAATAAGATCCGTTTTAGTTTTGTAACCCCGTTTCAAAATACCTAATCGTCAGCTAGGGTTTATCTCCCAAACCTTTAATCGTGGCCTAGGGTTTCTTTCCCAAACAGCTCCTGAAATACAACGCTATTATTCGATCTGTACTTCCAACATCGAGCTTTGATCAGGTAACGCTATTCTCCATTTTAACAATCTTGTCTGTTCATTTCGACATGCTACTTAGCAAAGGTATATCAATTGTACCGAAAATGCCATAAGAGATATAGTCATGCGTGTGATTATTCAAGAAATTAAGCCATGTAAAAGACCAAAATTGGCATCTTTATGAGATTTGAACTGTTTCATTGCTGGTATATGATTATTGAAATTGGCATTTTTGTGAAAGAAATTGAGATTTGAAATGTTTCATTGCTGGTATATGATTATTATTGCTACAAAGAGATTTTAATGATAATATATGTATGCAATAGGTATTTTTAAATATACAAGCAATCTCTTTTATGAAATTGTTGATTTAGAAGTCATTATGATTTTTTAGAACATGTGGCAAGACTCACAAGTCATGTGTAGATGTGAATGAGTTCAATTTGTCTTAGCCAACTATATTTTTTGAATATTCGGCTCGAGTTTTACGTTCATGGTTGTTTAGATGTGATAGAATTCAATTTGGTTTATCAAATATGTAAAATTTTCGATAGTTGTAGTTGCTATGTGATTAGCATGTAAAAGATCTAATTTGATGCATAATTAACTCCTATTTTAGAATGTTTAGGTTTAAGAAACGGTAATAAATTTTTTCCAACTGTTGAGCATGTCAATTGTGCATTGCTACGATTATGATTCACATTTATTAGTGCATCTCACTCTCTGTTGTCAAAAGCGCTCGCCTTTGCGTCTAGGCGAGGAAAAAAAGCCCAACAAGGCCATTGTGCCTATCGCTTTTTCTAGTTATATGCTATTGGTTTTGAATGTTTGGTATTTTTTTTGGTATGGTTTTTACTTTTTGGTATTGATTTTCGTATTGATTTTGTTGTTGGTTTTGAATGTTTAGTATTGGTATTGATTTTGGTATTGGTTTGGTATTAATTTCTATTGCATAAATGTTTTTAATTTTTTTTTGTCTAAGGTGAGCGTTTTTTGAGTGCGCCTATCGCCTTTGACGACAGAGATCTCACTTTCATTGTGCTTCTTTTCCGGTATATACGTTTGAAAGTTCATAATCGATGTTTACACTTACCTGTTGAATCTTAATATGACCCATCACCTGATTGGTTACTACTGTAGGGTATATATTTATTTTCACAAACGGCAAAATTTATTGCAAGTTAGTGACCAGTCTGCTGAAATTTGTTAATTATTCTTGTAAATTTTTACCATTCATAATTATGTTTATTATTAATAGTAGTTGTAGGAAGTTACAATTATATTAGTTTTTACATTTTTATCGTTCTATCCGCAAAACACACGGGTTCTAACATAGTACACAAATAACCCGGTTTGCATGCATTATATGCAAAACAAACTTTTTTTTAATTTTTTTTAAGGAAGGTTAAAACCCTTGTAAAGCAGTTTGCAGTTTGCAATTCCTAAACCCCCCACTTTTTCTTGTGGCAACGGGCAACCAAAAATCAGTTCTCTTTGGATGGAAGACGAGGTAGTGATAGCTTCTTCTTCCACAGAAGCTGGAATTGGTTGCTGGGAGCTTCGTTCCGGTGCAGAACACCTCCGTTATCGCTCATGTGCCTCTCCTTCTCACGGCCTTGTATCCGTCGCTGGACGCTTCCTTGCGTCTTCTCAGCTTCGTGATTCTTCTGGTTCCATTCTTTTCTGGTCCTGGAACAAGGTAATTAATTGCTTAATCACTGGCCTCAATATTTTTTCCTGTTACACGTTGAACGTCTATCAAAGCAATTATCATACCTTAATTACTTACTGCTGTGTGATTCTAACAAACTGTCGAGTTTTCATTTCAGGGAAACTATATGACTTTGGTTAGCATTAGATTGATTGATGTTAATGTTAATGTTATTGTACTTCATATATGTCAAATTTGAATTGAAATGTAAGTAGACGTCCACTTATATCATCATTTTTCCCGCTACAGCCTCAGGTGGAAGTCAAGAGTTTTCCAGCTGAAGCAATCAATCCTCTTGCTTGTAATAGTGAGGGCACATACATAGTTGGGGGTGGAGTTTCTGGTGATATTTACTTGTGGGAGGTGATTAATAATTTCATATCGTTTTCAAAATCCCGGCTAAGGGAATCAGAAAGTCATGTTTTGTTTTCTCATTTTGTGTTTTTTTTCCCGCTTATCATATTTTATCTTGCGATTATTTTGAAGTTTGAGAGTTGTTCTGTATATTCTACGTACACTTTTATTTTATGGAAAAGGTAAGAAGATTATAATCCCTTGTTAGAGAGATTGTTAATTGGATTGGAAACAATTTTTTTAACACTTTTCTCTTATCATTTAGCATGTACATTCTTTTTAAACTTTTGTTATTTGACAATGCCTTAATATTTGATTTAATGTATTATAGGTTGCAACCGGTAGATTACTAAAGAAGTGGCATGGTCACTATAGGGCTGTTACATGCTTGGTGTTTTCTATGGATCAGTCACTTCTGATTTCTGGGGCCGAGGATGGATCTGTTCGAGTCTGGTCGCTTTTGATGTACTATTCACCTACCTATCTTTTTTGCATGAACCGATCTTTTTTTAGGGTTTATGACTATGAAGTATTATAGTTTTTCTAAAATTTTGTATTAGGATATTTGATGAGGAAAGACAACAGAGATCAGGGCATCTTTATGAGTATAGTTTCTCTGAGCATGCTTTGCCTGTAACTGATATTGTTACAGGCTATGGAGGATCTAATGCAATTATATTGTCTGCTTCACAGGATCGTACTTGCAAGGTATAAATCCCTCAGTCCTTAAATCATCTATTATGTATTTTAGGAAATTCTGATCTTTTGTATAACCGGGTGCTATTAGCTTGCATGCTAAACTGTCAAGAACTAAATAGATCTCAGATCTATAATCCAAACTAAAGCTTTGATAAAAGAAGGATTGAATACAAAGTAAATCCCCAAGTTTAGAACGTATGGAGCTATATAAAATCATTATTAAAATGACTTGTTACAAAAGAAATTAAAAGAAAGATAAACCAAATCAAATGATTGTAATGGTGAGAGAGTAAGTTTCTGTGTCTTTTTCTCATGCCCTAGCACATGAATTTATGGGAAGCTTGATAACCCTAATGTCTTCAAATCATTTTGTTTCTAAATCCAAGCCCACAAGACTGCAGCCCAAACTCTAAACTCTTTTATAGGCCTGCAATTTAAACGTAAACATTATAAGTAAAATCCTACAAGTATTTGACATATGAATTGTAATAAAAGGATGTGTATATTTTTAACATAAAAACTACTGAAGTACTGATTATTATTCAAAATCACCCATTACAGGTTAACTTTTTTTAAATTGCTTTTATTATGGCTGTATTGTTGGCCACCCTTTTGCACTACAAGATGAATATACAACTTGAAACATGAACTGTCTTTTAGTTCCATTAATTGTCAATCTATTGCGCAAAATCCTGGGTTATCTCCGAGTTTGGTTTACTGTTTATTTGATGCCGTTACAGTAGAGGTGACAGTTTCAGTTATGGACTTTTGAACATGTAGTTTCAGGTTATGTTTTATCTAGGCCAAATTTGTCTCAGGTGCATTTTCAGTGAACCCAACTAAGTTAAATTACTATATTTTAAGAAACATGTAAAGCTGTAGTAACAATCTTGTGTAATTGTTTTAACACAAATTGTTAATAAGAAAATTTAAACAGTTGGACAAAACAGTGTTTTAGGCCAACAAGACTTGGCCATACACGTTTTGATCTGTACCCAGAATTATCAGCTTTATTTGTTCCCATGTTCAGTTTTCCTTTTTCAGTTTGTAGGATCTCTAAATGGTTGTTAAAGATATCTTTGTATTAGCATAACATTCATCATTGCAGGTATGGAGCCTTGCGAGGGGAACTTTGTTGAGAAATATCGTGTTCCCTTCAGTGATTGATGCAGTTGCGTTGGATCCTGGGGAGCATGTTTTCTATGCTGGTGGTAGAGATGGCAAGATATACATCGCAGAACTCAATTCTCTAGGCAAATCCAACAACAACTATGGGTTGCATATCATCGGTACATTGTCTGACCAAAGGTAAGCAAACTCGTTACTATGAAGGTTTGCTATTCTGTGATCGTCAAAAGTGTACCAGATTGAGTTATCAAACGTTTTCATCATGATTATCCATTTGTTGCAAATATGGGTTTTTTTGTTCTCTAATGAACACTTGAATATTATGGTTAATTTCTATTAATATTAATTTGTTAACTTGCTTGCCCTTATTACAAAACCTGAACACATGGTATGCAACTACAGAGCTAATGTGTCATTTAGCGAGTAAATTCTAGAAAACTGTTGCTAATATTGAGTTTGCAAAAGTGCCCAAAAAATCTATGGGCAATTTTGCTTAGATTGACAGTTTATCTTCCATTTGGAAGACATATTTTGCTGAGATTATTATGTGAACGTTATCATTGGTCGTTGTAACAGTAAGGGAATTTGCTCTTTGGCTTTTGCACTGGATGGAGTTCAGTTGGTTGCTGGATCAGAGGATGGCTTCGTTCGAGTCTGGGACACTAAAACTCATAATATTGTACGTGTTTTCAAACATGCAAAAGGTATATAATTTTATTAATATTCATTTCTCTAAATTTTTTGCTTTTTATCCTTATTTATTACATTAATAATAATACCATGGTTAAAAAAGGCTTTTTACATAGCCCGTCAGCGATCAGCCCAAGTATCAGCTTTTTTTACCCTTAGTACAATGTATGCTTGTGTTTAAATGTACTTACCCCTAAAATTTGGCCTCGGAAGGTTGGTAGTAAGTTAAAATAAAGTTTGTATTTTTTACCCATCTTATGAATTGGCAGAACTAGGTTTTCATGTATTTCTAGTGACTTAATTGGGTTTAAACAAAATATAGCAAAAAGACGAACAAGTCAACTATTGTGCATTTTCAGGTCCTGTGAACAATATACTTGTTGTTAAACAACCACCGGCTCTTTACCCTCGAACATTAGCAAATAATCAAGGTTTAATGACAAGAAAGCAGGTGTCATTGCCACCACCACTTGAGAAGTTCACATCAATTGATGAAAACTCGGATCTTAGCGTCTACATCACTTCTCAGCCTGATTATCACTGGCCTTGTGACATGATCTACACCACTATTGATTCCATGAACAAACAGATTAATGACCTTCAGGTATGTGTTTTCTCTATTAATACGTATATGTGTACACTGTACACGAACCAAGCCAAAGCTCAACTAAGCTTGAACTCAACTCGTTTCGTGCTATATATCTAAAGTTTGAGCTAGGCTTGAGGTTATTTTGTTATTTAGTTAATTATTTTTTTTATGTGTGTGTATTTAGTTTTGATTATATATGTCATAATTTCTATTTATTTTTAACCTTTTTATTTTAAAGTATAAATACAACAATTATATGATGTAATTTTATATTATATTATATTAAGCAACATATTAAATATGACTATAAGCTAAAATAGTGACCCTACACCTGAAAGAGACCATTATGGATGTTGTCAACAGTTCAGGTTTGACCCTCTTTTTGCCTGCTCATTTGACCCGTTGAAACAAAAATTGAAAAAAATAGGTGAGTTATATTTCTCGTGTTTTAATTATATACCAATTTACTCATATTATATACCAATTTACTCATTTTGTTTTTAAACAGGGTGAATTATTATTGAGATATTAGATTTTAATAACCTAGACTTTTGTATATTGGTCGATATTAATTCCAACTTAAAAAATTCCATATGGCAATCCAACTTGTAACTTATTTTCCTACAATGACCCGCTGTTAAAATTAACTTAACGCCGTTATTTTTTTTTTCCGAATTTCAGGCCAATGTTTTAAGGCTTTTGATCGAGAGGAGAATACGAGTCTATTGATGTAAACTTATCTTGAGTCGGTGCTCTAAACAAAGAAGTTTTAACATCCGATTTTAGTATCGTTAGGTTTAAAGATCTGATTGAAGACCGTTTGGTCGATTAGAGCATCGGCTTAAGGTAAGTTTTACATCAATAGACTCGTATTGTCCTTCCGATCAAAAGCTTTAAAACATCGGTCAGAAGTTAAAAAAAATTAATGGCGTTAAGTTACCTTTAACGGCTGATCATTGTAGGAAAATATACAAATTGAGATTAATATCGACCAATATACAAAGTTCAAATTATTAAATCCAATATCCCTTATTGTTTTGTTCATATATTGTAATGATTTACGTCTTTTACCCTATAACAAAGAACATTCTTCTTTGTAATTTAGCGTAATACTTAAAGGACGAGAAACTTTTGGTGGATTTAGGCAATAAAGCTCGTCCTAGGCTATTGCCCGGGTTCGTGTTCAAGTCTAAGGATTTTACGTGGCATGGTTAAAGGCTCGTGCCCATTTTTCCCTGGAACAGTTGGTTGACGAGTTTCAACTCCGGTTTTTCCCAATGCCAACGGAAAACACTCTTTGGTGTTATAGGCGAGGTTTCAATCTCGGTCCTTGCACATTTGAATGCATCGGTCATAGGCCGTTACACCAACCGTTATTCTAAAAAAATATGTGTAACGACAAAAGGTGAAAAATGTCGTAAATTGTTACAACATATAAATCTAATTGATGTTATTTGTTATAGTATATAAATATGAAAATAACCAAATTAATGATATAGAGGCCTGATTTTGTATTTTCTGCCCTTGCTTGCTTTCAGCAACACGGCTCTTCTGGAGCTTCTGAAATGGAGATGGAAAGATTGAAACTTGATAACAAAAGGTCAATGCAAATGGTCCAGCAATGGAAGAAGATGTATGAAAATTTACATAAGTTTTGCGTTAGCGAGCTTTTGAATGGAGAAGGCGAGACGACCATCAATTTGACCCTTTAATCTTTGGCTTTCAAATGATTTTAGGTGTTTTTCTACTAATATAACTCTTGCATTTTGATTAAACATGTGTATTTTGGCTTGGTTGGTTCAATTTAAGTAATATTAGTGATGCATTTTATTAAGAACAAATTACATTTTTCGTCTTTTATGTTTTTAGCTCTTTCAGGTTTGTTCTTTAATAAAAAAATATCAGATCAGTTATGTTTAAGTTTTGTAACAATTTACGTCATTTGGTCTAACAAATGTTAGATTTTCAGCGGATCCTGGAGGCCTAGAAGTAGTTGAATTTTTTGAGGCTTGGAAGTAGTTGAGTTTTTCGGACAAGCCACCTAGGTCTGTTGGCTCATATTTAAGGCCCTTTAAAGTAGTTAGATTTTTAAGTTAGAGGGAATTTACGTATGTGATCATTTAACGGTTAAATTGTGGCATATGCAACATTTCTTCTAAAGTAGAACTTTTAAGTTAGTTATATAAGTGACCTTCAAAAAGATAAAATGTTGTACATGTTACAACTTAACTCTAAAATTTAGCGTTTGTTAGACCAAAAGATATAAACCGTTACAAAACTTAAACATAAATAATGTTTTTTGAAATTTTTTGGATAATGGATAAAATCTAAAAAGAAGGTATAATAAACATACAAAAAAAGAAATGTAACCACTTCATTTATTAATGCTATGAAGTATATTTTTAGTTTTTAAAGCTTGTTCACGAAATTTGTACTATTAGAGAACACACGCATATTCAAATCTTACTCATAAATATAAGCATTCGTTTATCCTTAGACTAACTTTTCAGTAGAGACATTTTACAAATACCTTGGTATCATAGAACAAAAACCTTTGATGAATAGATCTTTCTCTGTCACACCCTCAATTTTTCACAAACGAGGTATCCGTTAGGCGTGTGATATACCAGGATCTCAAGCCATTTTCAACAAAAGTTTAACTTAGATAATAGTTCAAAACTCAAGGTATAAAATGTAAGTTTTCAAAGTTTAGCGGAAGTTTTTAAACAAACCCATTATTTAAATAAATTGTGCTCAACAGTTTAGCACAAAACAAAAAAAAACTTGTGCTCAATAATCTAGCACGATACCAGCCATTATTTTCAATAATACCAACAATGTAAATAAAAATTAATATAAAATAAAACAACTCATGCATGATATGTCCTTCGTGCACGGATACTAGCTACCTGAGAAAACATACTAAAATAGTCAGCACATGGTTGGTGAGTTCAATGAGATTTGTATATAAATAAAATGTATCGTTTATAACATAGATAAACAAAATCTATTTTATTAGGCGGTTTGCAAGACCGTATGATTATTGCTTGTCAACACGTCGAGATGAAAACTAAACGTTACTTTTGCCTTGTCGCCATCTAGCCGGGATGACCTTTAAGGACAATCTGCACCACATGACGCCCAATCAAGGGTGGGGTGCCGTCGCAACCCGTTAGTAGTACTTAAATTTCCCCGCTATCATATATTAATCAACCTCGAACTTTTATAAGGACTTGAATGCGGTTCCAATTCTTGTAAAGCACTATAAGCCCTAATAAAATTACCATTATAAAATCCTGCCCGTAGGCATTTATACTTTTACCAAAACGTGCCCGTAGGCATTTATACTTTTACCAAAACCTGCCCGTAGGCATTTATACTTTTACCAAAACATGCCCGTCTTGGTTTTAAAAAGCGTTAAGCGTACAAAAGCGACAAGGTCCAAAATCAAAGCGTAAAGCGGAAAAGCGGTGCGCTTTTTATATACGAAGCGCAAGGTATTTATATAACATTTTTATATTATTTTCATATAATAGTTCCTTTAATATTAATCTTTTTACAATATATAAAGCTCTATGTACAACTAAAAAGCAATAACTAACAATAAGAAAAGAAAAAAAGATACATATTAAAAAGTATGGTTAAAATTAGAAATAAAAAAACTTCAAAGATGAGTGATGTAACTTTATAATAACCTAGTTGGTTAAAAACTGAAATAAAATAAAACTTTAAGGGTAGGTAATGTAACTTTTCAAAAACCTAATATTAAAAACTCTCATTCTAAATCAAACGCCGTCACCCATCTTCTTCATCATCTCTACCTGCAATTCCTAATCCTTCCTGCAACTCTTCATCTTCATCTCTTCGCAGGTAAGCTTCTATTTCCTCGTCTTCATCTCTGTTCTTAAGCGTAAGAACTTCGATTTCACGCTCTATGACCACAAAGCGACCGATGCGCCGCTCCAACAGTTGCCGGAAAAGCGTAAAAAGCGACCGCTTTCTATGAAAATGCGCGCTTGAGTTAAAAGAGCGCAAAGACACTCGCTTACATGCGCTTCGCGCTTAAGCGCGCTTTTTAAAACCAAGATGCCCGTAGGCTCTACCCGAAAGTATAAAATGCAGCCTTAGTTGGCCCCGCCCGAAGCCATAAAGTGTTGCTTGAAGGCATAAAGCTTTGCCCGAAGGCATAAAAATGCAGTTCGCCCGAAGGCGCTGTAAAATAGTTGTCCGAAGGCGCAGTAAAAACATTTGTATGTTTTATCCCCAAAAAAGATTTAAAAGCGGGCAAAGAACTCTCCTTAGATATGCAAGCACGTATAATCATAGTAATGTTGGAAGCCCACATAACCACACAATGCATCATCATTTAGCAATTAAAATCCCTATTTGTACACATAACAAATAGTCTATAATATTAGCACGGTGTTACTATATACGTGCGGCTGAGCTCTTTATAGTATTTAAGGTGTGACATTGGATTCATATTTGTTTATTGGAGTGTCTTTAAGTTTCTTTTACGAATATATATACATTCTACTTGTGTCATTAGTGATATAAATAAGACATATATAAGGGTGGTTATGCTTCTCATAATACATATAGTCGATAACTATGTTGTCACCTTAAATCTTTCTACACACAAGGGTATATAGTTTTAATCTCCTTAAAGTGCTAAATTATCAACATGGACGTTAATCATTCATACCTAGTGTCATTACGTGTGTACCTTTTATGTATTTTTATACATGCTTAGTCATTCACTTAGCTAACTATAAAAATATACATCTAACTAATCATACTTGCAAGTAGCAAATGTTATACCAAGGTCTCAAGATTACAAAGGTTTATGCGGCCCGTAACTCGTATCGAATAAGTCTACATATATATATTTATTCCATATTTTTATTTATAATGAATCTATGTCACAACTTGTAATAATAGGTTTGTTTTGCCCATTACCGTCTATGATTCACTTTTTTTACATGTTATTGTCGTATTCATTAAATTTCAAACACGTCTCTTAAATATATTTGTTGTTCGGTTCTATATACGTTGATATTTTTCTTATCATTCTTATTTCTTTATTCATTAGAGCTTAACTCGCGTCATTCATCATTACAAATATATAACTAATTATTTGATCGAATTATACCTTTTTGTTATTCGACTGTCGTTCTTAAACCCATGGCCACCATGAACCACCACGAACCACCGTTGTACCACCACCAGCATCATTGCAGCAGCCAAATATCACCACAACCACGCTCCAACAGCCCAAACCTCCCCGTCATTACCTGCTGGAATCTTTAACAGACCATAACATTCAAACCGCTGTGATTTAGAAAACGCCATTCCCACCGTTGGACGCGTCTCGTCGAGACGAAGTGTTTGATATATAATACATCCCATGAAAACTGTCAGAGAAGGCCCAAAATCAACTGAAAATGAAGAACACATGAAAACCCTAGCAGCCGCAACCTTTAACTGCCCATAACTCCTAAATCGCTGCGATTTAGAGTATGAAATTACCACCATTAGAAGCGTCTCGTCGATATGAACAATTTAATATATAATACGTCTCATGAGAACATCGGAGTTGGCCGGAAAATGGCCTGAAAGTTACTACAATGATGGGGTGGCGACTGGTTCAAGTGTTGGGAGGTATTTAGGGTTTTGTAAATCATGAGTTGAAGCTCTATAATGGGTTTTTATACTTAGGGTTGATTCCTAGTAAGCTTTTTAATTAACTAACACGCATAACGCACTGTGTCTCATATCGTTTCTCGTAACATTTCTCATCCCGAATATTTCTCAAGACTAATATTCCATACACGATTTCCCAAATCTTTTCTAGTATTATTTCAGTTATTTGGAACTTAATTTATATGAGCGTTTTCGAATAAATAATTTCTCTTTGTAATCAATTTCGTTGGTTTATTATAAAATCAATTAATTTGACTTTTTATAAGTTAATAATACATATTTAATATTAATACATCCAACGAACACTCGCTATAATGCACCGGGCTTTTAATGTGTCTCATTTATCATGTTGGGCCTTAATTGGGCCTTTAGGCCCTATCACCTAAAATTCATGGTTGAAATAATATAATTAACAAAGTTGTGTTAACGGAGTTATTCTGAAGATATTGGGTGTCACATTATATAGAATAGGTTTTCTCACTAATGGAATCTGAGTGTTTATGCCATAAATTGGCGTGAAGGGGGGGGGGGGGGGGAGGTCAGTTACAAGAATTACTTAGTTTTTGGTTATCACTACGAGTAATGGGTACCTGAAAGTTATAAGTGTCTATGTGTATAGCGGATTACCTTATGAATGATAGATATGATAGTGTTCTTAAGACTCATGTGTTTGTAAAAAGTTCGAGGGATTGTTGAGGTTTGAAGATAAGTTTTGTGTACTTGCATCTGAGAGTGTTTTCGATAACAATGACGATAAAGAAGATGAAGATGAAGAAGTAAAGTTTGCCAATCTGGTTGAAGGACTTGAATCCGTCATTATCTTCTTCTTCATGATTTGAAGAACATTAAAATCAAGAGTGATGGTGGTTGAATGTCTGCATCATGTATATATTCATGTGTTTAACATTTTTTTAATAAATATAATAATTAGGGGCATTATAGTCATTTAACACAAATGTAACGGAAAACATTGACGGAAGGACCCAAATGGCAGTTTTTTTACAAAACCAAACACCAAAATGGCAAGAAAAAAAATATAAGGACCAAAGTGGTTGAAACGGTACAAACCCAAGGACTATTTTGGCAATTTACTCTTATTTTTATTTTATTTTATCTTTATTAAACTTGGTTTTTGGAACGCGTGGTTTACACATTAAATGTTTGGATTTTATTTATGCTTTTGCACTGAAACATATTTTAAACTTGGTTTTAATAAATGTTGATTTTTTAAAGTCATATAGAGGTCGTTCAATGTAATTAATGGCAACGAGATCTTGGCATGTCATGCCCCAAATGGTAGAACTCCGTTACTTGAAATTGGAGGTGTGACAGATTAGTATATGTAACATCCCACATCGGTTGGGAATGAAAACAAAGTCTGCCTTATAAGGGGGTAGAAACATTCCCTACCATGACGAGTTTTAAAACCGTTAGATGCGACGCTTAAGGGCGTGTCGACTGCCAAAGCGAACAATATCATGGTGCGGTTACATTGGGATGTTATAGTTGGTATTAGAGCTCTTGGTCATAGTGAACTAGGTTTGCGTTGCATTGCATTCTAAACTATAACTGCACATTGCATTAGTTACACTTATGCGTTCACGTAATTGGCATTCATTCAGATAAGTTGCATTGATGATATAGATACCACTCTTCATCTTTTGGTAAAAAAAAATAGACTAATACTATAGATACCACATTAGCTTTCCATTTAATACACTCATTTAGTTACAACATACACTAGCTTTCCAAATTTTATAGAAAGTGTAAGAAACCATGAGATGATGACATATGACATATGACACTCCCTTAAAACTAGAAGGAAGAGTAACATTAGTAATTTCTATGCATTTCAACTTTTACCTATTTTTTTTAAACGTCCATAACTTTTACATACGACATTATTTTTATAAGTTGCACCATAAAAACCTACATTTTCATATTTTTAAAACAAGCATAATAATGATATATCAAAACAAATTTTTTTCACGTTTTTTAACTAATTGTGTTATTCGTCAGGTCATTGTGTTATTTCATCAGGTATTGAGTAATCTTTTGAACTGAAAAAGGATTACATAGTGACCTGATAAGGATTAGACAAATAAAACAAGTAATAGATATGAGATGTTATGACATATAGTTATGTCAACAATGAAAACAAGTTATAAGATTTAACATATTGTGTGGTTTGTTTTAGTTTGTATTCGAAAACAAGTTATAATATAACGCAATTACCTGATGAAATAACATAATACCCTGACGAAATAACACAATGAGCTAACAAATGACACAATGACTTGACGAAATAACGCAGTGACCAGACGAAATAACACAATGAGCTGACGGAATAACACAATGACTTGACGAAATAACGCAATGACCTGACGAAATAACGCAATGACCTGACGAAATAACTCACTTACCTGACTAATAACACCATGAGCTGAAATGTGAAAAATAAGTTACAATATATTTGAGACGTTACACAAATAAAACAAATAATAAATTTGAGATGTTATGTTATGAAATATAGGTATGACAACAATAAAAACAAGTTATATGATTTGACATATTGTGTTATCATGTATGTTTTAGTTTGTATTCGAAAACAAATTATAATAAAACATTGGCATAATTATAATAACACATTGACATGAAATAACATAATGATCTGACTAAATAACATAATAATCTAACGAAATAACCCAATGAGCTGAAAAGTGGAAAAAAAGTTCGTTATTTTATACATCAACACTATATGCGTTTTGAAGATATAAAAAACGCTTGTTTTTTGTGTGATTTTTATTAACAAATAATTTCATATATGTAAAAGTTTTGGACGTTTAAAGAAGATGACGGAATTTGAAAAGAGTGCAAAAGATAATATCATTAGCCTACCATTTAAAGTTTGAACTATTTATCATTATGCCACCTTATAATTATAAATCTTTGATCTTTGTTTGAATATCAAATCTAATGGTCCAAATATCTTCGTAGGCTTTTTACAAAGTTTAAGTTTTTTAGTTAAACCTCATTTATAAGGTAAATATATGGTATAATATTTAATTAATTTAAAAATTAACTAATTTGTTTTTCAAACAGTCATATAAGGCAAGTTCAAAAGGCTAGTTTCCATCTCCTTGCACATGTTAACGTGTTCAGGGTAGAGGTGCACAAAATAACCGGTTTAATAACCGAAACCGAAACCGGTTATTAACCGATTGAGGAATAACTGGTTAGGGTATTTTTTTAACCGCAGGTTCGTAACCGATTAGGGATTTTTTATGAATAACTGGTTATTAACCGGTTTTTTTAAAACCGAATTTTAACCGATCTACAGGTTAACCGGGAAAAAACCCGAAAAAAATATTAAAATATTAGAAAAACCGGTTAATTAACCGAACCGGTTAAAGTAAAATAACCGAAAATTTTGAAAAAAACGGTTATTAACCGAACCGGTTAAAGCGAATAACCGAAAATAACCGGTTAGGGTATTAAATAACCGGTTAACCGAAATTAACCGATTTGTGCACCTCTAGTTCAGGGTGTTTAAAAAGCCCATGGCCCGTGATTCGCTCGAGATTCGCTTGAAAAAAGTTCGGAAAAAGCTCGGCTCGGAAAAAGCTCGTATCTAAACGAGACGAGCCGGCTCGGCTCGACATCTGAATGAGCCGAGCCTGAGCCATGGTAGGTTTGACTCGTGGCTCGCTCGGGGCTCGGCTCGTTGGCTCAGGTCATAGCTCAGCTCATGGCTCGACTCGTGGCTTGATATATAGGTATATTTATATAGGTTTTACATAAACTTTTAATTATATGTATTTTATATAACAAAATACATATTATATATTTTTAATCATAATTTATATATATTTTAACTAATATTAATAATATATATTTGTAAAATAAATTAAAAAAACATATAAATGAAAAGCTCGATAAGGCTCGCGAGCCGGCTCGAGCTCGATGTGTAAAGCTCGAGCTCGGGCTCGATAACTTAATGAGCTTTTTTCTTAGGCTCGGGCTCGAGCTCGCTCGAAAAAGCTTGGCTCGTTTGAGTTTTTTATCGATCCGATCTCAAGTAGATTGCGAGTAGCTCGACTCGTTTACATCCATAGGCATCACGCTTCAAGGCGTTGGAGGACACCACCTATAAATAGTATTAAGTTTTATGTTTTTAATTGATTTTAGTTTCCATTGTAAAAGATCTATTTAAAATTCATATATTAAAATTAACTTCTAAATTCTTTAGTGTTTGTAATCTAACAAACTCCGAATATTCCCTTACGACTTGTTTAAAAATCTATGTTCCGCAATATTTTTACTCAAAATCGAGCCCGGTCACGAACCTTTTATTACTTTTTTACATATAACAACTTATTAAAATGCTAAATATATCGTCACGACACTCTTATTAATTTGTATGTGTTTATCTATAAATGTTGTACAAACCTAATTTAACCTCGCCAGGTCAACAATTTAAATTCACAACATTAATTAGTTTACGATTGACTATTTCACAGTCAGGTTATGATTTACTATTTTTACATACCAGTTTATTTTATAGGCAAGTTGGCCAAAAATAATCTTAACTAACACCTATTTGTCGAAAATAGTCTCAACTCAATTTATTTCCTTCAGTGGTTCTAAATCCAACTTTTTTGGCTTACAGTGATCCGCACTTAACGGCCGTTAACTTTTTTTTATTTTTTTAAATTTCAAACTGATGTTTTATGAATTTTAATCGGGAGAAGGATACGAGTCAATTGATGTAAACCTTACCTCCAATTGTTGCTCCGAATAATTTAGTTTTAACATTTGATTGAAGCACCGTTAGGGTTTAAACACCTGATTGAAGACTGTTTTTTTCATTTGGAACCCCGGTTTGAGGTAAGGTTTACGTCAATTGTCTCGTATCCTTCTCCTGATCAATATTCATAAAAACATTGTTTTGGAATTCGAAAAAAATAAAAAAAAATTAACGGACGGCGGATCACTAAAGGCAAAAAAAATTGGATTTTGGATCACTAGTGAGAATAAACTGAGTTATGATTATTCTCGACCAATATGTGTTAGTTTAGATTATTTTAAGCCAATTTAACTATTTTATATTATGGTTTTACATCCGCCAGGCCAATTTACATAAACAAATCAAAGAATTATTGATAATAATTCTTGTGAGTTCTGTCACGTGTTGTTTTTACTTCATTTAACTAGAAGTTTATCATGGTTTGAACATACATTAAAAAAATGGGCTGATATATGTTTATATCACACCTGATGCATGTCAATTAAAATATTACAAATTTGTTTTATAATATTAGCATCAACTTAACTAAATTTGTTTGAATGTTTTGACGATTACGTTATACTGATAAAACTAAACAAATATTTCGAATTTAAAGAATTGGTGTATTTGATGCTTATATTTTATTTTGCTAACTAGCATGTTTTATATGAAGTTATGAACCGCTATTTCTATGTAGCTAAACACATGTTTTATTAGAGTAATATAATTTATTAAACACCAAAGTTAGTTAAAAGTTACAACTACGGGTGTTAAAAAATAGCCGCATCCGAAAACCCAATCTAAAAATCCGATATTTTGAACCTAAAATTTTAGATACCCGAAAATTCGGATATCCGAAGGGATAGTAATTTTGAACTAATTCGGATATTCAGATTATCCGAAAACCAATTTTTTTTTTATATTATGTATTTAATATATTTATAAAACTATGCTTGTAAACTCTAAAGTTAACATGTATTTAGTATTCCAATTATATTCACGCCTTCCACCTTCCGGCCTTAGACCGGTGCACGCTCTGACGACCACTGTCGCACGCTCCGACAAGTCGACAACCCACCGGTGCACGCCTCCGATCATGTTTTTACTTTGTAAACGCATTGTACTTTTTTAATATTATTCTTCATAGTTTTTTTTATTTCATTTTCTAAAATAACCAAGACATAACTTATATTTGATTTCATTATTTGTTTTTCAAAAGTGTGAGAAATTCCAAAAAAACTTCATAATCATGTATTCATGTTTATGAAAATTTCAATATTTGATTTTTAGTTAGTTTTTTTGGTTGTCGACTTATAAGTCGTGGTCGTAGGACAAGTAACGGACTTGTCAGATGTGTAGAGTGGAGGATTATTTAAATGTCTTGAAACGTTTGTAGTTGATGTTTGATTAAAACAACGTGTTATTTAAATAATTGTAGTTTGACTATAATTGTCTTAAGACTTTTTTGGTTAGTTGCTTAACATTAAGGCTAATTTTAGATTGAATGAAATGCAAAAAAAAAAATCAAAATTTTCGGATAATTGGATACTATCCAAGTCCGTATCCGAACTTTCGGATTTCGGATTCGGATACAGATAATGAAAATCACTATCCGAATTTTTCGGATATCCAAAAAATCGGGTGCCCGAAATCCGAATACCCGACTTTGAACACCATGTCTTTCAAATTTAAAATAATGTATAAGTCCCCGTGTTTTGATACCATTAACAGTTTAAGTCACATCTTAACAGTTTTAGTCCCTGTGTTTTTATTTTCTAACAGAAATGGTCCCGAACACTAACTCCATCCAATTTTTCGTTAAGTCTCCCTCACATGCGGAGTAAAAATGTTATTTCTTCCACTGTTTTTGATATGAGACTGAATACAAATGTCAACCTACATGATGTCTTAGAAAAAAGAGGGGGATAAATGATATTTTTACTCCGCATAGAAGGGAGACTTAAGGGAAAATTGAATGAAGTTAGTGCTCGGGGCCATATCTGTTAGAAAATAAAAACACGGAGATCAAAATTGTTAAGGTGAAACTGAAATTTTTAATTATATCAAAACACAGGTACAATAATTGCAGTTTAATCAATTATAAATTGTCTAAGTTTATATACCATTTTGTTTCTAATAAACGACCTTGCGGAAAAAACGTCTAACAAAACACATATTTAAGATGCTCAAAACACAAAAAAATAATAATATTGGTTTCACTGGTCCCAACTATTGAATTGATTGTCAACAGTCCCAACTTTTATCACTTTGGCAACCAATGGTCCGCCGTTAATTTTTTTAACGCCGTTAATTTTTTTTTCTTTAAATTCAAGACCGATGTTTTAGGCATTCCGATCACGTTTTTACCTTGTAAACGTTTTGTACTTTTTTTAATAGTATTCTTTATAGTCTTGTTTTATATTATTTTCTAAAATAATAAAAACATAACTTATATTTGATTTCATTATTAGTTTTTTAAAAGTGTGAGAAATTTCAAAAAAACTTCATAATCATGTATTCATGTTTACGAAAATTCCAATATTTGATTTGTAGTTAGTTTTTTTTGTTGTCGACTTATAAGTCGTGGTCATGAGACAAGTAGCGGACTTGTCAGATGTGTAGAGTGAAGGATTATTTGAATGTTTTGAAACGTTTGGAGTTGATGTTTGATTAAAACAACTTGTTATTTAGATATTTGTACTTTGACTTTAATTGTCTTAAGACTTTTTTGGTTAGCTGCTTAACATTAAGGCTAATTTTGGATTCAATGAAATGCAAATACAAATGCAAAAAAAAAATCAAAATTTTCGATTATTTGGATACTATCCGAATCCGTATCCAAAATCCAGATATCCGAAATTTCGGATTCGGATAATGAAAATCACTATCCGAAATTTTCGGATATCCGAAAATTCGGGTATCCGAAATCCGGATACCCGACTTTGAACACCCCTAGTTACACCCTCCTTCAAAAAACTTTTGAGGCTTATCAAAAATTCCTCCAAACTTTTAATGTCCTTATTCATTAAAAAACTGTGTTCATAAATGAAATTAATAATATGCGTATATAAAATATGTTTAATGTCGATATTTAATATTTAACGATTCGGTTAACTTTTTGTCCGGGACGGTTTATTCGGTTGTCAAAACTTTTTTTTGGTCGTGAACTCTTTACTTTTTGCCTAACTTAAACGAATTCGACCGCTTTAGTAGATTTATTCGGTTATGGAAACAAATGGTCTAACTGAACCAAATTCAATAACTTTTCGCTCTGGTTATCCAATTAAACCAATTATTATCGATTTATTCAGATACCGAACCGAATAAACGATATTTTATGTAACCGGAAACCTAATTCACAATTCGGATACGGTTAGTAACCTAAACAAAAACTAAATTTGCAATTCGGTTCGTTTTTCGGTTACGGATACCATTTATTTCGATTTTTTTCGGTTTTCGGCTTTTTTGAACACACATAATCGATACCACCACCTAAATCTAATCCTTATATAATATACCAAAACAAAAAAAACCTATGTGGCATTTCAAAGCTTTTAGCTTATGTGGCATTATTTGATAGATTATCTCACAATAGTGATTTTTTTATTTAAAATATGTATATAAAATTTATTATAATAAAACTAATTACATTTTTCGTCCCCTAATATTTTGGAGAATTCTGAAAAATTTAAGAATATTTATATTTTTAACCCTTTACTACAAGGGGTGTACGTGAGTTGGTTTATATTTGATAGTGTTGAAAAATGAAACTTATGGATAAAGTTAATAATAACATACAATTAAAGACTTCAGTGTTTTATAAATATACATAACATTTTTATATGATTTTAAAAAAAAAATAAACACCACAAAACTAAACACTTTATTCTCTTTAATTTGAGTATAATATTGCTATACTAAAAATCTAATTTTTAAAAATATATCATGTGTTCCGTTTTACCACAGTTTTGTCTCAAAACTAAATGGAACATTCATGAACATCCTTAAAACCATCACTTGAATTGTGTTCCCGAGCATAGCGCGGACACTAAACTAGTAGTTTATACAACATTATAAAAAATGGAATACTGATTTAAGAGAAAAATATAATTGTAATAAAAGTTGCTAAAATTGTTTTCTATAAAAATCATAACTAAAAAGATTTGAAAAGAAAGGTGTATAAAACACCCATGTATAAAACATTAAGCGTTTATTACTTTAGTGATTACTAGGTTTAATACCCGTGTGTTACACACGGGTTAAATAATAATATTTATAAAGAAATTACAACATTATTTGAAGTAAGATTTAATAATTTGCATTCATCAACTTATGCATGACAAAAAATTACATATAAATTTACCTCTAAAACTTCCTAATATAAACAAACACATTTCCCCTTAAAAATGATCTCCTAAAACCTTTAATTATTATACTGATATGCAAAATGTTTGGAATATTTTAAATACAACTAACCATGTATCACACAACCGCAATGTGGTCTCAAGAGTCAAGACTTTCATCCATTCAGATGGACCCACCAAAGAATATTTATCACATTTAAATTGTTATATTCAATTAAGTTATCTAAAAACATTAAAAAAGAACCAAATAAGAATAATGAACCTTTTTTAATTATTTATTAAGTGTTCTATTTGCAATCGAATGTACTTGGTTTCCTTTGGCTTTTTGTTAAATAAGAATCATCTTACCAAACATGATTATTTTACATTCTAAACCAAACTTGTTTGACAATATATAATGTTTTAATTAACATGTTATCCATAAAATGTAAATAATAAAATAAAAGTTATAGAAAGAAGTAAACCAATTTTTAATCTTTACCTATTCATATAAACCACAATATAATGTTTTAAATTCACAAATTTTATAGAAACAATTACATATTTACCCTTATAAACACCTAAATTATATATTTCTCAATTAGAAAATCAATTACATATACACCTAATGTTAACTAAATAACCTTATTAAATGGATATATTTGCATATTAAAGTTGTTTACAGAGGAAATATGTAATTGATTTTTTTAACTGGGTAAATATGCATTTAAAATGTTTTGAATGGGAAATAATAATGAAATAAGCATTTAGCCCAACTTTATAATAGAGATAACGGTGGTTATGATATTCATAATTATTTATGGTTATTGATTTAATGGATCACACTAGGTTTAATACCCGTGTGTTACACACGGGTTAAATAGTAATATTTATAAAGAAATTATAACCATTATATTTAACAATTTGTAAATATATAACATTTAAGGAGTTGGCTCCATCAACTTGCATGGTGAAAAATTTAGCTAAATTTTACCTCCCAAACTTCCTATTATAGAAAAAAGAATGCCTCCAAAAATTGCCCCCTAAAAGTTTGATTTATTAGATAGATTATTTCGGAAGATAATACAAATCTAAATGGGTAGTAGATAATTACAAACAATATCAATATATATTCTAACACATATCTTTAAATATATCTTTAATATCCTCTTGTAGTTTGAGCAGCATTTTGACGAACGCGCAAAGTAGACTAAAACTCTTCAAACAATGGTCGAGGGAGACTCTTTCTGAAAATGTTTGCATAGTGATCCGAAGATGGAACATGATAAACCTTTACATGTCCTAATTGAACCTTCTCTCGAATAAAGTGAATGACAATTTCTATATGTTTTGTACGCTGATGCTGAACTGGATTATGTGATGAACAAAACAGTTGATACACAATGGTAACTTTTAACAAAGAAACGTGTAGCTAGCTCATACAGAAGATGCATAACAATGTTGTTTCAGCAACTCGTTTGCGACACTTTATATTTGGCCTCTACACTAGATCAAGAAATGGTATCTTGGATTTTAGAAGACCATGCAATTAAACTATCTCCAAGAAACACACAATAACCAGATGTAGACCGCAAGTCCGGACACCCACCCTAATCCGGAACCAAATATGCGATAAGGGATGTGATAGCAGACGAAACAATCCATATACCATAATCAAGATTACCACCAATATATCGTAAAATGCACTTCGTAAAGGAAAAATGGGATCCTCGGGATGCATGCATAAAAAGACATTTTTGTTGTATGATATAGGTCATATTTGGTCGTGTGAAAGTAAGATTTTTAACACACCAGCCAGAGTGCGGTACATGTCACGTCGTCTAATAAGGGGCCATCCCTAGTATTAAGTTTCACTGAGGTGTCAATAGGTGTGGTTGTGGGTTTGGAATTTGTGATGCCAAACCGATGAAGAATGTCTCTAGAATACGAGGATTGAGATAAGAACGAGCCTTTCAAACTCAAAACGAGGTACTACCCAAAATAATGGTGTAGCAAATCGAAGTCAGACATAGCAAACTACCTCGAGATGGTACCAATGATGGTTGTCAATAAATGTGAATCAGATACGTGAGAAAGATTTCATCAACATATAAGAGTAAATAAGCTTGTTTGTTACCTTGACAACAAGTAAATAGAGAACTATCATAAGTGCTCCGCTTAAACCCATGAGACGTAATGTAGTTATAGAAGCGAGTGTACCATGCTTATGGAGCCTATTTCAACCCATAAAGTGACTTTTAAGATGGCCCACATGTGTAGGATGTTGGGATTACCAAACCTCTATGGTTGATGCATAAAAATAAAAACGGTTTCTTGTGATCCTATGTAAGAAGGCATATTTTACATCCAACTAATATATAGGCCATGACTTTAAAACTGTAATACTCAAAAGTGTTTGAATGGTAGTCGTTTAACCATCAGACTAAATGTGCCATCACTTCAATACCAACCGTTTGCGATTTTCCATTGGCAACCAACTTGGCTTTATATCCGTCAAGTGAACCATTACACCTGAACATGTGCTTAAACAAACACATACATCGAATAATTGGGTGATTGGTTGGTTACTAATTCTCATGTGTCATTAGCTTTAAATTTATTGCTTGTGGCCTCAAACCAATTTAGGTCGGACGGAGTAGTATTGTAATTGGTTGAAACAACTGAAATAGAAGTAGTATGTAGATTGAGACAAGTACGAGGTTTGATGATACCGGATTTGGATCGAGTCGTTATTGGATGTGTAATGGTTGGATGGGGTGTGGCTTTTTGTTGCGTAATTATGTGCAAAAAGTAGTTATAAAAAGTTTTTGTTTATCGCTATAAAAAGTAGTTATTCAGTTTTGATTATCCTCGTAGTAGTCTTCCCATTGCTTTTGATTCTTCTTCTTATTGATCGTTCTTTAAGACTTCTTTAGTTCTTGATACAACTTACCAAAAATAAACTTTTAGCATAGACTTCATCTTGTAATACCGAGTTCTTATGTGTGATCATAAGTTCCTTCTCAGATAGGTTGATCAGATTCATCGGATCATATTTACAGACAATCTCCCACAAGACTCCCCTTGGAAACCACCTTCATCTTTTCATATGAATGTACATGTTCATCAACAAGCTCCCCCTCTAAACATCAGATTTATCCGCAGATGAAATGGAATGAAGTTATTGTAGTAGTCGGAGCAACATAACTTGAATCTTCAACACATAACAACGCCCTTTTAATTGAAGGACGCGTGCATGCTATGTTATCAAATCATTCTTCAGATGGATTAAAACTTGTCTTGGTCATTAGCATCAACATATCTCCTTTTTTTAGAACCAAAAACGAGAGGAGAAGCCCACGCTCGTTTCCTGTCACCTGTAAACATTACCAAATACTTACCAAAGAATACCTCGAAGTATTAAAATTTGTCAAACATGGAAGATAGGAAACCCAAAATTTTTAGAATTTTTTTTCAAAATTGTACTTTTACACGCATAAACTAGTTTTGGCAGTTTTTTAATATTTAAAGAAATAAGTTAACGAAAATACAAAAATCAACTAATGAATATATTAAAACAACTAAGAATAACACATGATTTTGTGGGACACATGTGCGAGTAGTTCATATCAGTTTAATCAGACCATCATATGCAGATTTCTTTCATTTCAAAAACACAACATAAGTTCAAAACGAATGCCGATATTGTTTATCTACTTAAACTCAAACAAACTAACTTTAACTAACAATCCCGTGAATATTTATCATGTTTTAGTTTTTTGAAGACTTAAAACTATGGACCTCAAACGAAGTGTTACTACTTTTCTGTTCTCATGGCATTTTGAGATTTCGAGTCATCCCAACTTGACTTGGCCACCCACCATTAATTATAAGCCATCAAGGACATTATTAATATAACTATAAGAGCATACTAGCACTGGATAGTTATCTAGGATTGCGGTATTAGCACGTTCAATTGAACAAATATGTAGATGTTTAGGATTAAAATGCAAAAAGGACTTACATACCTCATCTACAGCCTGTATCCCTCAATCAAAGACACTTGTCCAAAAGGCAAAATATTTACATAAGTATATGTATGCGTCTGGCATTTCACAGTTGGCCCTTTTGCAATTACCTAATGGCCACATTGGACTCTTTTTACTCAACGACAATGCATACGATCAATAACTTTGCACATATATTCTTTTTGTGTTTTTATTCTCTTACACATATTCTCTATGTGAGATACTATACTTCTCCCCTTTTTTATGGATATTTTATTACTTAATACAATATCTAGAAAAAAAACTTATAATCGATGATAACTGGTGTGTATGACAAGAATGTAACTCTCAATTTATTTTTGAACATGACTTAGTAAAACTTACAACACAACAATGGAGTTCCACATGTTCTGGTCTAGTTTTAAGTTAGTCACACAGATTGTTGCTGCTCAAGCATTAGTTGAGCCTACCAACACATCACACACTGAACATGCTTAATTAAATAACATATTTTTATTTAATTAAACAAACAAACACACGTGATACATCTAAACAACTGATGTACTATCATCTATCCTCTTTTGCTCCATAAGATTTCATTTTTTTTAACACAAAGAAAAGAAAAAGAAAAACAATTGAAAATTTTCCATGTTTTGACTAGTATTTTTTGAAAATCCATTTTTAAGGCTATTTGTTAGTTCTCTTTGGTTGCCACTGCACACAGTAATTGCAATTATGTTTGCATAACTTGATAAACATTGATTCTTGCATAATCATTTATTTTTTGAAACCGATAGTTACTAATGATAGATCTATTGGCCTAAAAACCCACCTCCTAATTCTTGGGTGATTATAAATAACTTTATCAACATGTGGTTCTTGTCTCCATTCATCAACAGCTTAATCGATGTGATTACGTGGCTGCAGTATATCCAGGGTTGATTATACGTTTATCTTGTATGCTACACTTTTGCATAATGAGTTTTGACAAAACATGAGATTGAATTCTTTTAATCATTTTGAGTCTTTGGGTCATTTTAATCATTACCAATACTCAAAAGCATCGTGTGCATTTAGATTCTTCCTCCTTGGCTGATCCATAAGGTATTGCAAAGAAGAGGAAGCACGGTAATCCTGGTTTATTTGATTTCCATGATTTAATGGTATGTCCATCTTTGAAGCAATCCCTCTAGGAATCATGGTTCTTAGGAAGATATGGCAGTTGTCAAGACTATCAGGCATCTCTCATTGGACACAAGCTTATTAATATATGCAAAAGTTAACATATATTTAAAACCTTGAATATTTTTTCTTTTCTTTGTGGTTATTGAAATTCTTGGTGATGCAAGTGAATCTTTGTTTAGCGATCCATGGAAAATATGTAACTCATAATTAAATAACATGAGGATGTCACGTGTTATAAGGAGTTTTTCAAATCTTTTTTTCAACTTTACATTTTGCATTTTTGCATTCACTTAACACACTTATACACATTAAGGGCAATGTGCGGTTTAAGTTTGAAATTAGTCTTATCTTGCAAGCCTTAAATGAAACTAGTTTAAGTTTGAAAGTTACCCCAATTTCAAAAATATAATAGATTTGAAGGACGACAAATGCTATGTCAAACTTTGTGATATTGGTGTGTTTGTGTAGTCTCATTATTGGAAACACCAAGCTCTTGGCGTCATTCTTAAAAATGAAAATATCTGGGCATGGAAAATAGAAAGTGTGAAAATTGATAGACAATTTTAATTTTTAACCCAAATTCCATCTGTTTAATAAAAGTGAGTATTGAGCCTTAATAAGCACACATTATGATTGATCATTTCTTTGAATAAGTGTAACTGTCATTTGTTGTTTCCAAGCTATAACTTGACTAGGCTATGGATTTCAAAACCACACACATTAAGATTGTTCAGTTGTTTTCTTATTATACTAAGTATGACAATACTAGAGTTAAAATGTTCTGCTCGTATAATTGAAGTTAAAATGTTTCGTTTGGAAATAACGTGTAGAGATGAAGTTTGTTTGCAGTTTCTTTCTTTTCATTGGAAGGATTAGAATATATATACGTATCAAAGGCAATGTCGCATATGTGGAGGTAGAGTTTGACGACATGGTTCTAAGGCCGTTGAAATAAGTTTCATTGGAGATCCTTTGACCCGGTTTTAATGTGGCTAAATATTACTTTTCACACTTTTTAGGAAAAATCCACTTTGTAAAGGAACCTCCCCGTACCACATATATTTATTATAAAAAAATATCACAACATAATCTGTCACACCCTGATTTTCGGGACACGTCGTGATGATTAGATTTACACAAGTACGTAGCCGTTTTAAATATTACAGCGGAAGTCTTAAGGTCCAAATTTTCATTTACATTTAAATTTGTATTTTACGGCCACATACTAAGTTTTATTAAGGCCGATGTAATTCCTTTGCCAAACAACCATCCAATGCCTTCAAAATCACCGCACAACTCACAAGAGCTAACTACTTTCTTACTTGAAATGCATGTTAAAACAAATCAGCTGAAGCTAGTGAGTTCTAAATTTAATAGTAAGGGCAAAACTATTTGAAAGGACCTGATATTGAGTTCATAAAAAATAGTCAAACGTTTATAAAAAGAACAATCCTTTTTATAATATAATCTCCATTATATATAAAACATTGTCTTATCAGGAACGCTTGTTCAAAAAACACTTGTGCACATGAAAAATACTTGTAAAACATACTAGCACATCCCATGCTATGTTAATATTTTAAGCCACATGTAATAAATTACTTTTGTCATGCCATACGATATGATGTACTGGAGATAATGATATAACGATCATAGACTAGCTATATAGTTTGTGGCCCTTCTAACCAGAGCGACTGATCGCGAGAGCGGGCCCTTCTAACGCGATGGATCTACCAATATAGTCTGTGGCCTCCCCGAGGTTAATGATTATGGGGGCTTTAGGGGCTCAACATAATATAAAGATATTGCTGACCCAACATATACTGTCATAACACTATACATGATCTCGCTTACCCATCATATCACCGTATCATGATTTTCCCTCAAAACAGTTAAATAAAATATTTATTTAAAATGGGACGAAGAGCTAACACATGTTAAAAATATAACAAAAATCATGTTAATGTGTTATGGTTATGTTTATGCTAAATATAAAAATGATGATATGTATAAGTGTTAATACATTAAGATCCAGCTCGTAATGTATATATGTATGAATGTATGGTATGTATATGTAGCATTTTATGTGAAAATGTAATAATTGTGAAAGTTGGTATCTTAAAATAATTCTGAAAATTTAACATTATTTAGTAATATAGCTTATGTAAAAATCAGTAATTTCATGAAGTTGTAATAAAATGTGAATTATAAAAATACTATATATAGTTACTAGCTATAAAAACTAGTTAAAAATAAGTATTTTGGATTCAAAACATCGTATTAATATTAAACTCTAGTTAAAAGTATTAAAATTATTAAAAAAAATTTAGTTATTTAAAGCAAATAATAACATATGAATACGTTATAAATTTTTAAAAAAGGAGAAAATTCTAAAATTTTTAACTTAAATTTAGTTTTCTTGAATCTTATCGTATTAATTATACACTAAGGTAGCGTTTGGTATGTAGGAATGAGAGGTGGAATGGAATGAACCATTACAACGGAATGAAAAAAAATGTGTTTGGTTTGTCAATGGAATGCAATGAACCATTACAAAGGAATGAAAAATACCTTATTTTCATTTCATCCCCACCCCATGTTTTTTTTCATTCCTTCAAGGAATGGAATATTTTTTTTAATTTATGACTAGAACCATGACTTGGCTCATGCCCCAAACCTTGACCCGACCTAAGAACCCATGAACCGACCCATGTCCTAACCCATGTCTCGAACCATGACCCGAGCCATGAACCGACTCACGTTCCAAGCCATGATCTAATTTATGACCCCACTCATGTATTGACCTATGTATCGAACCATAGCCCAACCATGAACCGACTCTCGTTCCAAGCCATGAAAACTTGACCCATGATCTGAACCGTGAACAGAATCACGACCCGAGCCATGAACCAATCCGTGACATGACCCATTCATCGAACCATGACTCGGCCCATTGCCCAACCCATAACCGAAACCATGATCTGATTTATGACCTCACTCATGTATTGACCCATGTATCGAACCACGACCCGACACATGACCCAAACCAAGACCCGACTCATAACCATGAAAATATGTTTTTGTTATTTTTAGTGAAATGTATTATATTCATTGTTTTTTCCTTCATACCAAACAAAACAATATAATGATTCAATTTATTTATGTAAAACAACCAAACAAGATAATGGAATGGAATGATCATTTTCATTCCTTTGTCCATTTCTTTCCTTTGTTCATTTCATTCCCTCATCCATTCCATTACCCCATACCTCAGTTGAGAATAAGTGTTTTTTGGAATTTAAAATTTATACATTAACAATAAGTTATATCCTTCACATTCTCAACTGAGGTTAAAAAAGTTTTTTTCTCTCTAAAAAGTGAATGAAAGATTTGTGACCTTTAAATATGGATTTAATGGTTAAGATCAAGATGTAAGAAATCAAGTTACTAGGGGGTACTTTAGCTATAACCACTTTTGTTGATTTTCTCTATTCATATGCAAAACATTTGTCAATTCCACCATTTTTTAATGTTCATAACATTTATATACGACATTGTCGTTTTATAGAAAAAACATTTTTTCTTTAAAATAAGTACCATAGTCGTTGTGTCTTTTTGTTCGTCATTGTGTTTTTTTTTGTTTCAAAATTGATGAAATCTGAAATAGAGTTGTATACTTGTAATATTCAAATATAATGATAAAATAACAACAAGATTATCTAATATATAAAACGCAATGATGAATACATATTACACAATAAGTCGAAACGTAAAATACAATGGTAAATTAATATTACACAATGACTTCAAACGTAAACGCAATGGTGACTACACAATACACAATGACATGATCGTAATACGCGATGAAGGTAATACTATTTTTCATCAAATTAAGTGAACGCCATGCATATGTCAATATACCAAAAAAAAAGAGAACGAACATAATAAACAATGACTGTGAACGTAATACACGATGACTAAATAACAATAATGTGTAGAAAGATACAGTGACAAGGAGAAAAACAATAACGAATAAAAGTCACAATGACGAGTAGAAAGACACAATGATGGGTTGAAAACGTTAAAAATTTATTTTTTTATTTGACAACAATAATAATCATTTTAAAAATATTAAAACATTTATTTTTGTGATGTACGTATGAAGGTTTAAACAAAGCAGAGGAAGTAACACATGTTTTACATGTGAAGAGAAAGTCAACAAAATTGCTAAGACAAAATATATTTGATCTATAATTTAAAATTTTAATTATTTACAATTATATCATTAGCATTAGATGTAATATCTAATGGCTTAAATTATTTATCATACCTTCTATAATGGAAAAGCAAAAGACTTAAGTGAATAACCTCACTCTAACATCCTATTTCATTTCCAATGATGAAAATTTTAAAATATCTATATATTATAATAAATGAGGGTTTTTAATGTCACATAACATGCAATAGAGCCATTGTTGGCATCATTTTTCGCCCAATAATATATTACGTATTTAATCTTCCTATTATTAAACAACATATGACTACCATATAATATACTAGGTTTAATACCCGTGTGTTACACACGGGTTAAATAATAATATTTGTAAAGAAATTATAATCATTATGTTTAACAATTTGTAAATATTTTATATTTAAGAAATTTTACTCTATCAACTTATGCATGCATGGTTAAAATTCAATTTAATTTCCCACCTAAATTTCCTAATATAAAAAAAATCCCCCAAAAGTATCCCCCTAAAAGTTAGAATTATTAGATAGATTTACCTATCAGTTACAAAATAATTACCATATTAGTAATATATTTCTCTATCAATTACAAAAATAATTACCTTATTCTTACAAAAGTAAAAATATCAATAACCAAAATATATATCAATAATATTCCAAAGCATTATTTTTGTATTAAATATTATTTAAACATTGTTTTTGTCTACTACATTAGTTTATCAGTCTCTTATCTCTATACCAAAGCTCATGGTTTGTATCAGTACAAGTTTTCATCCATTTGTACGCTTTTATCGGATTTTTCTGCTTGTGAATTCGTAATTTGTCTTCTAATTTTTCTTATATGAGTTTTGTTTTTGTTGGTGTTAGAAAACGTACCCAAGAAGATAATGATTTATGGTGTAATGCTTACTCGACTATGATTATTTGTTTATTATGCTCGATAGCAATTAAATATTTTTAGTGATTCAACTCGTGTAACACATGGGGTATAATCTAGTAATATAATAAATTAGGGATTTGGGGGACAAAATTAAGAAGAAACATATTTTTTAAGTGAGAAACTTTTAAGAGTTAAATTTGTTGAATTTTATAAACAAAAATAATTTTAGAAATAATACAAAAAATCAACTTTTGTGCATTTTAGAAATAATGATATTATGAGTTGCATAATCAACGTTAAATTGAATAACTAAACACGAATGATTGATTTTGAATCCAAGTAATTTTCAAGATTAATATTAAAATGACTTAGTTAGTCACATTCTATTCCAATCATGGTTTCTTAATTTAATATCATTAATTTATTCAACTTCCATGTCGTATATGGCTATTAAACCTAATATTTTAATAAATTATGAGCAAATAAAAAAACCTAATGTCACTTATATCGTGGGCTCAAAGGATTTTACATTTTCAATCTTCCGAATATATATGAATAAACCCTTTCTTTGGAAAAGTAAGGACACACCAATTATGAGGAAACATTTTTTCATTGCTCTTTGCATATTCTCTAGTTTATCCTACATAGCAACTTCTTCTTCCTGTCCCATAGATTATACTTATGTCAACACCTTTCCATGGGACATTTCCGAGTGTACCACCACCACCACCTCAACCGCCACCACCACCGAAAACTGCTGCTCGTCTCTCCGTGGCCTCTTCCGCATCGGCCTCGCTCATCACCTCAAGAAAACCAAAACTTTCTACCTCCCAAACCCACAATCTTCCGCTTCTTGCATCTCCGAGTTCGAGTCTCGACTTCCTTCAATACCCGTTATACAATCCTTCTCTAGATGCCATACCTCCACCGATGAGTTCGTTGCGAAACCATCAAACTGCGACGGGATTTTGACGTTATTTGATTGGGTTGATATCATTGGTCCCAACACCATGCTTGAGTCCTCATGTGATGGTGATCTCACCGGGTTTCTTAGGTGCAGGTCTTGTCTTGAAGCACGCATGGATGTTAACTCTCGTTTAGTTTCTTTGAGTCGAAACTCAACTAAGTGTTTGGCTTTCACTGCTCTTTATGCTGCTGGAATTGTTAACAGTTTTGGCCCTGATGACATCCGTAGTGCCGAGTGCATACTCGGCATCTCGTTGTCAAAATCAACATCCAAATCCAGATTAAGTAAAAACACGGTTTTCGCAGTTTTAGGAGCTGTGATTGGAACTCTTGTTATGCTTACCGGGAGTTGGGTTTGTAAAAGATGCAATGAAAAGAGGAAAGTATCTCAATTGCATAGAGATTATGTAAGAACTGTGAAAGATCGTGTTCTGCCCAATATAGGTGCGAAATGGTTTCGTATAAGCGAGCTTGATGTAGCAACAAATGGGTTTTCACAACGAAACTTCATAGGTCAAGGTGGCTATGGTGTCGTGTACAAAGGAATCCTCACGGATGGAACAGTTGTAGCGGTTAAAAAGATGACAAGCGTCAAAACGGATGTAGACGAAGATTTTGCTAACGAGGCCGAGATCATAAGCAAGATCAGGCATCGGAATCTTCTTCCGTTAAGAGGGTTTTGTGCAACGAGTGATCCGGTCAATGGAACCGAGATGTACCTTGTTTATGATTTTATGCCGAATGGTAGTTTACATGATCATATTTTTGATAAAAGGATATGTGATCACCAAAGGTTAAGTTGGGCTCAACGAAAGTCGATCATACTTGATGTGGCAAAAGGGTTATCTTATTTGCACAACGGGGTCAAACCCGCCATATTTCATCGTGATATAAAGGCGACAAACATTCTTTTGGACACGAACATGAAAGCACTAGTTGCGGATTTTGGATTAGCTAAGCAAAGTAGAGATGGGCAAACTCATATGACTACAAGAATTGCGGGGACCTATGGTTATGTAGCCCCAGAGTATGCCTTGTACGGTCAGTTGACAGAAAAGAGTGATGTTTATAGCTTTGGTGTCGTAGTTCTTGAGATCATGAGTGGGAGAAAGGTCCTTGAAGAGGTGAAAGGTGTGAATCCCGGGATGGTGTTGATTGCTGATTGGGCGTGGGAGATGGTAAAATCAGATCGAATCGAAGAGGTTTTCGATGATTTTTTGAGAGACGAAGGAACATTGGCGAAGGGTGTAATGGCAAGATTTGTGCGAGTTGGATTAGTTTGCGCTCATGCAATGGTGGTGCTTCGGCCTACGATTTCTGATGCTATAAGGATGTTGGAAGGTGACATTGATATCCCACGATTGATAGACCGGCCATCACCGCTTGCTCACGAGGCGTTTAGATCGAGTTTCCGGCATAGCAACAGTTTGTGGTCGAGTAGCGAAGGATCCATGGCCAATTCAAGTCGCAACTAGGGGTGTTCATTATTCGAATACGATTCGAATTATTTGAAATTCGATTCGAATCGAATTCGATTAAGGCCATTCGAAATCGACTTTTGGTCATTCGCATTCGATTCGAATAATTTTGTCGAATGTGGATCGAATACGAATATGATTTTCAGTATTTGCATTCTATTCGCCCAATTCGAATAAGAAATGTATATATTTTTAATATATCTAATTAATTATCTATATATGAATATGACTTAATAGTCTTGAAGTAAGATTTAAAATACCCAAACTCAATCCATTACCTAATCTTAATTAATTGTTGCACCTACATACGGGCATGATTTGGCTTAATTGTTGTTTCTATAGGTTTTGAGCCAGTTTAGAGTTTTTTTGTGCTATATTATGCAGTTTTAGACTTTTTTTAACATGTTTTGGACTTGCTGATGTACTATTATTTTGCATATTGTTTGGGTGATGTTTTAGACTTATCTTATGTTGGTGCTACATTTGTATTGTTGTTTCATTTACTTGTTTATTTATATTTTTTTAAAGCGAATACACTCGAATCTATTCGAATTCAAATAACTTAATCGCCTCGAATACATAGTTTTTTATTCGAATGTGAATCGAATACGAATACAAATTTTAAAAATCCAAATTCGACCAATTTAGTTCGTCCAATATGCTCAATTCATAGATTCGAATAAATACTCTTCGTCGAAATAATTGAATTTGAGTAAGGAGTAAGGAGCCACTTGAAAGTATTTTATTTCTAACATTTTTATAGTCTTTCACTTTAATTTTTTATATTATATTATACATCTTGTTTTCAATTTGTAGCTACTATACTATTGTGAAAGAAAGAGAATTAGAGTTTTTATCTCTAGTCTTATAAATACAACCAATCATTTGAATACCAAACATTGTTTGTATCCATAAAATAGGACGGCCGGAACTAGCATCCAACCACACCAAAAACGATGTATAAACAAATATATTAAGATATATGATCTTAAAGTTATAACTCTTAAACGTGTACTTTTCTTTAAGATAGTATATATAGACACAAATTATTATTCTATTAAGATACTAGGTTTAATACCCGTGTGTTACACACGAGTTAAATAATAATATTTATAAAGAAATCATAATTATTATGTTTAAAAATTTGTAAGTATTTAAAATTTAAAGATTTTGCTCCATCAACTTATGCATGGTGCAAAATTCAATTTAATTTTTACCTCCAAAACTTCCTATTATAGAACAAAAAGAATTTCCCCCCAAAAATTTGCCCCCTAAAATCTTGAAATATTAGATAGATATCTCAATAGTTACTTTTTTTAATAAAAATATGAACTTAATGTAAACGTAATAGAATTATTATTTTAAGTGAAATTATACTATAAAGTCTAATTTTGTTAGAAAATCTAAAAAGCCATAAGATGATAACATGTAAAACTCTAAAATTAGAAGGGAGTGTAACATTAGTAATGTCTTTATATTTCAAATTTCATCTCATTTTTTAAACGTCCATAACTTTTGCATACGATATTATTTTTTTTTAAATTGCAACATAAAACGAACACTTTTTCATCTTTAAAACGCGTATAAAATTCATATATAATTAAAAAACAAATTTTTTACGTTTTTCAGCTCATTGTATTATTTGTCAAGTTATTGTGTTATTTCTCCAAGCATTGTGTTATTTGTGAGGTCATTGTGTTATAACACAATAACGTGATGAAATAATACAACGATCTAAAGAAATAACACAATGACCTGACGAATAACAAAATGGCCTGACAAATAACACAATGAGTTGAAACATAGATATAACACATGACGATATAAATATAACATAATGACCTGACGAATATAACACAATGACCAAATGCATATAACATAATGACCTGACGGATATAACACAATATGTCACATCCTAAATTTTCCACAAACGGGGTATCTGTTGGCCGTGTGACAAAACCATGATCCAAGTCATTAGTTACACCAAACGACACTATATGAATTTAAAACTTACATGTCTAATTGAATGAGAAAATTTATTACAAGTAATTGTTAAATGTTTGCGAAAGCGTAATGACAAGTGAATGTCAAAACCTTTTTGAGTAAAGTAAATGCATTAAAAGTATTTAATATAAATATGTTCAATAACAAATTAAAATCTTGAAAACATGTAGACCCAACGATACATGCATGCCCTAACCGTGCTCGTGTTCCTTAATTACTTGAGAAAACATACTAAAAAGTGTCGACACAAAGGTTGGTAAGTTCAGTGAGTTTATTTATCAAAAGCATATAAATAAAGAAACGGTTTTCCTGATAAAATCATTTACTATTGCTGGTTTGCAAGACCACCTGACTTACTACATGTGCACGTCGAGATTAAACTAAACGCTACAATAATTTTTCCTTGTCGCCACCACAACGGAGGACCAAAGTCAAAGGATAATTTGCACCACTTGGAACCCTACCAGCAAGATGGGGTCTGTGGAACCTGGTAGTACTACTCAAATTTCCCCGTTATACCCACTGTATATTAATAATCTCGACTAAAAGGAAAAGACTTTATCGTTTAGAACGTTTATGCTCAATAAAATAAGCCATAAGATAATAGAAATTCATTTATCAAGAGTAGTTGCCCGAAGGCATAAAATGCAGCTCGAAGGCCCTACCCAAAGATATAAAATGCAGTCCGTCCGAAGACGCTATAGAATAGTGTCCTGATGGCGTTGTAAGAACATTTGTATGTTTTCTCCCCAAAAAGGGTTTAAAAGCAGACAAAGAACTCATATTAACCAGCTAGTAAATATATGCACACCAATGTTGAAAAGTTCATACAAACACGCAATGCACAAGCATTCATCAACAAGATTCTTATTTGTACACATAACAAGTAATCTATAATATCACGAGAGCTCTTTGTGATAATTGGAATGAAATTATTTATTATTATTGCAACTCGCTTGTATATATGTTTCTTGTCGAATCAATGTTATCACTGCTTGATTAAACAAAGGTTGCACACTTCAACTATTAATGTGATTCATTTCTGCAATCGTACACATATATGTTCACATACCTATATGTAGGCATATATAACTACCACTTATCATGTCTTTGCAAATACATGTGCTTATGTTAATTCTGTGTTGTGTTTATTAGCATCTTTAGTTTAGAACAATTATTGGTAGTAATAATAACGATCATGATAATGATAAAAGTGTTTACACTTAATCAAATTATAATCCAACTACCACTTGGTTAATAGCTCACGTTTTTATTCGTAATCTACATAAATATCATATCTTTATACATATGGTACTTGTGTCGCATTTACCAGGATTGATTCGTTTAACCCACCCATTACCGTTGTTGTTTTAGTTGGATGATGTATTCCCGTTTTATTATTGATTTCAACAATTTATAAATGTTCGTTTGTTTCTCGATTTTTCACATATTTATTGTGTTATAATATTTATGTAGGGCTCAACACACAACACTTTATATCAAAAGAATTAGAAATATTTAACTCGGTTATACCTTCCAATTCGACATTCGCAACCGACTTGATTTTGCCACCCAAACATCATCAAACCATAAACATGTTTTTACCATCCGTGTGGGTTTTCTTTTTCCCTCGTGACACTATAATATCGCAATTACAACCACAAACACCATTATTATCATTATAACCCGACACCCACCACATCGAACCACCATCATCCTTTCTATGAACCATCACCATATCTCGCCCGCAACCTGACCATCACCACAACACTTTTAGGAGCCACTAGCCATCACCACCCCAACCTTTCATTCGTCAACAACAGCCCCAACCCTAGCTGCCAGCAACACCACTCACCCATAACCATGTACAACCACCAACAGCCACCATGAAGATCACAACAGCACCACCAACTTCATCGGCAAGGGCGAAGCTATTAAGGGACGGTGGAGGGTCACGGCCCCCCAGTTATTTTCGTCCGAAGTATTGGTTTGTTGGTCGGTAGTTATTTTATATATATATATATATATATATATATATATATTGGGTTTGGCCCTCCTGAATCAAAGTGTTTTAAGATTTGCCCCCATAAATAAAGTGTTTTAAGATTCGGCATCCCTTCGATCCAAATCCTGGCTTCGCCACTGTAATCATTGGAGCAGCCAAACACCACCACTACCCCGTTGTACCATCGCAACCATAGTGCACAACCACCATCACCTTCATTAGCCTCTCAATAGCCCAAACCCACTCTATTACCCTCATTGTTATGGTGGAAAAATACTACCCATCGGTCTCCGGAAAAACACGAAGATGAAGAAGAAAGAGAAGAAACCTTAGCAGCCTCAACCTTTAACTGCCCATAACTTCTTCATCGCTGCGAGTTAGATAATAAAATTACTAACCTTGGAACCGTCTCATTGAGACGAAGAGATTGATACATAATACGCCTTGTGGGGACGTCGGAGTTGGCCTGAATGCGGCCGGAAAGATGTCAGCTGGATTGTGGAGAAGGGTTCTAGGGTTTGTGTTGTGGAGAAAAAATTAGGAAGAGATGAGAGTAATTTGTTTATATAGTTAGGGTTCCTTATTGGGCTTTTTAAATGACTAACGCATAAAATGCACCCCATCACCTATCGTTTTCCGTCTCGGATCTCCGTCAAAACATACATCTCTTTCACCATATTTCAAATCGTTTCCAAATTTTATTTCCATGATTATGCATTTAATTATTTGAACGTATTTGATCAAATATGTGTTTCTTACGCGTTTCGCATTTAAACACATTCGTTACTAAATCAATTACTTTGACTTCTTAAAAGTTTATAACATTCATTTTTATATAAACATGTCGAACGAACACTCGTTACAATACACTGGACCTTTAATGGGCCTTGTTTACCATATTGGGCCTTTAGGCCCATTCACTTGAAAACCAATATATTTGTATCTTTAAATCAGATTGTATAATATTTAACACATTTAATTAACCTAAATAAATGTAATAACTGATTGAATTAACGTAACTAATAGAGAAATACTAACAGAGTTAACTTGAAATTTTCGGGTGTCACATCATCCCCTTGTTGAAAGAATTTTCGTCCCGAACATTAGGTACAGTCGGCAAAAGGTTTGAGATTAAAGAAAAGAAAAAAAATCGAGTTGCCACATCATCCCCTTGTTGAAAGAAATTTCGCCCCGAAATTTAACCATCTAGTGCAAGACGTTGTTGTTTTGAGTAGTTAAGCATGTTCGTACATTATTAGATTTTCTGCGTTCTTACGCAAACTTCTATTCACTCTTGATTTTCAACGAACTTTAATAATAAGAATATTACTTTGTTGAGTGTTATGAATTCTTAATCCATGATTTCAATCGGTTCCTTGAAGAAACATAATTGTTCATGACGTTAAATTATATTGAGTGGAGTGATGAATGTCTTCCTAGACAGGCACTTCATTAGGTTGGAGATGCGAGAAGTATTGGAACAATCTTCAGCAGGATTTCAAATGGTCCGATTCATCGCAGTTTGATGAAATTGCAAAGTTTCGAGAGTCATCCATTTACAATGGATGATTCATATTCAGAATGTTTCAAGAATTTAGATCAATGAGCTTAAATATGTTATTCATATATCCAAGGATTGTGTCTTACCTAGGGCTGGTAATTTTGTACACGAACACGACTACACGACACGAACCTACACGATCTTAACAAGTAGCAGGTAAGCCCTTAACATGTAACATGTACTTACAGGTAGACACGAATCCTGTTAATTTTCGTGTATTAACCAGGTATTTTCTTGGTTGCATGTTAGTATCTATTAGTGCATGTTAGTACATGTTATAATTTATTAAAAATTAAAAATATAATATAATATAACATTTTTTTACCATTTACCCTAATTTCCTAAATTCTAATTTGTAAACCCTAATTCCCTCAAATCTTATCGTGTTTTATCGTGTATACCTGTTATAAACAGGTCCATGTACAAATAAGGGTAACAGGTAGACGATAGGTTATCGTGTCGTGTACAGGTAACAGGTGTTGTATTCATGTCTTAACAGGTACATGTATACACGATTTGCCAGCTCTACTCTTACCTAAAGAATCATATATTCTTATATATCACTGAATTAACTCAACCGTGTATAGGTACTCTACTTTATTAAAGGAGCGTTGTCAGCACGCCAACATCATGGATGTCATAGAAATTCTAAGAATAGATGGAGATTTATGAATAATGATATTACTTATGTGTTCGGAAGTACATGATTTAAGCGGAAAAAAAAATTCAAGAAATTTCATTAGTATTTCTATTGTGATTGAGAGAATAAGTGGTTGTAAAACATAGGGTAATATGTTATTAAACTTTACGTATTGAAGTAGTGTTAAACGAAAGATTCGGTGTTACATGAGTTGTTCCTAATCCTTTAGAGTACAATTGATTTTCTCGCTGATGGAATCTAGGTGTTACGGTCACAAGTGGGCGGCGAGAGGGGGATATGTGAAGCGTTTTCTCATAGAGAAAATTTTCAGAAATCTTGTCTTTTCTTCCAATGGAAGATCACTTTAATCGTGTAGGTCCTTTTGAAGTGCTAAAAACGGTCTATGAAAATAAATAACTTAAGACTCTATCTAGATACTCAAGTTAAAAACCAATTAACCCTAAACTAGACCTAGCAGACAGGCAAGTGTACCTATCGACTATAGTACAGTCTACGGAAGACTGAAATTCGAATCCAAAGACACTATGAAAGATGAAAACTAAATTGAAAATGAATATTGATTGATTGAGGGGTTTCTAATAACCTACGCATTGAAAATAACTTTTAACTAATAAATTATTTATAGGCCGACAGTTTGGGTTTTGATTTTTGAAACCTATCTATTAAGTTATTTTTACAAGAGGAGTCTATATCTATTAAGTTATTTTTAATAAATTTAAAATATGTTAAACAAAAAATAAAAACAAAACTGACTAGGCTCGTTAAGGCTCTACGAGCTTCGAAAGCAAAGCTTGAGCTCGATAACAAAACAAATCATATTCTTGATGATCTACTCGATTGTTGATAATGTTCGTTAGATCATCGGCATCGCTTGAATGTAACACAAACCAATAACATTAAAGAAGTCTTTAGTGAGAGCAGGGAATGGGAACAAGAGACCAAATTGAAACGACAAAGCCAAAAAACAAATCCACCCATATGACTCGGAATCATTCTGGGCGTTGGGATTGAATGAACAGAAAATGGTATTTGGGGGGAAATGTGAAATTCGGGATTGTATTTTAGGGTCGGTAAATTTGCAAATCTCCTTCATCGGTTCTTTAAGTAAGTTTAGAGAACGAAGAGAATCGTTATTGTTTTTCGGAATAGAACTCGACGACAGGGGACTATAGCTTTCAGACATGGTAGACAACAAGCTGTAAATAAACAAAAATCGAAAGCTAATAATGGCGGAAAGAAGAAGACAGTACTTGGATCGTGCGAAGGAGATGAACTTATGGTGTAACCGTCGTGAATATGAATTGTGAGATGTTTATCAAGTATCTATAACCCTAGGATAATGAACGGTTGCATTGTAAAGAATCGCGCACGTCCCATCTGTAATCATCGCTAATTTGAATTTCGGATTAAATATGCCAGCTTTGATGCACATCGAGCATATTTAGGGGCAACTGTTGGGGATAGAACTTTGGCATCGAGGATATGGTATCCTAGCAAGGCTGGATCAAGTATATTTGAGGTGTTATCACTCTTCTAGGGATCGACGATCCTTAACACTTAGTCATATTTTTTACTAACAAATGCTCTATGCTTGTCTATTTATTT
The DNA here is from genome assembly GCA_030867185.1 of Tagetes erecta. Classification (NCBI taxonomy): domain Eukaryota; kingdom Viridiplantae; phylum Streptophyta; class Magnoliopsida; order Asterales; family Asteraceae; genus Tagetes; species Tagetes erecta. Next base: position 10,935,346 of record CM061496.1, on the reverse strand, counting down.
GTTTACAGGTTACAAACGTGTTTGACCGGTTCATGAACACGTTCACACGCGTTCAATAGTCCAACGTTCACAAGGCCTTTTCTTCCACTTTCTTCTTTCTCAACTCTTTCTACTGCTTAGACACTTGATTGTAAACAATCGTCATAATTCTCAAGTTGTAATCTTCATTTTACCATTTATAGAATTTGTTTAGACAATTATCATCACCCGAGGTTTTTATGCCAACAATCATATCTTGATCAAGGGATTTTCCTCGTATAAATCTTTGTGTTCATCATACTTTATTGCATATAATTCATCATTTATATTAAAACACACTACCTCAATTTACTAATTTAGTTTTATCGGTTTTCGACCAAAACAGTAATATAAAGTTATAAAAAGGTATTAGAAAATTTCTTGAAAGTATTATTTTTTTAAAACAATTTATCGATATTTACACATCTAGATTTTATAGAGATTATAAATTTTAGTAATCTAATTACTTTATGAAATTTATATATTTTAAAAGTCTTAAAATTTATAAAGTTTTATAAATTTATTACCATTAGACTATTATCTCTTCGTATTTAAAACTATAAATTTACTTAAACTCAAGTTCCAGTTAGAACACTAAATTTCCAAATCATCTATAGTTTATTTATCATAAAATAAAACGTCATTCCTTAATGTGTCGTTAAGGAGAATCTCGGTGTCTTATTCAAGTTTCTATTTATTTAAATAATCAGTCAATATCCAAGTTAGTATTCATTGCCTCTTTTTACTTTTATGTTTTGGGTGAAATTATGTGACCTATTAAATCATGTTCTCACATTTTTGTTCATTTTATTCATTTGAATCATTATATTCAATTAAATCCATGTTTATGTGATTACTTGCATTTATGTGTTCATTACATGTTAAACTAAACTCTATCGAAGCATGATCATTAATTTATTCAAACCACAGTTATATAATGAAAGATCTATTGGCCTAACAAACCCAAGTAATATTGTATCTGAGGGTGGTTGTAACCGGTTTTCATTTGGTTTAATTGCCCAATAGTTTATCCAATGGTGATTGTAACCACGTTTTATTTCATTTTAGTCTAATGATGCATGCAAATATATATAAAAACTAACAACTAAAAACACCTAAGTTTTAAATTTATAAAACCTAGACTAGATTACTATGTCACACACAACCAGCAGTGGACCGGTCGAATGTAATATAGTGAACGTAAGTCCGAGTATCGACCTACATACTCTATTTATCACTAAACTAACTAAACGAGACTCGACTTACAGCACGATTTTAATTAAAAGATTCTTTAAAAAGGGGGGTTTTGATTAATAAACTAATTTGCATAAAAGTAAATGATAGATTTAGAAACGAAACTTGAAGCAAATGATTAAAGGAAAACCACCTAGGCTAGAATCCACATTAACTTTAGTTATTCACTCACGATTAGAGCAATTCATATAGAACTGGGATCTTGATTTATTCACCTAAATACACCATTAAATAAGACTATCGACCCTTTTCGAGAAGACACATACGGGTTTTTATTAGGTTAATATAAATACCAGTTATGAGTTTAGGTTTCTTCACAATTACCTAAGTGAATTATGTTTGAGTGACCTTAGCAGAAAACCTACCTCACAGTATAGCAATCTAGGCCATTTCAATATAATCATGTGACTTAAAAAGCAGGTTTAACAATTAACACTAAGACGGTCTTCTCACAAATACTTAAACCTAGCACATTATTTAAACAAGACTCATTGATAACTTACCAACTCACGGATATCTAAGTTAGCTACCATTTTCACTAGTTCAATTAATAGAATTATTTCTATGGTTTTACTGCAGTTAAACCACAAATAGGGATGTCAATAAAACCCGAGCCGATGGGGAAAAACAGAAACCTGAAGTATTCGGGCGGGTAATTGAAACAACCCATTTTTTTTTACTTACAAAAATATATCGTCAGAGTAGGTCCCATTTTACATCCAAAACTTGCCACTCGTAGTGACATATCATTTCATTATATATTTATTACAACAAAAACTAGATTGTTTTACAACGACTTTATTTTACAAAGTATTAAACATAAGAGTAGGGTTCTTCATCCGTCCAGCCGCGTCCATGAAGCTTTAATCATCTAAAGGCGCTTTTCCTAAAAACATTTTAAAATATTTATATTAGCTTTCGCTAAGTAAGTACACCATTTTTTAATACATATTCTTTGGTTGTGATTTAACACACAAAAGATCATTTATTTAATCCACATTACTCCGTTGGAATTCACATGGATTCGTTGTGGATTTAATTAAATCCCTTGAAGATTATTAACTCTTTTTTTTATATGTTGGAGCTCAACACCCGAACTCCTTGGGATTTCAACACCCGAAATCCTTACATATATTTGATTCTTTGTTTATATATGTGGAGTTCAACACCCGAACCTCTCGGGATTTCAACACCCGAAATCCTTACATATATTTGCTCCTCTTTTTATATATGTGGAGTTCAACACCCGAACCCCTTGGGATTTCAATGCCCGAAATCCTTGCATATATTTGCTCCTCTTTTTATATATGTGGAGTTCAACACCCGAACCCCTTGGGATTTCAATACCCGAAATCCTTACATATATTTGCCCCTCTTTTTATATACCAATTCACAAATTTAAACCCGTAACACCATAAAACATTTTCCCCATAATCATGCATTATAATAAACATGGTTTTATCTCCACAAAATATTACAAATTCATAATAAATAACATGTTAATAAACATAAAAATAATTAAGTTACGGGTTAATGTACTTACGATCACACTTTTATAATCAATAACCACGTATAACATATAAAATGATTTACTTAAATATGGTTCAGTGTACTTACTTCTTTACTTTCTAAAATCTCCGATTATACTATTTTGAATTTGCCTTTACCAATCACAGTCGCCTCCTGATTATTGACTACGTACGGTGCTAATTTAGGAACATAAATTACTTCAAAAAGCTTGATTCAATCTAGCTTCTATTTGTTAACACTTGCTTTTCGCTCCTTTTCTTTTGTTTTTGGGGGTGTGTATCATAAGTATGGGTTAATCAAGAGACACATATATATATATATATATATATATATATATATATATATATATATATATATATATATATATATTGAAACTTTCGTTCGGATGTCTATAACTTCTAAACAGGTGTCAAACAATGGATGTTTTCTTTCTCTTTTAATGCAACGTGGCATATGAGGATATGTATTAACATGTCTATCAAAATTATATACTTATTTATAATGAAACATAGCAACCTGATCCTTTCATTTTTTTTTTAAACTTGTATTAGAACATTTTATATAATAATATGCCATTTATTTTCTACTTACGTTTGTTAAAAAGTAATGTATAGTTATATATATATATATACATATATATATATATAAATATATCTATACTACATTATTAAGAGTATTAGAAGGACAAAACATTAATTTAACAATTTCCTTAAATTTCAACACTATAAATACAAACCCTAATCACATATACACCAGCCAAACCCTAATCATGCAACACTATACAGCGGCCTCCTTCATTCGCATATCCACTACTGCTGAAGCTCTACCAGACCCAAACCCTAAATGAAGCTCTATGTATACAAACGTGATGAAGCATTCAAAATCCCATTTCATCTCTCAAACCCGTCGTCTTTCATAGGCCACTCAAGCTCCACCATCGATTGCCGCCCAAAGTTACGTTCGAATTAATCTCAGGTGAACACAATATGTTTTACATATAACCACAATATGTTTCTGATCTGGTACAAGGCTGTTTTGGTTACTGTTCTGTTACAAGGTTGTTTTGGTTTCTGTTCTGTTACAAGGCTGCTGATATGCAGCTGCTACATAGCGTATCTGGCTGATATGCTGCTGTTGTGTATGTTTTGTTCCAAGGCTGCTGATTTTCTTATTTTGTTGCAAGGCTACTGCTGTTTGTTTCTGTTCTATCCAAAACTGCACACATCACAGACCAGCTGCTATTTTTTCTATGTTACAAGGCTACTGTTATTTTGTTACAAGGCTGCTGTTTTTAACCATTTTGACCCGTTTAAACCATTTCACTATTGTTTTTAACCGATATATTTGTGTGTTGTATGCAGTGTTGATTGTGTGTTTTGTGTGAGGTCTTATAATCTCAAACTATGTGTTTTTTACCCATTTAGGAACATACAAAATACAATATAATTTTTGACCCATTTAGGAACATACAAAATACAATTTTATAACCAAGTGATGTTATACCAAACCTATGATGGATGCTTAGTTTTAGGATTTATGAAAAGCCAATGGGTGAAATGGTTTTATTGTGGGCCATTTTTGCATGTATAAAACAACAGAATGTGGGGGGTAATTTGAATGTGTTGTGTTGTGTTTTATGTTTGCTGCTGCTGTGTATATTTGTTGTGTTGAATGCCAAAACTGTTTGATGCTGCTGCTGTGTATATGTGTTGTGTTGAATTTGGTGTGTGTGTGTGTTGTATGTTTTGTTGTTGTTTATGCTGTTTATGGTATATGAATGTATGAATATGGGTCAAAATGGGTTAGATGTATGAATGTATGTATGAACTTTCTTATGGTTTTAATGAAAGTTGTGAAAACTGTTTTCTTTTATATGTTTCCTCTAAGTTATTGATTTTTCTATTTTTGTTTCTTAATCTCTTTTATTTGTGTTTTTGTAAATATATGTATATGAGCTCTTAATATTGTAACGTGTAGGAAAATTTGTGAAATTTGCAAGGAGTTGAAAATGAAGCAGTTGGTTTCATGCTTACACTTAATATAGCACATACTTGTGGATTTTATTAGCTTAGGGGAAGTTCATTCAAGTCAAGGTATGCATTTTTATTTTTGTTATATTAATAGTTGATGTTTTTTAAAGGTTAAGTGTTGATGGTTAGGAAGTAACACTTAGTTCATGTAACCAAATTTTTGAGATTTGCAGCTCATGCTTTACACACTCAATTCATATAACACAGGTTGCTTGGGTTAAACAGTTGTTGCTGTTGGGCCATTTTTGCATGTATAAAACAGCAGAATGTGGGGGGGGGGGGGGTAGTCTGAATGTGTTGTGTTGTGTTTTATGTTTGCTGCTGCTGTGTATATTTGTTGTGTTGAATGCCAAAACTGTTTGCTGCTGCTGCTGCTGTGTATATGTGCTGTGGGGGGTGGGTGGAAGGAGGTAAACCATTCTAAGATGATGTGTGTGTACCATATGTGAAACTGATTTGGACCTCTAAGCTACATTAAAATGGCCTGCTGTTTGAACTAATGACCTGTTGTTTGAACTATTGACTTGTTGTTTGAACTAATAACCTGTTGTCTGAAGTAATTAACTGTTGTTTGTACTAATGACCTGAAGTAATTAGCTGCTGTTTTTGTGATATGTTGTGTTTTTTATCTTCCGGACTTTCGGTGTGTGTTGTGTTTTTGATCTTCTGGTGTGTGTTGAGTGAATGTGTATGTTGTATGAATGTGTGTGTTATGTGAATGGGGTTGTGGCTGCAGTTTAACCAGGAAGTAAAACGACTCAAACTGTTCAAATCTTGATGAAAGTATGTATTTTTAACCATTTGACCCATTTAAACCATTTCATTATTGTTTTTGACCCATTTATATGTGTTTTATATGCATTATTGATTGTGTGTTTTGTATGAGTTCTTATTATCTAAAACTATGTGTTTTTTTGACCCGTATACATGCTTTGTTTTTATTATGTAACAAGCAACTATATTCTTCATAATATAGATAAAAGTGTGCAGTTGTTAGTGTGCAGTTTTTTTATCAGTTTTATCTGTTAGTTAGTATGCAAATTTTGACTAGCTTTACCCGTTCATTTGTGCAGTTCATGACCTGAATGACCTGTTGTTTGTGTTTGAACTAAAGACCTGCCGTTTGCCTTCTTGTAGTTGGCAGTATGGTTGTTTAATATGACAACTGCACACTTTTATCTATATTGAGGTAAATGGTTATAATTTGTATGTGCATGATTTATTGTTTTAGTTTACAACTAATTTTGCATAACAATTTTTTATTTCATCTAATTTGGTTAACCTAATTTTTGGAATTCGTGTGATGAAAATGCTTTCCTCTCTTTTGTTTGGTCAGCTGGTGCTTGAATCACCTTATATTCATATTGATTTTCCTTATTTTTTTATCGTGATGATGATGCATGCTTTGTTTTTCTAAATTTGATTTTGGCTTTTTAATTTTTTAGTGGGTTTGATTTTATTTAGAGTCAACAATGATTTTTTGTTACGTAATTCTATTGTCAATCTATATCTCACAATGTATGCATAAAGTTACCATGTTCTTTTGATTAATCAACCCGTATTGGTCCGAACCCATTTTGACCCATTTTTAAGTTGATATGTATGTGACTGAACGTGTTCTAACCCGTTAAAAAGACCCAAGCATGCCTATTGAAGTTATATTAGTCGATTTCTTTTGGGTCAAGATGACCCACATATGCTTAAATAAGTTATGAGAATGTTTGGATGTGTATGTTTGTTAACCTATATGTAATTGTGTTAAACTTTTAGCAATTGCTTTTTTTGAATGCAACTATCTATCTTTTTAGTGGAATGGAATTATCCATCTTCTTAGTGCAATGGTTGAATGTAAATATATTTGGCTAAAATATGTTTTTGGTTGAATCCATGTATGGTTTAATCTGATGAACTATGTATGAATGCAACTATCTATCTTTTTAGTGGAATGGAATTATCCATCTTCTTAGTGCAATTGTGTACGTATGAATGTATGTGTGAGGGGGGGTAAATCTGATGAACTATGTACACACACATAGGTTTTATGTTTAAATTAGCTGTTAACCAGGTTTTTAAATATCACAGCAACATCTCACATAACAGCAGCAACTATTCTAATATTGTGTTGTGTGTTGTGTTGACAGGTGAATAACTGAATATATCAACTATCTATCTTTTTAGTGGAATGGAATTATCCATCTTCTTAGTGCAATGGTTGAATGTAAATATATTTGGCTAAAATATGTTTTTGGTTGAATCCATGTATGGTTTAATCTGATGAACTATGTATGAATGCAACTATCTATCTTTTTAGTGGAATGGAATTATCCATCTTCTTAGTGCAATTGTGTATGTATGAATGTATGTGTGGGGGGGGGGGGGTAAATCTGATGAACTATGTACACACACATAGGTTTTATGTTTAAATTAGCAGTCAACCAGGTTTTTAAATATCACAGCAACATCTCACATAACAGCATCAACTATTCTAATATTGTGTTGTGTGTTGTGTTGACAGGTGAATATATCAACTTTTGTTTTAATGTATTGGCCCATTATTAGTAGTAAAAAGGAAAAGATGATTCTACTCAAGCTTGTTGTGTGATAGCATCAAAACCATCACAACCCTTTGCTGACATAACCCATTGCCGACATTTCATGGATGCTCAATCTGGCCGTTGTTCTCTATATGATTTTGCAGGTAAGATCAACTTTCTTTTGTTTGTTCTCTATGTGATTTTTGTCAATAACCTTATTACTGTTTGTTGATTGATCATGGATGTGAGCATGCATTTTAGCATTTGAATGACCTTTATTGAATGACTTTCACAACTACATGTGCCTACCTTCTACAAGTAGCATGACTTTGTAGAAAATGCTTCAGCCAACTGCAGCAACATCATGTGTGTCTTCATCACAGGTAACCTTAATGTTATATGATTAGTTGGTTAAATGCTATGATTCAAGAATCTGATTTCTTAAAGGTCTTTATTTTTTTACATGTTTTTGAAGTTAGCACAGTCTATGGGAGTTGTGTGTATTATTAGCTTTGAATTTGATATGCTTTTTAATTTGATCGAAATCCAATTTTATGTGTGTGCTGTGTTGTGTATGTTGTGTTGTGTGTTTTGATTTAAAAAAATACTAAATATAAGTGTGTTGTGATTTTTGAAACAAAAAGTGTATGTGTTGTATGAATGTGTGTATGAATGTGTTGTGTTATGTGTTGTATGAATGTGTATGTTGTATGTGTTGTGAACGATAAATACTTAAAAAGAATGAAAAAAATAAAGTTGTTGTTGCTGGTTGTGTTGAAACATCAGCAGTAAACATACAAAAACTGCACATACACACAACACATTCAGTTTCAACATCAAAACACACACATTCATCAGCTGCTTTTATGTTGTGTGTGTATGTGCAGTTTTTTTCTTTTTTGTAATGTGCAGTTTTTGAAACGAAGCTGGTTTGGTTGACCTGAAAATCTTTTAACGCTTTCAAGCAATTGCATAACATGAATCAACAATTTAAAAGAGCTACAAACTAAATGGGTCAAAACGAATTTGTATCAAACCTTACTAACACAAAATCAGCATCCACCACCTCTAATTGTATCAAACCATCAAAGAATCTGATCTTAGTTGACTTTTCTTCTGAAAACTTAATTGTTGGTACAAATTGACATTTCTAATCAATGAAACTTGAGGCTTTTGGCAAAATTACTTGTTACTTTTATGGGTTGCTGTTGTTTTCCTGAAAAAGATAGCAAAGCAGACCCTCTTTTGGGCTGCCCTTTGTTACTATAAAATAGCTGTCAAATTTGTAGTTTTCGCTGCCTTATATAGCTGTCAAAATTGGAGTTTTTTCTGCATATAGTAGCTGTCAAAATGGTTAAATTGTTGTAAAAAGTTACCATTTTGTTTTATTTTACTGCTCCAAAAGGTACCATTCCTCGCTTTGTTGTGCTATATGACGTTATTAGCTGCTGTCAAAATCAGCAGTAGTTCAGATGTGTAGTGTGTGTTTTGGGTCAAATCAAGTACTTGATTACATTAACATTTCGTGTCAAGTTTCGTATTTTCACCCCTTTGACCCGTTGCAAAGTCTCTCATGTAATGAAACATGTCGACCTAATTGTGCTTTCTTGTAAATTAGAATTGCACCTTATACTTGGTTAATAAATGGGTCAAGTTTCATAGTTTGGTAATAACTGTTATAATCTGCTTTGTTTTTTAGCAATAAGGATTTTTGGTGCTAAATATTTTAATTGTGTGTAGGTACGTTCATGCGTAGCACGAGGCTACCGGATGAATTGGGCGAAAACCATATACCTCCATCTCCCTCATTTAGTTGTCGGTTCAATTATGCGGTATGCAATTGGGCATACAAAGTAGTAGCTATTGGTTCTGTTCTTGAAGGTAATTCATGCTTGACTAAATGGTTCATTCATTTTCAGTTGGTAGCAGCTAATGGGTGTCCATATTAATTACATGATCTTTGAATTTCATTCATTTTTAGTTGGCAGTAGTTTGTATCTAAATCAATAATGAAAAACTTTACATTAACACCTATTGTACTTTATGTAACAAACTCCGGGAACAACAAGCACATCTTCCAGCACCACCAAGGCAAGACATGCAAACCAAAAACACCAGGTTCAAGCTTTAAGCACTATGTCTGTAATTTACAAGGTAATATCCAGGTTTTCATTTCTTACCAACATTTTCAATTCTTATAAGCAGAGTTTCATTTTTCCTTACTGTTATTTTCATTTTTATTATTAAGAAAAAGATTGTTCAATAGTTTTGTGCTGTGTGCGTTATTAGTTGTGTATGTGTTCTGTGTTGTGATAAAAAAGGTTCTCTTTTGAACTTCAAAAGCTTTGTAGTAGCTAAATTGATATGTTTTTTTTTATCGTTTTCTAGATTATTAATGGTATTCAAGCCACCATCATGAATGCACCTGATGTGTATGAAGATATGTAAAAAGACAAGGTATGTTATGCTCTGTTACACATATTATCTTTTTATACCTAAAAGACCACTTTATCGAACAACACCAGCAAGTATATTATAGGTTGATTGCTTATGGTTTAATAGATATTAACTGGTCTGTTAATATTTCCAGCTTTTTAAGAACAATATTTTATTTAATTTGTAAAACTATTACTAAGACTACGACCCAGTTGTATTGAACAAAACTAACCAACTTTAAACTGTTTGCTTTCTTTCTACATGCATAATCCTTTGAATTCACAGGTTGTCAGTGTTATACAATATCATCCTTTTATGATGATGTGGGTAATGGGTTATTTTATGATGTTTGAATTTCTAAATTATTATGGGTTATTATTGTTAATCATCACCTCATAAAAATAGTATAGTTAAAAACACCATGAGCTACTAATCGATATACCCAAATGTAATTATATGGTATTCATGTTTCGGTTGCACATGATTTTATTATTTAGCTCTCTAAAACAAGCGAGGATTCTTTTTAAAAGTTGTGTTGGTTGACCTTTTTACATGAACTTAGCTAATTTGCTTAAATTCAATATTTTATATTAGTTTTCTTAAAAGATATTGGACTGGTTTTGTTACAGGTCACCATTTTTATGTTGTTTAAAATTGTTGTTGCTACTTTTTCTTTTTTTTCTTTTTGAAGTGATCAAACTCGATTATAAAGTCAAAGGTTTAGTTGTTTAATCTTGCTTTCATCACCATTACCATTCATTTGATTTTAGTTTGGTTATGGCCATGGTATGAACCAGTTTAAGAAAAACTATTAAACTTTTTTAGCTATGGAGGGGGGTTTGGAGATTATAAGAAATTAATAGGAAATTATCTTTTTAAGCTTCTTATTAATTTGGAAAGAAATAACAATAAAGAGAGTTTTCTTATTTTGGTATTTTATATGTAAACTGGTCAAATTGATATATTTTATGATGTTGAAACTAACACAAGATTGATGCCATGTGTGTGTGTGTGTTGACCTGCTCCTTATGATGAAAATTAAATATTGTAACTGCTGCATATTAGCAGCCTTGTAGCATAGAACAAAAACAGCAGCTGATGTTGAGCAGTTATTGGTTAAGTGCAGCAACTGTTTTTTGAGTATGTGTGTGTTCTAAATAAACTAGGATTACCAGCAGCATATGTGACACCCCGAAAATTCAAGATAACATCGTTAACTATTCTTTAGCTATTCCGTTAAATTTTTATATACATGTGTTTCGTAATTAACTAAACTAAATGGTAAGCTAAAAACCTAATTTAGATAAACTATAATTCTATAAGGGCCCAAATGAAACTTTTAATATAATTTAACCAACCCAAGCCCACCCCTACCTGCTGCGTCTTCTAGATATCGCATACACACATACGCGACATTTGCAAATCCCTACTCGCCGCTGCTCATCTCCCGTTTCACTTCCGATCGCCATTCATCATCATCATCATCATCATCATCATCATCATCATCATCATCATCATCATCACGTCGGTTCTTTCTTCACAACACAATCACCAAATTGCATCTTAAACTCTCTCGCCACACTTCCTCGTTGATCGCGTGACAGCCGTAGCAGGAAAACAGCAGCAGGAAGCCATAGCCGGCGCTGTCGCTCACCCCCCGGTTCCGAACAGCCCTTGTTCCAGTTTATCTCGTCCCTTTGCTGATCTCCGGTGAGACTCGTAAACTCTTATACGTGAATAATTATTGTGTGTAAGCATAGTTCGATCATGTGTATTGACGTGTACAAGCTGCGGTATGTTTATATGTATATGTATATCGTATGTATATATGTTATAGTATGTGCGTTTGTGAGAATGTAGGCGTATGATTGTAAGAAAATCAAGTGCTAGTATGTATGTATATATATAAAACAAGCAGCGAAAGCCTATGAATATATCTATTATGTATGAACGGAATGGTATGTGTGTATGTATTGTTAATGAATGCCTCAAGTGTATGTGTAATCAAAAGAAACATTTTACAACAATATGCAGCTTAATGGTATGTATCAGCGTGTAAATGTATATGTATGGCCATGCCATATGTGTAGTTATATATATCTTGGTGTACGGTTCACATGTATGAAAACAGTGTATGTGTATGTATGCGATATATATGTATGCATTTATCATGCTACTTCTCGTATTCATCACGTTACGGTTTCGTTGTTAGTTCGTTTCGGGTGTCATTACGGAATACGGTTGACCTCGGTCCGATGTATGCGTGTATGTGAATATTTACGTGGACTCCCAGTTTGTATGAATGTGTGTGTGAAGCGAAATACTAGCCGTAGGTATGCGATAGGTGAGGGTAAACAATATGCGCATATGCTATGATTTTTATACATATATGTTTGATGTTAGTGTGTATAGATATGTATGTTAATAGCTAGTTTGAAGTTGCATGAGTACAGATTATATGTAGGATTGAGGATATAGATCGAATTATTACAAGTATATATGATGTAGGTATATGCGTTAATGTGTGTGTGGTTTTGTATGCATATATATATTTAGCAACATTAGTGGTAATTGAGCATGCATATATAATAGGTAGGTATGTATGTGATTGTGTAAGTTGATGATAATGTGAGTTAGGTCAAACTAATGATAGGATGTATGAAATGTGCTACATGGGTATGTAAAAGTAAGTAAATACATATTTGTATAAATATATATAACTAATAGTTATCAATCAATAAGCAGGTCGTAAGACGGTTTAGGGTCTTTTTGCTTGCATTTTTGCTGTTAATTGCGGTGCGCTTCAAAGGTGAGTTCTTTGCCCGCTTTTAATCTTTTTCGGGGAGAAAACATACAAATGTTTTTACAACGCCTTCGGGCAACTATTTTACAGCGCCTTCGGGCGGATTTCATTTTTATGCCTTCGGGCAAAACTTTATGCCTTCGGGCGGGGCCAACTAAGGCTGCATTTTATACCTTCGGGTATGGCTTACGGGCAGGTTTCGGTAAAAGTATAAATGCCTACGGGCGAGTTTTGGTAAAAGTTTAAATGCCTATGAGCAGGATTTTATAATGGTAATTTTATTGGGGCTTATAGTGCTTTACACGAATCGGAACCACATTCAAGTCCTTATAAAAGTTCGAGGTTGATTAATGTATGATAGCGGGGAAATTTGAGTAGTACTACCGGGTTGCGACGGCACCCCACCCTTGACTGGGCGTCATGTGGTGCAAATTGTCCTTAATGGTTATGGGTCATCCTGGTTAGATGACGACAAGGCAAAAGTAACGTTTAGCTTTCATCTCGACGTGTTGACAAGCAATAAGCATCCGGTCTTGCAAAACGCCTAATAAAATGAAATATATATTATTTTTGGTTTATCTATATTATGAACGGTATCTTTTATTTACAAGCAAATCTCATTGAACTCACCAACATTATGTGTTGACCGTTTTAGTATGTTTTCTCAGGTAGCTAAGGAGTTGAGCACGTAGAACATGCATGCATTGGGTCGTCTTTTGGATTATTTTAAAAGTTAACTTTAATATCTACTTTATTTTATTAATTTGGTTTATTGTTTTGTGCGCGGGATTTTGCGCATCGGATTTATTTATGCTTCCGCTAAAAGTTGGTTTTAACCTTTAAACTCTGAACCTTTGGTTATTTACAAAGTTATATATTTTATAAACATTGAGTCAAAGTTCGTGTAACTAATGGCTTGAGATCCTGGTATGTCACACGCCTAACGGATACCCCGTTTATGGAAAATTAAGGGTGTGACAGCATAGTTTATATTTAAGTGCATTGTGTTTTGAATTGATTCACTGACTTGGTGTGTATGGGTTTAATTTTGTAAGTTTGTTTGACTTACAAATAGTAAGTGAAAAACAAATAGTAGCAGTTGTTCAAGTGCAGCAAGAATTTTGAATATGTGTGTGTTCTAAATATACCAAGATTACTAGCAGCAGCAACAGTTATTGTTTAGGTGTTGCTGTTGTTTGTATTCTGACTATACCTGAATGTGTGTTGTGTAAATGTGTTTTTTTTTTGCGTGGGGGGGGGGGTGGTGAAATCTGGTGCAAATGGGTCATGGTTTTGTGTTATGTTACTCTACTTTTGTATAAATTTGTGTACAACAGAATGCACATCATGTTTTAATCAACAATAACTGAATGCGTGTGTGTCATTAATACGTGTTTATGTTATGAAATCTACAATGGGCTTTTCTTATTGTTTGAGTTTAACCAGGTGGTTGGGAGTTTATGATTCAGTGGAGCATACATGGAGTATTCGTATTGTGTCCCCGCCAGAATTGTGTTTATTTCTCTAAAGTTTGGTTTATGAAAAACAGTGTATATCGTACTCACTTGACCAAAACGTACTACTCCCGGAAAGAGTGTCATGATTGGGGAGAACAAGATCCATTTGAGAGCATTTGGGTTGAACCACCTAATGACCTTTCAACCTTCAACTAGGAAGGCTAATAAAGCAGGTAGTTTGCTCTTTGATTTCTTTGTGTATATTCTGTGTTCTATTTGATACATAATTTTATAGTGAAAAGTTAGTTTGGAACTGTTTTTAGCATGCTTTATGTACCAGTATATTGAATATGTTCATCTCGAAACCAAAATACTACAGTAAGCAGATTTTGCATCATACCCTTATGTTTTTCTTAGCCTAAATGTTACATAAAAGCAGTTCGGCATCATACCTGTTTTGGTTTTCTAACCCTATGCAGTCAATATCTCAGTTGTTGCTATTGTCACATTCGTATCCAATTACTACTTTCAAATAATGAACAGCTAGGTAATTGGTCAAAAATTATCAAGTTTGAACACTTTTTATCCATGTGTTTTCTGATCTTTATACAGAATTAGTGTGATATGAAATATTATTAGTTAGTAATGTAATTCCAATGACTTTTAACATGTTTGATGGTTTCATCATAAAATAGCTTTTTTAGTTTTACGCAGGAACATGTCAAAATTGTCACCTTTACTTCCAGATAGCGTTTTCTCAATGTATTTGTTTCTATGTTCTTACAAAAGTGTTTGTTTTTTGCAGCACACTAAATTCTACACATCTCGATGTCTCAAGCTTCCAGATAGCGTTTTCTCAATAAGTAGTCTGTTGACAAATGTAAACCTAAATAAGTAGGATGGAAGTAACAACATTCATGTACATTAGGAAATCATGTTTCAATTGGAACATTGCAGCCTTCAAAAGGTTTGCTGCTTCCAAAATGGTTCATAATGGTTTAGTAGTAACAGCAGTAGTTTACATAATATAATACTAGGTTGTTTCATGTACCAAGAGAGTGTAAGAACTAATTAATAGTTTGCATTTCTACCATGTTTTGGCTAGCTTGGTAAAAATTAAAATCAATTTCCGTTTTGTTCTCGGTTTTTACTATGCAAGTTCTTTTCGTTATTAAAAAACTGGGTACTCGAGTGAGGTTCAACTTGCGTTATAATGTCAACAAACTAAAAAGGCATCACTAAACAAGAATTGTATTATTAACATAAAAAAGATGCGCACTTTCTAAACATAAAATTTAGTACAACTACCATAAAAATGATACAAAAGTGAAGCCCAAGATATAAAAAATAAAATGATATTCAAAAAGCATAAAAGAAACAAAAGTAAGCACCTTTGTCTTTTTTTTGAATCAGCAACTACACACCATTGGCTCCTCAAATGAACAAATGCATGTACTCACCATTAGCAAGAATGCAAAGCTGGTTGAAATTGCTTGTATCTGGTTGAACAAATGCATTACCTTCGTCTTTTTTCTATGATCTTTTTTAAATTTATTTGTGTCGGACTAATATTTTTTTATTCATGTGTCAAGACTCTTATATTTATGTCATTATGTAAGACTTGTTTTTTATTATGTTTATGACTGATATGATATTATTCGTGTATTTGTTATTATTTAATTAAGACTTTTATTATTCATGTCATATACTCGTAGAAAGGAAATAGAGATTTATTAATATAGTATCTTTTTGTAAATTGTTGTCGCTGGTGTATCGCCGCCGCCGCATCGCGCGGGTACCTTACTAGTATATATATATATATTTACAAGACTATGTTTCTAAAATTACTTTTATACTACATGTATTTACCTTAACGTTCATTTAGACACATTATTTTAATTACTTTGCAATTTATTTAAATACTTGTTTTAAATATAAGTCACGAATATTTTATTTTTATCTGTTTTTATAAAACAGGATGTTACAACTCTTCCCTTCTTATTTAGGTTTCGTCCACGAAACCTTTTTATACCTGGAATAATTCAGGGTAATACTTTCTCATTTCCTCCTCGGCTTCCCACGTGGTGTCAGAACCACGTCTGTGTTTCCACTGTACTTTAACTTGACTTATATCTTTATTTCTCAATTGCTTAATTTTACGATCAAGAATTGCCACAAGCTTTTCCACATAATTAAGCTTTTCATCCACCTTGATGTCATTTAAAGGAACACATGTCGTTTCATCAGCTAAACATTTTCGTAAATACGATACATGAAACGTGTTATGGATTCCGTTTAACTCCTCAGGTAACTACAAACGATACGCCACTTGCCCTACACGATCAATAATTTTAAACGGGCCAATAAACCGTGGGCTCAACTTCCCACGTTTACGGAAACGAATCACGCCTTTCCATGGAGAAACTTTCAACATAACATAGTCTCCTTCTTGAAATTCAATTGGGCGTCTTCGTTTATCTGCATACGACTTTTGCCTATCTTGAGCCGCTTTTAAATGTGCTCTAATTTGATCAATCTTTTCATTTGTTGCTTCTACCACTTCTTTGTTTTCAAGTTTTCTTTGGCCGACTTCTCCCCAACACACAGGAGTGCGACGTTTCCTACCATAAAGCATTTCAAACGGGGGCATCTTAATGCTTGAATGATAACTATTATTATAAGAGAACTCTGCCAAGGGCAAATACTTGTCCCAACTGCCACCAAAATCAATAATACATGCACGTAACATATCCTCGAGAGTTTGAATCGTTCTCTCGCTTTGTCCATCTGTCTGTGGGTGATACGCTGTACTGATTAATAATTTAGTGCCCATTTCATGTTGAAATTTTCTCCAGAATCTTGAGGTGAAACGCGTGTCTCTATCGGAAACAATAGATACTGACACTCCATGCCTTGACACCACCTCATTAGTATATTCTTCCGCCATTCGTTCAGACGAATAAGCTTCACGAATGGGTATAAAGTGAGCACTCTTTGTCAAATGATCAACAACGACCCATATTGCATCATAACCTTTGGCCGTTTTAGGCAGTTTCGTCACTAGATCCATTGTAATATGCTCCCACTTCCATAATGGAATTTCAAGTGGTTGTATCTTTCCATACGGCTTTTGGTGTTCAGCTTTGACTTGTAAACAAGTCAAACATCTTTCCACATATTTAACTACATCTCTTTTCATACCAGGCCACCAGTACTCTCGCTTCAAATCATTGTACATCTTGGTTGCACCTGGATGAATAGAATACTTTGATTTATGTGCCTCATCCAAAATCATTGTTTTGATATTACAAGTCCAAGGAATCCAAATACGTCCAAAACAAACTTTAATTCCTTTATCATTTTCTTCAAGATGATGGACTTGGCCAATGATTCTTTCGCGTTTCAAATTTCCCTCTTTCAAGGCCTCATCTTGTGCAACTTTAATTTGATCAAACAAATCTGAATTTACAATTAACTTATATGACTTTACTTTAATTGGAGCAATATCCTCCTTCCGACTTAGGGCATCAGCCACAACATTGGCTTTACCAGGATGGTAAAGTATCTCACAGTCATAATCTTTAACCAGCTCTAACCATCGTCGTTGCCTCATATTCAATTCTTTCTGATAAAAGAAATACTTCAAACTTTTATGATCAGTATAGATTATGCATTTCGTCCCATACAAATAATGCCTCCAAATTTTTAGCGCAAATACTACTGCGGCTAGCTCAAGATCGTGGGTTGGATAATTCGCTTTAGTTGGCTTTAGTTTTCTTGAAGCATATGCTATTACTTTCCCTCTTTGCATGAGAACACAACCCAAACCAACATGCGAGGCATCAGAACAAACTACAAAATCTTCTGTTCCTTCTGGCAATGTCAGGACAGGAGCGTTAGTCAACTTTTCTTTCAAAAGTTGAAATGCTTCCTCTTGTTCTGGCATCCATTCGAATTTGGAGTTCTTTCGAGTTAGCTTTGTTAACGGGGTAGCTATTTTTGAGAAATCCTTAATGAAACGACGATAGTAACCGGCTAAACCCAGAAAACTTCTTACTTCCGTTGGGTTCTTCGGAGGTAACCATTGCATAATAGCCTCTATTTTAGCAGGGTCCACTAGAATACCTTCTGCATTCACCACGTGACCCAAGAATTGAACTTCTCGAAGCCAAAATGCACACTTTGAAAACTTTGCGTATAACTTCTCGTTTCTTAATATAGTGAGCACTTCCCTAAGATGTTGAGCATGATCTTTTTCTGTTCGAGAATAGATAAGGATATCATCGCTAAAAACGATAACAAAACGATCAAGCATAGGTTTACATACTCGATTCATGAGATCCATGAAAACTGCTGGGGCATTCGTTAAACCAAATGGCATCACAACGAATTCGTAATGCCCATAACGAGTACGAAAAGCCGTCTTAGATACGTCTTCTTCTCGTACCTTTACTTGATGATATCCTGATCTCAGATCAATTTTAGAAAACCAGCTAGCACCTTGTAATTGATCGAAAAGATCATCAATTCTAGGCAACGGATACCTATTTTTGATGGTCAGTTTGTTTAATTCACGGTAATCAATGCACATCCGCATGCTACCGTCTTTCTTTTTAACAAACAAAATCGGCGCTCCCCAAGGTGAAACACTTGGGCGAATAAAGCCTTTATCTAGGAGATCCTGTAGTTGAGACATCAATTCCTTCATCTTATTTGGTGCTAGTCGATATGGCGATTTAGCTACAGGGTTAGCTCCGGGAACTAGATCAATTTTGTATTCAACTTGCCTTTCTAGTGGAACACCAGGTAACTCATTAGGGAAGACGTCAGGGAATTCATTAACTACGGGGACTTGATCGAGTTCCAACTTTTTCGTTTCTTTATCCATAACATACGCTAGAAACGCCTGATAGCCGCGTTTCAAATACTTCTTAGCCTTTGCCATCGTACAAATGATAATGTCGTTCTTCCTTTCTCCATAAACACAAATTTGTTTTCCAGTAGGTGACAAAAATTGAACTATCTTCTGATTACACACTATCGACGCATGATGAAGGGACAACCAATCCATCCCAATAACCACGTTGAATTCTTGTAACTTAATAGGAATTAAGTCGATAGGATATTCTTCTTCTTGAATAATTATTTTAAAATTGTGACATAATTCAGATACGAGGAAACTCTTATCACTAGCAATCTCGACTTCTAGAGCATTTACTAATTTACTTCTAACAAAGGATTTATGGCAAGCAAAGTTTAGCGATACGAAAGATCTACTTGCTCCAGAATCAAACAAAACGTATGCAGGGAGGGAATTTACTAGAAAGGTACCTGTGACGACATCAGGTACGATCTTTGCTTCTTCTGCAGTAATTTGAAAAGCCATGCCTCGTGGTTTTGGAACTTCCAACTTCTTCACGTTCTCGGTAGTTCTGGATCCTTCAGCAATTTTGACATCCCTTGCTCTCAACTCCGGACAATCATTCCTCATGTGACCCGGCTTATAGCAATTATAACACAGGTTCACACGACTAGCACATTCTGGGGCTAAATGTCCATATTTTCCACACTTATAACAAGTTGGATTCTTATAACGACATTCACCTAAATGTCTTTTTCCACAGAATTGACAAGTATCTGACTCTTTCTTGAAACCATATCCTTTTGCATATGAAAAGGTTTTTGCTTTCTTCGCAGGTGTTGCATGAGTTACAATATCTGCTTTTCGTTTCCCATCTCTATCGACTTGTCTTTTTAACTCCATCTCTCGCTCTCGAGCCCAATTAAGGAGTTCCTCAAGGTTTCCACATTTTGAAGGAGAAATAAATTCTCTGATTTCTGTCTTGAGAATTAGATGAAAACGTGTCATCCACATTTCTTCAGTAGTAAAAAGGGAAGGACAAAACTTTGCTTTATCATAAAATATTCCAAAGATTTCATCCACTGTTTCACTGCCTTGACGCATATGGAGGAGTTCCTCAGTAATACGTCAACTGCAACGCGTTGACTAAAATGTTTCAGAAAGATTGGTTTAAAATCTTCCCACAACATATTCCTTATTTGTTCTCTCCCTTTCTCCTTTTTAATCATGTTCCACCAATCTTTAGCTCTTGCGCAAAGCTGGTTTGTTGCGAACATCACTTCATCAGATGGATCACAGTGTAAAGTATCAAAAATAGTCTCCATGGCTGTTATCCACCTTTGGCTTTTCAGAGGATCTATTTCCCCGTTAAACTGTAAAGGTTTGTAAGCCATGAAGTCTGTATACGTGCATCGATGTGTACCAACATCAACTTTTGGTGTTGCCTGCACAACCTCCAGAGGTTTTTCTACTAATTGTTCATTCTTTTTCAATTTCTCTTCTAACATAATCCCCATAGAACTTTGCATTTCAGCAAGTAGATATGGAATATTGGCTTCAAATGCCTTTCCAACTTCAACGGCTATTTGCTTGCGGATTTCTTCCGGTACAGGCTTTGAATCATTATCATGAGCAGGTGAAGTCATTGATCTTTCATAACCAGTATTATTACGACTTTCTTCATTTACTGTATTCTCCCCTCTTTCCGTCATGTCTCTTTACTGAGACAAATAATTTTATTTATTACTTCTTATTTTCATTAATCGTTTTCATATTTCTAAGGTACTATTCTAAGGCCTTTACACATCTTATCATATTGTTAATCATAACAATTTATATAAGACCATCAAGTACCATATATGCATTCAAGATGTACTAGATACATACATACATCAATTTATGCATATTTGCTCCCCTCACTTACTCTTTGTTGTTTTCGATACAATACAATCATTGAGACTTTATAATGGAATAATACATTACTTTTCATACTGGCCAGGCATGAAAATAATATATTATTTTCATTATAATTTTCCAACTATCATATTGTGCCCAAAACATCCAAATTTCAGTTTTCACATATTTTCACATATGTTTCCCATTTCTGCACCAATACTAAACTCCTCTTTTGAGCTTCCTGGACCGCTTCTGGACTGAACCCTCTCATTTATTTATCAGTAGCACTTAATGGTTCGAGTTTAAGTGTTCATTCTAAACACTAAACACTTAAATCCCTCGAACCGTGCTCTGATACCAACTTGAAACAACCCAATTTTTTTTTACTTACAAAAATATATCGTCAGAGTAGGTCCCAGTTTACATCCAAAACTTGTCACTCGTAGTGACATATCATTTCATTATATATTTATTACAACAAAAACTAGATTGTTTTACAACGACTTTATTTTACAAAGTATTAAACATAAGAGTAGGGTTCTTCATCCGCCCGGCCGCGTCCATGAAGCTTTAATCATCTAAAGGCGCTTTTCCTAAAAACATTTTAAAATATTTTTATTAGCTTTCGCTAAGTAAGTACACCCTTTTTTATACATATTCTTTGGTTGGGATTTAACACACAAAAGATCATTTATTTAATCCACATTACTCCGTTGGAATTCACATGGATTCATTGTGGATTTAATTAAATCCCTTGAAGATTATTAACTCTTTTTTTTATATGTTGGAGCTCAACACCAGAACTCCTTGGGATTTCAACACCCGAAATCCTTACATATATTTGATTCTTTGTTTATATATGTGGAGTTCAACACCCGAACCCCTCGGGATTTCAACACCCGAAATCCTTACATATATTTGCTCCTCTTTTTATATATGTGGAGTTCAACACCCGAACCCCTTGGGATTTCAATGCCCGAAATCCTTGCATATATTTGCTCCTCTTTTTATATATGTGGAGTTCAACACCCGAACCCCTTGGGATTTCAATACCCGAAATCCTTACATATATTTGCCCCTCTTTTTATATACCAATTCACAAATTTAAACCCGTAGCACCATAAAACATTTTCCCCATAATCATGCATTATAATAAACATGTTTTTATCTCCACAAAATATTACAAATTCATAATAAATAACATGTTAATAAACATAAAAATAATTAAGTTACGGGTTAATGTACTTACGATCACACTTTTATAATCAATAACCACGTATAACATATAAAATGATTTACTTAAATATGGTTCAGTGTACTTACTTCTTTACTTTCTAAAATCTCTGATGATACTATTTTGAATTTGCCTTTACCAATCACAGTCGCCTCCTGATTATTGACTACGTACGGTGCTAATTTAGGAACATAAATTACTTCAAAAAGCTTGATTCAATCTAGCTTCTATTTGTTAACACTTGCTTTTCGCTCCTTTTCTTTTGTTTTTGGGGGTGTGTATCATAAGTATGGGTTAATCAAGAGACATATATATATATATATATTGAAACTTTCGTTCGGATGTCTATAACTTCTAAACAGATGTCAAACATTGGATGTTTTCTTTCTTTTTTAATGCAACGTGGCATATGAGGATATGTATTAACATGTCTATCAAAATTATATACTTATTTATAATGAAACATAGCAACCTGATCCTTTCATTTTTTTTAAACTTGTATTAGAACATTTGATATAATAATATGCCATTTATTTTCTACTTACGTTTGTTAAAAACTAATGTATAGTGTTATATATATATATATATATATATATTTACAAGACTATGTTTCTAACATTACTTTTATACTACATGTATTTACCTCAACGTTCATTTAGACACATTATTTTAATTACTTTGCAATTTATTTAAATACTTGTTTTAAATATAAGTCACGAATATTTTATTTTATCTGTTTTTATAAAACAGGATGTTACAGTAATGGCCAGGATTTTTGGGTATGAGGCCGGGTATGGAAATTGGTTTTTTTAAAAACTCTTGGTTCGGGTACGAGTATGGGATCATATGAACCCGTCTCATACCCGCCCCAAGTACCCGGCCCATATATATATATATATATATATATATATATATATATATATATATATAATCACTAATCTTCTTTAGTTTTAATCTTTAGATGAAGTAGTTTTTTTAATATGTTTTATATTAGACGAACTAGTTTTTTTGAATATGTTTTATATTAAATATGAAAGCAAGTGAGTATCTTTGTTTTGGGTATTTTTTCATAGGTCTTCTTTTATAAACTAGTATGACCTTGTTTTGGACAATGAACTTGTTACTCGTTTTGATATTGTTTAGAGAATGAATCAACTTTTGATATCAGTCGTTATTGCTTCTTTTAAATTCATATATATCATGAGAATTTATTTATTTGGATTTGATACATTTTACTATGTATGTATCCATGTATCATTTTTATATTGTGGAAGTAATTGACGGGTATACCCGATACCCATGGGTATGCCCGATACCCAACGGGTAATTACCCAATTGATGCCCGATGGGTAGGGGACTGGGTTTTACATTCGGGTATGGGCCTTGATTTACTAATACCCGTCCCATTTCCGGCCCATTGCCATCTCTAACCACAAAACAATCATAACACACAGTCAATGATTTAAGCAATAACCTGTTTTATGACAGACAATCATCAAGGCTAAAGTAGAATCATCAAACTAGTAAAACCAATTCCAATACATGACATGCACCACATGACAAAACGATAGAAATATTACTTAAACATAATAAACCATATCCAAAAACAACCGATCACGAGTTTTAAACATAAATTAAGGTTTCATCATATTGCCTAGATGGTCTAAAGTATTTAGCCAACCATAATTCGGAGAAATAAACACAAGCTGAGTTATAAGAAACATGGTTGAAGAAATTAAAATCAACAGAATGAAGGAACCCGGAATAGCTAGATGCAAATCCTTGATCATGTGCTCTTGTTTGACTCCGTTTGATGATCTCTAACCTTCCAATCACTCTTTTTCAACCTTAATTCGTCCTCTAATCGAGCATAGAGGCTAGGGAAAACATAATATGAGTTTATTTAGTAAAATAGGCCAAAATAGATCAAAACATTCTGTTAAAACGTCCTCGTCGCGTCGCACGACGAGGTTTGGGTTTCTGGTCGCGTAGCACCAAGAGCCAACACAAACAACACACCTGCTGACCACGCCATGTCGCGCGACCAGCATAGGCTGGCTAGTCGCGTGGTATGGCCAGCCCATGTGGCTACCGTTTCGGGTCTCAGTTCGCTCGTAATTCCGTTTCGCGTCTCGTTTTCTCCTATGGTCTTCTTTTAATCAGTACAAACTAAACTTAAAGAAAACTAACTAAAAAGACTCGAAAACGAATACAAACTCGACACGGGAAATTCGTATAGTTTATACTATATCATCTAATCATCCAATAATTTATCTGAGGTTTAATCATATTAACGGCACTTAGTTTGTGTGATTTAGTGGAAGCTAGTCATAATGTTTGATTGTGCATATGTTTACCTTGTAAGATACACTTCGCATTTATAGTATTCACATAACATGAGAATTGAATCTTTCTAATCATTTTAATATGTCGCTATATGTATTTAAACTTGTGTTTATTCACCAGCTAATTTTTCAGTAGATTAGTTATTTTTCACATGATTTCAGGAAAAGCAAAATAGGAGACATACTTTGGACACTTCATAACTAGGGACTGGACCTAGTTAATTTAATAAATAAAGTAGATTGTTTTGTGGTTTTAGTTGTTCGGATTATATTTTCATTTTGTTGGATGATTTTAATTGGGATTTTAATAAGATTCAACCGATTTGAGTACCAAAGGCTATGAGCAATCATTCACTATCGTCCGTCCAGAGGGTTCCACAATCAGTCGGGGTGTGACAAATGATGGCATGACGAGAGATGATGACCCGTTGCGTATTAAGGTCCAAACAACGATACCGCTTATGGTGAGTAGATAAACCAAGATAAAGGCATGAAGTGGATCATGATGAAAGTTTGTGAGGACCAGTGAAAGAGAGATTTAGGTAATAGAGACAACCAGATACGAAGAAAGAATATGGACATCAATGCTCAACACTTCTTCCCATATCGTGGGCGGAATAAAGGCTTGAAACAGAAGAGTGCAAATAATGGTGTTAACTGTTATGATGGTGCGTTTAGCTTTTCCATTTTGTTGAGATGTATGCGGACAAGAAAAACGAGTTGTATTACCATGTTGTTTAAATAGTTCATGAAAAGATGTATTGTTAAATTCATGACCGTTGTCACAATGAAAAGCTTGAATACAAAATTATTGTATATTTATATCTTTGCCCTAAATAATGAGGTTCAAGTATAAAATTCAATTTTTTATAAAAAAATTAAGAAGACATCGAGATCGTTAAATTTAATATTATTAATTGAAGATCAATAAATTATAAACACAATTTTTTATAATGGTAAATAGCTATAACTTTAAATGGTAGGTCAAATGTATATTAGTTGGTGCCCCATTTCAAATTCCACCATTTTCTTTCAACGTTCTTAACTTTTACATACGACTTTTTGTAATAAAAATACACCAAAAAAGGCTTTTTTAATCTTTAAACCGCATATATTGTTGATGTATAAAAAACAAAAAATTTTATTCAAGTTTCAACTCAATGTGTTATTTCGCAACGTCATTGTCCTATTTAGTCAGATCATTGTTTATTTCATCAGGTCATTGTGTTATGTTATTATGTTATATTATAACTTGTTTTCGAACACAAAGTAAAATATATATAACAAAAATATGTCAAATCTTATAACATGTTTTAATTTTATAACATAATATCTCAAATCTATTTCTTGTTTTATTTGTGTAACACTTAAATATATTATTTACTTTTTTTTTCACATTTCAGTTCATTGTGTTATTCTTTAAGTCATTGTGTTATTCGTTAAATCATTGTGTTACTCCGTCAGGTCATGTGTTATTCATCAGCTCGTCGTGTTATTTAAATAGATCATTGTGTTATCTTATTAGATCATTGTGTTATTTCATCATGTCATTGTGTTATTTATCAGCTCGTCGTGTTATTTAATTAGATCATTGTGTTATCTTATCAGATCATTATGTAATTTCATCATGTCATTGTGGTATTTCATCATTCATCGGATCATTGTGTTATTTGATCAGGTCATTAAAAAATGACCTGATGAAATATCACAATGACTTGATGAATTAACATAACGACCTGATAAAATTGAACAATAACCTGACGAAATAACACAATGTGCTGAAAAACGTGAAAATAGTAGTTTTATATATCAATGTTATACGTATTTTAAAGATAAGAAAATGTTTGTTTTTATGGTACAAAAACTAGACCCCAACCCCGACCATCCATGGTGATGGTGTTACCCACGCATGGTTGGTCCCATCCCCACTCCCAAGGCCGGCCCTTGTATGGGTCCAATGAAAATTAACAGGTAGATTCTATGTCTACCTGTTAAATACTTGTTTAATACACGAATCAGGTAAATACTTTTTAATACACAAAAATTAACAGATAGATGTCGTGTCTACCTGTTTAATACATGTTATCTATCAAAGACTTACCTATTACATGTTAAAATCATGTAAGTTCGTGTAAAAAGTTATCAACTCTATGCCAAGGGTCCAATGAAAAATCACGAACCGTAGGACCGACCCTGCCCACTCCCAAGTCCCACCCCAATCACCCAAGGACTCTATATAAAATTTGATCTTTTAATAGAACTCAACTTTTGTCTCAAAAGGTATACAGACACGTGTATGGAGTGTTGGGTTGACGGGTTTTATAATGAATAATAAAAATTGATACCCATTACCCAATAATTATGTTTGTTTAATTGATTGATACATGTGATAAGAAAACATGACAACCTGTATCGAGCATCAAAGCACATAACAAAAATAAAATACAACCCACTATAAAATTCCCGTGACCGGTTTCACACAGTAAACAAATGTAAAGTCAGAATAAGTTTATCAAGTGAACATGCACTTTTTTAGACTTTAACCGAGCACATAAAAAAGCTCATATTCAAGGGTTGAGACTCGAACTAAACATAGATCCTTGGGTACTCGACCATAAACTGTTGCTATTCTCGAAACTCCACCTAGAAGACTCGTGACCGAGGGGCGGTGGGCGGTCCATTAACCGTGGAATATCAATGTCACCCTCCAACATCTTGAGAGCTTCCGAGATTGTAGGCCGAATCGCCACCATCACATGAGCACAAAGCAATCCAACTCTCACAAATCTACTCATTACACTCTTAGGCAATGTTCCATCTCTCATTGAACTATCGAAAACCTCTTCAAGTCGTCCCGATTTCACCAACTCCCATGCCCAATCCGCAATCAAAACCATCCCCGAGTTCACTCCTTTCACCTCTTCCAACACCATTCTCCCGCTCATGATCTCAAGAACTATGATCCCAAAGCTATAAACGTCACTCTTTTCAGTTAACTGCCCGTACAATGCATACTCTGGAGCTACATAACCATAAGTTCCCGCAATCCGTGTAGTCATATGAGACTGCCCATCTCTACTTTGCTTAGCCAATCCAAAATCCGCAACCAACGCCTTCATATTCGAATCCAAAAGAATGTTCGTCGCCTTAATATCACGATGAAATATCGCCGGTTTAACCCCATTATGCAAATAAGACAACCCGTTCGCCACATCAAGAATAATCGACTTCCGTTGAGGCCAACTTAGCCTCTTGTCAGACGCCTTTCGGTTAAACAAATGATCATGTAAACTACCATTCGGCATAAACTCATAAACAAGGTACCTCTCGGTCCCATTAACCGAATCACTCGTCGCACAAAACCCTCGTAAAGGAAGCAAATTTCGGTGCCTAATCTTGCTTATAATCTCAGCCTCGTTAACAAAATCATTATCCGCTTCTACATCATAACTCATCATCTTTTTAACAGCAACAACTGTTCCATCACAAAGTGTCCCTTTATAAACAACCCCAAACCCGCCTTGACCGATTAAATTCTGCTGCGAAAACCGGTCCGTGGCTGCATCAAGCTCATCAATTGTGAACCATTTCGCACCCGTGTTAGGCAAAACCCGATCCTTCACATTTCGAACATAATCCTTATGCAATTGAGCTTCTTTCATTTTATGTTTACATCTTCTGTATATCAAAACCAAACCCAAAACAACTAACATCCCAATCAAAGCTCCCGAAATCGCAAAAACCGTGTTTTTCGACTTCGAATTGGATTTCGAAACCGAAGGGGATAACGAAACACCGAGTATGCAATCAGCAGTTCGAATATCTTCAGGTCCTAAACTGTTAATGATCCCAGCAGCATACAAAGCAGTGAACTCGAAACATTTAGTCGAGTTTTGGTTCATAGAAACTAAGCGTGAATTAACAGCCATACCAGCATCTAAACAAGATCTGCATTTAAGAAACGCAGCAAGATCTCCATTACATGATGAATCAAAAACAGGGGTGGGACCGACTTTATCGATCCAATCATTAACGGTTATGATCCCAGCGCAACTGGACGAATTAGCGACGAATTCGTTAACCGAAGTGAGACAAGTGGAGAATGTTTTGTGGGTTGTGAGGATTGAAGAGATGCGGGATTGAAAATCGGTGAGACATGAAGCGGATGATTGGGGGTTTGGGAGATAAAAGGTTTTGTTTTGATGAAGGTAGTGGGCTAGGCCGATGCCGAAGAGGCTGCGGAGAGTTGAGCAGCAGTTGACGGTGGAGTTAGCGACGGAGCAGCTGGATGTGTCCCATGGGAAGGTGTTGATGTAGGTGAAGTTGATGGGACATGAAGATGAGTTTAATGCGTGAGATGAAGAGGAAGAGAGGAGGAGATAGATGAGGAAGATGAAGAGGGGGTTGTTGATCATTTTTGGTGTTGTGTGGTTTCATGAAGTGGATTTGAATTTTGATGTATGAAGATTTAGTTTAGGGATGAGTGTTTATGCACGGGGTACAAGTGGGTAGTTGGTTTTTTTTATAGGGGTGTCAATTCTCGACACGACACGAAACACGACCCGAACACGATACGAAAGTAATAAGGTTTTGGATTGGTAAACATAACCCGTTTAAAAATACGGGTCATGTTAGGGTTGTCCCGCATAAAAACAGGTCGTTTTCGGGTTGAAATATTTAAAAAACGGGTTGACCCGCCAATCCGTTTAGGTTTCAAATTAGTTCATCTATTTTTTTTTTTTGTAAAAATGAGTGTTAAGTTACTTTTATATTTAATATTATTACTCATCATAAAGAAAATTCATTACACAATATATTTATTAGTTACTTTTAAAAGCTAAATATTTATTATTGTTTTTGTATATTATAAATAAATTTGATTTGAATAATGTCTTTCATGATTTTAAGTAAATGTACGGTTACTTATGATATTTTTTAATT
This sequence comes from Tagetes erecta, assembly GCA_030867185.1. Taxonomy (NCBI): domain Eukaryota; kingdom Viridiplantae; phylum Streptophyta; class Magnoliopsida; order Asterales; family Asteraceae; genus Tagetes; species Tagetes erecta. Next base: position 10,906,007 of record CM061496.1, on the reverse strand, counting down.
AAAACCCAATATACCTAGTTGTTATACGCAAAATCACATATTAAACATGTTACTCTTAACTGACTTACACAACAACTCAGTTACAACTCGTAAATTTATTAGGTTAATTTTGATAAATAGGTTAAACGGGTCATATTCGGGTTGACCCGAATTTATGTTATCCGGGTTAGGGTTGACATTTTTGACACGAATAGAAATATGGGTTGGGTTAGGGTTGCATAATTCAACCTGTCAACCCGCCAACCCGCGGTCCTTCAACCCGCTAACCCGCCAACCCGACACGATTGACACCCCTAGTTTTTTAGAGGCATTACATATATTTCCTTCTTATTATGTTTTTTTACATATTTTTTAAATCTTAAAAAACAATTACATAATTTCCTTCTTTAACCACGTATATTACATGTTTATCTGTTTTATTAAAATTAATTAACTGAATTATTATTTTACCATTAATAAACTAATTAAATTATTATTTACATATTTCTCTCAATTTTATTCCAAATCGAATCCATTATGTTACAAATTGTTTATATTATTTTTCTTTTAAATGCGTTACAGTTTAGCTGTTTATTATAGATGGTAATAAATCTATCTTTGTTATTTGATATTCTCTTCATCCCATTTTAAATGTCTAAATTTTCTTTTTCTGTTATCTCAATTTAATTATCCATTCCAAAAATAAAAATATTATTTTCAATTTTACCCTAATTATTTAATATAAAATTTACTTTATGACTAAAAGACAAAATACTTTAATGACATTTTTGTCATTTTATAGGTTAAAATAATATAATAATCAGTTTTTTCTTAATCTTTGTGTTGTGGGTCCCATGACACTTAAATTGAGACGGATGAAGTATAACAATAGCAATTTTTGTCTATATCTCATTCACATATAATATTTATTTATGAGAATTGATAAAAAGGGTAATTGTACTTTTAATGCAAGGGGAAATATGTAATAAAAATTAAGGGCTGTGGATATATGTAATTAAGAAAATTAGAAAGGGGAAATATGCAAAAATCATTTTTTAAAATAGCGGTTGGTGCAACGACTTATGACCTAAAGCACTCAGAGGTGTAAGGACTAAGATCATAACTTCCCTCTAACACTAACAATGTCACGTAAAACCTTTAGGCTAAGACACGAAGTTATGTGGTAACCTGGGACGAGCTTCATTGTCAATATCTAATAAAAATGACACTAATGAATGTTGAACTTGAATCTCATATGAAAAACTTAAATCATCTTACCAATAGGCCATAAGCGAAAAATAAATGACTGGTTGGTTATATAATTTATTTACTTTGTGTATTATATTCGTTTGGTTTGGTGATTTGGTGATTTGATTGTCAATTGTATATATCGTTGTCATGAAAATAAAAACAAAAATGGATTTGAATTTTGATTTCATTTTCAAGGACATCAAATTACACTTTTGGCTTTAAAGAGAAATATGTTGGGTATAATCTCATTAACACCAAATCGAAAGAGTTTGAATTTGTATCAACACTACCTTTAAATGAATTGTTTAAAATTCACATCCTTTTTCTACCTACCTACTTTGTTCATGGTCGACTCGTTTAACAATGGAGCGGTAGATATTGTCAAGCAATTTTTAGTGTACAAGAAAGAGAGACGACATCATGATCTACTTTGTCGAGTTTAATATTTTAATAGTTAAAGTTGTTATAAAATTAGTCTAATAGCACAATAATAAAATAAGAATAATAGAGAGGAAAAGATGTATTTCATTTATAAAGTGTGTAATATACAATGAGATACAATGAATATATATAGGAGATGAAAACTTGGTGAACAAGTCTAATCTATTTAGACGTTGATCTATAAAATATAATAAAGCAAACCTACTTTTGCCAAGTGTCAATCTCTTAGCATGCATATCTCTTAAATGTTTACTTGGCATAATATTGTTAATCCATTGATGAGGTGTCTTGCTCTCCTTAACTTTTAGATTTGTTATGTTTTTTTGAAAACTAGGTTTAATTGAAACTAGAATTAAAGGCGAAAAAATATAACAAATATATATATTAATATAAACCGGCTAGAAAAATATAATAATAACACAAATAATCTTTACCAAATTTTCGATTGAGATGTAGAGTTTTTTTCCCAATATAGTGTAGATAGAAAACTTATTTATCAAAATGGGTATTTGAAAAATATTTACCAAAGTAGGTAATTTTATAAAACCTAGTTTTCTCACTCCCAATCTTATTGGATGCAAGTGCCTATATAATTAAAGTAAATATATATTAAAAAATCTTTATATAATATAGCAAAACCAAAAAAGCTTATGTGGCATAATTTTAAAGCTTTTGGCTTATGTGGCATCATTTGAGAGTTTATCTCATAATAATGATTTTTTTATTTAAAATATATATATAAAATATATTATAATAAAACTAATTACATTTTTGGTCCCCTAATATTTTGGAGAATTCTGAAAAATTTAAAAGTATTTATACTTTTAACCCTCTACTACAAGGGGTGTACATGAGTCAGTTTACATTTAATAGGGTGTGAAAATGAAACTTATGGATAAAATTAATAATAATATACAATTAAAGACCTCAGTGTTTTATAAATATACATAACTTTTTTATATGGATTTAAAAAAAAACAAACTACACCATAAAACTGAGCATTTTATTCTCTTTAATTTGAGTATAATATTGCTATACTAAAAATTTAATTTTTAAAAATATATTTCGTGTTTCGGTTTACCACGGTTTTGTTTCAAAACTTATTGGAACGTTCATGAATATCCTTAAAAGCATCACTTGAATGTTTGTGTCCCGAGCGTAGCGCGGGCACTAAACTAGTAAGTTTCTATAACAAAAAAATCGTTGGATCTTATTAGAAAGTTGGTTAAAGTTTTTTAACAATAACGTAAATAATTAATTTTTTAATGTCACATAAATAATTAACTTTATTTTAGTTCTTGTATTAATATTTTCTTAAACTTCTTGAAAATGACTTTTGTAATAATGACGTAAAGTAATTAACTATTTTCATATTTCTTTAAATTTTTATATTTAACATTCTAAAGATATATACAGTTTTTAATTATTACAACTTTAAACTAGTTATTAATGTTTTTAAAATATATGTAGCAATTCATTGTTAAAGTTAAAAACAAAAACGTTTATAACAATATTTTCAAATGAAGAAAAACGTGTTAAAGAGCACATACATATTCTAAAAGCTTTTATATAAAAATAAGGTCAGCAGTTCTGCTTATAACCATGGCCTCTTTCATAATACTAGAAAAAGTAAATTTGAAAAACTATAACATTTAGTAACATTCGTTTTTAATTATTATCCAATAAAAATAAAAGTGAGAAAAAGTAAATTTGAAAAACTATCCATTTTAGTAAATATTTTTCAAAGTACCCATTTTAGTAAATAAGTTTTTTATCTACACTAAATTGGGAAAAAACTCTTGAGATGTATACAATTGAATAGTTTATTATAAAGTTTTTAGTTTAACTATTTAAATTATTATAACTCAATTCCGTGTTAAACACGGGTCTCTAACCTAGTAACCACAATAAAATATATTTATAACACTCTCCCTTGGTTATCAACCACATACACCTGAAAATCTTACCTCGTTAAAAACCTTGCCTGGAAAACCCAATGGGAGAAAACCAAAGCTAAGGGAAAAAGAGTGCAACGCGTATTGTCTCCTAATGATGCTTAAGTATTGATTATGTTGTCTCATTAAAAACCTCGTTAAGAAAACCCAACGAGATAAAACTTAGTCAAGGGAAAAAGAGTGCAACTCGTAAGACTCACCCTCATTTAAATATCCGTCAAACGATTTGTGTTGATCTTCTATGAAATGGACCAAAACTTGAATTGTTAATGGTTTCCGCTTGAACCTTTGATGTGCAATTCTTCTAGGTTGAGCAATACTCTATAATCTTCATATAATGTCTCATCTCGTAAGAAAATGTCATAATATTTTCCAAACTCATTTAATCTGCAAAACTAAGTAAGCTTGTTTCAGCGGTTTAGTAAAACATGAACCCAAAAATTGTACCTTGAAGGTTTTACCATATCTAACCAAAACATATGTTTAACCATAAATCATCGTCTTCTTGTTGGATATGAGTTAGATCTTACTAATAAAACTTATGTCTAATCGTGTTTAATGCTAACTAGGTTTAATACACGTGTGTTACACACGGGTTAAATAGTAATATTTATAAAGAAATTATAGCCATTATATTTAACAATTTGTAAATATATAACATTTAAGGAGTTGGCTCCATCAACTTGCATGGTGAAAATTTTAGCTAAATTTTACCTTCAAAACTTTCTATTATAGAAAAAAAAAATCCCTTCAAAAATTGCCCCCTAAAAATTTGATTTATTAGATAGACTAGGTTTAACACCCGTGTGTTACACACGGGTTAAATAATAATATTTATAAAGAAATTATAATCATTATGTTTAAAATTTTGTAATTTGTAAATGTTTAATAATTAATGATATTGCTCCATCAACTCATTGCATGACACTTAATATTTTCCCTCTCAAACTTTCTATTATGGATTAAAAAAATTTCCCTCCAAAAGTTGCCCCCTAAAACCTTGATTTATTAGATAGATTAGATAGATACATAAATTGCATTCAATTATGATATATCTTATACAATATATTTCAACTATTTGATAGGAGGCGATTATTTTTTTAACATCTAGTTTTTGATGTGATTTAATTGATGGATAAGATACAAATACTCTTTTGCATATTGATCCATATCTTTGTAATACCATCTTTCATCAACCATCTAGATTTTTTCAAACCATTCACGAGATACTATAATATAGTTACCACAATGATTTAATTTATGTAAACCTCATATTTCTTTAGTAAGAACATAGGCCATCATATTTATCTCATATATATGAGATAATTACTAGGTCAATTATACCATATTTGACCCGATATTTTTTGCCCATACAAACCTTATTAACTTTATATGATATTCCTTGAGGTTTTAATACCAATGCTTCTAACATTTACAATATGTGACAAACTTCTTTCAGTTTTGAGTAATTATTTATGTGCATACAATCATCAAGAATTTTGGCACATAAACTTTTCAAATTTGTGCATTGATTTCGAATCATATGTAATCATGTCATCAACAATTTTTCATTCCAAATTCTATAATGTACCATTCTTGTACATAATATTGTTGAGATATCATAACCATAGTTTTTTTCGTGAATGCTTATTCGGCACAAGAATTACATCCCAAGATGTTTCTCAATTTAATTTTTAAGCACTCAGCTGCTTTAGGAAAATCATCCGAATTTCCAATTATATGAATTAAGTGATGTGTAATAATGTGTTCATATTCTACTTTGTATGAAATAATCATATTGTTCTCGAGAATGTGCATCACTTCACTTTATAAGTATCAAGTGAATCGCAACCTTTATACAACGCATATCAATTCTCTATTTGTTCTACCAGACTAACGGGATGTTGGAATGACATTATATCCACCACTAGATAATATGTTTCATTATAATCAATTCAAGTCTTTGCGAAAATCCTTGTGCCATCATTATTTTCGCTTTTTTTCTTTCATATAAAAGACCTTTTGTATCCAACATATTAGAGAATTACACGCTGCCTTATTTGCGTCTTCCCATTTTGGCAAATCATTAATAGCTTTTCATTCATAGGCATGTCTTAGTTTGTGATATATCCTCATTGTTTCCATATTTTCAAGCGCTAAATTATACATAAAGTATCATCGACGTCGATTTTCTTTCGATTCCATATATTTCTTAGACATGATAAAATTTACTGAGATGTCTTTATTTACAGGTACCTGAGGTTCATCTATAACCATCATGTCTATTGTCCCTATAGGAGACCCTTACATTATACCTCGAGATGACCATCTTAATACTTGCTCCTTATTTTTAGAGGATTTTTATCTTGGAATCGATTAGTCTATCACGCTTTAGATGTGTCATAGACTCACTACATATATGTAGTTTTCCTTCTAGGACAACAATTTTAGTGGGAGCATTAGCAGTGGATTTATGTGACTTAGTCACTCTTTTAAAGTCAGCGAATGTCTAGTAATCGACGAATTATCCTTTGAACTTCTAGTTCACATTATCAAATTGAGGATCAATATAATACAAAGATAATTCGTTCAAACTTATTTCACTTTCCAACTGCTTTTTATCTCCCCCTCATTGGGAATTTTGATTCATGAAAAACTAATAAGATTCATGAAAAATTAATAAGATTCATACCCGGCCAACATGTATTCATAACCTCCTCTGAGGTTCCATCTTTGTGTGTTGTGGTGGAACAATTACAAAATATACCGCACAACCCAAAATCTTAGATGGTAGATATTTGGTTCCTGACTAAAAACCAATTATAATGGGGAGATATTGATATAACTTGTTGGCTTGATGTGAATGAATGTTCTTTCACATAAAATAGCATGTTCACAAACATGGCATTGCTCTCATGATCATTGGCTTTGCAATCAATTGAGTGGCCAACTCAACAAAAGCAATTTGTGTATGGACATAACCACTAAAAGTTCAACACTTACTAGAATGATCATTAGTATTTTGAGAATTAATACCAAAACTAATATAATAATCTGGATTAATGTGCTTCCTATCTCATTAGCTAAGCCACTTATGGACACAAAACTTCAAGTTGTGAATTTAATAACCATTTAGATGATGCATTGATTTAAAACTCTAAATGGTATATACGCCAGGAATATTTATCCTTTATAAGTTCCAGAATATTAGGGAATCATGCCCCTACTTTAGTTGGAAAACAACCTGATTCTCTTTAGAGCAACCTTTGTTTGTTTAATTATCAGGAAGAATATTTCAATTCTTCAATATGTTTCACATCATCATTGACTCGGTGTGGTCTAGCCGGTCATGCCAATAAATACATCATGATCTATAAACTTCTAGTTTATGATCGTTTATGCATTTTGTTGCACATATTCTTACACGGTAGAAGATAGAAGAAAATAATATATTATCATCTCATACTATCATGGATAATACATTTTAATATGCGTGTTTGCATTTGTCTTTGGTTTGATTCAATTGGTTATTCCAACGGGCTATATTGAAGACAACGTAAGTTTTAATAATCATGCAACAAGTTTAATAAATCTCTATTTGTTAGTAGATCGTACCAAATAATTTACCAGAGTGTACTAATTAGACAAGTTGCGTCACAACTCTATTTTCATTAGCAAAACATAGCCTATTAAAAGCAAAGCATTGGCCCGGATTAAAATATTACTATGAATGACCCGTTGAACCTTAGTCAAAAAATTCAATGCTTACGTAGCTAGGAAAACAAAATTCTCAATTCTTAACTTCCATATTTGTTCCTAATGACAATCTAGTAGCATATTCATCACATATTATTACTTAACTTTCACTCGATCTCATTAAGAGTGATTATTATGAACCAAATGAGTATATTTATAAGCAAAATTGACTGGAAATCAAGTGTAGATTGAGTTTATATATGTAATAATTATAGAATTTTAGTTGTAATTAGTAACAAAAGTAAATGTTTGAAGCGTTATTAATCAAATTGTTAGTGTAGATAATTGTTAATCGATGTATGATACTCCCTCCGTCCCATTAAAATAGTCTTAGTTTGAAAAACACAAAGTTTTAGGCACAATAAATGATTGGTATTTTTGTTTGTTATTTGACAATAATACCCTTGACAATAAATATTATTGTGGGTCCATCATATTATTTGTTTTATGTTATTAAGGGCAAATTTGGAAGTTTACCAACAAATTTTAAAAGTTGACACTTTAAGTGGGACAACTAAAAAAGACAATATGGACACTTCTAATAGGACGGAGGGAGTAGTTTCGACAATTAAACTTTAATTCAATATTAGAAACCAACATGTACTTTTTAATACTATATCTGAAAAATATACAACTCTACATTTGTCTAGAACAACTTTTAAGATACTTTTATGTAGTTATCTCTACCGATATCTTATAAGATTTAAATTCTAAATAGAGTTAAGTGCAATTTGCAACCCTATGGTTTACACTAAAAAACACTATGCAACCCTGTTTGAAAACTTAGAGCATTTGCAACCCTATGCTTTCTAAAATAAGTCATTTGCACCTCTCGGTTAAGTTGACCGTTAGTTTAATGGTGAAAGTACTGTTATACCCTCCCTTTATATTAGAGTAAATTACAATTTTGGGCCTTTATAAAAAGCCAAATTACGGATCGTGGCCTTTATTTTAAATTATTGCACTGGTTGGCCTTTATATAAATTTTTCTCACGAATTAGGGCCTTTAAGTTAACGTCCGTTAACTTTTCTGGTTAAATACCCTCATGTGCAATGCACATGAGGGCATTTTGGTCATTTTACATCTAAGGACTATTAATGTAAAATTAATATTGTTATTATTATAATTATATAAGTAACTTCTTCATCTTCATCTTCATCTTCATCTTCTTCATCTTCATCTTCATCTTAATCTTCATCTTCATCTTCTTCATCTTCATCTTCATCTTCATCATCTTCATCTTCATCTTCTTCTTCATCATCTTCATCTTCTTCATCTTCATCTTCATCTTCATCTTCATCTTCATCTTCATCTTCATCTTCATCTTCCCCAAATCACAACCATCCCTTCACAACCACCACATCATCATCATTGTCGATCTCCGATCATTTTCCGGCGGGATTTCTAGATCTAATATACAAGACAACACAATCCATATATATATATATACATATATACACAGTCCATATATATATATATATATATATATATATATATATATATATATATATATACACATTCGTAGATGACGATGCTAACAACCACCGCCATCACCACAGCTACAACCGCCATCTCCAATTTCAGATCTTGTTCACTTTCCAGTGATAATAGGCTACATGTAAGGTTCTGATTAGGAGTAAGATCAATGAGGTGGTGGTGTTGGTATGATGGTGGTGTGATGGTGGCGGTGGTGTGATGGTGGTGGGTGGAATAATCTCATCTGATGAAGATGATATATATATATATATAATTATAATAATAACAATATTAATTTTACATTAATAGTCCTTAGATGTAAAATGACCAAAATACCCTCATGTGCATTGCACATGAGAGGACTTAACCAAAAAACTTAACGCCCGTTAACTTAAAGGCCCAAAACCGTGACCAAAATTTATATAAAGGCCAACCAGTGTAAAAATTTAAAATAAAGGCCACGATCCGTAATTTGACTTATTATAAAGGCCCAGAATTGTAATTTACTCCTTATATTATTACTAGAAATCAATATTCTTTTATTTTTAACAAATTTAATCTTCTTTTTTACCATGACTTTATCCTTCATCTTCTTTATCTTAGGGCTTTCTTCCCTCACCTTCTTCACCCCCTTCGTCTTCTTCGGTTCACAAACAAGCAATGTAAATAAACGAAGCATACTCGTATCTAGAAATGTCTGATCATGAACATGATACTGCGGTGTTTGTTTAATCGAAAGGATTCCACCCAGGGTTAAACCAGAAAATGAAGCGTTGTTGTTCATTTCTTCAAATACATGTTACGGACCAAAATAGCATTTAGGCTCTTTTTGTTTTGCAAGTGCCAGAAGACTTTCAACCTCTTTTTGTTTTGCATACACGCCATCATTATAAGCTTCTTTTTATTTCTCAAACATACTTGCTTTTGCATCTTTTAATTTGTTTCTTTGTTTGGATACTTTTGGATATGGATTTTGTTGAATTTTGGTTGTAATGTTAAGAAAAAAGAAAACGAAGATGTGTGTTTGGATATGGAATTGGATGATTTAGTGGCAAATGCCATTTTTACCCATTAAACTAACGGTCAACTTGATTTAGAGGTGCAAATGACCCACTTTATAAAGCATAGGGTTGTAAATGGTCTAAATTTTCAAACGGGATTGTAAAGTGTTTTTGAATGACCACAGGGTTGCAAATTGCACTTAACTCTTCTAAGTATCTACATTTTACTAGCCTAAACTACAAACTATAATACATTGAAACTAATATAGAGAAATTATATAAGCTTACATACATGTACGACCACATGTACCACACGTAAAGTAATCACATAACCCCGTTTCACGCCTCGTACACCACTTCTAGAGGCGTTATTTTTTCCCATGCTTTTTCGGAAATCACAATTCCACACCCTTCTCAACTCTTCTTGCAACATGTCAATTAACCCCCATCCATCAGTGAAATTTATTTTCAATTGGTATATTGGTTTTCATTGGTCCCAACTATCACATTTTGTCTTCTACTGGTCCCAACTATTGAATTGGTTGTCAAAGGTCCCAACTTTTATCACTTTGGTAACCACTGGTCCATCGTTAATTTTTTTTTAACATTGTTAAGTTTTTTCTAAATTCAATACCGATGTTTGAAGATTTTTGATCGGAAAGATAATACAAGTCGATTGATGGAAAAGTTACCTCGAAATGGCGCTCCGAACAACGAAATAATGCTTCAATCAGGTGTTTAAACCTAACGGTGCTTCAATCGGATGTAAAAATTTTATCGTTCAGAGAGCTTTTTCGAGAAAACTTTTACATCAATCGACTCGTATTATCCTTCCGATCAAAAGGCCTAAAACATCGGTTTTGAATTTGAAAAAAACTTAACGGCGTTAAAAAAAAATTAACGACGGACCATTGGTTGCCAAAGTGATAAAAGTTGGGACCGTTGACAACCAATTCAATAGTTGGGACCGGTAGAAGACAAAAGTTGATACTTGGGACCAGTTAAAACCAATATACCTTTTCAATTTGAGTAATAATTAAGTAATTTTTTTTAATAATGATGTCTTGGTTTATAATCTAGACATTATAGTCATTCTAAAAAGTTACTCCATCCGTCTTATTTTAAATATTTATTTTTCTAATTTTTGTTGTCTCAATTTAACTCTCAATTTTAAAAATATAAATGTAAGAGTAAACTGCAATTTTAGTTCTTGTGTTTTGATACTATTAACAGTTTTAGTCTCACCTTAACAGTATTTGTTCCTGTGTTTTTATTTTAGGGTTATTGGATTTAAACACCCCCAACTATTGGTCATTGGCCGTTGTCACCTCCAAGTATCACTTTGGCCAATAACACTCCCAACTAAATACTTTGGTGTCCGTATCACCAAAAGTTAACCAAATCACTAACGCCGTTAAGTTTTGCTGACGTGGCACGATGACGTGTCCTATCGCTGCTTACGTGGCACGGTGATATCGGCCAATGATCAATAGTTAAGGGTGTTTAAATCCAATAGGGCAATAACCCATTATTTATCTATATTTAACTAGGAATTGACTTGTGTCACGTGATGCGACGACCGGGTTTTAGTTGGTGCATATGTCGTGTAATATTTGTGACTTCGTTACATGCGTTATGTTATTGATTATCTCTTGCACGTTATGGTGTAATATTATGTTTTGTACCTTGTAACGTAATGCCGTCAAAGTAATTAAAAAAAATAACTAAAACAAAAGAATATACAAAGAAAAAAAAGTCTAAAAAGAAGAAAAAAAACAAAAATATCCAGCCCTCGTGTAGATGTTTAATGCACATCATGACCACTTGATCCAATATGACACTGTTAACTAGGATTTTTTTGTACAATATAATGGTATAAATAAATTTCCGCTTTTATGGTGTTTATGGATTAAATGTTGTCTTAATTCTGCCCAGTCATCAATTTTAATAAATAGGTCGCTTACTCGGAAGTTCACTTGAAAAGAGGATCGAGACAGGGCGACCCCTTTTCTCGCTTTTTATTCTTGCTGGTGATGGAAGCATTTAATTACTTTGACATGTTACATTGCAAGGTACGAGGCATTATACTACACCAGAACGTGCATGAGATAATCAATAACGTAACGCATGTAACGAAGTCACAAATATGGCACGACATATGCACCAACTAAAACCCGGTCGTCGCATCACGTGACACGGGTCAATTCTTAGTTAAATATAGATAAATAATGGGTTATTGCCTTATTGGATTTAAACACCCTTAACTATTGATCATTGGCCGCCATCACCGTGCCACATAAGCAGAGATAGGACACGTCACCGTGCCACGTCAGCAAAACTTAACGGCGTTAGTGATTTGGTTAACTTTTGGTGATACGGACACCAAAGTATTTAGTTGGGGGTGTTATTGGCCAAAGTGATACTTGAAGGTGACAACGGCCAATGACCAATAGTTGGGGGTGTTTAAATCCAATAACCCTTTATTTTATAACAGAAATGGTCCCGAACACTAACTCTATTCAATTTTCCGTTAAGTCTCTCACACGCGTCTTGAATAATAACTTCATCCAATTTATCCTTAAGTAAGGACGTTATCATCATTTTATAGTTAGAAAAATATAATAATCTAACATTTCTTAAACTTTATGCTTCAGGTTTCATGACAATTAATATGAGACGAAATGAGTATTTTTGTTTGAGTCAAAACTCAAATGTATAATAACGCTATAAAAGGTAGGTGTGGCCTGTAGCCGTAGGCGTGGAAATACGGGTCAGTGTTGAGTCACATGTTTGGTTGCTTTTAATTTGAGTTTTTTCCCAATATAGTGTAGATAGAAAACTTATTTATCAAAATGGGTATTTGAAAAATATTTACCAAAGTAGGTAGTTTTATAAAACCTAGTTTTCTCACTCCCAATCTTATTGGATGCAAGTGCCTATATAATTAAAGTAAATATATATTAAAAAATAAGTTTCTATAACAAAAAAATCGTTGGATCTTATTAGAAAGTTGGTTAAAGTTTTTTAACAATAACGTAAATAATTAATTTTTTAATGTCACATAAATAATTAACTTTATTTTAGTTCTTGTATTAATATTTTCTTAAACTTCTTGAAAATGACTTTTGTAATAATGACGTAAAGTAATTAACTATTTTCATATTTCTTTAAATTTTTATATTTAACATTCTAAAGATATATACAGTTTTTAATTATTACAACTTTAAACTAGTTATTAATGTTTTTAAAATATATGTAGCAATTCATTGTTAAAGTTAAAAACAAAAACGTTTATAACAATATTTTCAAATGAAGAAAAACGTGTTAAAGAGCACATACATATTCTAAAAGCTTTTATATAAAAATAAGGTCAGCAGTTCTGCTTATAACCATGGCCTCTTTCATAATACTAGAAAATAATTTTTACAATTTCCGGTTACCTTGTTGAAAAGTCACAGTTGAAGCAAAAGTTTAAAACATACAAATGTCACTTGCTTTTTATTTTACTGTTAGCTTAATTGTTTAACTGTGTACGCACAGGGAGCCACGTGGGTTTGAATTTGTTCGGTTTGTTGGAAGTATAAAGCATCAAAGTAACTTCTTATAAATTTCATAATAATAGAACACAAAACTAATTAGTAACATTCGTTTTTAATTATTATCCAATAAAAATAAAAGTGAGAAAAAGTAAATTTGAAAAACTACCCATTTTAGTAAATATTTTTCAAAATACCCATTTTAGTAAATAAGTTTTTTATCTACACTAAATTAGAAAAAAACTCCTTTTAATTTTACACAGTGTTGTCGTTATTTGAATTTTAATAGGTTGGCTAACTTTTACATTTCTTTGGTCAAAGTCAAATTTAGCATAATAAAATAATATTTAAACTACTCTAAATTTGTATTGCTTTCTACCAACACAACGATAACATGTTTCAATAAAATATAATTGTATTACTATTTTATGTTTGTCATTGCAAATCTGTATAAAAAAGTGTCACATTTAAATCATGTATCACATCATATTTGTATTGCATGTTTTAGATATAAAAAATCATTAAATTATATTTATTCTGCATGTGATTTATAAAATATTACATGACTAGGGAAACGCTTTGTTTTCTTCTTATCTAAAAACTATACTTTAAGTCTCTTCTTTAATATTAGGTGTTTGTATTTGAGTTTTGCATCTGGAACTAATTTGGACTTTTATTAATATAATTAATCTATCTAATAATTCTAACTTTTAGGGGGCTAATTTTGGAGAGATTTTTTTTTATATTAGGAAATTTTGGTGGGAATTGAATGGAATTTTAACCATGCATGCATAAGTTGATAGAGTAAAATTTCTTAAATATAAAATATTTACAAATTGTTAAACATAATGATTATAATTTCTTTATAAATATTATTATTTAACCCGTGTGTAACACACAGGTATTAAACCTAGTCTATCTAATAAATCAAACTTTTAAGGGGTAATTTTTGGAGGGATTTTTTTTATAATAGGAAGTTTGGGAGGTAAAATTTAGCTAAATTTTTCACCATGCAAGTTGATGGAGCCAACTCCTTAAATGTTATATATTTACAAGTTGTTAAATATAATGGTTATAATTTTTTTATAATCTATCTAATAATTCTAACTTTTAGGGGGCTAATTTTGGAGAGATTTTTTTTTATATTAGGAAATTTTGGTGGGAATTGAATGGAATTTTAACCATGCATGCATAAGTTGATAGAGTAAAATTTCTTAAATATAAAATATTTACAAATTGTTAAACATAATGATTATAATTTCTTTATAAATATTATTATTTAACCCGTGTGTAACACACGGGTATTAAACCTAGTCTATCTAATAAATCAAACTTTTAAGGGTAATTTTTGGAGGGATTTTTTTTATAATAGGAAGTTTGGGAGGTAAAATTTAGCTAAATTTTTCACCATGCAAGTTGATGGAGCCAACTCCTTAAATGTTATATATTTACAAGTTGTTAAATATAATGGTTATAATTTTTTTATAAATATTACTATTTAACCCGTGTGTAACACACGGGTATTAAACCTAGTATAAAATATATTAATCAAATGAAAAAAAATATTCAAGTGATTTATGTTCATATATTTTTAAAAGAAGTTGCTACATGCGTAACTTGTTGCATGTTTACGTGTTATCTTATTGTAAATATTAGGGAAAGAAAATAATATAGTTTTTAAGATATAACAAAAAAATATTTGCAATAATAACAAATGGACCATGGGCCTCTTCGTGAGTAAACTTTATATCTCATAGGATAGACGTAAGGTATCGTATATCTCACCCTCTCAAAAATTTCCTCGTGTCCGAAGAGTGTATGCAAGAGATTTTTTAAATTTCATTATGATTATATGCTATAGTAATAACAACAAAATAATCGTTTCACATGTGTAGAGGGGTTGGAAATTAATCAATACTAAACGTTCGATAAGAAGTATATTTATATAGCTTTATGATTAATTTATAAGTAAAAATTGCAAAGTAGCTAGTTAAATGAGACACCTGCGTTTTTTATTTGTAATTACTTTAATTTATAGATAAGATATTTATACAATACTAATTTGGCATGCGTGATCACATGCTAATTAAAATACTTGAGTAAATTATAATAGTCCTATGAAAGCTTAAATTACAAATTTGTCCCTAACATACGAGAAAATGTCACGGAAATATCGCAAAGTTTTGATTTTGTTCCAGTTAAGTCATCCAAACTTATTTTGTTGTAATTAGGTAATTTTTAAGTTTTGTTCCAATTAAATTACTCAAATTTTCTTTTATTACAATTAGGTAAAATAACTTTAGGAATGTGTTCTAATCCTAAATAACTAAGTTGTAAGGGTGTTCATTCGAATCAAATGCGAATTGGACGAATTAAGGGAATCGAATTGGTCGAATTGGGACTTTTAAAACCTGTATTCGTATTTGATCCACCTTCGAATAAAAATCTATGTATTCGATTCGATTAAGTTATTCGAAACGAATTCAAATAGACTTGAATGTATTCGCTTTAAAAAAATATAAATAAACAAACACATCAAGTAACAATACAAATGTAGCACCAACATAACATAAGTCTACAACATCACCCAAACAATATGCAAAATGCATTTTAACAAAAGGTCTAAAAGTGCATAATCAAACACAAAAAAAAAACTAAAAACAAGTTTAAAACCTGTAAAACAATAATTATAGCAACTGCCACAACACCAAATCATGTTCATATGCGAAAACAACAATTAAGTTTGGGTAATGGGTCGGGTTTGGGTATTTTTAACTTTACTTCAAGCTCATTAAAACATATTCATATATACATAATTAATTATATATATATTAAAAATATATAAATTTCTTATTCGAATTGGGCGAATCGAATGCGAATAAAGAAAATCATATTCGTATTCGATCCACATTCGACAAAATTATTCGAATCAAATGCGAATCGAATTCGAATGACTAAAAGTTGATTTCGAATGGCCTTAATCGAATTTCAAATAATTCGAATGGTATTCGAATAATAAACACCCTACAAAGTTGTATAACATGTAAAAAATTTTATTATTCAAATTATAATAAAAAATAACTTTTGCCATTTTTTACAATTTTGTTAGTTTCTAAAATGTTTTATTTTTTTAAATGTTTTACAATTTTTTAAAAAATATTTTACATATATATAGGATTGAAACATTAAAATAAACTTAAGTTATATAAATAAAATTGTTAAGCTCGGTTGACATATGACTATTATAATTTACTTGAGTAAAGTTTTCCCACGTGAATGGTCGGTGTCAACCGTCATATGCTAATTAAATTAATGCTTATTCATTTTGTCAAAGGGTTTTGATAACATATAAGCAAGGCTATGATCACTACAAAGTTGTATAACATATAAAAAATTTTAATATTCAAATTATAATAAAAAATAACTTTTTGCCATTTTTTACAATTTTGTTAGTTTCTAAAATGTTTTATTTTTTTAAATGTTTTACAATTTTTTTAAAAATATTTTACATATATATAGGATTGAAACATTAAAATAAACTTAAGTTATATAAATAAAATTATTAAGCTCGGTTAACATATGACTATTATAATTTACTTGAGTAAAGTTTTCCCACGTGAATGGTCGGTGTCAACCGTCATATGCTAATTAAATTAATGCTTATTCATTTTGTCAAAGGGTTTTGATAACATATAAGCAAGGCTATTGATCACTACTTTCCTTGACCCTCATGTATATCCTGCCTTGACCGAAGGGGTGCAAACGAGCTAGTTCGAGCCGAGTTAGGTTGGGCTCAGGTTCGGGTTTAAAGATAACGAGTCCGGCTCGAGCCAACTCGTTTCTTTTAATGAGTTTGAATTTTGGGTCCAGGCTCGGCTCGTAAAATGCTCGAGCTCGGCTCATGGCTCATCGAGCCAACTTGGGTTTTTTTCTTAGACATAATTAGAACATTCAAGGATTAGGTTAAAATTACAAAGGAAATAATCATTATCTGTTACGGAAGTAGTTGCTTAAAAAGAGAATGAAAAAGAAATTAGGGTTTGAACTTTGAAAGTTGAAACTTAATATGAAAGATTAGACGAGGCAATAATTAGAAGGATGGAGTGACTGAAAAATTAAATTCTTGAAAACGTAAAAAGATTAGAGCAACAAGTCTTTTATTTTGTTTAATTTTTAGTATTGAATTATATATAAAAATAAAATAATGAATAATGATCTATCTATCTTCTATCTATATATATGTATATTATATCAAGCCACGAATCGAGCCATGAGCTGAGCCACCGAGCCGAGTCACGAATTGAGCCATGAGCTGAGCCACCGAGCCGAGCCATGAGCGAGCCACGAGCCGAACCTACCCTGGCTCAAGCTCGGCCCATTCAGATGTCGAGCCGCTCATTTAGATACGAGCTTTTTCCGAGCTTTTTTCGAGCGAGCCTCGAGCGAGCCATGAGCCACAGACTTTTTAAACACCCTTAGACCGAATTCTCGGCCTCGTTGTGTTTCAAGATATCTTAACAACTACATAAAACATTACTTTTAGTAGGTGGACCGAGTTTGACATGTTACTCAATGAAGTACTTACTCATTCAATATGGAGAAAGAGAAATTAACATTAAAAAAAACTTCTAAATAAGTGATCAAGAATAAGAGATACTACATTATACCAATTTCGAAATTGTAAATTAGACATAGATCTTAGAATTCAGTATAAAGCTTATTAAGATATAGCAAAATGATTCTACTTTTTTTTATGTATCTATGTTATGTTAATTTTGTTGCACATTTCTTCTACAACACCAACTGCGCGTAACATCAATCCGGAATCTTTTAATTTAGAAACAACGGATCAAAACTCATATATGCAGTTGCATTAACTGCTAATTCCTCAACATATATCTATCTAATAAATCAAACTTTTAGGGAGCAATTTTTGGAGGGATTTTTTTTCTATAATAGGAAGTTTGGGAGGTAAAATTTAGCTAAATTTTTCACCATGCAAGTTGATGGAGCCAACTCCTTAAATGTTATATATTTACAAATTGTTAAATATAATGGTTATAATTTCTTTATAAATATTACTATTTAACCCGTGTGTAACACACGGGTATTAAACCTAGTTAAAGCATAAACCTGCAAAAATAAACAAATAAACATGCACGAAAATTTATGTCTTTCCTAATTATTAAGATCGGTGCTTTGTACCGGCTAAGCATGTGGTGTTTAGTTTTTTTTTACTTTGATTTATTTACGGTTTTATCCTCAACTTTTGACGTATTTACGGTTTTAGTCCCCGACTTTTACTAATTGTCATTTTAGCCCCTGATGAGTTTTCGACTTTGATTGATCTCTTAGGTGTTGTTTGTTTTTTCAGAAAAGGTCTGCGCAGCCTCTTATGTCTGCGCCGCGCAGACCACGCGCAGACATTGTCATCTGCAAACTGTTTGTTTTTTGAAGACGATTCATTAAAAAAGGTCTGCGCGACCTCTTCCTAGTGCAGACTTGGACCAACCACTTCTAAGATCTTCTAAGGTCTGCAGAGGAGAGTTAAACACCTTCACCTAGTACAACCACCCACTGTCCATCACCACCACCATCATCTACCACCGCCACCACAACTACCCACCATTGTCCACCACAACCACCACCACCCACCATTGTACACCACAACCACCACCACCCACCATCGTCCACCACCACCACCCACTATTGTCTACCAACACCCACCATCCCCCACCACCACCACCACCACCACCCACTGTCAACCACCGTCCCCTACCCACCACCATCCAGTACCACCACCACCGTCCCCCACCCACCATCCACTACCACCACCCACATTGTCCTCCACACCACCATCCACCACAACCACTACCACCACCCACCATTTTCCACCCCCACCACCACCCATCGTTGTCCATTATCACCCACCGTCCCCCACCACCACCACCACCCACTGTCCAACACCGTCCCCCACCCACCACCATCCAGTACCACCACCACTGTCCCCCACCACTACCATCCACTGTTCACCACCGTCCTCCACCCACCACCATCCAATACCACCACCATCTCCACCACCAGTTTATTCCAACAGACTGCAGAAGTTAAAAAAACAAACAGTCTTCTTGTTGCAGACTACAGATGTTTAGTCCACCTCTTCTTCTGCAGACGTCTGCAGATGTGGTCCGCAGAACGCAGACATTTTCCTGCAGAAAAAACAAACAGCACCTTACTCTACTTTGACATGTAGTACGACTTCAACATTCAAGATTTGACTTGGTTATCGTTTTGATCTCTAGTTTTTGATATTTCGTTGCTTTTTAATATGTGACATGTTATGGTTTTTGCGCCGTGACGTACGGGCATGAGATCGAAATTTTTTTATCAACGCATGTGACAAAGGCACACACTGTGATCTTCATCAAGCAATAATCAGCAAAAGTGGGTTACTGACTTACTCTAGTTGGCCAAAAACACATGTTGATTAAACATGTGCATAATCAAATTCTACAATCAAGGAATAAACACATGAAATTAAATACATGCTACTTACAATGGCTGAACTCTTCGACATTGCGTCCATTGGCCTCCATGATTCTTAGGAATTTTAACTTTGTTGCCTTAACTTATCATTGAAACTATAGAAACTGATCGCATACACCACCGAGTCTCGTGGATTCCACCACCGGCAGTGTTCAAACCTCTCACCCCTTTTCTCTCGATAACTCTTCTCTCTCTTTCCTCTCGCCAACTTATGGATACAAGCTCTCAACTTAGGGACAAATATCATATTTTACCTGAATAGACATATAAAACGTAAACATAGAATTGAATAAGATATAACATATTAATACTGTGGTTATAGTAGACATGTATAAAACATTACTACATATGTAGTAAACACTAAAAGTGATCAAGCATATAATATATAAACATTGTATTGTATGACATATAACATATGTAATAGTGTGGTCACAGTAAACATATATAAAACATTACTACATGTGTGTAGTAAAAAGTAACACTAATAATGCATATATGTCAAACACTAATAAATTACACTTACATGTTAGTACCATACATTGCATCATATGCTAAAACGTCTATTAATGCTTCATAGTTGCATTTCATAACATCATCAGCCCAAAATAAAGATCTCAACGATGCATTCTTTCAATGTATCCACAATCATTTGCGCATCCCAATCACATATAAACATTCCTATATCCCAAACATAGTTCTTATAATCTGTTTTATTGCCTCAAACCTTATGATGCCTTCTGTTAAGTGAAACTTGCAACCCGTGTACAACATTCGCCCCAACTTTATTCAAACTTAGCTTATGGATAAACTCTTGCTTTGAAAAAACCAAGCTTCCTTTGGATTTTAGATAATTTCATGTTCGCCTTAACAATAAGTCAATGATTATTATGAGCTTCCACAAATTCATAAAGAATATAATTTGTTGTTCTTGGAACCCCTTTCAACCTAATACGAGCCTTACAATCCGAATCCACAAATTTGCTACGACGTGAACGAGAAATGCTACTACTAGTAGTGGAGTCAAAACTCTGAAAATTAGGTTTACCGGCTCTTGTACACAACATATACCTATGAGTGGTAAAGCCTTTAAACTACCTTTGAAGTGTCCAAAGGAGCAGAAAAACCAGATCGGTCAACATGACTGATACATATTGACAACATCATCCCATAACAAAAAACATTCCCAAAACAAGTATATACTCAGCCCATACATTAGGCTTTCAATAGGTTGTTCCATTTGTTGATAGGAAAATCATACTAGAAATACCTCCTTCTTTAAAGAAAAATGACATAACATAATAAGAACAAACAAATCAGCAGATGACAGATACTACCATTGCACACATGTATAAACATCATTAATATAAAACTATGACATCTTTAAAGTTGTATAGTTCCTTCATTCATACTACATATAGGAAACATATATGTAGCATCCACAATAAGACTCACATATGTAATAGTATCAATTTCAAGTGTATTCAACATATTTAGATATATAACATATATGTAGTATACACAATAAGATTTTACCATGTTTATTGTACAGATCGGTCATATAACATGTATGTGATATTCTCAATTTCGCTCATATTATATATCCAGATCTACATACAATATACGCACAATAAATAATAAGAATTTACCTTCTCCATCAACACCAGCAAATTGCAAAGAAGGAACGTCGGATAATGAAGAAACACCACTAAATGAACTCGTTTCAGCATTCTCATCCACTGAACTTTGTTCTTTCAACTAATTTGGATCGAAT
Source organism: Tagetes erecta (assembly GCA_030867185.1). Taxonomy (NCBI): domain Eukaryota; kingdom Viridiplantae; phylum Streptophyta; class Magnoliopsida; order Asterales; family Asteraceae; genus Tagetes; species Tagetes erecta. Next base: position 10,884,294 of record CM061496.1, on the reverse strand, counting down.
TCTATACTAGAAGGATCATTGCAAGTTTCATTAGCATTATTCACACCCGCGTTAGTTTTAGAACTCTCAAAAGAAGTAATCTCTAAATCAATAGAACATCAATAAAGCTTAAGTTAATTAGAAATCATTACGTACAACTTCGCGATGAAGGATTGAAAAAACTAAAAAACCTTAAATTAAAGTCATGACGGATTGATTTTCATTTTTTTCTAATCGATAAAGAAAGAATCGTAAATCAGAAAATTGATTGATGATGAAGAATCGTTTGATGAGGATGAATGATGAAGAATCGAGTATGAATATTCTCTGAATGACCAGAGAGATATTTTGAGAAGATATCTCACGAGAATTCGATTTATATGTTACGAGAAATTGGTTTGGAAGGAATAAAATGATAAAATGACAAATATACCGTAGTTCTCTAGTCCTCAACTTAATATCAAGTTCTCTCTTGATCTCTTATATATATAGAGTGATGTTCACTTACAAATATTTTTAATCTAAGAAGCCTGAGAAGGAATAAGATATTGACATGTGGCATCTACTTAAATTAAGAGAAGTGGTATTTTAGTCATACCCACTTTTTTTTTATTTTCTCTCTCCACATGCAAGGCACATGTCAATTCCCCCATTTTTTAAACGTTTATAACTTTTACATACGACATTATTTTTTTTAAACAAATTACACCATAAAACGAGCATTTTTTTCTCTTTAAAATGCGTATAATATTGATATATAAAAAACGAACTTTTTTCACATTTTTTCAGGTCATTGTGTCTTCCGTCAGGTCATTGTGTCATCCGTAGGGTTGTTGTGTCATTCATCGGGTCATTATGTAATCTTATTTGACAAGGATTACACAATGATCTAATAATAATACACAATTACACAAAAAATATTTCGAAGATCTTGCTCCCACATCTTCCTCTTTCAAAAATAAATAAACGAAACTTAAAAAAATTACTATTTTCTCATTGTGTCTTTTTTCATTGTGTCTAATTTAAAAAATAAAAAAAACTGTAATTTTTTTAATTTTTCGTTTATTTATTTTTTGAAAGAGGAATACATGGGAAACAAGGTCTCCGAACCACTCTTTTAAAATTTGATTTATATTGTGAGTTATAATTTTTTTAAAAGTGTCATTGTGTCTTTGTTTACCATTGTGTCATTCTCACACTTTGTAACAAAAAATGAATTTGTGTTTTAACATTTCTCAAACACATATTAACAATTTGTGACACGGTGATAATTTCTAAACACATAAGATGACACAAAGAATCTTTACAATAAGATGATATTACATAATGATTTAAGAATAAACCAATAAAAGTGATATTTCACTAGTTATAATATAAGACAATCACATGATATTACACAAAGACTAGACAAATGCCGAATTTTTTTTTATTTTTTATGTATCAATATTATACGCGTTTTAAAGATAAAAAAACGCTTGTTTTTTTGGTGTAATTTATTTTAAAAAAACTAATATCGTATCAAAAAGTTATGAACGTTTTAAAAAAGTGGGGGAATTGACATGTGCCTTGCATGTGGAAAGAGAAAGTCAACAAAAGTGACTATGACTAATGTACCCTTCTACCAAATTCTTTTCTTACAAATTGATCTCAACCATTAAAAGGGGATCTAAAGGTCAAAAATTCTTCTTAGCCTTCTTAGATTTAAATCTTTTATATGATTTGGTAAAGTTTATTTGAGAATAGTCATATATTATGGGAAGAAAAAGAATAAGCCCAAATCACTGAAAATAATTATTATGGGATTATTTTTTAAAAAACTTTACTTCCTACATACAAATGTGTATGGACGTTATATAAAAAATTCTTAAAAAAAACTTTCATGTGAATTTTTACGTTTTTAAGTTAGCTACACACGTGTAACATAACCTACACATGACATCAATGTGTAGGTTTAACAAATAATATAGATTTATTCACTTTTTTAATTTGTATATAAAGAGTGATAAATAAATATTGCGTTTCATTCATTTTTATATGTTAACAAAGTATTTGTTTGAAAAAATGAAGAATTTAATAATTTCTTTTTCTTCTCGTAATATTTAGCATTTTCACAAGAACAACAAATGTCGTAAAACAAAGCCAAAACCATCCTCCTAGCAAAAAACTAGTTGGTGTCGAATCCACCAAATAATATATAAAGTGAACCTACTATTATAATATAAGTAAGCTTCGTGTCCTCGAATTAACAAGTTTTAATACCAAAACGTTTAAGTACATTTATGACTACTTAGATGGTGGGTTTTTCTGAAAACTTAAAATTAAAGAGAAAAAATAAAATAAAACAAGACTTCTAATTTTGATTATAAACAGTAAAACGGGTAATATCGTAATTTCAGTAATAATGAAAATGCTAATGCTAATGAAGTTTTAAGGAGATTCATATATTAAAAGACAATTCCAACACTAAGGTAGTTTCCTGACTTGACTCGACTTACGTAATTAAAAAATGATGCAATGATCATTTAATTTAAACGGTTTATATCAATACTAGACATCAACCGCAGTTCGTTGATTATAGTCAACCCGCTACTCTAAGCTCACGTTGTTCGAAATGCTTAATTTGATTGAATGATTCCATAATGAATTTAGGTTCATAGACTAACACAAAATATTATTAGTTTCTTGTATTAAAGATTCAAACTTGATTAGTATTTTAAAAGATGAAGAACTTCATTAGAAAATTTAATAAGTTGATCAGATTAAGAACAAAAATCACTCAAACAATCAATTTAAAGAAAAAGATTACATAATAGTTTCAGTAGTGTCGAATCAAAAGATTTCTAACCAAACATGATGACTAAGGGGCTGTTTGGATGGGTCTGAACCATCTCTGAATCTGACCGATTCAGAGGATGGTTCAGTTAAGAGCGTTTGTATGGTGCGGATGTCTGACCGAATTAGATGAAGCCGTCTGAATGACCGTTTGACCGAATCAGACACATTGACGAGTCTGAACGATGGTCTGAATCGGAAAGCGACTAAGATGAGACGAAACAACGTCAAGAAGAAGAAGAAGACTGCTGATGAAGCGAAGCAGCGATGGTGGTGGGCGATGAAGACTGTTGCTAGTGAAGTGAAGCAGGCGGCTGTTGGTGGTGAAGTGAGGCAGCGATGGTGGTGAAGTGAAGGCGGCTGTTGGTGGTGAAGTGAAGGAGGCGGCGATTGTAGAAGAAGTGAAAAATAGGGTTAGTTTAATGGGTTTTAGAAGTGAAGGAGGGGGTAAACTGAAGGAGGCGGCTGTAAAAAGTTGTTAAAATGGGTTGTAGAAGTTCAAAAATTGATGTTAGTTCAATATAAATAAATGGACCTCACTCTTGTTTTGTTTTAACTAGGAGCCACTTGTATAACGTTAAATTTCCATCATCTAAGGCGTTTCAAGTTAAAACTAAACACATGCTAAAGTCAAGGAAAAAGCAAATGTCATTCAATTTCAAACAAACATAATGAAACAATTGTACACAACACCATTACAATGAAAACGTCTAATTCAATGCTAATAACGGTGGATCGTAGTCCCTTTCTGTAGAATCCCATAATAAAAGGACACCATCGTACACTATTCATCAAAATCATCCATCCACCACCACCATCCGATCCATCGTCGATTAAAGAAACAAAGAAGACGACGGAGGTGACCGGAAATAACGTCGGAAGCAAGAGAGAGAAACATAAAATGAGCATGCTTCTTCCACGAATCCAAAGACTAAAAACAACCAAAAAGAATTCAACTTATTTATAAAAAAGTCATTTTACTTTCGTGGTGAAAATGCAAAGCCAAAAACTATGGTGACCAAAATGCAAAACATAAAACAGCATTACCTTAAACTCAACTTATCTATAAAAGAGTTATTATACTTTGATGATCAAAATGCAAAACATACAAAACTATCATGGTCAAAATAGAAAACATAAAAGTTCATTACTCATGAAGTTTCTCTTTAAATATATAGTAATATATAATTTGGAGGCTAAAATGCAAAATTACAAAAAACACTTTTGGCTACAAAAACAATTTTGTGACCAAAATACAAAACCCAACAAAAAATGGTGACCAAAATACAAAAACATAAAAGACACTCTTCATGTTGTTTTTAAATTAATAGTATATAGATTGGTGGCCAAAATGCAAAACTACAAAAAAACACTTTTGGGTACAAAAACAATTTTTTGACCAAAATACAAAACCAAAAAAACAATAGTGACCAAAATGAAAAACATAAAAGACACTATTCATGAAGTTTCCAAATTATTAGTATATATAATATAAATATAAATGGATCTAGTCGACTGTTTAAACAAATAATTAGGTTTGTTTTAAAAAACAAAAACTATCCTTGTACACTCAGGTTTTTTGAATCGCATCGTGTCTGCAGGTTGTGCGGGTGTCACATTGTATCAAAGAATTCAAACCAAATTTATACCCCGTCTGCGCGGAGTAAGTGTTAGAGTAAAACATGAAACAAAAACTTAAGAGTCATGAAGACTTGCATATATAAGCTAAAAATATCTTTGTTTCCACTATAATATGGAACAAAATGAATTAAAAAAAATACTTAGAATTTCATTCAGATGTCCAATCAAATAGTACCTCTTAACCATTTAACACTTAATCATTCAGACATCTTAACCATTCAGACCTTTTAACCATTCAGCTCTTAACCATTCAGCACTTTCCAAACAGCCTCTAAAATAACTGGTTCTAATGAAAAGTAAAGCATAAAACTACCGACTTACAAACCCAAAACTCTGGAATTATTAATGTTCAAAATAACAACCAAAAACTACAAAATTTTCTTCTTCGAACTCTCAGCCCTCCTTTTCATTTTCTTTCTATATTTCATATAAGGGCTTCTAATAATGGCCTTTTAGGCCCGGTTTCTTCAATAGTAGGCTCATAGCACTAACGGGCACTAACGGATGTACATGGTTCGATTTTAAACCGTGAAATCGTTCAAACCAGTTATTAGTTCGGTTTCGCGGTTGGTTTACAGTGTATACAAAAAACCGGACCGGACTGTTATGGATGGTTTAGTTTACGATTTATACCAAAAACCATTCGGAAAAACCGGACCGGACCGTTCATATGTGTCTATATATATATATATATATATATATATTATAAATAAATATATAACATTTGTGGGTTGTTATAAATTAAAAAAATGAGTTGGATGGCTCGGACATCATTTTTGTATGGCTTGGACGTCATTGTAGACATGAAGTTTACATCTATTAAGATTGTTTTTATATCTATGATGTAATACATTATTTATTTAGCTTGTTGGTAATGTTGGATTGTTTTTATAGCTGTAAGTTGTTTTTTAATAGGTTTGCATTGGTTTTTTTTATGCATTCTATTGCATAAAATGAGCTGTAATTTAGCAGTGTGTTTTTTACCTTAAAGTTGGCAAAAAAGTTCAATAGTTTTTTTAACATAAGTTTTTTGGGCTTGATCGAAATAGGCCTAAAAAGCCCAAACCATAATAATGGACTAATGGTTCAGTTTGGTTTGGTTTTATTGTTTGAATGGTTTCGTTTTGGTTTTTAGTATTAAAAAACCGTTACTAATGATTTGGTTACGATTTTACCTAAAAATCATAAAAACCGGACTGTATACACCCGCGAAGTGACAACTTAGGCTCAAGTTCTGTGGGCCAAATATTTACACATGACAGTTGACACTAACACATTACGAATTCGCAAATGCTGTTTAAATTCTCACATTGACTTTTAAATCACCAGAATGAACCAAACCAATTATATGTATCACTCCAATTAAAATAGTCAAAAATGATTATTTTATAAAACAATTAAATAAATGTATCTAATAGATTATTTACTTGAAACATTTGAGAAATTCAAATGCATCATGCATCCTTATATATATATATATATATATATATATATATATATATATATATATATATATATATATATATATATATATATATATATAGGGTTAGGATCCTTACAGAACCATTTTTATTTACAGAATTACAGAACCACTGATTTACATACATGTAAATTAAGTCTGGTGATATTAAGCTGTCTTTACATATATGTAAATTAGACATAAGTATTTGAATATAGAAACACAACCATTTTTTTATTATGGCAAATATACATATATGTAAAACAACATAAATATCAGCAGACTTAATTTACATATATGTAAATCAGTGGTTCTGTAGTTCTGTAAATAAGAAGTGGTTCTGTAATGATCCTCACCCTATATATAAATATATATATATATATATAAATATATAAATAATCTCAACCCTACATTTTATCATCTTATGGTTGTGATTGTAAGAGTTATTTTTATAAATAATTTAATGACCTGTTTTTAATTTTAACTCAATAGGGGTATTATAGGCATTTATAGTATATATATATGAGAAACATACTTTATTATTATTTTTTATTTAAAAGATAAAATAAGTACTGCAAAAAATATGACTTAAATCGATTCTCATCCAACATATCTTATTTACCCTCTTTTTGAACAAGAGAAAAGAAAAGACAAATACAAAGAAACTCAAACTTATATATAATAGTCATACATGTCTCATAGAGCTACTTTTAATTTATTTTTATAACTTTATAATTGCATATGATTATCATAACCTTGTTCTTTTTAGTTCTGAAACACCAAGTAATAATCACATAAAACTTATAATAATTGCAAATTTCACACTATAACATGTTAGGAACTTTTGAATTATTTGATATTATAATAATATGAGTTAATTATCATAATAATTATTGCAAATTTCATTAAAGGCCTAACATACTGTTATATTACAAATGCCAAAAAAAATTTATATTAACATCTAACGGCCGTTAAAGGCTTAACGGGCAGTTAAAAGATTTAACGGCCGTTAAGTACTTAATGGGTCGTTAAAAGGGTGGATGGATAGAAAGGTTGAGTGTGTGAATAGATAGAGCCATATTTAATTCATGTTATTTTCAAAAACATTCTTTCAGAAGCTAACTGTATTCACACCTGTTTCGCATCTACATAACATATAAAAACAACCAAAGTAGACTTGCGCATAAGTCTATTCCACCCTAAGTCATAACTGTTATTTCACAAAATAAATGATAATGAGTGTTATAAGGCATGAAATACAATCAAAATAAATGCAAAACATTATAATAATGTCTTAATATGCAAATAATAGCAGGTCGTCATTGGACGTGTTTCGGTTAGCAGCACAAGTCACCATTAATAGTATCCGGGTCAGAGCGACACTATGGGTTGAGGGATGGTGAGGGAGATGATGGATTCCAATTCTTTTATAAACCAAACACATCAACAATGGAATTGAGATTCCAATTCCAATTTCTATTGAAATGTTTGAATTCCAAATCCAGTTCCTTTAAATTCCAATTTCTAAGCAAATTCGTATTCCGGTTTCATTACATCCACGAACCAAACGCCCTCTAAAATTAGAAAGAATGGAACGAAACAAAAGACATTCTTTTCTCCGACAAAGTTGTTCCAAGGAATTATGGAATACTAAATAAAAGATACCTACTGAGATACACCATGACCTCTACACATATCTTTGGTCCGGTTCCTCCAAGCTGGATTTTGAAGAGATCACCATGAGGCAACAAATCGTAGCATGTGCACTCTATTACAACCTACCGGAGTATCTACATGCAAGAACACATCCACGACCACCATAACATTGCCACCACCAGACCAACGCCACCTAGCTAGAAGGGTCTGATTGAAAAAAAAAAACACTAACCGCAACCCTAGCCTAGCAAGCACAAAAGAATATGCAACAGAAAGCCAACGAAGCTTCGTCGAAAAGTAATCTAGTCAGCCCTACTCTTGTGTTCCTCCAAGAACGCGCGCTACCTCACAGAGAATGGGAATCATATCATAAGTATAACACATGGCAGCAAATTAAAAAACAAAAAACCCAAAGTTCGAACCCAAGTCACGCAAAGCACACACAGACACTTTACCAGTTGAGTCACTAAACAAAAATATAAAAATAATTCAAAATAAACTCATAAATACTGTAGTTACATTTACAAAGTGTCGCGTAGACACTACACATTTACTGTTCAAATACGTTTATTTTTCAATATACGTAGAAATAATCAAGTTTAATAATGGAGATTAAAACTCCTATTTAATAAGATGAGTTGAAACTTAAAGCGTCGGATGGAATTGAATATCTAATAATTTTTCTAAACGACAAAGATAGGATACCATAAATAATCTAGCAAGGGGCTAGTCCCATTTACAATCCAAAAAAAGAGGAAAAGCTCAAAGAATTACATTTAAGGGATATTAAACGCACACCATTTGACCCAATCAAGGTTGTGATTTTTTAATCTATTCTTCACCCATTGGAACGAGATTGCCTTTATACACCTATAGTAGCTGTAACCGAGGGAGTAGTGCCCTTAAAGACCACATCATTTCTATGATTCCAAACACACCAGATCGTCGTGTATACAATAGCTTGGATCGTCTTCTTTTTTACTTTATCCTTTGTGGCAAGATCATGGATGTTCATTAAATCGTCGAAGGAGAAGGCGTATATTGGAGTGATTTTCAGCCATGAACTAATGACGCACCATACTAGATTGATGAAACGACATGAAGTGAAGATATGATCACTCGAATCCGCTTGATCACCATAACATGAACATAGAGCATTTGGAATATGAACTCCTGTAGTTAACAATGCATCTCGTGTGGGGATTCTTTCAAGATTAGCCCTCCATATTAGAGTATTAACCTTAGATGGCACCCAGTTGTTCCGATGGATCTTCTTGACGTGAAGGAGTGGATCTTGATTATTAAGTTTTCTCCTAATGAATTGAACAATATCTTCCCCATCAATTATATCTCCTCATTTCCAAATGTCTTTTCTTTCATCTTGCCATACCTTTGAATTTAATAGCAAAGTGCAGTCCTCTAATTCACACACTTCACCATCTGTTAGAGGGGAGCATCCCCACCTCCATCGCCAAACTTTATCACCATTAACAAGGTTGTAGCAAGCATTCACCGTGACATCTTTATCCGTTTCAAGCCGATATAGGTTTGCGAAAATACAGCCCATCGGATTGTCATGTATCCAAGAATCATGAAAAGAGTAAGTTGCAGCTTTAGTCTCTGTGTCTTGACATTTTTAACAGGTTCAGTTTCACCCTAATAGTTTTGGTCTTTGTGGTTTTTATTCTTAACACAAATGGTCCCGAGTCCTAACCCGTCCATGTTTCTGTTAACCATTCCTCACGTAACTCTATGAAAGTTCAATTAAAAACGAAGGAAAATGTCTTTTTCGCCCCTCATGTGAGGAATGTTTAACGGAAACATAGACAGGAATTAGGGTTCAGGACCATTTGTGTTTAGAATAAAATTACAGGGAACAAAATTGTTAGGGTGAGACTAAACCCGTTAAATGTGTCAAAACACAGGGACAAAAACTGCAGTTTACTTTAATTATAAAGGGTGGTGTTAAGCAAACACCCAACAGCTTAGCTAGACACCCGAAATACGACTAGTATAGTGTGATATGAGTCGTATTACCCAGCCGTCAGACGACAAAAGCTGAGTGTTTCAGAGCCGTCTTGTCGGCTAGTAGTATGAGTCATATTACATGCTAAACGAGTCGTATACACGATTAATACGACCCACATTACAGGTTAGATGAAGTCGTGTCGAAGATGCTATACAATTCGTTTTAGTGTAATATGTATCGTATTTATGTAGTTTTAAAACAAAAGTCATTCATACGTATGAATAGGATGATACACGTGGATTCGTTATACACAAAATAGAAATTTCTAAACACAGTCTGACACACATCTATCAATGGGATTCGTCATTTCTAAAACGAACGAAATCAAATTCGTTCTATATTATAGAGATTTTTTGGGGTTTAATCCTATTAAAGAGTTTGTATGAAACAAGTCAGACAAATATATTATTATTTACTTATTTGATGTTAGGTTAATATAAGGTGTTGTTATACAAACATTCTATTCTCTCTATCTCTCACTATATAAATACATAAAGATGAAATGGTGTACATTTAACGTCAGGTGTTTATAAACTTTATATAACCAACACCTTTTATTTTAAAATATTATTATTAGTGATTCGACTCAAATCACTTTGTCAAACTGTGTTGACAGTCTGCAAGTGATACAGCTCGTATACGGTGATATGAGTCATATCAACATAATGATTGGATGTTTGGTTAAGCAATTGACGGGGTGTTTGGTTAACCAAATCCATTATAAAATATAGTTTTTCTATTCTACTAATTAGAAGCATTACAAATTGTAAAGTGTTATGCTAAAATGAACTAGGTTGACTCAAGTTTGTAGAAAGCTTACAAAACCATGACATGATAATAAGTGACACTTTATTAAAATTAGAAGTAAGGATAATATTAGAGATGAGTTTTTGGTACCGAGTACCGGTACCGGTGTACCGGTACCGTACCGACTTAGCAATATCGGTACCGGTACCGGTACCCACTTTTCCTAAATCTCGGTACCGGTACTAGGCGGTACCGGTACCGGTACCTGTACTTTACCGGTTAGTACCACGTTGGTACCGGTTAAGTAAACACTAGTTTTTTTAGTATATTTTATATTATTTGAAATATTATGAATGTTGTGTATTAATTGTTTAACGTTATAAAGTATTTTTTACAACTTTGAGTCATTTTATAATACTCTCTTCGTCCCAATTTAGATGTCATGGGACCCACAACACAAAGATTAAGAAAAAGTGTATTATTATATTATTTTAACCTATAAAATGACAAAAATGTCATTAAAGTATTTTGTCTTTTAGTCATAAAGTATATTTTATGTTAAATAATTAGGGGTAAAATTGGAAAGAATATTTTTATTTTTGGAATGGACATTTAAATTGGGACAACCAAAAAAGGAAATTTGGACATTTAAAATGGGATGGAGGGAGTATTTTTTATATTATCAACTTTTAAATTTAATGAAGTTGATATGATTTTTAATTAATTTATACCATATTTCATTTCTTTTTCTTATATTCAAGTATATTATAGTATAGTTATATTAAAAAGGGTTATTGGATTTAAACACCCCCAACTATTGGTCATTGGCCGTTGTCACCTCCAAGTATCACTTTGGCCAATAACACTCCAAACTAAATACTTTGGTGTCCGTATCACCAAAAGTTAACCAAATCACTAACGCGTTAAGTTTTGCTGACGTGGCACGGTGATGTGTCCTATCTCTCCTTACGTGGCACGGTGATGTCGGCCAATGATCAATAGTTAAGGGTGTTTAAATCCAATAAGGCAATAACCCATTATTTATCTATATTTAACTAGGAATTGACATGTGTCACGTGATGCGACGACCGGGTTTTAGTTGGTGCATATGTCGTGTCATATTTGTGACTTCGTTACATGTGTTATGTTATTGATTATCTCTTGCACGTTCTGGTGTAATATTATGTCTTGTACCTTGCAACGTAATGCCGTCAAAGTAATTAAAAAAACTAACTAAAACAAAAGAATATACAAAGAAAAAAGATTAAAAAGAAGAAAAAAACAAAAATATCCGGCCCTCGTGTAGATGTTTATGCACATCATGACCACTTGATCCAATATGACACTGTTAACTAGGATTTTGTTTTGTACAATATAATGGTATAAATAAATTTCCGTCTTTATGGTGTTTATGGATTAAATGTTGTCTTAATTCTGCCCAGTCATCAATTTTATTAAATAGGTTGCTTACTCGGAAGTTCACTTGAAAAGAGGATCGAGATAGGGCGACCCCCTTTCTCGCTTTTTGTTCTTGCTGGTGATGGAAGCGTTTAATTACTTTGACACGTTAAATTGCAAGGTACGAGACATTATACTACACCAGAACATGCATGAGATAATCAATAACGTAACGCATGTAACGAAGTCACAAATATGACACGACATATGCACCAACTAAAACCCGGTCGTCGCATCACGTGACACAGCTCAATTCCTAGTTAAATATAGATAAATAAGAGGTTATTGTCTTATTGGATTTAAACACCCTTAACTATTGATCATTGGCCGCCATCACCGTGCCACGTAAGGAGAGATAAGACACGTCACCGTGCCACGTCAGCAAAACTTAACGGTGTTAGTGATTTGGTTAACTTTTTGTGATACGGACACCAAAGTGTTTAGTTGGGAGTGTTATTGGCCAAAGTGATACTTGGAGGTGACAACGACCAATGACTAATAGTTGGGGGTGTTTAAATCAAATAACCCTATTAAAAAGTATAAAATTAAACCGAAATAAGTGAATAAATTTTATTAAAAAAAGATAAGACATGAAACCGGTACCAACGTGGTACCAGTACCGAAATACCGGTACTGGTCCCGGTACCATCCCGCTAAATTCGGTACCGGTACCCACTTTTCTTAAAACTCGGTACCGGTACTAGGCGGTACCGGTACTGGGCGGTACCGGTACCCGTCCCGATCTCATCCCTAGGTAATATGGTAATTTCTCTCTATGTCAAGTTACACCTTTTTTGAACGTTCATAACTTTCACATACAACATTATTTGTTATAAGCAATTACACTATAAAAACGTGCATTTTTAGATCTTTAAAACGCGTATAATATTGATATAAAAATAATCAAGTTTTTTAATTCATTGTGTAATTCATCAGGTGATTGTGTAATCTTTTCAAACCGACGAAAATTACACAATGACACAATGTGTACAAAAGTAAAATAAACAGTTGTGTATACATGTTATATAACACAATGACATGAAACCTCACAACAAAATAGATATGTTGTGTCTTATAACGCGTATAGTGTTAATGTAAAAAAACAATTTTTTTTTTATCTAACTCATTGTGTAATCGTTCAAATCATTGTGTAATATTTTCGAGCCGACAAAAAGTACACCAGGGGCTTCTCAAGGTTTTTTGAGGCCTAAAGCAAAACTAAATTTGAAGGCCTATCATTGAAAACTCTCTTCTCTATCCGGGCTTGGGACCGGCGTTAATAAACTAAGAAAGTTTATAATTGCCGGAGTTAATTTTTTTTTTATGTTTTGATGATGCTAAAAAACAACTTAAAGAACTAATTATTAATTTATGTTTAAGTAAATTTAAAATAAATTCAATTAAAGCTTGTTCGTTTTGTTTTTTTTTCCTCTTTTGTCCAACCCGATTCATGTATTCTAAATGGTTTTTTTTTTTTTGTAATAGTGTAAGCAGAATCTAATTCCTAAATCAAATTCGTAAACCAATCCCTAAATCAAATTCCTAAATCAAATTCTAAGTTAACTGTTAAGCAAATTACTAACGATGAGGTGAAATTTATATATCAATATTCATAATTCAATAATCAACTTTCAACTAAATAGACAATAGTGGGCAAACAGGAAGTCAGCAAGTCAATAAAAATAAACTAATGAGTTACTATTATATATCAAACAATTAACAAAGTTAACTAACCTGGATGTGCAATAGAGCAAGTCGGCAAACAGCAAGTACGCAACACTTCAATTTTGGATTGGATCAATGACGGTAAACCGCAAAAGCCGTTTGGATTGAGATTTGAGAATATGAGATGAATAGATATTGATTAGAGTACGAGAGAATGAAAGGATGATGATGACTGAAGATCAATTTTGAACTTTTTGGATGCTCGATGACTCGAGGAGCAATTATGATTTATGATGATGATTGATGCATTGACGATTTAGTTTCCCTCTAAATCTCTGGTTCCCATACTGATAATTTTTTTTAAATGGGCTATTGGGCTTGATTTTTGGGGGCCAATTAAAACATTGTGGCCTAAAGCGTGGGCTTGATTATATTAGCCATTGGGCCGCCCCTGAATTACACAATGATCTGGTGAAAATAATACTGACACTGACGAACTTTATAACATAATGGATCTATTATATTTTTACATGTTATCTTACACAATATATAACATAATATATCCATGTATGTTTGTACGTTAGAGTCAAACATCTCGTAGTCCAGAACTAAACAATTCGAATAAAATTTCATAACGACAGTGATAAACTTCACAACAAAAAAGATCTATTGTGTTATTATGTTTTTACATATGAGATAGCAAAATAACACAATAGATTTATGTAATGACACAATTGTCCATTTCTTGGAAAAAAAAATTGAAGTTATTTACGATTGTAACACCATATTTTTTATAGCGTTTAATTTTCATTTAACTTTTAGATCTAATGGTCCGTATGATTTTTAAGTTTTCTGATAAATAAATTTTTTTAATTTAATTTCTCTCCCATTAAATTATCAATATCAAATCAAAGGTGGCCCCCTAAAATATATGTTAAATCAATTAGAATCATTATAAATTGTGAATGTGGTCCATTAAAATATCTATGTCAAAATGTCAAATCGTGTACCCACTACATTCACTACAAATTTGTTTTTGACCTCTTCTGGAAAATATACTGACTTAATAGTCAACACTTAATAGTCTAACAGTTACTATTAGTCAATACTCAATACACATATGGATAGTAAAAATGATTAATTACGAAAATTTGATATCCTAACGTACCTTAACAAACTACTTACCGCTCACCTTATATATAACACGGTCTTAAGAAAACTAGAGTGCATTAGAATCAGTGGCGGAGCCAGCCCGAAAATTTAGGGGTAGCTTGAATTTTTTTTTTCCCAGACGTTCATGTAGGAACCGTCCGTACAAAAACACAATATTATTCTTTAAATTCATTTACAATACAAAGAAAATAAAGAAAACAAGTAAATTACAATATGATTACAACCGAAATAAAATACAATACAAGAAATGAGTAGAAGCAGAAGCAAAAACATGGCTGAGGATTCGTGTTCAACACGGGTCCCTTAAAACAAATTCCAAGTCTCCCAAGAGAACTCGTTTGTTTCCCAGGGTACAACAGCCGAAGCAGTATGTACTGCCGGGATTGACTCACAACCCAAATTATATTTAAAGAAAATAGATGAAGAAGATCAACTACATGTTGAAATAATTAGAAGAGAAAGAATGAGAGAATGTTTTCATAGTTGGAGTTCTTTGGTGTTGTATTTGGTGTATCTTTAACCAAGGTTCACCTTGGTATTTATAGGACAAGAATGAGTTGAAACACCCCATTCATTGTCCATAAACATGGAGTAAAACACTTAGTCAACCTAATTAATTATGAGTTGAAATATATATTCAACACAATTAACTAGTTGAAACTCACAAAATATTCAAACTTATAACACCAACTAATTTATTATTTTGTATTTTTCACAAAATATAATTTGTGTATTACAAAATTTTCCAACAATCCCCCACATGGGAAAAAGACAAAATCTCATTTCTCAAATGAAGAACCCATTTTCTCACGTGAAAAACTCATTTTCACATATTATTCCAACAATCCAAATTGATCGTTACATACTAGTTCCTTAGATATAATTTAGCGGTTGAGTATTGCCGGATAGGTAGGTGTTACCTTTGAACCTTCCGTTGTGATGCATACTTAGTCTCCTAGTGGTTCGGTAGACGTGATGTCCTTGAACCAACCACCACTTATGGAGACGACAATACACTTCACACAACACTCTCCCTGGTTCGATCAAACCCTCATTGTCGTGTCCGTTATGGTCATGGAACACTAGCCTGGTTCTGCGAAAGCTCTAGGAATTGCGCGCCCCACAATTTCATTCGAAGCGACCCCACTTCTCTTTCACATAGGTGATTTATCTAAAAAATCATTAAAAGCATTAAGGTTACTATGATTACGCAAATCATTAACCATACGGTATGCTTAGCCTCACAACGTGTCACTGTTGTTATAGGAATGGACTAGGAAGTATTTAAGCTCCCTTTATAATTTAGGAGGACATATATAAACGTTTATACATATTAGCTTATATATCGACTTGTATATTAGCTATGCCCCCACAGTGACCACCCTTAGATATATGAGTAGGTTGTCCTATTGAACTTAGATCTTGGGATCTCCAGTCAACTAAGTTAGGTTTTCCTTCATATACCATCTTTCATGGGCTTTAGTCTCATTCCACAACTCCGTCTCTCATGTTGTTGGATCCAAAACCATTATCTATGACTCCGTCGAGTCAATATAGATAATTGCAGTTGAGATGAGTTGTTATGATGTGTTATTAACTCACAAGTTAATCTTGCCTTTTGTCATTTTTTAAGACTATAACCCCGAGTATCAACTCGAACTGAGGTACATTTTTGTCTTTAAAATGCATTTCAAGCCTAGCATATCCATGCCATTAGTAATTAGATGTTAAATCTAACCAACTGACCTTCGAGTCTAGCTTGTAGATTCGGTCACATAGTTGCATTATATTTGGCTCAACAAAAGGTTCTCTTTTGATACGGGTTTGAGAAAACTTCTCAAATACCATTTCTCAAATGGCTTTCCCCCACATTTCTTGCATTTAGATAGAAAATGTTTAAATATACGATTAGACATCCATGATTTGAACAAGATCAACGTCTTGTATCAAAGATGTCGTCAATGCTTGTTTGCCGACTAAAGCAACGCATGCCTTGTCATAAGTTGTTATCAACCATCTCAAGCTTAAATACTTTTAAGTTATCATCTAGGTTAAATCTAGAAAATTGAGTTCTCCATAAGTTATATGACTTTTCTTAGATTGAATGACAACCGTCATTCAAATTGTCTTATAGACAACTTTACTTTTATATTGTATATGAGTTGAATGTTTCACATTAATAGTCTCCTCAGAGCACCATAATTAACAAGTAATACTCTAGCATGTGAACAGAAGATGCATCATTCTGATTCTTCACAGCTTTTAAGGAATATCTCAATATTCGTTCAAAACATTCATCTTATAGTTTAAACAAACAGTGAGAGTTGTTCAACATCCCAAAATCTCAATGTTTAGGAACGTCTAATATGTATGTTACGTAAACGTACATAGACCGTCATTCAATCTAGGATCATAATTTTTTTTTCTTCCTTTTTCTCAAAAGGTTTCATCATTGACTCATATGGACTTTGAAGAATCACAAATTGATCTCCCATAGTGGTACTCCCACTTTGAACAATCACAAAATTGATATAAAACATCATGTTGTTTATATGGTAAATTGTTCACATGTATTAGTATTTGAACAATTATATATGTTCATAGCAAGAAAGATTTATCTTACCATCAAATAGTCAACTTGAATCTATTATTGCTTTATGACGTGTTACTTTTTACAAAAGTAACAAATTATATTAACACTTTATGTGAAACTTTTGGTTTATTTCATTCTAAACCAAATCTTAGTTTTGCCAAAACATGCACTTAGCAGTTTCGAAATAAACTATTTTAATTTTATGTTTTGATTACGGAAATCAATACCCAAAATGTAAATAGTTTTATTGAATATATAACTTCTAACGCATACGTTAGAGATAAGATGTTTACAAAAAACACTCTTATTTAAATTCATCATTAACACACATGTTAAGATAAACGCCTAAATAGACGCTTTTAGACAATAAAATTTAAGTCATATCTAACACACATGCTAGATAAGTAGATGGGTTCTAACACACACATTAGTCAACAAAAAGTCTACATCAAGCGTTCTAAGCATATAGTTTCATATAATGAAAGGTTCCAATAAAACGTCTGCACAAATGTTTTAAAGGCAATTTTTTTTTATAAAATAATCATTTGTAAATCACGCATAATTAATGATCATGTTTGTCAACGTTTTCGAGTGAATAATGATTTCATTATTTGTTTAAAAAAACGGTTTTAAATTTAAAAGATTAATACTAAATCAATACAAAATTGATTATATTATAAAGAATCTCTTCTAATACTTAATTAGAATAACATTAGGTTTTAACACACATGTTAAAACAAAAGTTTCACATAAGAAAGATTTCTTACTCGCAAATAAGAAATACCGGTTTTCATAAGATGCGTACACAAGCATAACCATTCTTAAGACGCATATGAAAACTAATCTTGAAACCGACAAACGGTTAATTCAAAGTTTTAATCTTGAAACCACATAAGGTTTTGAAAACTTTGATTTAAAACAAAATTGGATTTTCAACCTTTTTGCTTTAACACATTGAACCATTCAACAAAATGGTTGTAATGAAAATAAACCCACTTTTAAATGCAAAAGAAACTCATAAGAATTTAAACTTCCCAAAGTAATTGATACAAGTTTTATGAAAAACTACAAAAGCTTTTAAACATAAGCAAAAATTACACTAAATCAAAACCAACGAATGGTAAAAAAAAATGAACCATTTTCTTTGTAAATGAAATCCGGTTCTTGAAAAAAGTCAAGTTTGAGAGACGAACAATGACTATATACTTTTTTTTTAAATACGAACGGTGATTAAAAAAAAATTTGTTTTAAGATTGTAGGAACCGTCCGTACAAAAACACAATATTATTCTTTAAATTCATTTACAATACAAAGAAAATAAAGAAAACAAGTAAATTACAATATGATTACAACCGAAATAAAATACAATACAAGAAATGAGTAGAAGCAGAAGCAAAAACATGGCTGAGGATTCGTGTTCAACACGGGTCCCTTAAAACAAATTCCAAGTCTCCCAAGAGAACTCGTTTGTTTCCCAGGGTACAACAGCCGAAGCAGTATGTACTGCCGGGATTGACTCACAACCCAAATTATATTTAAAGAAAATAGATGAAGAAGATCAACTACATGTTGAAATAATTAGAAGAGAAAGAATGAGAGAATGTTTTCATAGTTGGAGTTCTTTGGTGTTGTATTTGGTGTATCTTTAACCAAGGTTCACCTTGGTATTTATAGGACAAGAATGAGTTGAAACACCCCATTCATTGTCCATAAACATGGAGTAAAACACTTAGTCAACCTAATTAATTATGAGTTGAAATATATATTCAACACAATTAACTAGTTGAAACTCACAAAATATTCAAACTTATAACACCAACTAATTTATTATTTTGTATTTTTCACAAAATATAATTTGTGTATTACAAAATTTTCCAACAGTTCATACAGTAATAAAAATAACACCACAAAATTATAAAAATACCTAATAGATTTATCTCATTTGTTCTTTCATAGCTTAAAATCAAAGATTCAGGGGTATCCTTTTAATTGTTTAGGGGTATCCTTATACATAAAACCGGAGAATATATATATTTTTTACACTTCGCCACGAAATTTCAGCCGTAGCTCGGGCTACCCCTGGGCTTCACATACGTCCGCCCCTGATTAGAATCATTACTTCTACATTTTGTTAGGAGCATATTTTCATTTTCAGGTTTCAATGAGCTTATCAAAGATATAATAGTACTTGATGTTAGTCGGAACTGGAACTTTAAAAATCTATAAACAATTCTAATTAAGGTACCATAGACGTATGATAATATACGTCTAAAAGTAACCAAAAATGGAATCAGTTAGAAGGACACTTGATAATTAACGTAAAGTATGTGTAAGTTGTTCCACCAATAGCAATGAGAATGTGAACATCAAATTGTTATTTTAGCGTTTTTTTCGTGTACCTTCCTTGCTATAAACACCTATGTTACGACTCTGTAATATATTAACAATATCTTTATTTATAAATAGAGATGCTAGCTTTATTTGTATGAGAGTTTTATGAACTTTTGCTATTGTAATATCTCGTTTGCTATCAATATAAAAACCCTGTGAATTTTGAAGTATATCGATATTGTTTGTGTTGAATTCAATTGATTTTCTGTTTAGATTGTTCATAATATTGCTTTGCAGATTCGATCCAATTTGAGCCTGTCAACCTATAACCTCTTAGGTGTCGGTTATGCACAAACAGGAGACACAATCTATAATCAGAAGTCCTATTATTACTTCGATGGTGGAAATGTAAAAGCCTTCAAAATTTATCAATCAAAATAATGATTCCCTTTTTTTCTAATTTTTTTTAGGTTTAGAACTCTTTAGGTAGTGACTCTAAATAATTCAAGTAACAATAACACGTGTTGAGTTTTAATGAATATCCATTATGTTTTGGTTTGTTTTCAATTGATGTTTGATTTTATTCTTTTGAAAAATGTTATGTGCATAAAGACCCGTTAAAATTGTTTTAAATTTTGAAAAAGAAATCTTGCAATCAATTACTTTTGGGAAAATGTCACAAAACTAAGACTACTTATAATGATTCATAGCTTTTAAGGGTATTATATGTCAAGTGGATTTCATATTATAAAGGGCATTATCTTAAAAATTGGTGTATTGGTTAATACCTCATATAATGCCCCACAATCATTACCCCATCATTTAATTAATCATTTACTTAATAATTTATTTAAACATTTATTTATTAATAAAAGTTAAAATACATAAAATAAAAATACAAGAGTATGAAACCGAAAATAAACTAGTCATCACGCGTCACCCTACGATTTAACCAACAATGCTCGACCAAATCCGCCATGAGAGCATAATGCGCCTCTTTTTTACGCATGAAGTTGGAGTTCGCTATTCTTTCTTCCATACTTATTCGTTCACGTTCCGGTTCAACATATCCTGAGGTGTAATCCTGGCAATAGGCTTTTCCGTCATCCTCCAAAATCATATTATGTAATATGAGGTAAGCGTACATAACATATGTCATTTTTCCTTTGATCATAGCCGACACGGGTTGCTCACCCTAGCCGACACGGGTGTTGGTGGGTTAGCGACATGTTGCAAAAACGAAGCCGCGAGTGCAATCGCGCTTGTAACCGCATTGTCCATCTCTATTTCGCCCGTTGAAATGTTATATCCGCTTGATGATGAATACTAATCTTCCATTTTAAATAAGGTATATTGGTTTTCACTGGTCCCAACTATCACCTTTTGTCTTCTACTGGTCCCAACTTTTAAATTGGTTGTCAACGGTCCCAACTTTTATCACTTTGGTAACCACTGGTCCCATCGTTAAATTTTTTTAACGCCGTTAAGTTTTTTCCAAATTCAAGACCGATGTTTTAGACCTTTTGATCGGAAGGATAATACGTGTCGATTGATGTAAAAGTTTTCTCGAAAAGTCTCTCTGAACGATAAAAATTTTTACATCCGATTGAAGCACCGTTAGGTTTAAACACCCGATTGAAGCACTATTTCGTTGTTCGAAGCGTCATTTTGAGGTAACTTTTTCATCAATCGACTTATATTATCGTTCCGATCAAAAGGCTTATCACATCGGTATTGAATTTGGAAAAAACTTAACGGCGTTAAAAAAATTTAACGACGGGACCAGTGGTTACCAAGGTGATAAAAGTTGGGACCGTTGACAGCCAATTCAATAGTTGGGACCGGTAGAAGACAACATGTGATAGTTGGGACCAATGAAAACCAATATACCTTTAAATAATAATGTGTGTGTGTTATGGAGAAAATTTGAGATTTAGTGTGTGTTTTGAGAGATTAATGGTGTATTGTGTTTTGAGAGATTATGGTTGGTTGTTTATATAAATGGTTTTTTAAATGTTTAAAATTTTTTTTGGTCAAACTATGCGTTTGTAGCCGTTGGTAGACAAACTTTGCACAGTATTTTGTGTGGGCAAAGGCGTTATTCAAAAAACGCTCGGAACCAATTTTGGCTCATAACGCCCCACGTAATGGTGTGGGGGCGTTTTTGGGCATTATGGGGCATTATATGCTTGGCTTCACGCCCATTACGGTCAGTCTAATGAACGTTAAATTTTGTTCTAATTAAATCACCCAAAGTTTGTTTTGTTTCAATTAGGTAACTTAAATTTACTTTTATATTTTAATTATAAATAATTAACCTAATTAGCAAGTAAACATTAATTTAAAAAAATTAAGAAACAAAACCTTAACCTATTGATCACGCAGATGATATACAGAGTAATGCACCAACTTTGATAATCGGAATACGACACATCGAGTTTACAACGCTAGCGACTTTCCGTATGAGGTTGAAACCAATAATACTACAAAATCATTCTAAGATGACTATTATGATAATGGATTTTTGTTTTATAAACAATAGTTTGATGATGATTATGATAATGATAAGTTTTTTTTAATTGTATTTTAGTTTGTAGTAATTTGTTGTTGATGATGATGTTGATTATCTTAATTTTAGTGTATAATATTTGTTAGATGAATTTAGAAGATGAAGATGTTAATATAAATTTAAAAAATAAGATGTAAATGTGAATATAGAAAATAACATGTTAGTGTTATTGTTTAATTTTAAATATTAAAAAATAAAAATCAATGTTAACCTATTAGTCAAGTTAATTATCTAGAATTAAAACATTTTTGAAAGTTAAATTATCAAATTATAACAAAATAAACTTTGAGTTACTTAATTGGAACAATATGGAAACTTGGTTATGTTTCTGTAAAATTATCCCATTATTTTTATAAGAGTTATTAACGGTTTATTGCATATGGATACTCAGGCAACGTTTGTTTTATTGAGAGACCATTTGTTTATTCGAAAACATTTCATTACAAAACGTTTGCGCGAGCTCTTTGTGGTGAAAACTATAATCAACCATTCTAAGATCTTTTAAGGCCGGCCTGCAAATGGTTAAACATCACCTACAACCGTCCATCAACCTACCACAATCCATCACCACCCATTGTCCACCACCACCCACTGTGATCCATCACCATGACCACCCAACGTCTACCATCACCATGACCATCGTCCACCACCACCATCCGTCGTACATCACCAACAATTTATTTTAACAATTTACGGATGTTAAAAAAGAAATAGTCTTTTTCTTGCAGACTGCAGATATTTAGTTCACCCGTTCTCTTCTACAGTTGTCTACATATATGATTCGCAGACTGAAGACATTTTAGCTTTTAAAAATGAAATTACACATTAGTATAGATTTTCAGATAGAATTAGACATCTTTGTATCACATCAATTGCCAACATGTTATATATATTTCTTTCAAACTAACTGAAAATTAACAGGGTTAGTGAAAAGAACTTGTTTAATGCAAAATTTTCAATTGAAGGACACATATTATAATTTACCTTCTCAAAGTTTTCAAAGGACACGATCTGTAATTTGCCTTATCCTCAAAATTCTAATTGAATGACAAAACCACTCTTCACATACACTTTTCCAATAGCAACCAACTCTTCAAGCTAGTTTCTAATAGGTAAGTTTCCGACAACAATTCATCATAGTCAACATATATAGACAACAACTCAACAAGTGGGTACATATTTCTCATACTTATTTAGCTCCAATGTAACCTTCCATATCAATTTTAACCATGCCCAAAAAAAACACAAGCCTCTGGATATCATCATGGATTTCCCCCATGGTTGTTGTGATGTTCTTAATGATGTCCAAACATGCGGCTTCACAATCCGGTGGTACGAACAACGCTCTGCTTAGAAAGTATTGTAGAACCTACAAATCAGCAAATGGAGAGTCTTACTTACGCAACGTTAATATCATATTTTCCAGCCTTCGGAGTCAGTTGTCTGATCCACAAGCATACTACGCTTATGCGCAGACTAAGAATAGTGGTGAGTTTGTGTATGCGTTCGCGTTGTGTAGGGAGTATCTTTCAACCTCGCAGTGTTTAGCTTGTTTCGACTCAGCAGTTAATGAGACGAAGTTATGTGGGATCGCGGGTGGTGGTAACATAATCTTTGATGATTGCAGTATCAGGTTAGCGTTGTGACATTTTTTTGTACTAATTTTCTTGTTTGTATATATTCAAATTTCAGGCTTTTAAATTATTTAATCAAGTAATTTTGAGAGTAAAATGCATGATCGACAAGTCGTGAAGGTGTTTAACATTTAAAAATTACGAAATATAATTTCTTTATTCTAATATGGGAATATAACTAGTGACGTTTGTCATAAGTTTTTGTTGGGAACATTACAATGGTTATTTATAAAAATATTTACGATAACTTACATAAACACTATTGGTTTGAATGAGAACATATTTACAACCTCACAGTAGCAAATATGTACTGGTACGTCTTTCTATTCATTAATGTTAATTGGATTTAACAATACTTTTAAAAACAGTTTTTACTAAATTTTCTCTGTACCTACAAACAAAATTTAAGAGAGAAATAATGAGTTTGTAAATACAATTATACAAGAACTCATTATTTAATCCTTATATGAACTTTTTCAAAAATGAAATAGTGAGTTTTAGTGCAATGTCACATGGCCCATGTTTGCACATGATTGAAAATAAAGACCTTTATAGCATTCACACATCACATTTTTCATTTTTTTAATCAAATAATATTACTTTATATATTTATATATTTGTCATTACATTATTCATCTCCATTGCTCATTAATCATTTTGAAAAATAAAAAAGTTATAAAAATGAACAGTAAGCTCCTTAAATTATATACAAATGACTAGTAAATACCTCACATTTTCTCTCTTTTCTATTTAAAATCATTCACAATCATTCTTTAAATTATGAAGAACTCACTCACATATTATACGGATGTAACCAACTCACTCTCTATATTATGAAGAACCCACCCACTCTGTAACATATGTTTACACACTTAAAAGTTGTAGTGTTTGTACCTGTAAGTATGAGTATGGATGTAGAAATGAGCCTTAATATTTAATTATGTGGCACCTAAAATTTCATATTCATTGTAAGGTCTTACGGTGCGCTATAAATTTACGGCCTAAATAGTGTGAGGTTTGAAGCAATTGCATTAGTTGTTAAGCATGTACAGAAGGCCATGACTGCATGTAAACTAAAGAAGGTGTTGGAACCGAGGTTGCTCGAATAACACCAATCTGGTTTTCATACATCCGTATGGTTTTCATATGGGTTCAGATGTTATAATAAGGACAACCTTCTTTAGGACCATTATTTGCGGAATGAATAATTCTATTCCATCAACAAGTATATATATAAAATACTTACAATGTGTGAAAGAAATAACATATTACAATACAAAGACATTCTAGTAAATGACATTTCTAATAATTAAATAGGATCTTGAATATCTTTGATATGCCCCCTCAAGATGGAGGATCCATTAGAGCTTCAATCTTGGACTGAAATTTAAGGAAGAAGTCCCGATCTAAAGGTTTTGTGAGTGCATCAGCAGGCTGATCGATGGTGTTAATATGTTGAACGCGTAGGAGACCTACTGTGACACGTTCTCTGACAAAGTGGTAGTCAAGTGCGATGTGTTTTATGCGGGAATGAAACACTGGGTTGGAACACAAATAAGTCGCACCGACATTATCACAAAAAAACTTTGGTGTTTGTGGAACTTTAATGCCAAGTTCGAGAAGGATGTTTTGAATCCATGAAAGCTCAGCTGCGGCATTAGCAAGCGCTTTGTATTCGGCTTCCGTAGATGAACGGGAAATGGACTTTTGGCGGGTGGATCACCAAAATATGATGTTGGAACCCATGTAGACAAGATAAGACGGCGTGGAATGACCACTGTCACAACCCAAAATCCACTAACGGAGTTTTACCGTTAAATGTGTGACAAACCAGGATCTCAGCCATTAGTTACACCAAACGACACTATATGAATTTAAAACAATACGTGTCTCATTAAATGAGAAAATTTATTACAGAGTTAACGTTTAAAAGTTTGCGGAAGCGTAATCGAAAGGTAATGTCAAAGTATTAAATGGAAACTAAATGCGCAGTACACGCGCCCAATACAAGATACGAAGTCTAAATAGACATTAAACTCAAACCATGGTTTGTAATGCATGAAAATGCTTAGATGAAAAGCCGTGACTCCATGCCATGTCCTAAGTGCGTGGTACCTCAGTGTCCTGTAAAAGTGAAAGTCTAACAAGTGTCAACACGACGGTTGGTGAGTTCACATAGTAAGTATAAAATCAGGGAAGTTCAGTTGCAAGCAGAAATATAAATTAAGTATGTCATTGTAGGTAGCTAGTCTACAGCACATGTCCTTAGAGGCGTATGTATCTGACCGAAGCTGACGTATGTACACATTAAGTGCATTTTGCCCGTTCGTACATCCCAGCAGGATGCACTGTAAGTATGTTAGGTCATTCAACACCCGTTCGACAGGTCCTTCTGTCGTGCTAGCGCGAAGCCCGGGTGGGGTTTGTCAAACCCAGTAGTACTACTCAAAATTTCCCCGCTATTTCACAAATACTAACGGTCAACTAGGTATCCATGAGGTCTTTCATGAACAAAATAAAAGTTGCTCTAATCCAGACATGCGGCATACAGAATTTGTAAATCCGTAAAAGTAATCGTTCGCGTTCTCAGCCCATAAAAGGGTGAAATAGTAAAAGTACAGTTCAGTGAACTCACCTTAGGTTGCGCAGCTACAAATAAATTTGCAAGTAAATAGTCTAGGTAGTCCCACTACCTAATGATGATCACAATTTAGCTACTAGCGATTTAAAAAGAAACTTAGATGGTTTCTTGTCTTCGGTTCGGTTTCGCATCCCAGACCCAAATGTCATGATATAAATTAATTTTTTTGACATAGGACTCCACTAAAAATATTTAAATTTATCTCATAAAATCTAGTAAAAAACAACTCATACTCATGCATAGAATTAACGTAGGATGTGCATATAACTTAAATACTATTAGCATGCACCAACCCGGCCACCTTATGAGGCCATTCACATACCTACATTAACATTCATGCATTTTCAAACACATATTTGAACATATAGTTGTTGAACCTACATTTATGACCATTTCGTATCTCTATTCCATCATGTTTATTCAATCATGTTCATATTACCATGTTGTAAATACACTAGGCGCACACAATTTCAATCCTATTACCATGTTGTTGTATTAGATATCTAATACACATACGCAATTTCACTCTGTTATATATGCATACATAATTCATACATAATCATCATACCAACAAAGCCATATATATTATATCATGCACGTGCAAATATAGACTTATTTACATCTCTTTAACAGTCACCGCCCATGTAAACATATGTCATGCATATCGGTATATATATCACACACAAACATTAATATATGCACAATATGTATATATATACATTCACATATTATACTAAAGCATACAAACCTTAACTGTTACAAGGTTCACCCACATATACACAAAATACATGTACACATCGCATATATATACCTTGTTGTGAACACACGCACATACGGATTGAACCCGCTAAAATCCCAACATAAAACCTTGTTATATATATATAATCCTACATACACTCTTATACATATATATATATATATTCACACATTACATTCTCATGCATAGTGATCACGTTATGTTCATGTTTAAACAAAATCACCTAGTTTTTCAATCACTGTAGCTAGAAATCAGGGGTTATTGATATACTCATTGCACGCCATATACACAATCTGTTAACACAATCACACTTCGCACAACATCTTCAATCATAGCTACATCATGGTTCGAGCACACATGCAACATACGAACTATATACACGTAAACCATACAAAATATATTGACATATTTAACCCATAACTAAACCATAACCCACAACGAAACCGAAACCAACCGAAACAAAACACGAATTTAACCAAACAAACACGTACCAATAACCGAGTGGGGTGAAGAGAAGTGACTTTAGACAACTACTGATGATGTATGGTAGTCCGGTGACGCCGGAAACTAATCGGGAACGGCTGCTCTCGAGGAACAAGGTTGAACAGCTGCGGTTGTCTGCGTTCCCTGTTGCT
Source organism: Tagetes erecta (assembly GCA_030867185.1). Taxonomy (NCBI): domain Eukaryota; kingdom Viridiplantae; phylum Streptophyta; class Magnoliopsida; order Asterales; family Asteraceae; genus Tagetes; species Tagetes erecta. The sequence continues at coordinate 10,856,495 of CM061496.1, read as the reverse complement.
ACAATCTTGTGCGAGGGTGGTGCGATCCGGTGACTGGGGTGGCGACTATCGGAGCATAGAGTTGATCGGAGATGGGTTGGTGATCGGCTAAAGTGCCGTGCCGTGTGTTTGTATCGTGATAGAATACAGGAGAGGGAGAGGCGACGGGATAGGGTTGGGTTTATAATTTTTAATTTACACCTTTGGCCCTTGAAGTTTAGTAGATTATTTAGTTTGGTTTTTTTTTAAAGTTTATAAACAAGTTTAATTAATTACCAAACGAACCTTAAACTTATATAAAATTTACGGGACAAATATAAATTAGCTAACGGTGTTAACTTGGAATTACGGGTTGTCACAACCACCATCATTAATACCACCCCAGTCAATATCAGCGAATGCTGTGAGAGTTAGCGGTGAACCACGATTTAGAAAAAGACCATGATGTAGGGTACCTTTTAGATAGCGTAAGACTCATTTGAGAGCTTGCCAATGCTTCTGTGTTAGGATATGCATAAACTAAGATAAAGGGTTGACTGCATATGATATATCGGGCCTTGTTCACGCCAAGTATTGTAACGAACCAATGATTTGTCGATATGGGGTAGGGTCAATGGTTGGAGACCCGTCATTGGGAAATAAAATTTCTGTTGAACAAAGTGGCGTATTTACTTCTTTTGTACCTTCCATTTTGACAGTAGTTAGTAGGTCTTCAATATGTCTTTGTTGAGATAAAAACAGGCCATTCCGTGTTGGAAGAACTTCAATCCCTAAGAAGTGGTGTAACATACCAAGACATTGATAGAGAATCGAGATGCCAATTTGTCGATGAAAAATTCCATAGTTTACTGATGACTTCCGGTGATTATGATGTCGTCTACATAGACCGAGAAGTATAATATGTGATTTCCATGATGGTAAACGATAGTGATGCATCGACCTCTAATTTTTTTAATCCAAATTGTAGGAGAAAGGAAGTAAGCTCCATGTACCAAGTTCTTGAGGCTTGCTTGAGCTCGTAATTAAATAGACTTTGTGAGTTTGCGAACATAGTTGGAAAATTGCTAGCTTGTTTATGTAGGCAGCTGGTTGTTGCATGTAAACCTCCTCATTTAATGTGTCGTGGAGGAATGTGTTATTAACGTCTAGTTGTCGTATTTGCCAACCCTTTGATATAGCTAGTGAGAGCGCTATTCGGATGGTTGTCGATTTGGTAACCGGGCTAAAAGTATCAAAATATTCCCGTCCATATTCCTGGTGGAAACCATTTGCAACAAGTCTCGCCTTATATTTTTCAATAGATCCATCGGGGTTTCGTTTTATACGAAAGAGCCTTTTACATCCAATGGTGGTTTTTGTTGGTTCTGGAGGGGTACTAATTCCCATGTGCCATTGGATAGTAAGGCATTGTACTGCTCATCCATAGCTTTCCGCCATATGGCATCCTTGAATGCTTGGGTAATGCATGTTGGAACTACCTTTAAAGGTAGTGGATGGGCAGATGTAGTATTGCCAAAAGATGAACTGAAGTACTTACAATTTGGCCTTCGGTTTCTAGGTGGACGATAAAAGGGTTGTTTGGGGCGGTTGGAAAAGTGGTGGAGTTATCAAGATGGGTTTTAGTTGGATGGGTGTTTTCAGGTACTTGATTGTTTGAGAAATGGTATTAGAAGAGTGGGTATGGCTTGGAGTTTGGGGTACTAGTGGTGGATCCGTTAGTAAGAGGTGGGGAGGGTGTAGGTGTGTTGTATTGAATAGGTGGGAGTTGAGTGGGTAATGGGTCGTATGTTGAGGGTGGGGTAGTAGCAAAATGTGTAGGTGTAGGATATTTTTGAAAGGAAGAGTTGATAAAAGGGAATTTTTGTTCAATAAAGAGTACATGATGGGAGTGATATAAACGATTTATAAGCGGGTCAAGGCATTTATATGCCGCTTGGATTAGCCAAGAAACACACACTTTGTGAAGCGATGTTATAGTTTGGAGGTGGTGTAAGGGCGTAGTTAAGGGTAACATTCACAACTAAATGGTTTGAGTTTGGAGTATTTTAGGCCACCACCATAGAGCATTTGAAATGGAGATTTGTTTTTTTATAATGGGGATGGGTAGGCGGTTAATTAAGTAAGTCGCGATTTGGAAGGCATGTGACCAATAAGATTGTGGGGAATCCTGAAAAATGTAACAGTGATAATCCGGTTTGGATGACATGACGTTTGTCGTTCGGCTGTGCCATTTTGTTCTGGGGTGTGTGGTGGAGTCATAAAGTGTGATATTCCCATGGGTTTGATGGAATGTTCATGGTCAAGTAAGGTGTCAAAAAGTTCAGGAAAGGTGATGGCTTTTATCTACAAATTGACTTAGAATGTGGACTAACAAGTGTTCATCATCAATGGGGCTTACATCAAGAACTAAATCATCTGCCATAGAGCGCATGTTGAGTAAGTATTCGGTGATAGATCGATTTCCTCTTGGGTTGTTACTTAGTTTAGTTTTGAGTGATATTACCCGAGAGCGAGAGGCACTCGCGTAGCTTGCTGTGAGACGATTCTAGGCTTGGTGAGCGGTTGTGGCCGATGAGACTATCGGTTGGATGGTTTCGGTGCAACTTCCAAGGAGAGCACTGATTAGAGTTTGATCTTGCCGGAACCAAGCGGTGTATTCCGGGTTTGCTTTGTTGTCCGGTAGGAGGTTGGTGGGTGCACTTTAAGTGCCATTAAGGTATTTGAGAAGGTCTAAGCCAAGAATAGTTGATTCAACTTGCTTCCTCCATACCGGAAAGTTGGTTGCGGTTAGTTTGATGGTGAAGTGGGTGGTGGTAGTCACTTGGATGAGGGAGTTCGAGTGCCATAGGAGCGGTGGAGGGTTGAGGACGTTTATGGGTGTTGGTGGTGGGGATCAAGATTGCTCAAAGGAGCTAGATGACTCTTGATACCATGTAAAGTCTATGATTTGCTTAATTCTATTCCATCGACAAGTATATATATAATACTTACAATATGTGAAAGAAATAACATATTACAATACAAAGATATTATAGTAAATGACATTCCTAACGTAAGTAATATAAAACATTCTAATAATTAAGTAGGATCTTGAATATCTTTGATACACAATTATATTATTACTCACATGTGAACACATTTTCTTCCATCTACAATATGCACATTCATGCTAAGGTGTACATCTTGTGTGTATAGGTACGACAACTTTGCGGTTGATAACTCAGGCAAGATATCTGATGATGATGCCCTTCCAGGTCAAGTATGTAGTAATGTCTCAACATTTCACCCAACAACAACCTTCAACCAAGTGGTAAAGAATCTTCTCTCTGATATTCGAGATGCTACTCCTAGAACATCTAATTTTTATGTAGCATTCACAAGACAAGTCTCAATTGAGAACACCACAGTGTACGCGATTGCGCAGTGTGTTAAAAATGTAAGCAAAGCCATCTGCAAAGGCTGCTTGAATACCGCGTATAACGATATAGAAAGTTGTCTTCCAAATAATGAAGGAAGCACCATTGACTTCTATTGCTTTATGAGGTATTCTAATACACCATTTTTTCAAAGCAACAAGATCACCAACATCAAACCTTTTCTAAGTGAAGGTGAGACCTCCAAAGACTTTAACATTAACTTTACATAACATCTATTATTATTAAAATAAAAACGGATTAGTAGAAAGATCTTCTGCTTCAACAAAAATTATGGTGATAAAGTCGTCGGAAAAGACTCTTTCCAACAAAACAAATTCGAAAGAGGTTTGTCAGAAACTTATATGATCACAAAAGATAACTTCTTTATAAACATGTCGGAAGTTTACTATATAGTAAACTTCCGACACGTTTATAAAGAAGTTATCTTTTGTGACAATAATGTTAAAAAATTTACCACAACGTTTTTGAGGAAATGTGTTTGAACTTCATGCTGAAATAAATTAAGAAGCAAAATCAAGTTAATAAGAATATGAGATTAACACACTGAAACTTGAAACTTTGTGAGGAATAATCACTTCCAAACAACACAACACTTAATAGATACTGGTATAACCTAATTTACACTAATTACATATAGCTTTGTCCTAATTACGATATACAAATTTTAGCCTAAATATACTTTACAATAAATATAGTATATACTATGCAATTATTATATTTAATAAATCAGTAGTAAATTTAGTTAAAAAAACCTATCGATTTTACTTGATCAGGCTCAAACCGTCATTTTTTGACTCGTTTATCATCATAACCTCTCATGGACCACTGACCTTTTCACCTTGGTCTCGTCCAAATTTGATTTATTTCTAGGCCGTAAGCCGCCTGCTATCAACCACCAACAAAAAAAAAGCTAGTCATATTGGCTCAACGAAAGTTAGCTTGCTAATTTGTGTTTACCGTTGATTTGCCTAGTGTTGTTTCAATTCTTGCTAATTGAATGATCAATCGGATACATGTTGATCTACACTGTGTTTGATGATTTCTGGCCTACTACCTTCGTCGACTCTCCTTTGGAAAAAAGTTTTATTTTTGTGTTTGATAATTTCCCTACTTGCTTGCATGCAAATTCAATAAACCACATTGTTCCGAGTCCATGACTGATTCATCCTCCCGCTCCCACTACTTATGTTAAACTTCCGCCTATACTTTCGACATTTAAATGGTCATTTCATGTTTTGTTTGAACTTTTGCATCAAACATCTTCTCCTACAACTAGGTCTAAAACACCTTTAAATGTAAGCTTTAAGGGTAATAATATATGTTAATGTTCCAAATAACTAGAAGGCAATATAAGGGTAATAATAGTAGAGCTTGAAGCTCATCATCAAACTTAATGTCAACTGATACAAATCTATACAAAATGGAGTTATGGTGGTTGATGTGACATGTTACAGAGCCACCTTTCACCCTAGTAGTCACAAGCTCTTAGACCAGATAAAACTAGTTTGCTGCATAAGGCTTCTCATACATATTCCATAATGTTGTCATCATACCATAATGTGTGGTATCCTTATACATGTTATAGGAAATTTTCTTTGACAATGATAGTAGTATCACTACTCTAGCTTTCTTATCATCTTATCCCAAGTTGCGTATGAAGTACTTTCTCGCTTCTTACCCTCAAACAATACGTCTAAGTGTTTTTAACCCAACGACGCTTCAATCTGCACCTTCCAGTAGTTAAACATTTTTTGTCAAACTTATCAATCATGATCTTGCTCTTTTCTGTCGTTGCCTAAAAAACTTAGTCGCAGAAGATAACGTGTAATGTCTCCGGTTATTATCTCTGGTGGAGAAACTAATTAACAGTTTCACCTACTAGTGAAACTGACAGTTTTGCCTACTAAAGAAAGTAACAGTTTGAACTTTCATATACGGATGGTTTCGCTGAGGAACCAACTATTTCTTTTAACGAACACCTAGTTTCTCCTAATGAACACTCATGATGATCACTTACTTTAACATGATGAAAGTAGACACAAAACAACATAGAAATTCATGAAATCAGGAGCCTTTGGCTATGATACTATTTGTCAGGACAATTTGTCTTCGATCACAAACACAAAAAAACATACCGGTCACAAATAAGTAAGGAAACTATGAGTAAATGATGAACATGAAGATTTAGAATGGTTTGTCTTATTTAACTTGACCTACGTCCAATATCTACAACTAGGGTTTTAATATTTAAAGTCTTAAAAGGAGTTACAATGCATATGACAACAATACACAACATATCTTGGTTACGAAACTTGTTTCTCAAGTTTACCCAATTAATAGGCTTATGTATTGTTGTCATAACAAAGATAGGTTATGTATGTTGTCATATACTTTCAATCATACCTGATCTAACTTTTGTATTTTTTCTAGGCATCGTATGATTTAACTAATTATAATTTAAATCTCAATGTATTTATACTTTAATTGTATACCCATAAACGTACCTCACAATGGTGATAGTATATATATATATACACCCTTATCTATTAGTTCTTGCCCTATTATATTCAGACAATGTCCAACCTTTGAATAACAGGAATGTTAAGCAATTCGGCGTTGATTATTGGAGTAAGTAGCGCAACGGGTATTGTGATGCTTATACTTGCTTTGTGGTTATGGTATCGAAAAACGAAGAAAACCATGACCAGTGAAAAAGGTAACCATATATATACGTACATACATTCTCATCAAACATATAATAGTAATGTTCCATGTCAACATATGTTATCAAATTATTACAACTAGTATTAGTTGTTTGTAACATGTGCTATATGATAAATTTAGATGCATTGCAATCGGATAACAATTATAGATTTGAGCAATTGAGATTAGCAACTCATGATTTTGGAGACGAGCATAGGATAGGCAAAGGAGGTTTTGGTGAAGTTTTCAAGGTAATTTAACCTTTTAGCTTTTATATTGTATGTACCTTTCTTGATATAATAATACACTTCATCTCATTTTAAATGTCTATATTTTTAATTTTTATTGTCTCAGCTTAAATATCAATTTTCAAAAATTTATTTAAGTGTAATTTTCGGTTTTACCACTAATTATTTGACACAAAAGATGTCATTAATTTTAAATTAAGGATACTGTTTTTGTTTTATAGCTAAAAAGTATAATAATTTAACATTTTTTCGTAAACAATATGTTTTGTGTCTCATGACAACTAATATGGGACGGATGACCGGTATATATTGCTTTGTAACAACTTTGTTTAAATATTTGACCACATCATAAAACAAAATGAAAAGTAGTTTTGTGTTATATTAGCAAAATATTGCATACATTATAATCTTAAATGACATGATTTATGGTTCTTTTTCATTAGAAGTGATAGTTATATGTTTTTATTGGTATACTATGCAAACCCTTTAGGAGACAGATTTTAAAATACGATTTTACACATTCAATAGGCAATTATAAACGATGATAAAGTGGTGGCGGTAAAGAGACTTCACATCGGTTATGGTAGAGCAAGATCAGAATTCGAAAACGAAGTGCGGATTATAAGTAATGTTCAACACCGAAATCTTGTACGACAACTAGGTTGGTGCATTGAAGGATCTATGCTTCTTCTTGTCCTAGAATACATACCACAGGGCAGCCTTGACAACTTCTTATGGGGTAACTTAGTTTTTGACAACTAACTACCTTATATTATGTATACCTTTCAATTATAATAACTTGTTAGTTTGAGGGTTATCAAGTTTTATCTATAAAAAGGTGAATTGGACATTTGGACCCTCTTGTCTTTTCCTTGGTTCCACACATGCTTCATAGCACATTCGTTTTGGTCATCATGGTTCATCATGGACAGGTAAAAAAAGAGGCACTCTAAACTGGGAGAAAAGGTATTTCCTTATATTTGGGATTGCAAGGGGCCTTGCCCATCTTCATAACGAATTTCACGTCAAAATAATTCATAGAGATATAAAATTGAATAACATTCTAGTGGACGATGATTTCCAACCCAAAATCTGTGATTTTGGGTTGGCAAGATTACTACCGGAGGATCAAACCCATGTTAGCACAAGGCTAGTTGGCACATTGTAAGTTGATGTATATCTATGCTATGATATATGTTTTGAACAAGTTGAAATACTCGACTTTTCACATGGTAATTTGTTTCATGATGAGATTATTATAGAGGATACATGGCACCAGAATATGCAACAACCGGGCATTTATCCGAGAAGGTTGACACGTACAGCTTTGGTATTGTAATTCTTGAAATCATCAGTGGTCGAAGATGCACCGATAAACATTTCAGTGGACTTGATACATCTTACCTTCTTGAACATGTAATATACATTCAACCTCTTTAAACTCTTTTTCTCCTTTAATGTGTCACTTGCATAGGGTTGCAAACAAACCAAATGGTTCGACGAACCGTTCATGAACCGTTCGGCGGGAAGTTTGTTTACGTTCGTTTATTTAATAAACAAACGAACACGAACAAGAAATTTTGTTCGTTAAGATAAACAAACGAACACGAACAAAGTCAGCGTTCGTTCATTTGTGTTCGTGAACATTCGGTAATGTGTTCGTGAACGTTCGGTAATGTGTTCGTGAACTATATATCGTTATGGTAACTTGGTAAGTCCTTTAGGGGAAGATATTGTTATGTTAACTATGAAGAACTCGAGAACTTATACTTTTTTAAGTTTTTTTATAACTATATATTGTTATAGTAACTTGTTAAATACTTTAGCATTAGTTATATCTTATATATTTTTAGTATTAACAATTGTGTTTTTTGTATATTTAAGCTAATATATGTTTTTTTGTGTTTGTTTAAGTTCATTTACAAATCTAACAAACAAACGCAAACATCTTAACTTTCTTAACAAACGACCACAAACATAAACTTTCGTTAATTTGGTTATGTGTTCTTGAACTGTTCGTTAGTTCGTTAATATCTTAACAAACGAACATGAACGAAGGCTTGTTCGGTTTGATTCGGTTCGTTTACAGCCCCTACACTTGGATATGCAAACTGAACTCTTATGATGTTATTGCCAATGTAACAAACAAATATGCATACTTGACCAAAATCTTACTCATAAGCATTAGATGGAAAGGGTTACTTATATATACCTAATGGGATAATGATGTTATTTCTATAGGAAAACCTCTTCCTTTTTTTTTAAGTTTTGAAAGATAATATAAAAAAAACATATACGAAAAAAAAATTCATGACATAAATTATTACACATGTATAATATATTAGTATTATTCTATTGAATAGGCATGGCAATTGTATGAGAAAGGCATGCACATAGAGTTGATTGATGAGACATTAGGTATTGAAGAAGATCATAAAGCAAATGTGATGAAGACCATTGAGATTGCACTAATGTGCACCCGGTCACCGGCTTCTTTAAGACCAACCATGTCTGAAGTTGTTTTGATGTTGTCAAGTGGGCTATCTCTAGCACCAGGTAAACTAATCAAACCTAGTTTTATTGATTCTCGAAGAGTGATCCAAAGTGGTACAATTGGGTCATATAAGAAGTAATATATAAATGTGTAAACACAACTTGTATTGAGCTCTTATACACATTATGTGTTTAGTGTGAGAAAGCCACTCAATATAAAGGAGAACAAGTTTTGCATTATATGATTATATATTGATTGGTTATGGTAGATCAAATGTGGCGATAACTTAAGTAATTTCTTGTTCACTGGTTATGGGAAAATTGTCTCTAACTTGATAATCATCTTTTGTTAAATTTATATAGTAACATTTTACTTATGATGATGAACATGTGGTTAGTTACGCTTCTTGTTACATTTATCTCTAACTTTGGTATATGATACGTGCCATTTTTTCCATGATGCCCACACGTACATATATGATACTTTTGCAAGTTATTTTCTTAGTTTATGTTAGGTTGGTTAAGATTAGTACTGGGTTATTTTCTTGTGTTTAACTACTATTTACGTAAGGCTATATAATATACGGTTTTACTAATGATATGTAAAAAAATTATTGAAAGAAACTGAAGTTTTGTTTCTTTTCGTCTCTTGTGTTCTTGGGAGTTTGTAGTCTCTTTTTGTAAACCTATCAATTGATGCTTTTATTGAGCCTTAGCCTCCATGGCTTTGGAAGAACTCAAGGACTCCACGTATCTATGTCGTTTCAGTGGTTTTAATCCTACACAATGGATTTGTGATGCTGAACGATTCTTTTCCTTCTATGCAATCTATGAGGAAGAAAAGTTTTCTTATCATGTTGAGTCCTTCGATGCTGAACCTTTTTCTTGGTTCAATTCATGGTATCGAGGACCCGAACATCTCACATGGAAGTCTTTCACCACTACTGCAATGCTTCATCGTTTCCATACCGCCACTAGCTGTTTCCCACCTCATTGCACTAACTGCCAACACACCCACCCCCAACACAATCATCAGTAACATCACTACCCATCGCCACACTAGCACCATCTCCAAAAACAAACCCGACTACTCTATTAGCACCACCACATGTTCATCTTCTTCACCTTACATCACATATATAAAATGAACAAACCAGTGGCTCCAACATCAAATTTGGCTATCATGGCTACTGAACTTGGGTTTCCTACACTCGAACGCATCGATTGAAGTTCATTGGTGAGCAACAAGACATTTAACAAAGATGCTTGATAAAAGAGTGGCACCCACCGTGGCTCTCCGCATGTATTTCTCCTAATGTTGCCGGAAGAACGGAGTGGTCACCGCCTTGGCAATTCACTAAGCATTGGCCGGATTTCGTCCTCGAGTACAATGACCTTTTCAACGGGTTGGGAATGATACGCGCCATCTTTTCCATGATGTCTACACACATCTCCAAGACCCACGGTCACATGCAATGTTTAATTCTGCATTTTGCTTTGTTTACTTTTGCAAGTTATTCCTTAGTTTATGCTAAGTTAGGTTGGTTAAAATTAGTAGTGAGTTATTTACTTGTGTTTAACTACTATTTACGTAAGGCTGGAGCTATATAATAGCCTATAGGATTTTATTAATGATATGTAGAAAAATTATTGAAAGAAAGTGAAGTTTTGTCTTTTTTCGTCTATTGTGTTCTTGTGAGTTTGTATGTTTTCTTCATAAACCTATCAGTTTCTTATTAGATGGTACTAACTGTTGGAAATTTTAGTGAAAATTGGTTTATCACTAAATTCGGACACAAATAATTTAATGTATATATTAGTTATATATTTAATTATTTATTGATTTATGTAAACCGTATCCAAACCGGAGTTAAGTTGAATGTGATATCGATGCTCGTAGTTGAGTGGTTGGAATTAATATTGCTAACTTGAATGACTCTTGTACAATTTGTTGCATCTTTAGATTTAATGCCAACAAATTTTGTCATAAATCAATATTGATGTTTTGGTTTAAACTCATAATTTAATGTCATGAATAATATGGTGGTTTTGGTCTTGTATCATAAACCCATATTAATCTATTTTAGTTGTTATTACAATTAAATACAAAGTGATGAGTCCATGTGTATAAATGAACATCTTGGTTCATGCTTTTGAAAAAAAAAAGATACCTTCAACACCACAACTTCTTGAAGTTCATCTACATTCATCTTAAAATTTTCTAACAATTTTTAATTTTTTGTTTGTTCTACTCTTTTCTTCTCAATGTGCATTTTCGGATGCTAGAATCCTCCCCGGCTGTACATACAGCTTCGGCTGTTGTACCCTGGGAAACATTCGAGTTCTCTTGGGAGACTCAGAATTCGTTTTAAGGGACCTGTGTCAATACACGAAGCCTCGGCCATCTTTTGTTTTCTTCTTATGTACTCATTTATTTTTTTATTTCAGTTGTGATTCTCATATTGTAAATTACTGTTTTATTAGATTTGTGTATTGTAATTTAATCAATATAAGCATTTTTAATTTTATATGCGAACGGTTCCTACAATCTTGAAATGAATTTTTTTAAAATCACCGTTCGTATTTAAAAAAAATATTTATATATATTTGATTGTTCGTCTCTCAAAGTTGGACTTAGAGAACTTACACTTGACTTTATTCTTGATTCGGATTTTATTTACAAAGAAATTGGTTCATATATATTATTTGTTGGTTTTGATTGAGTGTAATTTTGTTAATGTATAAAAGCTTTATTAGTTTTTATTTAATAATGGTGATTCAATTTCGTTTCAAGTTTCAGTTTGCTTAAAAGTTTTGAAACCTTCTATTGGTATTTATAAGTCAAACGTGGTTTTACTTTAACTAAAAACTTTGCGTGGTTTTATTAAGTTGGTGAAATAATTTAATTTATTTAATTACTTCGATCATGTAAGTATTTGTTTTCTTTGATGTGTTCAAACTAAAAGAAAACATAACATTAAACCATTTGAAATCTTCCGTAGGTTTCACGAATATTTTCTTGTTAATTGACTCATAACTCATGTAATAAATCAAAAAGAGTTTTAGTTTCTCTTAAGTTCATAATTAATTGTGATTAGTACAACTTTAAATATGGAGTTGCGTCATATTAGTTATGACTAATAAAAATTAAGTTATGAAGTTGTGTCTTCTTTTCTTATGAATGAAATATGAACTTTAAGATTCATTATTATTAAGTTGTATATATATCACACATTGGAAAAGAGAGGAAACGGTTTTTGTAATCGTTTATGTCGAGAATCAATTAGCAAATTTTTAGTTTATATAAACAAACAAAACGTTAAAATTATTTTTGTAATCATTTATGTCTAACAAATGTGTTAGAAAATGTTTATATTATATATACAACAAAGATTCATAATGATTTTTGTAATCATTTATGTCTAACAAATGTGTTAGAAAAGGTTTATATTATATATACAACAAAGCTTCATAATGATTTTTGTAATCATTTATGTCTAACAAATGTGTTAGAGACATGTTTATTTATATTAAAAAAAGCAACACTTTAAAATGATATTGTAATCATTTATGTGTTTTGGAAAATTGGAAGGAAATTGATTATTTATAATCAAACTAAATTTCATTAAGTATGAAAATAAATTAAAACTCATTAACTATGAGATTAACTTGAGTGTTTACATTATAAACACATAAGGCTTCAAAATGGTTTTGTAACCATTTCTATCTAACGATCGTGTTAGAAATAATTTATTGTCTAGCAATATGAAGCTCTAAACACGATTTTAAGCAATCGCTTAATTTCTAACAAGTATGTTAGACCCGATTTATTTTACATAAATCATTCGGATCTTATATAATAACTCGAAAATGTGAGGGAAGGTCATACTTGCGGCCATTTATCTTTTAATAAGATACCTTACAAGAAAAGGGATGAAAACCCTTACGAGATATAGATGGAAAGAAAAACCATCAAACAAATACTTGAAAATGTTGGGGTGTCTAGCAAAGGTATGTATACCGGAGCCCAAGGTTCAAAAGATAGGACCTAAAATAGTTACGTAAAAACAATAAGGTACTACAAATACTCTCAACGGGGTTATCACAATTGACTATGTGAAGTCAAAGATAATATTGTGAACCCACTTACAAAAGGCTTAAGCAGAGAGTTAGTATTCAAGTCGTCAATTGGAATGTGGCTAAAGCCCATGAGATAAGTGAATGTGAAGGAAAACCTAACCTATGTGACTGGAGATCCCAAGATCTAGGTTCAATAGGACAACCTAATTGCATAAACTGGGGGTTCCCCAAACACAATAAATGGAGTTAACCTTAAGACTTCCTAGCCCATTCCAATAATGACCAGTGGCATGATTTGAGGATAAGTAAAACAAATGGTTATTGATCTAGTGAAATCATCATAACCTTAATGCTTTTAATGATTTTTTGATAATCACCTATGTGAGAGAGAAGTGGGGTCGCTTCGAATAGATTTGTGGGGAGCGCAAATCCTAGAGCTCTCGCAGAACCAGGCTAGTGATCCACGACCATAATGGACAAGACAATGAAGGGTTGACCAGACTAGGAATAGTATTGTGCAATGTGTATTGTCGTCTACATAAATGGTGGTTGGTTCAAAGACATCGCGTCTACCAAACCACTAGGAGACTAAGTATGCATTACAACGGAAGGTTCAAAGCTAACCACTACCTATCGGGCAATATTAAACTGTTGAAAGTGTTGAGATTAACAGAGTGCGGATCGATCTCCATTCATGTGAGGGATTGTTGGAAATTTTAGTGAAAATTGGTTTATTACTAAATTCGGACACAAATAATTTAATGTATATATTAGTTATATATTTAATTATTTATTAGTTTATGTAAACCGTGTCCAAACCGGAGTTAAGTTGAATGTGATATCGATGCTCGTAGTTGACTGGTTGGAATTAATATTGCTAACTTGGATGACTCTTGTACAATTTGTTGCATCTTTAGATTTAATGCCAACAAATTTTGTCATAAAGCAATATTGATGTTTTGGTTTAAACTCATAATTTAATGTCATGAATAATATGGTGGTTTTGGTCTTGTATCATAAAGCCATATTAATCTATTTTAGTTGTTATTACAATTAAATACAAAGTTATGAGTCCATGTGTATAAATGAACATCTTGGTTCATGCTTTTGAAAAAAAAAAGATACCTTCAACACCACAACTTCTTGAAGTTCATCTACATTCATCTTAAAATTTTCTAACAATTTTTAATTTTTTGTTTGTTCTACTCTTTTCTTCTCAATATGCATTTTCGGGTGCTAGAGTTCCCCCCGGCTGTACATACAGCTTCGGCCGTTGTATCCTGGGAAATATTCGAGTTCTCTTGGGAGACTCGAAATTCGTTTTAAGGGACCCGTGTCAATACACGAAGCCTCGGCCATCTTTTGTTTTCTTTTTATGTACCTATTTATTTCTTTATTTCAGTTGTGATTCTCATATTGTAAATTACTGTTTTATTAGATTTGTGTATTGTAATTTAATCAATATAAGCATTTTTAATTTTATATGCGAACGGTTCCTACACTAACACATATGGAACAATGGATCCTATAACAATACAAAAAACAAGAATTCGTTATATCAACTAAATTGGGAAATATATGTTGTTCTCTAAAGGTTTAATTTTCTTAGACAGTTTGAATGACAAGGATAATAATGCCAAATACATATCTTGGGATCTAAAGATCACAATATATAGTCAACAATATCATCAATAACCAAGGAAGAACTAAAACAAATTAAACACATAAGTGAAAGTGAGAGTGATATATATATATTCTGATACACTATTTTTCCAAAGAAACAAGCCACAAACATCAATCTTTTCCTAATTAAGTGAAAGTGAGACCTTCTATGATTATAACTTTAACTTAATTAATTTTACAATAACATCAATTAAAATTAAAACTGACTACTAGAAAAGTCTTCTATTTTCGTGAAAAATTTGGTGATAAAGTCGTCGGGAAAGTCTCTTTCCAACAAAACAAATTTTAATGGAAAATTGTGGTTGAGTGACCATTCGAAAGAGGTTTGTCGGAAACTTATCGTAAACTTCTGACACATTTATGACGAAATTGTCATTTGTGGTAATAATCTATCTAATAAATCAAACTTTTAGGGGGTAATTTTTAGAGGAATTTTTTTTTCTATAATAGGAAGTTTGGGAGGTAAAATTTAGCTAAATTTTTCACCATGCAAGTTGATGGAGTCAACTCCTTAAATGTTATATATTTACAAATTGTTAAATATAATGGTTATAATTTCTTTATAAATATTAATTACTATTTAACCCGTGTGTAACACACGGGTATTAAACCTATTGTTATAATATTTTCTGCTATTTTGTTAGTAAATGTGTTAGAACTGGCCGGTTATTGAAATCAAGATGTAAAATCAAGTTAACACGCTGAAACTTTAATCTATGATTACAAATCCGTCCATCTTGTTTATACAGATCATCGATGCCCTATATGTAAAGAATAATCACACTTCCAAACAAAGCAACACTTATAAATACAAATATAATCTAATTTACACTAATTACATTACGCGTTTTATTTCAAGGCTCGAATTCATCTTTTTTTACATGTTTATTAGTAGGTTGTAGTATCTACGTTCGATTCAATTTAGAGTACACTGCAGTTTTGGTCTATATGTTTTGATATCATTAATAGTTTCAGTCTCACTTTAACAGTTTTGGTCCATGTGTTTTTATTTTTTTAACAGAAATTGTCCCGAACACGAACTCCATCCAATTTTTCCGTTAAGTCTCTCACACGCGACTCACATCTTAGGGGTAAAAATGTCATTTATCCTCCTTTTTTATCTAGGTCATCATGTAGGTTTACATTTTTATTGAGTCGAATGTCAAAAAGAGCGGGAGAAATGACATTTTTACTCCGTATGTGAGGGCGACTTAACGGAATAATGGATCGAGTTAGTGTCCGGGACAATTTCTGTTAAAAAAACACAGGGACCAAAACTGTTAAGGTGAGACTGAAACTGTTAATAGTATCAAAACACAGGAACAAAAAATATAGTTACTTCTTCAATTTAAAATTCAAACTTGAAACAACCAACTCACTTAATTTTAATTATTTATATTTTTCACGTAATTAAAAAAATGTTTCAACAACTCTTTTTTAGAACGCCGGTTGGTGCAACGGTCTATGACCGAAACACTCAGAGGTGCAACGACTGAGATCGAAACCTCGCCTCTAACACCAATAGGTGTTTTTCGTCGGCATTGGGGCTCCCCCATTACTGCGAATGCAGCGGAGGCTCACCACAACCCTCATTACGGGCCAAGTTGATCGGAGTCGAAACTCGTCAACCAACTGTTCCAGGGAAAAACCGGACAGGAACCTTTAACCATGTCACGTAAAACCCTTAGGCTCAGACATGAAGCCACCTGGAACGAGTTTTATTACCAATATCCATCAAAAGTGACACTAGTGAGGAGAACTCAAGTTATCTTACCACTAGACCACAAGTGAGAAATAAGTTCCAACAACTTAACATGTTAAAGTCACTATGATAACAAGTATTATTATGTTAAAGTCGTTGTCGGGCCATCACCTCCTGCCGTGAAGCACGGGTCAGTTTTACAGTTCTAATATTTATAAGCAGGACAAATTGGGAAGAAAAGTCCAAAAATATCGATGAGAAATCAATTATTATTACAAATCATGAAGGCTCTCATCTAAAATATCAATGTCAAATCGTGTGCCCACCGCAAGCATTACATTGTCTACTAAAATATTATTGTCACATTGTGTGCTCACGGCAAGCACTAAAATATGAATTTCAAATGGTATGCAACCGAACAAGGGCGTATCTAGAATTGTTTATAGAATTGTTTATATAGGGGTCAGAAATTTGGTACGAATTGTATGATTATGTATAATATTTTTTTTAATTCGGTTTGATTTGGTTTGAGTTGAACCGGATCAGGTCAAATTTAAAAATAATAAAAAACTAAATTTGAAGGGTTAAACTTGAATTGTTTTCATTTCCCTAGCTTCAGTTATAATTAAAATTGAAAGTATTTAATTTCTCTCTATTTAACTAACGTATTACATGTCACACCCTAATTTTTATATATAAATGCTAACCAAATTCTCTCTATTCACCTTTATCAATATAAGTTATTTCTCAAATTCTCTCAATTTATTTAAGAACTTCATATTTTTACAACAAATTAATTTTTAATAGTAACTTGTGCGTTTTTTTCTTTCATTTTTTGACATTATTTTTATTCCTAAATACTTGAAACATATTTTAGGAATTTACGATATATATTTACCAAGGTAAATCACCATTTTGAAGTTCGAGTTAGGATTGTTTTTCTTAAAGCTTATAAAATGAGTTTTTTATTTTGTTTCTTAAGTCTTATAAATCTTATATGTCTATATTTTATATCTTTCTTAAGCCATTAATTAATCTACAAATAAGAAGTTAATGAAATCAAACCAAAACAAGATTATATTGGACTTGTGTTATGGTATAAAAATGTTGATGTTGAGAACTTTGGTTTACAACTAAACTTTCCATCATTCCTTACTTCTCACTTGATCACTTGATTCCTCACTTCTCACTTTATTTATGTATTTTCTTTTTTGTACTAATGACCATCTGAATCATCAACTATGTTGATGGTTTTGTGCAATGGTGAAATACTTGAGGTTATAATACCTCAATTCTTGACTATACATGACAATATAAATAAATATATATTACTATCCTTCTAACCATAAGTTAACTCAATCCATGGTTAATATTATGTGTCTCATATGGGTTGTGAACTAGACATCAAACTGAGTTTTCAAGACTAGACGGGGTCGAGAGTTAAATTTTATGGGGGTCAATTGAGAATTTAACATATAAAAACAAAACAAAAAAAATTCGCAGGAGGAGCGGTCTCCCCCACTCCTAGGGTGGGTATGCCCCTGCAAATGAAGATATAATAATGCTGACTTAAGTCGTTAGTGATAGGGCCTATTGTTTGTTGATTTAGTTTACCTTGTTTTACCGCCTTAAACTTTCTTTTGCTATTACTATTAGCTCATTCCTAGTTTAGGCTTGAACAAATAAGGTATGCACAATTACTTTATCAAGGAATAGTCTAAGGCCGATTAGAAAGCCATCTATCGGAAGCTAGGGCCATGTTTAAGAAAGAGAGTTAATAGACTTGATGGTCTATTAATGAATAGGAACCAACGAGCTAAGAGAGTCAATCCCATCCTGAAGGATTTAATGAAAACCTGAATTCAATATTCAAGTGGAAACTCTATAAACGACTGTAAAATCAAGTGTAGTCGAAAAGTCTTATGTAAGCGGTTATTTGTCATGTGACGTTTACCTTATCATATGGATTTATGCAAAAGGGTGTGTCTATACACACCCCCCCTTCTTACTTGTTACACCTCCCTTTAAAACACTTTTGAAACTTGTCAAAATATATGCCCCAAAACTTTTATCGTCCTTATTCCTTAAAAATGTGTTTTTAAATGAAATTAATAATATGCGTACATAAAAAAAATGTTTGATTTCGGTATTTAATGGTGCAGTTAACTTTTTGTCTGGTCCGGTTTATTCGGTTGTAAAATCTTTTTATTCGGTCGTGAAATCATTTTTATGGCCTAATCTAACCGAATTAAACCGCTTTAGTAGGTTTATTTGGTTATGGATTTTTTTTTCTGACGGAACCGAATTCATTTACTTTAGTAGGATTATTCGATCGGGTTATCCGATGAAACCAACTATTATACGGTTTATTCAGATAACCAAACCGAATAAATCATGTTTTTTGTTACTGAAAACCAAATTCACAATTTGGATACTGTTAATAACAGAACCAAAAACCAAATTTTCTTATTCGGTTCATTTTGTCGGTTACGGATAAGATTTATTCCGACTCTTTTCGGTTTCGGTTAGTTTTGACGCCCATTTATATCAATACTCATCAACTAAATGCAATAGCTTAATCCAACATTATAAGAAATGAAATATTAATTTAAGAGAAAAATATAATTTTATAAAAAAATGTTAATATTGTATTTTTTTAAAAAAACCTTTGGAAGAGGATTTAAAAAGTAAAAAAACTTGAAAAGGAGGGTGTATCAACACCCATGCTATGTGTACCCCATGGTTGTCTAATGATTACTTTTTTTAATTTAAAGTAACAAGATTCTATTAATTTAAAAAGCAAATACATTAAACAAATACATAAAAAAAATTATCTAGCAACTAAAATTATATTTTTCTTTGATTCGTGCGACGCGACGGTGAAGGTTAGCATGTCCATGCCCTTGGTCAGACGGTTTAAGATCTTGAGATTTTTTTTTTTTTTTTTTTTTTTTTTTGCATTTGTTGATCTCGGAGAAATTGGAACTCTTGTTCTTTTACCTTGAGATGCCTCAAGTGCATTTATATGTTATTGCGATGGCGGTGTTTCCAGGACTGATTCCAGTGGAGAGTCGGCCGGTTGTGAAAAAAAAAAGGTACACTCTTCTCATAGGCGGGTCATAGCAACCGATTCTCCATAGCCATTTCTTTGACGTACGTTTTAAGTTTGGACTATAATTAATCATAGTCAACATATATAGACAAGAAGTTTGGTACATATTTCTCCTACTTATTTAGCTCCAATGTAACCTTCCATAGCAATTCTAACCATGGCCAAAAAAAACACAAGCCCCATTGCAAGCCTTCATATATCATCATGGATTTCCACCATGGTTGTCATGGTGTTCTTAATGATGTCCAAACACGCGGCTTCACAATCTGGCGGTACGAACAACGCTCTGCTTAGAAAATATTGTAGAACCTACACGACAACAGGAAATGGAGAATCTTACTTACGCAACGTCAATATCATATTTTCTAGCATTCGGAGACAGTTGTCTGATCCACAATCATACTATGCTTATGCACAGACTAAGAATAGTGGTGAGTTCGTGTATGCGTTCGCGTTGTGTAGGGAGTATCTGTCAACTTCACAGTGTCTAGCTTGTTTCGACTCAGCAGTTAACGAGACGAAATCATGTGGGATTGCGGATGGTGGTAACATTATCTATGATTATTGCAATATCAGGTTAGCACAAAGATTGTGGCTCTTTTTATTACTACCTAGATTTAGAACTCATGTATAGACACGGACTAAATTTAAAACATATGATGTAAATGATTTCAAATATACACCACAACTAATTACTAAGCAAGTCTATTCTAAATTAGCATCATAGTTAATAGCTAAAGCTAAGATAAGCACTTAAACAGTTTAAACATCAGATTGAGATTTTACAAAAGCATTTTGTAACATATAACATAAAACCATATCAGAACTACAATCATATTCACTGCAAAGCACCTTTTAAAGTATTTCGACGAAAGTGTGCTTAAAGCTAAAAACAATTTGATAGCTATACACTTTCTATAAAAGTAAAAATCCTACTGTTATTGCATACCAAACTGTTCAAATGTCATTAGTTTTAATACTCAAGAATCATAATCACAAATAAATTTTATGCAAAGACTTAAAAGGGCTAACAATGAATGAATTAAAGTTGAATAGTAAGTTTAAACAAAATGATTAATTTATTAATTATCTAATCTGATTCTTCTAAATGTAATTAAGATTATATATGAACCTCTAGTATTGATTGTGGAGTTCGAATTTCAGAACCTTAAGCAGCAATAACAACCAAAAGCTTGAATCACTTCAGCAATTGTTGCTTAAATGTGGATTCAAATGATGGTTATAGTTTATGTTGCTACAACTGGGATATAGTCGGGATGGTAGTAACGACGTCCTAATGTCTCAGTTAAGATAACATAATGTTTGGGTGCTAGATATTAGAGCATACGGAGTGGTAGTGGAGTGGGTGCGGCCCCAATGCGCCCCCATACGGGAACACTGCCCCCCCTGGCCTTGCATTTCGGTGTCTCATTTGGTGTACGCTCCCCGTGATCCAACCCGAATTTTTCGAACGTTTGAAGTGGGCCACTCCTTGCCAAGATTCTTTAACGGTTATTTAAAAAAAACTTTTTATTTATTAACACTATATACCATACATATCAAATCAAATATAAATCACACCCGCATTTATAAAAAATTCAACCAAAAACACACAAATCTCTCTATATTTTTACTAAAATAGATTCATCAAGAAACACATCAACCCGGGGCACTTGTGGCAGTCGTACTACCCGAGGCAACCATGCTACTCGAGGGGGTATTTCACAACGCGGTCGAGACAACCATGTTGGCTCATCCCAACCCAACCCAACCAACCCTAACGCGCCGGGTTTTCTCAATTCACCACCAATGAAGCTGGGGTTTCTCAATTCAACACCAACGAAGCCGGGTTTTCTCAATTCTCTAACTTCGATTTCGTTTTTCCACAATTTGGTGGTGGTGGAAACTATACACCCGTTTGAGACTTTCGGTTGGTGGATGAGCAAATGGATCAAGAATTTGATCATTTTTTTGGGGCGGATCACATGTCTTTAGGAGAAGAAGGCGATGCAATCCTAGAGACCCATGAACAACAACAACAACAACATACCAAGGCAAAATCAAAGCATTGGACTCCTCAAGAAGAAAAGGCTTTGGCTAAAGTTTGGATTTTGGCATCCGAATACTTGTATAAGGGTAACAATCAACACTATTCGGGTTTTTGGAGGAAGATAGTATCCGAGTTTGATGAACAACTTGGCTACAAGTCTGAAAGAACCTTACATTAATGTATGAAGGAATTTACAACAATTTGAAATCAGGCTGGGGTAGCGGTCGAAATGACGCGAATATCCTAAAAAAAGCACAATTTGATTATATGAAATCGATGAAGACAAAGTTGCCATTTAATCATTTTGATGCACATGACGTGTTGAAAGAGAGTCCCAAATGGTGTGGCGTGAAAACATTTGAAGAAATAGAGGAGTCGAGCTTAAAAAAAGAGTAAAAGAGCGACTCAACTGTCTCGTCTTTTCAAGAAGAGTGTGCTCATTTTGACTTAAATGAAGAAACGGAGGATCGAGATGTGTGAGAGGAGCTGGCAAGACCAAGACCTCCACTGAGATGTAAAGAAAAAAATCTGGTGGAGTCATCATCAACCGAGCGTGAAGAATTGATGAATATGGTGACCGAATTCAACACGTACAACAAAGACGATATGAAGAGACAAAAAATGAAACCGACAGGAGAAGAGGAAATTGAAGAAAAGGAAGCCCGAAGCCCGAATTGCTCGCGATCAAAAGGCGACTCAACTCTAGATTACCAACAACAACAAATTATTAAGGCTGACAAAAATAGAGATTTAGAATTCATGTTGAAGCCGCACGATCACTTGAGCAGATCATTTTTGCAAAATGTGTTGGCTAGAAAACAAGAAATTGCCTCACGTTGGGGTTGAGAATTTAGATTATTTTATTGTCTTTTTTTATTTTAACTGTTTTTTTTTTTGGTTTTTTTAACGTTTTTTATTTTATTTTAATTGTTTACTTTTATTTGTTAGTTGTAATTTTTGTTTTATTATTAATTAAATATTAAAAGTTAAAAAAATGAGAAAATAAAAAATAAGGATTGGAGTGGTGTGTGATTGACTCCTAGTAATGTAGGATGAAATTTAAGGTGGGTGTGGCGTGGCGTAAAATGTGCAAAAAGTATAGGGTGGTGAGGGGTGAACTCCCCTGCCCCTTATGAATCGAGACATGGGGTGTTGTGATTTTTAAAGCGGAGTCTATACATCAGATTTGTGTTAGATTGCATAGAGAAAAGAGTTATGGTGAAAGAGGTGAAGTTTCAAAGTGAGTTTACTTTTTTCCAATCAATCTAATATATAGCAGAAGCTCTAGACTCGAGACTAAGCCTTGTTAATTGGACATTTTCTTTATGGCTGCCTGCAACACCTTAGAAGTGTGCAGTAAAAGTTTTTTACTATTTTGGTGAAAGTTTCTTATCTTTACTTTATGTTTTATATCTTTTAACTTTCAAGCAATATCTTAAGAGATATTTGATTAGACTTGTTGGGATAATTTGTTAATATAGTCATGCCAAGTTACTGTAGCATGATTGTAGCTGTACTTAGCTTCCAGCTCCAAGCTCCTAATTGTCAACTCTTCAATCGAGTGGTCAAGTGACCTACGTCATCCGTTTCCAAAATGAGATTATTAGAGAAACCATGCAATTAAAAAAATCTTGATATGTTCTTCTTCATCTTGTTGTGATTAACTTCTAAGCTAATGTTTTTTTATTGCTTCTACTATTGATCAGTGTTTTTAAACCGGCCGGTCCGACCGGTCGGATCGCGGTCGGACCCCCTTTTTTATAAATCCCGGTTTAATTAGACACGGTTTGATTGATGTTTCTGAACCGCTTCGAACCGTACGAACCGGTTCGGTCGGACCGGAACCGGACCGCTATTAAACCGGGTCAGTCATAAAATATATATTTTTATGTTTTGATTTTCATGGATTTTATGTTTACATCTATTTATATTTGTGTTTTTTGTAATGAAAGTCAATATGTTGATATTTTAAGTGATTAAAATGATGAACTCGTATTATTTTGGCGTTAAAACTTGTTTAAATTATGACTTTTTAGTGATTCTTGGCGTTATAACTTGTTTGGATTATTACTTATATGGTATAACTTAATATTATTGAACTTATGTTGTGTCTAAATTGGAAATCTTATGGTATTATTTTGATAAATATACAATTATCCTACCCCTGTCCGACCGGTCCGACCATTAAAATTAAAATAACGGTTCAGTGTCCGGTCCGGTTTTCAAAACATTGCTATTGATAGGAAGAAAATTATCAATGGTCAGCGGAACATGATTTAAAGAATTGATTAAGAATATACAAAATTGTAGTTTAACTAAAAAGTTTAAATTTTTTAGAAAACCCAAGAATACATTTTAATCATTAGATCTAATATAAAACGAAGATCAATGACCTATAAACACAATGTGTCATAATAGTAAATAATTTGAACTTTAAATGGTAGCCAAAGAGTATATTTGTCTTTGCCCCTTTCAAATTCAACTTTCTTCTTTAAACGTTCGTAAATTTTACATACAACGCTATTTTCTAACAAAAATTAAACAAAAACGAACGTTTTTTATCTTTAAAACGCATATAGTGTTTATGTATAATGACATTTTTTCACGTTTCAGCTCATTGTGTTATTTTGTCTGGTCATAGTGTTATTTATTTAGATCATTGTGTTATTTATCAAGTTATTGTGTTATATGTCATTTTCTTATATTATACTTGTTTCCGATTACAGACTAAACATACATATAATAACACAATATGTCAAATCTTATAATTTTTTTGCATTGTTGACATAACGATATGCCATAACAAAGCATCTCAAATCTGTTACTTGTTTAATATTCTGTATCTAACAAAAACTTATTACACATGAAAACAAAACCTATATTTATACTATATCATTACTTAAAAATATTAATAAACAAAAGATAAATACCATAACAACATAAAATAAACTTATGTTATATTAGTGCTACAAGTATGCAATAATATGCCACTACATATATGTAGTACACGAGCGTGAAAACATTGCTTTCAAGTTTCAACCCCTAAAAGCATGCTATATTTTTTCAAATTTTACATAAGGAGTCCATAAGTATTGTTATATGCAACAATTTAATCCAATAAAATCATTTTTTATATATTAAATGGTATAAGTTAATTATAAAGTTCTCCGGTTCATAAATCCGGTCTAACCGGTTCGACCAGTTGACAAGTAAGATGTCCGGTTCGCTCTCTGGTCTGGTGTTTAAAACATTGGGTGTTAGCAATGATAGATCACCGTATCTCTCTGTAGAATCCCATGACAAAAGGATATCAACATACACCATAAGCCATCCACTGCCACTATCCATCATTAATCGAACAAAAAGAAGACTACGGAGGCAACTGAAAAAACGTCAGAAGCGGCAAAACAATAATAGTCGAATGATCCAGCAAGAGAGAGAAACTAAAATGGACATGCCTTGTTCAAAGAATCTGAAAATTATAAAACAAGCACAATATCAATCGCTCTTCAAACTCAGCTTATATACAAAAGTGTATTTTAGTTTGATGGCCAAAACACAAAAAAGAAAAAAACTATAATGGTCAAAATTCAAAGCATAAAAAAACACTGTCAATTAAGTTTACCTAATTTAAACTCCTATTTGTAAAACAAATTTAAACATTCCTCAATGATCATCACATAGTTAATATAGGTCCCTGTTTCAAAAAAAATCTAAAATTCTGCATACTCCTCAATGATCTTCACATAATCTAGGGTGAGATAAATCAATTCTCCATGCCATAACAAGCTGGAGTGGATTTTATAAATAAACAACTAAGTTACAAAGTACACCATAAAGAATGAAGAAATACAAATAGAGTACAAGAGAATACATAAACTATAAAAGTGGGTTGTAACAATGTCTAATATCCTCCCTCAAGCGAAACACGACGGCCTGATGCGAAGTAGACCCCGAAAGAATACAAATTGATGGCGAGGGAGACTTTTTGTAAAAATGTCAGCTACTTGAAGCTTGGTGGGTATAAACCGGTGCGAAGCTTTCCAGAGCACACAAGTTCTCAAATGAAGTGATAGTCGACATCAATGTGCTTGGCCCATTTGTGAAAGACTGGATTTTGCTTAAGAAAATAGCACTTTTGTTGTCACATAGAAGTGTAATCTAAATGATTTCTGCAGCATTAGCCATAGCTCGATATTCTGACTCATAAGTAGAAGGAAAACAGTAGGTTTTTACTTGGCACTCCAGGAGATAATGTTCCCACCTAGAAAAATTGAGTAGCCATAGGTGGATCTTTGGGTATCAAGACACCAAGCCCAATCAGCTTCTGAGTACCCAAGAATAGCAGTGGATTTTGGTTTAGAAAAGGTGATACCAAAAGCCATAGTACCATTTATATAACGAAGGATCCTCTTCACATATGTGAGATGATGGGGGCTTGTAAAAACTAGCTAACTTGATTCACAACGTAGGAAATATCTAGACATGTTATTGTTAAGTACTGAAGAGCACCAACCAAAGATCCATAGTGAGTCGGTCCTTGTATAGTTCACCGCTAGTGGAGAAAGCCGTATTTGAAGCGAGTAGTGTGTTAACCGGCTTAGAATCAAGAAGACCTGCACAATCAAGAATATCATGGGCGTACTTAGCCTACCCAAGGAACAAACCATCCAGTGTAGTTGATTTCGAGTCCAAGAAAATAGTTTAGTTTGCCAAGGTCTTTAATGGAAAACTCATTGTGAAGTTTGGAGGTAAAGGAGTGGATGATATGTTCCTGATTTCCAGTTAAGATCAAATCATCAACATAGACAAGAAGAAACATAATGCAAGAGCCTCGAGCAACAAGGCGTGCCTTGTATCTATCAAAGGAGCCATTTGCATGAGTTTTGAGATGAAAGAGCCAATTGCATCCAATAACGTGTTGATTTTTAGGCCGGGGTACTAATGTCCATGTGTTGTTTGAGTTGGGAACATCCATTTCTTTATGCATTGCGGCTAACCATTTAGGATTTTTGGCAGCAGTTTTAAATCCTTTTGGAATGGTCAGCTGTGGTTCATTGGTATGGGCTAAGTCAGCCTCATGTTTGGGCTTAAAAATTCTAGCCTTAGCACATGTTATCATTGGGTGTGTGAACTGTTGCGAACTGGTAATATGGGCGGGGTTAGTAACTGAGATTGGTTCAAATAAAGGTGGTATGGGAATTTGGTTTTAATTTTATGGAGGCGTGGTGACTGGTAGTGTGGGTGATGGTCCATAATTATTAATTAAGGTGTGAATGGTGTGGTGTTGAGAAATTTGTGGGTCCATTTGGATAGGAGTGGCAGTAGGCAAAGGATCGTGTGGTATTTAGGTGTCATCATAAAGGCTACAGGTATTTTGGGATGGAATAGTAGGCTGCTTGTGGACTTGATGAGGTGTGTCAGTGGCAAGTGGTAGTGATAAATAAGATGGAATGTCATCCAAGAAGCTGGTTAACATAGGTACTGAAAATTGTGTTTGAGGAATGTTACCAGAAAATGGGAATATTTCTTCATCGAACCTAACATGACGAGTAACATAGACTTGCGATGTTGATGGATCAATGCACTGATATCCTTTATATTGTGAGCAGTAGCCTATAAAAATACATGGTAGGCTTCGGGGAGCAAATTTGTTGGGTGCATAATCCCGTAAATAAGGATATGCACGACGTGCAAATGGCTTAAAATTATCATATGTCGGGGTTCGATGGAACAAAGTTTCAAACGACGACTTATTCTTCAATACCGTTGTTGGTAAACGAGTTATGGTGTAGACGGCGGTGCTAAATGCATGTACCCAATAGGATGGAGGAACATGGCCATTAAATAACATGGCAAGACCGGTTTCCACAATGTGTCTATGTTTACGCTCCGCCCAAACGTTTTGTTGTGGAGTACAAGTACATGAGATGCGGTGAAATGTGCTGCTATTATTGAGCAAATTCCGAACATTGTAATTTAAGAACTCTGTACCCCCATCACTTTGAAATACCTCGATCTTGTATGAAAATTGAGTTTGAATAAGCTGCATAAAAACTTTGAACACGTCAACAAACCCCGACTTGGTTTTTAGAGGATAGAACCATATAAATATAGAAAAGCCATTAATAAATGTGACATAATATCTATAATCATCAACCGAGGTAATAGGTGACGGTCCCCATAAGTCGCAATGGATCAATTCTAAAGGTTTTGAAGCACGTTTTTCATTTGCTACAAACGGCAACCTGTGTGCTTTTGCTAATTGGCAACATGAACATAATTAAGCTCGGTTTGGGTAATATAGAAGTAACAGATGATTGTCCCATTTTATTCAAAACTAAAATAGAGTCATAGGACACATGCCTAACCGAGAATGCCAAAGTTCAAATGAGGCTTTTAACTTTGATCGGGAGATGGCCACAAGAGCTTGAGGTTCATTATTAAGAAAATATAACCCATGTTCACATCTTCCTTTTGCTAGAACTTGCTTCGTTGTTCGATCCTGGATATAGAAGTAAGGTTGGGAAAATAAGACATCGATCCAGTTATCAGTCGTTAATTTGCTAACAGATAATACATTTTGGTGATTTTGGGGATGACCAAAACATCTCGTAAGTGTATGTTGTCATTGACATTGGTAAGACCAGTGTGGGAAATGAGAAGAATATGACTGTTACCGAATGTAACATTAGTATTACCCGAGTTAGGGGTAGGATGAGATATTGTATCCTTAGAGGAAGTCATATGATCCGTTGCACCGGAATCAACGACCCAATTCGAGATCCGTGTAGAGACGTTGCGTTGGCATGGAGGGTCTTGGTCAAGTTGGAATCAAAACGTCCAATCATTTGCATGATGTTATTTAGCAATAAAGTTACATCAATAGGTGACCTTGAAGCCATTAGAGAAAGAACATGAGGAAGATGGACGGTAGAAGAGAGATGATCCATTGTAGTTGTAGGGTACGTAAGGAAATAATAGGTCAGGAAAGAGTGGCTATTGATACCATTGGATAAATCAATTCTCCATGTCATAATGAGTTGGAGTGGATTCTATAAATAAACCACTAAGTTACAAATAAATAAACCACTAAGTTACAAAGTACACCCATATAGAATGAAGAAATACAACTAGAGTACGTACATGAGAATACATAAACTATAAAAGTGGGTTTTAACAATGTCTAATATGGACACATTGACTCTCATGAATTCTCTATGTAATTTGGTATGCACTTGACCCTTGAACAAACCGATTAAACCAAATAATTTGCGATGGCATTTCGGTCATAAATTGGTGATAAAATGCTATTTTCGACTGCTTTTGAACGGACATGACATAAGAGTCGAAAAAACCTCCATAGGTAATTAATTAAACTTGGTAATCAAAATTGTTATGCAGAATTTAACGCTCGAGACTTTTGCCGCAAAACTTGTGACTGATCTAGGACAAGTGTTTTGACTTGTTAGCAACAAAGCCTATATTACATTATATATATAGCCCATATTCATACTATATGTGTGTCATACGTCCGTACGTCCGTACCTTTTTAGGACCATGGTTATATGCATGATTTATATATTAGTGTTAGAATTTAACCTCTTTCAAGTTATTAATAACATTTGTAGACATTTTAATTCTTCCATTTAGCTTCTCACGACAAAGATATATGAAGACATTCATGCTAAAGTATACATCTTAATTGTGTATAGGTACTCGAACTTTGCGGTTGATTTTAGCAACTCGGGCATGAAATATGACGAAGGTGCCCTTCCAGGACAAGTATGTAACAATGACTCAACATCCCAACCAACCACAATCTTCAACCAAGAGGTAAAGAATTTGCTATCTGATATTCTAAACGCAACTCCCAGAACATCTAATTTTTATGTAGCGTTCGCAAGACAAGTCTCAACAAAAAATGCAACAGTGTACGCGATTGGGCAATGTGTTAAAAATGTAACCAAAGCCACCTGCAAAGGTTGCTTGAATACTGCATATAACAATATAGAACGTTGCCTTCCGAATAAGGAAGGAAGCACCATTGACTACTATTGCTTTATGAGGTATTCCGAGACACCAATTTTTCAAAGCAACGAGATCACAAACATCACACCTTTCCTAACTGAAGGTGAGACCTCTGTTAGTTTAATTTTTATTTAATTTTCTATTGATATCTATTACAATTAAAATTAACTACTAGAAAATTCTTTTATTTCAACGACGATTTTGGTAATATAGTGGTCGGGAAAGTCTCTATCCGAAAAACCAAATTTCATTGGAATATTATGTGTGACAACGTTTTCATAGGTTTGCTGCAAACTTATAACACCTCTATGAAGAAAGAGTCTTTTGGGGTAATGTTGATGAAAATTTGCCACAAATAATTTGGTTTTATAGGGAAATGTGTGCCACAAATGTTCTAACCTCTTCCCCTAGAATTAGGTCTCAAACACATTCAAATACGAGCTTAGCAAATCTAGCTAGATGGACTAGTAACAGATGTTACTTACTGTTTCATACCATCTATAAGGCAATAAGGATAACATTAGTAGAGCTTGAAACTCATAAAAAATCAATGTTAGTTGGCACCAATCAAGACAAAAATCAATTCGATGTTGTTGATGTGAGTTTTTATGGATCGAGCCTCCTTCTATCATCCTAGTATTCACAAGCTTTTAGATCAGATAAATCATGTTCGTTGCAAAAAGCTTCTCATACACGTTTGATAATGTTGCTGTCATACCACAAGTTGTGGTCTAGCTCCATCTTGGTGTTATAGGAAACTCTCTTGGATAATGACATCAATATTACCGCTATGGTTTATCCCGCTTGTAAAGTACAATCAAAAGTCATTTTAAGACAACAACGTTTCCATCTGGGTCTTCCACCGCTTGTATAAAAAAAACTTAATTGTAGAAGCAAATGTGTAATGTATTCGGTTATTGTCGCTGGTGGAGAAACTAATATTTTGGTACTAGAGAAATCAACAGTTTCGCCTACTAGAAAAAACTAACGTACAGTTCTAACTTTCTTTCAAGGAAAACTTCGCTGGAGGAATTTATATTTCTCTGGATTAACACCCAGTTTCTCCGAATGAACACTAGCTAGTGTGAAACACCAAGTTTATCGTAATGAATCTGAATGCAAAAGAACACAAAGAATCATGAACACACTAACAAGATTATTAGGACAACTAAGGATGGATACCAAGAGTAAATGGTGAACGTGAAGATTTAGATTGGTTCAGTCTAATCTAACCTACGTCCACTTTCTACAGCTAGACTTTTAATATTTAAGGTGCATATGACAACTATATATATCGCCTACTGCCTATCTTCTATGGTTACAAAACTTGTTTCCCATGTATGCCCAAATTGATAGCTGGATTTAATAGTGCCAGTATCATACTAATACAATGTGCAACCTTTCAATAACAGGAAGTTCAAGCAATTCGGCACTGATAGCTGGAGTCAGTAGTGCCACTGGTCTTGTATTGCTTATACTCGTTTTCTTGTTACGATATAGAAAATCAAAGAAAGCCAAGACCAGTGAAGAAGGTAACCATATACATGTACATACAACATCTTCAAACATATAAAAGTTTTGTTTCATGTCAACGTACATATGTTTATTAGATTACAACTAGTACTAATTGTTTGTACCATGTGCCATGTTATACATTTAGCTGCACTGCAATCGGATAAAAGTTATAGCTACGAGCTATTGCGATTAGCAACCAATGACTTTGGGGACGAGTATAGGGTTGGTAAAGGAGGCTTTGGCGAAGTATTCAAGGTAATCTAACTTTCTAGTTTGTATATTAATTCTAAATACCTTCCCAAGAGCGCATCTTTTAAAAGACCGGGATATATGGACGTCGGTCACTGCGCATTTTCTTGTCAAAAGTTCCAATTTTTACTCCGATGCCTTATATATATATATATTGATCTCGTCCCCGTGTAAAAAAAAATTACATGTATTATATATATATTGAGCTCGCCTCTGTGATTTTCCAACCCCGTGCTACAAGAGTTCTGGATCCGCCACTACCTTGCTTGATATTAATACTAGGTTTAAAACTCGTGTATACATACGGAATAAATATAAAATATATAAAAAAGGATAAAAATTGAAAATATAGAACACAATAAATACAGCTTCAACAACCGGATTGATTGAACATGCTATCAAAATCGAATACTGGTTATACATCATATTGAATTTGAAATTAGAGTTTATTTATAAAAACGAAACAATAAATAAAGCTTCAACAACTGGATTGATTGAAACCACAAACGTATTACCAAAAATATAGAGCACAATTGATTGAAAATCATTGAGTGAGAGTTGTCGTAAATAGCGATGAAGTTTTAGAGTCAAATTTGATCGGTCAATAAATTTTCCCTCTCAAATTTCCCCCTGTCTCAAAAACTCTGAAATATTAGATAGATAATAGAATATATCTTATTTAATAACAACTAAGCTTAAATATTGACCACAACAGTAACATAATGGAAAGAAGTTTTCTGGTATTTATTAGATGGTTGCAATACATTATAATCCTAAATGACTTGATCTATTGTTTTTTCTTTCATTTGAAGCAACAATTGTATGCTTTTATTAGTATTATGCAAACACTTTAGGAGATCAGACTTTAAAAATACTAGCTCACACCTTCAACAGGCAATCATAGATGATGACAATGTAGTGGCGGTAAAGAGACATCATGTTGGTTACTCCAGAGCGAGATCAGAATTCGAAAATGAAGTGAGGCTTCTACATAATGTTCAACACCGGAATCTTGTACGACAACTAGGTTGGTGCATTGAAGGATCCAAGCTTCTTCTAGTCCTCGAATATATATCACAAGGCAGCCTTGACAACTTCTTATGGGGTAAGTTTGTTTCGCACAAATTATATTAATAACTAGCTAGCTTATCTTATCTATATATTTCATTTATATATGAGAACTTCTTAGTCTTCACAAGTGTTACTAATAACTACCTTATCTTATCTATATATTTCAATTATGAGAACTTCATAGTCAGAGGGCTATTATAAGATTCTATATTTACCGATGATCGACAAATAAATGCTCTCGTATTGTTAATAATTGAACTTTTATATATAAGCGAACTCTTCCATGGTTCCGCACATGCTTCATTAGCACATTCTTTTTGGTCAGATTCAAAATAAAATCTTTGCACATAATAAATTCATCATGGACAGGTGAAAAAAGAGGCACTTTAAACTGGGAGAAAAGGTTTGACATTATCTTTGGGGTTGCAAGGGGACTTGCGCATCTTCATAATGAATTTCACGTCAAAATAATTCACAGAGACATAAAACTGAATAACATTCTTGTGGACGATGATTTCCAACCTAAAATTTGTGATTTTGGGTTGGCAAGATTACAACCAGAGGATCAAACCCATGTTAGAACAAGGCTAGTTGGCACATTGTAAGTTGATGTATATCTACCCTTTCATATATGTTTTGATCAATTTGAAATACATGGTTTTTTACATGGAAATACGTTTCATGATGATAATATTATAGAGGATACATGGCACCTGAATATGCGACAACTGGACATTTATCAGAGAAAGTTGACACCTACAGCTTTGGTATTGTGATGCTTGAAATCCTCAGCGGTCGAAGATGTACTGATGAACATTTCAGTGGACCCGACACATCTCACCTTCTTGAACATGTAATATATATTCAACCTCTTTACGTTCTTTTTCTTTAATGATTTTTTGATGACTTCGCACAAATTTGAAACACCTCATAAACACATGAAGATTAATGTGACACTTGCATATGAAAACTAAACTTGAAGTTATTTTCAACTTAGCAAACAAGTATCTTTTAAAAAAAGCTCACTCATACGCTTCTCATTAGCATATGGTGGAAATGGTTTACTTCTATCCAACATGATATAGACAACATACAAAAACCTCTCATTTTTTATTTCCTTTGAAAGAAAAATACAAAAACCATACAAGAAAAATCATACATCTCATAACTTATTCCACATGTATAACATATAAGTATTATTTTGTTGAATAGGCTTGGCAACTATATGAGAAAGGCATGCACATAGAGTTGATTGATGAAGCATTAGGTATAGAAGAAGACCATATATCAAATGTGATGAAGACCATTGAGATTGCACTAATGTGCACTCAGTCACCCTCTTCTTTAAGACCAACCATGTCTGAAGTTCTTTTGTTGTTGTCGAGTGGGCTATCTCTAGGGTCAGGAAAACTAATCAAACCTAGTTTTATTGATTCTCGAAGAGTGATCAAAATTGGTACAATTGGGTCACAAAAGAAGTAATATACAAATGTAGATACTAACTTATATTGAGCTCTTATGCACGTACATTATTACGTGTTAAGTGTGAGAAAGCCTCTCAACATTGAGGACAACGCTTTTTTGCATTATATGTTTCTTGATTGTTTATTAGTTTAGTGTCTGCGCTATGTTCAGGAACACAACATTCAAGTGATGATTTTAAGAATATGTATGAGGGCACGAACGGTTCCAAACAGTTTTGTGACAAAACCATGATAATTAAACCCGAAACACAAGATTTATTTTAAATAACTGCTTTATTAGTCTAGCAATATTATACTCAATTAAAACATGAAATGATCGGTTTTATGGTGTAGTTATTTAAAAAAAATCATATAAAAAAGTTAAGTGTGCTTGAAAAACACGTATGTAGTTATTTAATTGCATGTTATTACCAACTTTATCCTTAAGTGTCATTTTTATATCTTATCAAATACAAACCAACTTAAGTACACCCTAGTAGGAGAGGGTTGAACATGGAACTACTACTAAATTTTTCAAAATTTTCCTAAATATTAGTGGACCAAAATGCAATTAGTGTTATTATAATATATTTTGTATACATATTTAAATAAATAATCATTATTATGAGAGAA
Source organism: Tagetes erecta (assembly GCA_030867185.1). Classification (NCBI taxonomy): domain Eukaryota; kingdom Viridiplantae; phylum Streptophyta; class Magnoliopsida; order Asterales; family Asteraceae; genus Tagetes; species Tagetes erecta. The sequence continues at coordinate 10,822,046 of CM061496.1, read as the reverse complement.
ACATTCAAAAAATGCCACATAAGCAAGTTTGCTCTCAATAAATGTCACATAATCAAATTTGGTTTTCTTTTATTATATAAGAGATTAATCAAATGTTGCAATAACATAAGTAATTGAGTAAACTTCGTTTTGCCTCCATGAGGTTTGAGTCAAAAAAACGTTTTGCATAAAAATGTTTCAAAATTGCTATTTGTCTCCTTCTACTTGACAATATGTCTCAGTTTGACTCCAACTCACTAACTCTGTTAGTTTTCTTGTTAAAAATAAATGTATTTTGGCTCACTTACATGTAATATGTAACTTACTCATTTTAATAAAGAGACTAGTTATGCAATTTATTTAAAGTATTATTATTATTATTATAAAAACAACGTCACCGCCACACCTTCACCACTGCCACACCACCACATTAACAGCGGAAGGGTCTTGTGACTCAAATTGTAAAAAAACGTAATACCATGTGGTTCCATTTGTTAAAGGTTTGAATTTGTGACTCAAACAGTTAAAACCCCCAAACCACGGGTACTTAAAACGTAACTTACTCTTATTATTATAAAAAAACGTCATTACCACACCTTCACCTTCACCACCGCCACCACAACCACACCACCTCACCACTGATACCACACCACCTTGTCGTTGCCTACTCACCGTCTTTATCTGGCCACCTATCTTGAACTAGACCATGAGCATTATACTACGACAAGGTGGTGCAGTAACAGTGGTGTGGTGGTGTGGCAGTGGTGAAGGTGTGGCGGTGACGTTGTTTTTATAATAATAATAATACTTTAAATAAATTGCATAACTAGTCTTTTTATTAAAATGATTAAGTTAACCAAAATACATTTATTTTTAACAAGAAAACTATCGGAGTCAGTGGGTTGAGGTCAAACTGAGACATATTGTGAAGTAGAAGGAGGGAAATAACAATTTTGAAACGTTGTCTGTTTTTTATATCACCAACATTGTGAATGATCATATCATTTCTGTTCTTATACAATGGATAGATGTGCGCATGGTTTATCTCGTTGATCTAGGTCGTTTGGTCGGACAAAAAATTAAAGCAAATAGAGTTCCTATTCACCCTTAATAGTAAGGATAAGTAGGTGTCGAATCCACGATGAATTTGTGGTTAATGCTTAATGTAACTAGTTGGTTATTGAAATAAAAGAAAGAAATTAAACAAGTGCATGCAAATAAACTTGAGTTGGAGTTGATTTGAATTGATTTGCAAATTGAAAGCAAAAAACTTTGAATGGTGGATTAACTATTAATTAAAAAGATAGTCATTCTCGGGATTCAGATTCAAAGACAAGGTAAAGTTCAACGGTTTAAGTTTTGATCATGAAAATATGACTTCCATGTAATGATAAATCAATTGCCAAACAATTACCAATTACTAATCTTTATGAGTAGACAACGAAAATGTTCAAAACCAAAAACCAATCAATTAGTTTAGTAATAATTACGACAATCTCTAAATCACAGAGTTCATCTTAGAACATCAAATAGAAAACAAACCTAAACAATGAACCAAACAAATGTCTTTAAAGAATCCTTCACCCGGAAACAACTACAAAGGAATTAGCCACTCATGCTTATGAATTGATCTTCGGATTTGGTGTAGAATGACATGGTGGATGATGGATTGATGATTCGTAAGCTTGGAATGATGGAAAATTGAGTCCAAAACTCCCTTGGTTCGTCCCCTAGCCTCCCAAGTCGAATAGCATCAAAAGATGTCTTTAAAAACCCTAAAAATCGAGTTTTTATAACAATTCCCGTCAGGAGCCATCGTAAGCTACGGTCAGGCCGTAGCTTACGGCCCCTCAGATTTCTGTTACGGCCATTGCTCTCTGTCTTACGTAAGACATAAACATCTTCTATTCACGGCCAGCTGTTCCAACACAAAAAATCTTCTATTCGTCATCTCGTGACCTTTCCAACGTGTGTTATCTTCCCGTTAACTCCCGAAACATCCTTTTAACCTACACATACACATACAACCATAGTTATCTAATTCCAAAGAGTTAACCACATTACAACACATAAACATTAGCATTTAATCACATATAATATCAATCCAATACCCACTCATCACATCCCCACACTTAACCTTTGCTTGCCCTCAAGCAAACCCGTTCATACACTAACTTTTGTTAGCAAATACATTCCTGTTTTATCTTCACTACTATTGTTATGGTCCAAGGTCATACTCAAATTAATTTTTAAGCAAAACACATCACACTTTGCAAGCAAGTTGTTCTTGTGAATTTAAAATCTATCTACCCGGGCATACTAAGCTTTTAAGTATTCTCCATGCATGTAAACACACCCCTCACAAATGTCACTCTTCTCGGTTTTATTTCTGGACTAGTGAAAGGTGCACTAGTATATTTCTGTAATACTCTCAGACCAAGAAAAGAAACATAATTACCCTAAGCTTGCCTAACAATCATAACTCCACCACTTAACACAAATCAAAAATCATAAGGACTTTACAAGGTTGTAATGATAGGCTAGGGTTAGGGTGCGGATTAGGAATTTGAAAGTGACTAAATGGTAGTGAAATCCAATTAAATATGCTAACTATTGAAATACAAAAACAAACATACTACCCAACTTCGGGTAAAATTGACTCGTTCTTCTTCTGCTCAAACAAAACATAACTATTCACACACATGGGCAATTCTCGACCCAATAGTAACATTTTTTTTCTTTTTCTTTTTCTTTTTCTTCTTTTTTTCTTTTTTTTTAACGGAGAATCAACCATACTTAGCAATATCTAATGGATCTCACTACACGGGTAAGCAAAAGATGGAGTTTAAACAGGCTAACATGGTTTAACATATGTGGGTTAACAAACGAAAGGTAGGGGCTCTGTAGGGCTACTAAGGGAAAATGTAAATGTGGGGAACAAAAATATAAAAATGACTAAACAAAACAAAAAAGGTGAATCCTAATGCCTTAATCATGTTTGCGTAACAACTTGGTTTGTGGTCTCGAAATGCATTTACTAGGCATGTTCTAGAATTCTGAATATATACCATTTGAGTCATAAATCTAAACCTTTAACAAATTGAACCCTATCGTATTACTTTTTTAACAATTTGACTCACAAAACCTTTTTCCCATTAATATTTGTTAAATTTGCCGTTAAAACCACACATGTGCAAGGCACACGATGGGTACTTTAGTAAATTTAACCCATCCCATTAATAAAACCAAAAAAAACCTATTACCTTCTCACAATCTTACACATTCGGTATCCGCTCAAACTACCATGTAAAAATATTTGACTACACTATTCGTCCATGTGCTTTCATATATATGGTTATAAATCTACTATATATGGTTATATTTGCTTTCATAATTAGCTATATATATGGTTATAAATATGGTTATTGGTTATTAAATCTACTGCTTTATAGACGCAAGGAATAAATCTAGTTCATCAAAATAGCCAAGATTATCAAGCCCACCAAGAAACTACTTCTTTTACATGAATGTATCACTCCTTTATGCAGACCATTTCTTTTACATGATAGAGAGCGGATATTGAATGATATTGTAATAAGATAATGAGTTTATAGGATTTTTTTGTTTTAATAATGGGTTGGATTAAATTTATAAAAGTACTCATCATTTGCCTTGTATATGTTTGATTTTAACGAGAGAAGTAACATATATTAACGGCGGAAGGGTCTTGTGACTCAAATTGTTAAAAACGTAATACCATGTGGTTCCATTTGTTAAAGGTTTGGATTTGTGACTCAAACAGTTAAAACCCCCAAACCACGGGTACTTAAAACGTAATTTACTCTTATTATTATAAAAAACGTCATCACCACACCTTCCCCACCGCCACCATAACCACACCACCTCACCACTGATACCACACCACTGTGACACCCCGCCCGGCGGCGGAAAACACCACCTGAAATCGTAATAAAATGTTGTGACATAAAAGAAGCAATAACTAGTCTTAAAATCATAATAAAAGCCAACAAATAAATCATGTTTATTTATTCTAGGTCCAAAGCATCCTAAGTATCTTGAACCGTAACCGTCTCAAACACCACCTGAAATACGTGTAAAATAAGTTAGCTAAAGATTTAGCTAGTGAGTAAAACACAGTGATAGTACGTAATACGAAATCCGAGATCATTATCAATATGTTTCGCAATCTTATGTGTATAGCAATTTCATTATATATATCTCAACCGTGACAAACGAAACACACAACGAATCCAGACAACCTAGCTTGAACCTCGTAAAGCAACTTTAGCAACAAGTCATGAGAACCACTCATGTTACAAATACTGATAACTATCGTTTAACCGTCATTTAACCGTCTCGATTTACAGGTCCGGCATTGGTTTGGACCCGACCAACACAATGAAAGTTGGTCGTGGAATCATCTAATTTAACTACCCGTGAGTCTAGTTACTAACACGCTTTAACAAGAGGTCATGAACTATCTATGTCTATGTAGATTCTAATGTGTTGAACCTTAGATGCATATCTTTTGAAAAATCCGAAACCCGGGTGTGATCATCTTTTAGTTTTATTTTAAAAGCAATCATTTAGTGTATTTATTTTTGATCTAATCAAATCAACAGTCAAGAGACAATAGAGTAATATAATTTATTTATATAGATAATTAGTTTAGTTAAATAATCAGATGGAACTTGTAACACTAACCACATGCTCTTCGTGGAAATGATACCCGACTTACCCTAGCTATCTAGGTTAGTTAGGTTTTTGACTAGACCCTCACGACAGGTCTATTAATAGATATTTCGGCCCCAAAACGTATAAGTAAAAAGGGGAGTGAATTTACTCACCTTGAAATTCGGCCGCGAAACAAATAGTAAATAGTTTAAATAGAACCGAGGATCGTCCAAATATTAGAATCACCTAATCAAATGACAATCCTAACTTAGCAAAACACATTGAATAGAAAACTAGAATTGAAACAATAAGAATCTAAGGAAATTGGAATTCTAAGGTTTTGGATAGGGATCTGGGGATTTTTCTCATTAAACGACTAAAATATAAAAACTCATTTATTCATAATGACATAAAATAATAGTAATGGTAATGAAAATACTTTTTTTTATAAATAATAGCAACTCAAATAATATATGTATTTCTAACAATAAATATTTAATGTCAAATAAATATATCAATTCCTAAAATACTTTAAAACATTTATCACAATTTTTAAAGTATAAAAGTCCATATAAAAGTCTTTTGTTTATAAACTATTGTTTGTAAGACCTTTATATATTTTTAGAAATATTAAAATACATTTTATGGTATTTAAAAGTATTTTGTAAAATTAAATTTATAACATTTGATTTATACCAACCATGGTTTTATAAACTTTATAAGATTTTTAATGTATCCTAATTTATATGTTATAAGGATTTATTATTTTGATTATGGTAATTAGCAAAAATGGGTAAAAAGTAAAAAACACAATTACTTAGAAAAAATGGAGCTTCCTGGTTTAGAATCAGGGCCTTCACCCTCACACACATAATACATAACCAGTCACAGTGCTTGATGTTTTTGTTTGAAACTGGATCTTAAAAGATTTTATTTTAAATAGCTAAATACCCCCAAATTCAATACGAACCCTAGAACTAACTTCACCAAATTGATCTCCAATCAGATAGATAAAGCACAATCAACCTTAGGGCTTTTGGTCTACACAAGATGAGGAACATTTTAACATAAATAACTTACTTGTTTGGTGATGAATTGAACCAAAGAAATGAAGAACAAGGAGCAATGGTTTTGAAGATCAAAACATGAATTCGTGGAAATTTTGATTGAAATTGGACTATCATAGAGCGAAAGGGGGTATAGGAGAGTGAATGGGTCGATTTAATTGTGTTAATTTTGTTTGTAAACTGTTGAACACGTTAGAGGTGGTTTGAGAATGAAAGCCGATTAATTGATGATCAATGCATATATTAAACAAAATTAAATATCACCATTCGTTTCTAATCGTTGAAAGGACCATTTTAGCTGATTCAATGCACTATTATTTTGTGTTTTCAGTCGATTTGCATTAATGGGTTTTGAGTTGAAACAGAAAATTAGATTAAACACGTTGATTTGGGTGTTAAATTGGGATTAAGATGGATCATAGGTTCGAGTTTGACACTAGGAATACCGAGTTTAAAACTGAGTTGAAAGTGATAAAATCGCGTTTTTGGACATCGCCGGAGGCTCACCGGCGCCGGCTGGTTTTCTCGCCGGAAAAGCGGGTGAACGAGGGGGGATGGGGTTGGTTTAAATATTTACTGTTTCTACCCCTGACGTTTTATCTTGTTAATATGTATTTGTGTTGTGAATGATAAAGACTTCCAAAAATTGAAAAAAAAAAACACAGTTGATGATCTTTCAAACAATGTATAGATATGCTAATTGGCATTTATAATATGTTTTGTACGTAGTTTCTGTCCAAACATGTTTAGATTGTTGGTTTAGAGTCATAAAAGGTTTATGAATGTATGAATGTGTGTGGTGTGTGAATGATCATATCATTTCTGTTTTTATACAATGTATAGATGTGCGCATGGTTTATCTCGTACTATGCATAGATATGCTAATTCACTTCCGTTGATATACAATACTTGCAATCTAAACCCATTTATGAACATAATCATTTTTCAATACAAGAATACAATCTGATTGTCATTATTTTCATTTAAGCATCGTGGTTTTGTTGCTTATGGGTTCTTATTACTTGCAGCTGTTGGTGATTTTAGGTCTGCTAAAAATCAGGTATGTTCATTAAACAATGTATTTTACCATATGGTCTTAAATATAACAGCAGTAGCACATAGTGTTGGAAAAGATCATATTTTTAAAAGTTGCACATTCATAACAATAGCAACAGCAGTTACTGATTTCATTAATCAATGTGTTTTATGATTTGATTGTGGGGGGGGGGGATATGAATGTGGTATGGGGGTTAATATTTGTTTGTGCTGTGAATGTTAAAGACTTCCAAAAAAACACAAAAAAACAGTTGTCGCTGCTGTTGCACATCAACCGTTGTTAACTTAGTTGAAACCTGTCATTTTTGGTCATTTTTGTTCAATTTAAAGTTCAATTGTAGAAACGATTGTTTCTTCAGTTTTCGCGCAATTTTCGTTGAATCTGTTGTTTCTTCATGGAATAAAAACCAAGTTATCAAATACTCTAAAAGTTCCAATTTTAGTATAGAATATTCCAACATAAGTTGCCTTTCATTTTGTGTAGAATAGTTCAATTGTAGTATAGAATAGTCCTCTATTAGTGCCAATTTTAGTACAGAATAGTCCTAACTTAAGACTTAGCGACATATTAGTGATATAGAAATGTATAATATTATTGGTTTTGACAAAACGTTTGTAAGAGATTGAACAATGTTTTTATAGTGTTCTAACCACCTTCGATGAATGATGAAGAAATGAAAGAAGGTCATCGAAGCAGTCCAAGAAACATCTGTTGGATATGATTTTGACGGTGAATGGTGGGCTAAATATGTTGATCAGGTCAATGAAATTTGTAAGACTTTTGACAAAAAATGATCTCATCAAATTGCAATAGTTGACACATGGATGCTTATTTTAAATTACTACGTCTATGACCTTTTTTTATTCATTTGTGTCGGACTAATATTTTTTTATTCATGTGTTAAGAATCTTTTTTTATTACTATGTAAGACTTCTTTTTATTATGTTTATGATTGATATGTTATTATTCGTGTATTTGTTATTATTTAATTGAGACTTGTTATTATTTAATTCGGATATATTATGCTCATGGAATATATAGACTATCAATATACAAATAAGAAAGCTAACTAAAGTATTGTACGAAAGAGGTCACAAGAGTGTTAATAAACTACCAGAAGTAATTAAGTATCGCATTGTAGATTGTCTTTAATGCCGCATCAGCACCGCTCGCACGAGTACTCTATATACATATATATAAATGTTTAAGTTCATTTGAGAAGATCTAAAGATTACAAGAAGAAAAAGAATAATATTTTCAACCATTAGATTATTACATCAATGGTTCGTATGGATGAGTGTCATTTATGTTATTAAATTGAAAAATCAGGAGATTAAATGAATAGGTAAAAGATAATATTGACATTTTGCTCTATATATTATCTCTCATCTGTATGTAAATGAGTCAAACTTTCTCATTTTTATAGAATTTACTTTCAAAATATTTATTTTTTTTAACAATACTCTTTATTTCTTTTTCTTTCATGTTTCATAGGTGACCAATAAATGTTAAGTGTTTTGTATGATTTTTATGTCATATTCCTGTAAAGATAAATATTCATCAGTAAGTAAGGTCTAGGCTAATTTTTTTTAAAACACATGCTTAAAATTATAGATAAAAAAATCACCTTCATGAAATCATTAGGTAATTGTAAACCATATATCCGTATGGTCAATTTTCACTATTGGCAGTTAAAGCATATATATAAAATAAAATATAGCATCCTTCAACGTAAATGAAGGATTTACGTAAGTCATTCGTTAAACTTTACGTAACTATAGATTAGTTGTAAATCATTTGTTAAAACTTACGTTGATCAATACATTTGAATTTATAGCTCTACTAGGTTTAACACCCGTGTGTTACACAAGGGTTGAATAAAAATATTTTTTAAAATTATAATTATTATATTTAAAAATTTATAAATACTTTTATAAATTGTTATTAATCACAAAATTTTGTCTTTATTAACTCTCCTACTCAATTTCCATTTCAACCTTCCTTTTACAAAAAAAAATTATGTTTCCCTCTAAAATATTGCCCCCTAAAACCTTAATTTATTATATAGATACACTATTAACTAAAGTTATAACTTTTTTACAATTATGTAAGTACCTACACAATTCTACCATTTTAATTAAAACATAAAAGAAAGTAAAAAATTTGATTGCTTGAGATTCTCGTGTACATTTACAATACTTATCATCATTACATTTCTTCTTTTTCTTCTCGTAATATTTAGACTTCTTAACAAAACATTCCCGTGTATATATATATATATATATATATATATATATATATATATATATATATATGGAAGAATTTTTCTTAAGAAGTCCAAATAAAATAAGAAGAAAATGAACAATTTTCAACCTTAGATGAAATGTAATCAATGGATGAAATTTAAAATGGTAATATTGTAATTATTAGAAAACTTTTAATCCGTATTTTATGAGTATAAATGATTATAAGGGTAGTAATGTAAAAGTAAATATGTAGGCATTTAATTCAAGCTATAACTGTAAAAAAACATTTTATTAAATAAAAATAATTTTAATGATCAATAATTTTGTTCATGTTCTTTATTTCTTCAGGTTTTTATAAAGTTATTAGAGTAAAATGCAGTTTTGGTCTTGGTGTTTTTATTTTCTAACAGAAATGGTTACAGAACACTAATTCCATCCAATTTTCTGTTAAGTCTTTCTCAAATGCAGAGTAAAAATGTTATTTTTTTTACTCTATTTGACATGTAACTGAATAAAAATGTGTAACCTACATGATGACTTTGATAATTAAATAAGATGAGAAATTACAATTTTTCATCTTAGATGCGGGACGCGTGTGAGAGACTTAAGAGAAAATTGGATGGAGTTAGTGTTCTGGGACCATTTTTGTTAGAAAATAAAAACACAGGGACCAAAACTGTTAAGGTAGGACTGAAACTATTAATGATATCAAAACACAGCGACCAAAACTGCAGTTTACTCAAGTCATTATTTGTGTATGTAATTTGAGTTAGTGTAACGGGATGTTTTATATGTCATGATTCGTGTAGGTCGTTTTGAGTTTGTTTAGGTCACTGCATTTTTGTATCATTTAATATATATATATTATAAAAATAAATTGAATGATTATAATTGTGTAGGTTATTTTGAGATAGCTAGTGTAACTGCTCGTTTTTACCTTGTGTGTATGAGATAAAACTAGATTAAAACATGTTATGTGTAGGTTAGATGTAGGTTGTTATGAGTTATTATGTGTAGGTGATTGTGAGTTAAAGTGTAGGTAATTAATTAATTGAAATATATGATCAGTGTGTAGATTTTAAATAGTAAGCATATGAATATGCTTTAAAAATTTGTGTAAGTTATTTTGAATTAAGTGTATGTGATTATTTTAATATACATACATGATCCAAGTTCTTAAACAAACGAATATATGTAAGAAACAAGATGCATTGTTGTAATTAATAGAGGAGTTACATATAATTATTAAAATAATAGCTTGTAATGTAAATTACTAATGTAACCTTCAAGTAAATAATTTAGAAATAAAAATTAAAGAAAAATGTGATTGATTGTTTTTTTTCTTTTTATATTGAGGTTTTTTTAAAAAAAAAGTAAAAACTCTAAGAAGTGTAAGAAGCAATCACCCTTAAACACATGTCCATGAGAAAAAAAGCGGAGGGGCAGCGTCGTCTTTTGTACGTATGACGTTGATTTGGGAATCCCGGCTATCTCTCTCAATGTTTATTTATGGCGTGTTTTTGACGTTTATTAATAAGGAACATCCAATCATGTATGACATGTTTTTGACGTTTTCGTTTTTAATTTTGAATCCATAATCATTCATTTATGGAGAATACTGAAAGCGATAATGTTTTTGTTTGTTTTTGACCGTTTTCGTTTACTAATTACGAACACCCGATCAATGTTTTTGACGTTTTGGTTTATTAATTATGAACATCCGATTATGTATGGTGTGTTTTTTACGTATTAATCATTGTTATGACGTTTTCATTCGACTTCAATGTTTACTCTATTGCAGGTAAGTTATGACTTTTTTTGTTAAGTTAATTTTTTCATCTGAGTGGTGTTATTTTATAGAGTCAGTTTATGCATGGTGTTTTTTATATGCATGAAGTTGAAAACACACAATGATAAATCTACCCCTGGTACATTCTCACGCGTCAGGAAAACATCATAATAATTACAAAAATGTCACCGCATTCATCTCCTTTCATCTATGCCGTAAACACCATAATCCAACGCACCAGATTGCTTCTTAGCATTTGTATGGTTTTTTCCATTTGTAGAAAATCTCTAATATATATATATATATATATATATATATATATATATATATATATATATATATATATATATATATATATATATATATATATATATATGTGTGTGTGTGTGTGTGTGTGTGTGTGTGTGTGTGTGTGTGCGTGCGTGCGTGCGGGCGTGTGTGTGTGTGTGCGTGTGTGGTTAATATGAGAACAAATCTAAACCACACATTTTGCAATACAATAAAACACAAAAAAAAATCATAAGTCGAAAAATAACAAAAAAATAAATAAAAAATATAGTTCAGAGATCATGTTTATCTAGTATCCCACTTTCATAAAAAAATAAAAAATCAGGTTTTTTACTCGAAATCGGTTTTACACATGTGTAGAACCAAATTACACATGTGTAAAACCAAATCTACATTTGTATAAAACCTAATCTACACATGTGTTATAACTAAAATTACACATTAGACATGGAGTGGGGATAATCTCACTGTTAAAAAGGTGAGATAACTTATTGAGGTGACCATTTTGATAAGATGGAGTTTCCGTGGTCGAAGCTTGTCCCCCTAAAGGTAAATTTCTTTGCTTGGTGCATGGGTCTAGATAGAATTGCATCAAAGACAAACTTGGCAAGAGGGGTGTGTCGGTGCCCACTTCATGTGATGTGTGTGAGAGTTTATGAATCGGTTAATCATTTTCTTATTCAATGTGGGTAGCGGATTTAATTTGAAACAAAGTATTGGTTGTTGTAATATGACACCTCACCTGATGGCGGAATCATCGGTCGGTTATGGATATGAGTATCAATAGTAACAAAGCACACGGTACACCATTATTTATTAAAGTCTAATAATACACTATCTTAAGTTTTGAAACATAAGTCTAAAAGAAACTAAAAAAAGTCTTAAATAAAACCCAACATTTGCAACAATTTAATGTTTATTTAATCTAGGTCCATGAAGTTCCTATGTCTTGGAAAATAGCAATAAATATATCATCACGCACCACCTGAAATATGCGTAAAATAATGTTAGCTATAAATAGATAGTGAGTAAACCACAAGTTATAATAAATAGTATAGAAATACGAGATCATCATAAATATGTTGCGCACTCTTATATGTATAGTAATTTCGTATATATTACCCTACTATGACCCCTGGAATAACATAGAACACCATCATTCATACACTAAGAAATCTTTTAGTCATTTATCATGAGGAACCACTCATGTTTAAATTAATGACAACTTTAATGTAACCGTCTACTAATTGTCTCGATATATAAGTTATCAATAATTATTTAGTAATTAAGGGACATGGCATAGCAACAAGCATCATAGCGCATCTAGTAAAATAAAATAGAATGACCGGGTTTAAATCACTCATCGTTATTGTTTTAGTATGTGGGTTTGCTAAACCATTCATGCTAATATTTTACCGGTGGGTTTACAAAACAATAATGCTACTTTAAACTACCACATAAGTTTGCATCAAGTTGCAGAAAAGACAAACATTTTTTTATGTTTTCTTTTGGAAATAAAAAAAATATATAGTATGGTAATAAAACACATATTTCTACCACAAAATATTAAGGGTTCTAGCCCAGGCATTGACGTATTGTTATAAATAAATTATATAAACTAATGCCGTTAAAAAAAGTTATTGCTTCATATGACGTTAACACCTTAATATTCCATATTTAGTTATAGTTTGTTAGACACTCCCAAATCAACACCTTATTTACCATGGTAGTTGTATACTTCAGGTTTTTTTAGACATTACAAATTCATGCTATTTGATTGATTCTATTACTTTTGTTGTATGATATGTTGTATGATATGTTGTTATGAAGTTTTGGGTTGCCTAAATGTGTGTCGATTGCAGGTTGCCCAACCTATTTTGGTCAAATGTCTTCTTTTTGTATCGGTTCCATTAGTCATATACCCGGTTAACATGATTGTTTGCATATAGCTATGGTTACATATTTTATATCATGTAATCACTAAGTAAACGCATCTTTTATAATACTTGGTTTACCAACTAATGTAAATGCCATTACGGAAAGCTTCCAATAACACAAATGTAATGTATCGAAAACAGCTCGTACGAATGCGTAATATAGAATCCATCTAGTTATATTTATTTCTATTAAAATTTTTTATATATTGAAAAAGCAATGAAATGAATAGTAAAATTAATGAGTTTCATAATTCACAAAGGTTTATTTTTTAAAGCAACCACTTTCTAGCAACCATCATGTGTCACTTTTAGTTTTCAACCTAATTGCTTGTTGAAACACGTTATTTGATACGACGTGACCACGACAATGTAAGGTGCACGTTTGCACACCACTATTATAACGATTGTAACGAAGTTACAAGTACGTCGTATCATGTTCGGTCATACGTTACCATCAAGACGCTGCCTCCGCAACGGGCGTCCGTCACATACCTGGTTTGATATTTATTAGTTACATTTTCGTTATTGTAATAATTCGGAGCATTAAATTGTCAAGGTCGTCCACTAATATATGTATGGTCAAATCATCCGCGCACTACACGCATTACAAATTTGATACTGACATATTCAGGAAAATATAATGACTTAACAGTACAATACAATACAATACATTCGTAATCGGTTGTAGTAAAAATAAGGGTGTTACAATTCTTTAGTCGATGTAAGACCACTTATCACCGGACACAAAATAAGACCACTTAGATTAGAATAGCATTTGTAGCATTTTAAAATATTGTTTCGTCGTTTGTAGCACCAAGTTAAATGTAAGTTTATATCCATTGACTCGTATCCTTCTCACGATCAAAAACCTTAAACATCAGTATGAAATTCGAAAAAAAGTTAAGAGTGTTAAATATTTTTTAATATGAGGTCATTTTAAGCAAAATCACTAGTTAAGACCACCGTAAGAAAAAACGCAGTTAAGATTATTTTTGGTTAATATGTCATATTATTGATTATTGTATGTCAATTTACATTTTTTTACACAAGAATATATTGCTTTTAAATTAAGATTTCCTTATTTATTTTATAATAAAAGTAAAAGTTAGATTAAATTTTTTATAAAATTTCGATTTTCAATAACGTAATGTATCTATCGACATCCGAACTGTAACTCGGTTTTCAGTTCGGTTAAGTATTACACAAAATACGGTATATTTAGTTCGGTTAACTAAATAAACCGTATTACAAGTAGTTAATTTAATCGGATAAACCGACTAACACGGTTGTATTCAGTTCGATTAAACATGTTTTTATTTTGGTTTGGTTGACGGTAATGCTATATCTCGGCTCATGAACTCCTAAGTGCAATTAGTCACAACCTTAGTAGCCATTTCCCATCTTAGATTCCTAAACCCATTTTAATTCAGTGGGATCTTTCAATCGCATTTTTTTCCACCTAATTAAGAACGTTACATATGTTTCCACTTTGAACTTTAGTTCACCATAGTCAACATAGACAACAAGTGGAGTTGTAACCGTGGGCAGAAAAAAGCACAAGCTCCATCACAAGCCTCCAGATGTCATCATGGATTTCCGCCATGGTTGCCGTCGTGTTCTTAATGATGTCCGAACACGTGGCTTCACAATCCGGTGATACGAACAGCACTCTCCTTAGAAAGTATTGTAGAATATACAAATCAGCAAATGGAGAGTCGTACTTACGCAACATTGATATCATATTTTCTAGCCTTCGGAGACAGTTCTCTGATCCACAAGTATACTACGCTTTTGCGCAAACCGCTAATAACGGTGAGTTCGTGTATGCGTTTGCCTTGTGTAGGGAGTATCTGTCGACGTCGCAGTGTTTGACTTGTTTCGACTCAGCAGTTAACGAAACAAAATCATGTGGCATTGCGGATGGTGGTAACATGATCTATGACGATTGCAGTGTCAGGTTAGCACAAAGACTCTTGACTTTTTTATAAGTTTCATGTTTGTATTTATTAATTCATATTTTGAGCTTTTAATTTATTTAATCAAGCTTACTAATGGAGATTAAAACACATGTTAACATAAGCCTAATCTTTAGTAAATACAAACTTTGTCATCAAACTAACACTGACGGATACAAGAATTTTTATCAGTGGATTTACTACGTTTAGGTACTTCAATTTTAATGAAACCGAACATAAAAAAAAAATTGGGTCGGTTCAATAGTTCGGATCGTATTACTAGGCTAGGTTCATCACATAATAACAATGTGATATAATAATTCACTATTACACTTTGGAAATTGGAATTATATGAGATCGAAGAGTTTCACGATTTTGAGCAAAAAATCCATTAAAATATTCTTACAAAATGCTTGTATAGATAATCAAACCTACTAAGCTGAAAATACAAAGAACAACATTAAAATTGGTGGCGTTGGAGGTGCACTCTTTGCAAATTAGCCAAGGTGGGTGTGCTGATGAGTGGTTCCTATTCACCCTTAATAGTAAGGATAAGTAGGGTGTCGAATCCACGAGGAATTTGTAGTCAATGATTAAATTAACTAGTCGAATATTGAGTTGAAATAAAGAACTTGAACAAATGCATAAATGTAAACTTGAATTGTGGGTTGATTTGAATTACAAATTGAAAACAAATTAATAACTTTTGAAGATGAATTAACTATTAATTAAAAAGGTAGTCATTCCCGAGATTCGGATTCAAAGACAATGTTAAGTTTAATGGAATAAGTTTTGATCATGAAAATATGACTTCTATGTATTGATAAATCAATTGCCAAACAATTACCAATTACTAATCTTTATGAGTAGACAACGAAAATGTTGAAAACCGAAAACCAATCAACTAGTTTAGTAATAATCACGACAATCTTTAAACCATAGAGTTCATCTTAGAACATCAAATAGAAAACAAACCTAAACAAAGAACCAAACAAATGTCTTGAAAGAATCCTTCACCCGTAAACAACTACAAAGGAATTAGCTACTCATGCTTGTGAATTGATCTTTAGATTTGATGTTGAACGACACGGTGGATGATGGATTGATGATTTGTGAGCTTGGAATGGTGGAAAATTGAGTAAAACCCTTCCTTTGACTCAAATGGAATAAAAAGCTCCCTTCAAAAACCCAAAAAATTGCATCTTGTTTTCTAATGTGACTACCTTCACCTAAACAAAGAACCAAGAAACATCTTGACTCAAACATCTTGACTTCAAAGACAAAGAACCAAGAAACATCTTGACTCAAACCTAAACAAAGAACCAAACAAATGTCTTGAAAGAATCCTTCACCCGTCAGGCGCCGTAGTAAGCTACGGCCAGGCCGTAGCTTACGACCCTTCAGATTTCCGTTACGACCATTACTCTCTATCTTACGGCTCCCCTTTACGGCCTGCCGTTCCAAAACCAAACGTCTTATATTCTTCATCTAGTGACCTTTCCAACGCGTGCTATCTTCCCGTTAACTCTCGAAACATCCATTTAACCTACAAATACACATTCAACCATAGTTATCTAATTCCATAGAATTAACCACATTAAAACACATAAACATTAGCATTTAATCACATATATCATCAATCCAATACCCACTCATCATGTGCCTCAACTACGTTGCATGCTCCACTATCTCTATCTTCTACTTTTCCGAAAATTCTTTGAGACATGGGGTAGGCTCTGAGGCATGGGGTTGTACCCATTGTTATCTCCTGCTCCATGATATTGTGTTAGTGTGGATCTAACACAAGTACACAAGTATTGGGCATGGGGTAGTAACTTCATTTTTCTTCAAAATCTTCAAGTTTTGACCCATTTAGTATTTTTAGAGACTAAAAATGAAAAAGAAGACAATCAAGGGCTTAATCTCATTTTTATTATTAAATTATATGTTAACTTTTACCCAATAGTTACGACCGTGTGGTGTGGTTTTACTTTTTTGGCATTTCATGATAAATCTCTTATACAATTTTCTTACTAATTACTAGGCTTGCCTGTGCTTTAGATAGGCACACCCAAGTTCCTTTCTTTTTTAGGAAAAGAGGGCTAATCATCTACGAAGGTTGTCGAAGGGCTATAGGATCGCCCGTGCTTAGGGTGAGGTACAAATGTGGTTAACAACATCTTTGTCTTCCTCTATTTCTTTTTTCTTCACTTGAGAACCTACAGGGTTGAGGTATGTCCATGCCTTAGTGAAGCACACCTTTGCTTGTCAGTTAGCTTCCTTTTTTACCATTCTCTTGGTCTTTTTCACTTTTTATCATTCGAGAAGCTAAATATCATCCAATGTCCGTAAACTGATATGAAATATGGGGAATTATGTATAATTTATTATGTATAAATGATCTGCACATCAATGATACACACTGCACAAAAGAAGCGGTTGAAATCGAGGTTGCACAAATACCACTCGTATGCGTGTCATACATCTATATGGTGGCCCATATGGGTTTGGAAGTTACAAACAAGGACAACGTTCTTTAGGACCGTAGTTATATAACTTGCCCGAGTTAGAAATTAACATATTTCAAGTTATTAATCACATTAGAAAACATTTTCTTCCCTCTAGTTTCTCGCGACAAAGATATGTGCAAGCATGCTAATGTATGCATCTTGTTTGTATAGGTATGAGAACTTTGCGGTTGATTTTCGCAATTCAGGCATGATATATGATGATGGTGCCCCACCAGGTCAAGTATGTAGCAATGACTCAACATCCCTGCCAACAACAACCTTCAACCAAGTGGTAAAGAATATGCTATTTGATATTCGAGATGCAACTCCAAGAACTCATAATTTTTATGTAGCATTCACAAGACAAGTCTCAATTGAGAACACCACAGTATACGCGATTGCGCAGTGTGCTAAAAATGTAACCGAAGCCATCTGCAAAGGATGCTTGAATATTGCATATAACAATATAGAACGTTGTCTTCCGGGTAGGGAAGGAAGCACAATTGACTTCTATTGCTTTATGAGGTATTCCGAGACACCAATTTTCAAAAGCAACATGACCACAAACATCAACCCTTTCCTAAGTGATGGTGAGACCTCTTATGATTTTACTTTTAGCTTAATTTTTCCGAGACACCAATTTTCAGTTAAGTCTCTAGCACGTGTCACACATTTGAAGGGTAAAAATGTCATTTCTCTCTCTCTTTTATCTAAGTCATCATGTAGGTTAACATTTTTATTCAGTCGTTTGTCAAAAAGAGTGAAAGAAATGACATTTTTACTCCGCATGTGAAAGAGACTTAACGGAAAATTGGACGGAGTTAGTCTTCGGGACCAAAACTGTTAGAAAATAAAACACAGGAACCAAAACTGTTAAGATGAGATTAAAACTGTTAATGATATCAAAACACAAGGACCAAAACTGCAGTTTACTCTTAACTAAATTTAGTTTAAAATCGTCCCCATTTTTCTTCAAGATTCAAAATTATTTTTTGTACATGTTTATGATCTTGACCTCTCATGGATCTCTAACTTTCACGTTCGGCACATCCAAAAAATGATCTCTTTCCATGTCGTAAGGCACCTGCTATCGACCTCCAACGGTGAAAAAAAACAAGCTAGCCATCATTCGCTCAATGAAAGCTACCATGTTGATTTGTTTTTACCGTACATTGGATTAGTCATATTGTTTGATTCTTGTTGACTGAATTACCAATCGAATACTTGTTTTATACATTGTTCCATAAGTGTAATGGAGCTTGAACTACATCATCAAACTTAATGTCAGCTAGCTACAATCTAGACAGAATCAAGTTGATATTATTGATGTGAGTTGTTACATATCCATCATCTTTTATCCTAGAAATCAAAGATTCTTAGATTGGATAAATTTTGTTCGGCGCAAAAGGCTTCTCATACATCTTCGATAATGTTTTCATCATACCATAAGCTATGGTTTTCTTCTAGAAGTCATAGGCAATTTTCTTCAACAATGGCAATGTTATTCACTGCTCTGTCGTTTTAATTCAACTTATCCCAAATTTCTTGGGAAGTTACTTTCGGCTAGTTACCATTAATCACTACGTTCAAGTCTTTTTGGCACAGTAGTGCTTCAATCTACATCTTCCACAGGACGAACATTTCTCGTCAAACATATCAATCGTGATCTTGCTTTCCTTGGCCATTGTATAAAAAAATTAATTGTGAACCAAATGTGTAATGTCTCTCGTTATTGTGGTTGGTGGAGGAACCAACCGTGTAACATCCGGCATTGGTTTTAAAGGAGAACAAAGGCTTCCTTATAGGGGGCTTGATACCTTCACCATCAAGCCTGTAACAAAGAATTCGTTATAGGCCAGATGAACCGAGCGTGTAACATCCCACATTGGTTTTAAAGTAGAACACAGACTTCCTTATAGGCTAAAACGGACAATATCAAGATGTGGTTACACTGGGCTGTTACAGATGGTATAAGAGCCCTAGCCAGGTCGTTGTGCCAGTGAGGACGTTGGTTCCCATAATGGGTGGTATGTATCATCACATATTGATAATTGTGAAGGAGAACGAATGCTTCCTTATACGGGGCTTGATACCTTAACCGTCATGATGTGTTTTAAAACTACGAGGGGCGGGCACTTAAGGGTGTGCCAGCTGTCAAAACAGGCAATATCATAGTGCGTTACGCTGTGCTGTTATAAAAACAGTTTGAGCCTTTGTTCAAGGGTAGTTTTAGTGTAGGAACTAACAATTTCTCCTCACAAAAACCTAGTTTCTCTAAATGAACACCGATGATGAACACTTATTTTATCATAATTAATCTGAATGTAAAACCTATGTTGTCAAAGGCGTAAGGCGCACTCAAGGCGCAAAGGCCTCGCCTCTCGCCTAGGCGCAAAAAAAACGCACGCCCGAGACAAAAAAAGCGCACTGCTGTAAAATATTAAAAAATATATATATATAACAAACATAAAAAGAAAAATATATAATCCTTTAATAATAACTTATTGTTCTAACAATAAACAAATTCAAATTTTGTAAATTTAATGAAATGTAATTTGTCATGCATTCATTTACTTAATTTACACTTATTTTTTTATTTTTTTCTTTAATTTTAATGAAATATAATGTGTCATGCATTAGTTTACTTAATTTAAACTTAATTTTTACTTTTTTCTGTACTTTTTTATACTATATGTCATTTTTTTCTCTTTCTAACTTTTATCTAACTTTTTACTTTTTTGGATAGTCAAACATACAATCAAATCTTTTATTATCATCACTCAACTCTTCTCTCTACTCTTCTCCCTACCCTTCTCCTCCCTTTTATCTCTTCTACCTTCACCATCTTCTATTCATATTAGCAAGCCAAACGGAAGCAAGTGCTGCAATAACAGAAGAAAGAAGAAAGAAAAAACAAAAAAAAACTCGCCGGCATTTCGATTTTGGCCGGAATATCGCCGGAACCTCGCCTGAGCGCGCCTGAACTCACCTAAGGCGCTTTCCTTGCGCCTCGCCTCAAAATTGCGCCTAGGCGCGCGCCTCTAGCACTTTTGACAACATAGTGTAAAACAACATAGAAAATCTTGAATTGAATAGACTTTGGCTTTAATACTAGTTGTTAGACAAGTGACCTTCAACCACTAATCATAAAGACATAAGTAAGGATATTGAGAGTAAGAACTAATCACTCATATCTCCATATATAAACTACAAGGACTCGTCATGTCATTACTTAAAATATAGGGTAGTCAATTTATATAGTTAGAATAGTGCAGGGGCTAGTTATGTCAACTATAAAAGTTCATAACCTACACATGAACAGACACAACGATTCAGTAATCGTTGTGACCATTTTACGCCTATGTATATATGCAAACACCCTATAAATAAATCCTTATGATGAATATAAATGAATACTTGATCCTTATTGAGTGAATCAATTGGGACCAACAGAGAGTAAGTGAATATTACAAAGATTGAAAATGGTTTGGTCTAATATGATCTACTTTCAATTTCTACAACTAGGGTTTTAATACTTAAAGAGCTCAAAATAATTACAATGCATATAGCCCCTATCAGGGATGGAGCTATAAAGAGTCCAGGGGTATCTCATGTTACCCATCAACTTTCGTTACGAAGTACAATTTTTATAGGTTTAAGTATCAGGATACCATTTTTTCTTACGGTTTTAAGTATTAGGATACCCCTGAAAAAAATTTATGATATACTTGAGCGAAAATTTTCTCATAGGATACCCCTGATATTTGGTTCTGGCTCTGCTACTGGCCCAATAATCTAGGCATACAATACTTGTTTCCCAGGTTTACCTGATGTGCCTTATTCAAGTGTGTGGGCTTGCTTAATTACCATGTTGGCAAGAGAGGTTCCAACTTTTATTCCTCTCTAGTTTTAGTTGTTACTGGAAAACAATTTCTTTTATTCAAGTGCATGCAAATAAAAAATTATTTTGCATGCTTCTTAAAAAAAAGAAACTGTCGTTGATTGCCTCTTAAAAAAATCTAGCAATTGAAAAATGTTATAGTATTTATCGGTGGTTATTGTAATTTGTAACTGCTTATTTTAAAGGTGTTGTTCCACAAACACAACTCTCTTCTCACTTTCAAATTCGATAGTTTATAACCATGTTAAAAGATATCTGCTCTTTTTGTAGGAACCGTTCGTACAAAAAACTAAAAATTCTTTATTAATTTAATTACAATACAAAGAAAATAAAGAATACAAGTAAATTACATTATGATTACAACCGAAATTAAACAAGATACAAGAAATGAGTAGAAACAGAAGCAAAAACATGGCTGAGGATTCGTGTTCAACACGGGTCCCTTAAAACAAATTCCGAGTCTCCCTAGAGAACTCGTTTGTTTCCCAGGGTACAACAGCCGAAGCAGTATGTACTGCCGGGATTGACTCACAACCCAAATTATACCAAGAAACATGAACATAATCAAAATATGTTGAAAGTCCTTTAGAGAGAAAATGAGAGAGATTTAGAGAGTGGAGTTATTTGATGTTGTTTTTGGTGTCACTTCTAACCAAGCTCATCTTGGTATTTATAGGTAAAAATGAGTCAAATCTCTCATTTATTACCCATAAACCATGAGTTGAAACATCTCATTAACCATGAATAATGAGATGAAACATCTCAAGAAGTAAAACCCTCTCATTAACTACAAAGTTGAAACACCCATCAACTTTATAATTTTGTATTTTTAACAAAATATTATTTGTGTTTTACAAATATTCCAACAATCCCCCACATGGGAAAAATACAAAATCTCTATTTCTCAAATAAAAAATCCATTTTCTCACGTGAAAAACTCATTTTCACATATTATTCCAACAATCCAAATTGATCGTTACATACAAGTTTCTTAGATATAATTTAGCGGTTGAGTATTGCCGGATAGGTAGGCGTTACCTTTGAACCTTCCGTTGTGATGCATACTTAGTCTCCTAGTGGTTCGGTAGACGTGATGTCCTTGAACCAACCACCATTTATGGAGACGACAATACACTTCACACAACACTCTCCCTAGTTCGGTCAAACCCTCATTGTCGTGTCCGTTATGGTCATGGAACACTAGCCTGGTTCTGCGAAAGCTCTAGAAATTGCGCACCCCACAATTTCATTCGAAGCGACCTCACTTCTCTTTCACATAGGTGATTTATCTAAAAAATCATTAAAAGCATTAAGGTTACTATGATTACGCAAATCATTAACCATATGGTATGCTTAGCCTCACAATGTGTCACTGTAGTTATAGGAATGGACTAGGAAGTATTAAGCTCCCTTTATAATTTAGGAGGACATATATAAACATTTATACATATTAGCTTATATATCGACTGATATATTAACTATGCCCCCACAGTGACCACCCTTAGATATATGAGTAGGTTGTCCTATTGAACTTAGATCTTGGGATCTCCAGTCAACTAAGTTAGGTTTTCCTTCATATACCATCTTTCATGGGCTTTAGTCTCATTCCACAACTCCGTCTCTCATCAACCGACAGTTGTTGGATCCAAAACCATTATCTATGACTTCGTCAAGTCAATACAGATAATTGCAGTTGAGATGAGTTGTTATGATGTGTTATTAACTCACAAGTTAATCTTGCCTTTTTACATTTTTAAGACAATAACCCTAGGTATCAACCCGAACTGAGGTACATTTTTGTCTTTAAAAATACATTTCAAGGCTAACATATCCATTCCATTAGTGGTTGGATGTCAAATATAACTAATTGATCTTCGAGTCTAACTAGTAGATTCGGTCACATATTTGCATTATATTTGGCTCAACAAAAGGTTCCCTTTTGATACGGGTTTGAGAAAATTTCTCAAATACCATTTCTCAAATGGCTTCCCCCCACATTTGTTGCACTTGGATAGAATATGTTTAAATATAGTATTAGACATCTATGATTTGAACAAGATCAACGTCTTTGTATCAATGATGTCATAAATACTTGTTTACCGACTGAAGCAACACATGCCTTGTCATAGGTTGTTATCAACCATCTCAAACTTAAAATACTTTTAAGTTACCATCTAGATTAAATCTAGAAAATTGAGTTCTCTATAAGCTATATGACTTTCCTTAGATTGAATGACAACGGTCACTCACATTGTCTTATACACAACTTTACTTTTATGTTGTATATGAGTTGAATGTTTCACATTAGTAGTCTCCTCAGAGCCACATAATTAACAAGTACTAGTCTAGCATGCTTTAGACTACAATACTCTAGCATGTGAACAGAAGATGCATCATTCTGATTATTCACAGCTTTTAAGGAATATCTTAATATTCCTTCACAACATTCATTTAATAGTTTAAACAAACAATGAGAGTTGTTCAACATCCTAAAATCTTAATATTTTAGAAAGTCTAATATGTAAGTTACACAAACATACATATATCATCATTCAATCTAGGATCATAAACTTTTTTTTCTTTTTCTCAAAATGTTTCATCCTTGACTCATATGGACTTTGAACAATCATAAATTGATCTCCCATAGTGGTACTCCCACTTTGAACAATCACAAAATTGATATAAAACATCATGTTGTTTATATAGTAAATTGTTCACAAGTATTAGTATTTGAACAATTATATATGTTCATAGCAACAAAGATTTATCTTTTCATCAAATAGTCAACTTGAATCTATTATTGCTTTATGACGTGTTACTTTTCACAAGACTAACAAACTATATTACCACTTTATGTAAACTTTTGGTTTATTCATTCTAAACCAAATCTTAGTTTTGCCATAACATGCACTTAGCAGTTTCGAAATAAACTATTTTAATTTTATGTTTTGATTACGGAAATCAATACCCAAAATTGTAAATAGTTTTATTGAATATATAACTTCTAACGCACACGTTAGAGACACGATGTTTACATAAAACACTCTTATTTAAATACCTCATTAACACACATGTTAAGAATAAACGCCTACATAAGACGCTTTTAGACCATAAAATTTAGGTCATATCTAACACATATGCTAGATAAGTAAATGGGTTCTAACACGCACATTAGTCAACAAAAAGTCTACATCAAACGTTCTAAGCATATGGTTTCATGTAATGAAAGGTTCCAACAAAACGTTTGTAAAATGTTTTGAAGCAAAAAGTTTTATAAAATGATCATTTGTAAATTAATAATTATGATTGTCAACGTTTTCGAATTAATAATGATTTCATCATTTGTTTCTAAAAAAACGATTTTAAATTTAAAAGATTAATACTAAATCCATACAAAAGTGATTATATTATAAAGAATCTCTTCTAATACTTAATTAGAATAACATTAGGTTTTAACACACATGTTAAAACACAAGTTTCACATATGAAAGATTTCTTACTCGCAAATAAGAAATACCGGTTTTCCTAAGATGCGTACACAAGCATAACCATTCTTAAGGCGCATATGAAAACTAATCTTGAAACCGACAAACGGTTAATTCAAAGTTTTAATCTTGAAACCACATAAAGTTTCGAAAACTTTGATTTAAAACAAAATTGGATCTTCAACCTTTTTGTTTTAACACCTTGAACCATTCAACAAAATGGTTGTAATGAAAATAAACCCACTTTTGAATGCTAAAGAAACTCATATGAGTTTAAAACTCTCAAAGTAATTGAGTCAAGTTTTATGAAAAACTACAAAAGCTTTTATACATAAACAAAAATTACACTCAATCAAAACCAACAAATGGTGAAAATTGAACCATTTTCTTTGTAAATAAAATCCGGTTCTAGAAAAAAGTCAAATGTAAGTTCTCTAAGTCCAACTTTGAGATACGAACAATGACTATATATATATTTTTTAAATACGAACGGTGATTTAAAAAATTTGTTTTAAGATTGTAGGAACCGTTCGTACAAAAAACTAAAAATTCTTTATTAATTTAATTACAATACAAAGAAAATAAAGAATACAAGTAAATTACATTATGATTACAACCGAAATTAAACAAGATACAAGAAATGAGTAGAAACAGAAGCAAAAACATGGCTGAGGATTCGTGTTCAACACGGGTCCCTTAAAACAAATTCCGAGTCTCCCTAGAGAACTCGTTTGTTTCCCAGGGTACAACAGCCGAAGCAGTATGTACTGCCGGGATTGACTCACAACCCAAATTATACCAAGAAACATGAACATAATCAAAATATGTTGAAAGTCCTTTAGAGAGAAAATGAGAGAGATTTAGAGAGTGGAGTTATTTGATGTTGTTTTTGGTGTCACTTCTAACCAAGCTCATCTTGGTATTTATAGGTAAAAATGAGTCAAATCTCTCATTTATTACCCATAAACCATGAGTTGAAACATCTCATTAACCATGAATAATGAGATGAAACATCTCAAGAAGTAAAACCCTCTCATTAACTACAAAGTTGAAACACCCATCAACTTTATAATTTTGTATTTTTAACAAAATATTATTTGTGTTTTACAAATATTCCAACACTTTTTAATCTCTTTTTTGTCGAGTAGTAGACGATAGAATGATGATTGTATATACCCTTATAACTTAGGTTGTTGCTCGTTTACCTATCTATTGTAAATTCTATAGTTCATCATATAATTTGCACTTAAAAAAAACTTATGTTAATTAACTATGTATACTAGCTTCTTACACTTTATTTTGAAGAATCCTTAGAAAAAACACTTTCATATTAGTGTTTGCACTATAATATTACGAAAGTGTGCAACCTTTCGATCCATGACAGGAAATTCAAGCCATTTGGCATTCATAGCTGGAGTAAGTAGCGCAACAGGCCTCGTGTTGGTTATACTTGCTTTGTGGTTATGGTATCGAAAAACAAAGAAAGCCAAGACCAGTGAAAAAGGTAACCATAGATATGTAAATGCAATATCTTCAAACATATAATAGTTATGTTCCATGTCAACAACTAGTACTAATTGTTTGTAACATGTTCCTATGTGATACATTTAGGTGCACTGCAATCGGATAAAAGTTATAGCTACGAGCAATTGAGATTAGCAACTCATGACTTTAAAGACGAGTATAGGGTTGGGAAAGGAGGTTTTGGCGAAGTATTCAAGGTAATATAACCTTCTAAAAATACGCTTAGATACTGTCCAAAATATTAAACATAATGGAAAAAAATCTTTGTGTTATTTATCAGTAAAAGGTTACAATGCATTATAAACTTAAATGACATGATGTAAGGTTCTTTTTCATTTAAAGGGGTAAATGTATGCTTTTATTGATATTTATGCAAAACCTTTTGCATATCAAGTTTTAAAATACTAGTTCACACCTTCCACAGGCAATTATAGACGATGACAATGTTGTAGCAGTAAAGAGACTTCATGTTGGTTATGCCAAAGCGAGATCAGAATTCGAAAATGAAGTGAGACTTATATGTAATGTTCACCACCGAAATCTTGTACGACAACTAGGTTGGTGCATAGAAGGATCTGACCTTCTTCTTGTGCTTGAATACGTACCACAAGGCAGCCTTGATAACTTTTTATGGGGTAACTTACTTTTGCACCAGGACTATTCAGTTATGAGGTTCTCTTTTTACTAACGATAACTAAAGGATCCAACGATAACTAAAGCAGCCTTGGTTCCGCACATGTTTCATTAGCACATTTGTTTTGATCAAATCAAAATAAGACTTAGTTCAATTAAATTTTCAGGAAAAACATGTACTTAATAAGTTCATCATGGACAGGTAAAAAAAGAGGCACTTTAAACTGGGAGAAAAGGTGTGGCATTATCTTTGGGGTTGCAAGGGGCCTTGTCCATCTTCATAATGAATTACATGTCAAAATAATTCATAGGGATATAAAATTAAATAACATTCTTATGGACGATGATTTCCAACCTAAAATTTGTGATTTTGGGTTGGCAAGATTACAACCAGAGGATCAAACCCATGTTAGAACAAGGCTAGTCGGCACACTGTAAGTTGATGTATATCTACCCTTTAGTATATGCTTTTATGAATTTGAAATACGTATATTTTCACATAGCAATATGTTTCATGATGAGATTGTTATAGAGGATACATGGCACCAGAATATGCTACAACTGGACATTTATCAGAAAAGGTAGACACATACAGCTTTGGTATCGTGATCCTTGAAATCATCAGTGGGCGAAGATGTACTGATGAACATTTTAGTGGACCCGACACGTCCCACCTTCTTGAACATGTAAGCTCTTCTTCTTTGAAGAGGGAGCCAAAATGATAATCACCTATGAAACATCTAAACTTTAGTGTGACACTTGCATATGCAAACGAAACTCTTTTGAAGTTATTGATAATGTAACAAAGAAGCATGTATAACTCTCACACATAAGTGTAAGGTAGAAAATGTTTACTTTTATGCAATGGGATACAAAGGTTGGTCCTAGATGACATAGAAAAAACTCTTTGTTTTTATTTATGAAATAAAAATACATAAAAGCATACAATAAATAGATATTAAAACAAAATATATTGCAAATGTATAACACATGATAAGTACTATTTTGTTGAATAGGCATGGCAGCTATATGAGAAAGGCATGCACATAGAGTTGATTGATGAAGCATTATGTATCGAAGAAGATCATAAAGCAAATGTGATGAAGACCATTGAGATTGCACTAATGTGCACTCAGTCATCGACATTAAGACCAACCATGTCTGAAGTTGTTTTGATGTTGTCAAGTGGACTAACTCTGGAACCAGGAAAACTAAACAAACCTAGTTTTATTAACTCTCGAAGAGTGATCCATGTTGGTGCCATTGGGTCATAGAAGAAGTAATATATAGATGTATAGATCCTAGTTGATTGACGACGCATTATGCACATTATATGTTCAGTGTGAGAAAGCCATTCAACATTAGGGACAACGTTTTTTGCATGATATGATTCTTGATGGTCTATGAAACAAAGTTGGTGATAACTGAAGTAGTTTCTTGTCTCGTTACTCGAAATTGTCTCTTACATTATAATACTAGATTAAACCCCGTGTGTTACACGGGTGAAAACATAAAAAAGAAAATTTTATAACTTTTTGAAATAATAGATAATATTTGAAAATAAACTACATTACATGAAAGATATATGAAAATATAAACATAAATTATACTCAAACTCTAATTTGAGCCTTGAACAAATAGATTTAAACTACAAATACATTATTAGTACTAAATTAAATATTGACGCTTTTAAAATGAGTGTCTAGTCAATCCTGCCAATTAATTTAAACAAGATTAATTAACAGACATACAAATAATCCAAATGATAGATATCCGGCAAAATTTACGGTGGTAGTCATATGTATCGGGTCGAGCGTACGGGTCAGAATGCATGGGTCTGAGTCGTAAATTGCGATGCGTTATTTGTTAATTTGATTGTTTTTCGTTTCCATAGTGATTTTCGGGATTTAAATAAGGCAGATTGAAACTTTGAAAGAAAAAATAATTAGGTGATTTAATGTTATTGATTTATTTCCATACATAGCTTAAAGAGAAGATTATTAGTTTTGAGCGGAAAAAATGTTCCAACACTCTCTTTAATAAGTGACACGTGTCCTTCAAAACATTCTTTTATTAGAAGATATAATTTTTTTTTGTTAAACTTAGCTCTACCATTTTATGATACTTATATGACAAGTTATATAATTTATCATAATATTTTAAGGTACTTAGTACTTATAACTTGATTACTATAACTGTATAAATAAGGCAACTAAACTAAAGAGAATTGTAAGTTGTGAAAACATTGTTTTCATCATTAAAACTAAAAACCAAAACCAAGTATATTATCATCTAAGCAAATCTTCAATTTTCTATTTTCAAGTAGTCAATTACTAAATCAGAGTTGAGTAAGCCAGGGAACGTGTCATTGTTTGATACTTAGTTCTTACTTAAACTTTATTATTTTTTGATTGGTATATTGGTTTTCATTGGTCCCAACTATTACATTTTGTCTTTTACCGGTCCCAACTATTAAATTGGCTGTTAACGGTCCCAACTTTTATCACTTTGGTAACCATTGGTCCCGTCGTTAAATTTTTTTAACGCCGTTATGTTTTTTCCAAATTTAATACCGATGTTATAAGCCTTTTGATCGGAACGATAATATAAGTCGATTGATGGAAAAGTTACCTCAAAACGGCGCTCCAAACAAAGAAATAGTGCTTCAATCGGGTGTTTAAACCTAACGGTGCTCCAATCGGATGTAAAAATTTTATCGTTCAGAGAGAATTTTCAAGAAAACTTTTATATCAATTGACACGTATTATCCTTCCAAACAAAAGGTCTAAAACATCGGTCTTGAATTTGGAAAAAACTTAACGGCGTTAAAAAAATTAAACGACGGAACCAGTGGTTACCAAAGTGATAAAAGTTAGGACCATTGACAACCAATTTAATAGTTGGGACCGGTAGAAGACAAAAGGTGATAGTTGGGACCAATAAAAACCAATATACCTTTTTTGATAGGTGCAATTGTTTATATGTGAGTTTCTAGTAGAAGTAATTATCATTTTACAAATTGTTGGAACATGTCACACACAAGTTTTGTAGAATCATAAGTATCACAAGTTCGGAATCCTTATGATATTCTTTGATCAAGCACACACACGTAAGAGATAGATAAGCAATGTAACAGTTGACATAGTTTATACTATCAATGTTTCTTTTTATTGAAACATTGAACCTATGATTATAATAGAAGGCTTAGCCACAAATGAACACAAGTGTGACTTATTTATACTACTCATGTATTGATCCTAGCCACTATTCTAGATTTAGTAGTAATAGCAAACTACAGCCATTGATTAAACATATCATGACAAACCATGAATATGAAATCTTATTGGATAGTATAAAAAAGGGACAACAGACTTCAGCAGATCTTCAACTTTGATATAGTTCTCTATGCTGAAGATCTTCAGCTGGTAGAGCTACCTGCTGGAAAACTGTCTTGCAGCAAATACAATTTTAGCAAATAGACTTCAATAGACAAAACTTGATTACAGAAAATTCAACATATGTTTTGTTCAATCTCTTGGACTGTTTGGAGATCAGATGCTTTGTGTTGTGTTTTGTTGTAGCTTCATCCTTCACAACCCAACAAATTTCCCCAAGGATGATGCTACTAAAACTTCCTTCACATTTCATTCCTTCTTCTGAAAGCAATGCTCTTTATGATTTGGACAATAGGGAGAACACTGCTATCTTCTAAAGGATTAAAGGGGAAAATTTACAAGATCGAGTATGTTTAATAGTGATAGAATAAAGAGGATAGCTTTAGAGAATTCATTATCACCAGCCCCAGAGAAGGTTAAGACAAACATCCTTCTTTCTCTCACAAACCTCCATGATTTGATTGGAGCATGAACAACCATAGGTTTAACAAAAAGAACCTCATCTTCTGCAATCTTTTCTTTTCTACCTTTGTCATCAGAGAAAATTAGAGCAAGCTTCTTGGCCAGAGATTGATATAAAGCATTAGGATTTCCAGATTAACCCTTTGATACATCTTCATTAGGTCATTTTGACTTAGTTGAAGGACTTTCATTTCGTTTGAGAACACTTCCTCACTTTCATTAGATCTCCTGATATAAATGAGGTTGTTCCTAGGGTTGACAAACCAAAAGACTAGTATGTTCTCTTGATCAATAGAGGTGTCTTCAGGAGATGAGATTGATGTATCTAATTTATGATCAGTCAAGCCTTCGCCTACTGAGATCTTTTATTTGAAATCTATTGAATTTCATGAATTTCGCCATTCTAAAAAAGCTAAGTTGCTTTTGTGGAAATTATAGGGGCTTGCCACCTCTCTCCTAAGTTTAAGGTATCTAATACCTTCTCTAAGGTTTAAAGGTTTTCACCTTTTCTAAGATCGCCAGTAGCGCACGTTATCCACGTATGATTCAAGGCAATGGGACCAGTGCACTATATGTGGCTGACATTTTCATTGTTGTTGGTCATATGTTGGATCCTAAAGTTTATGGTAGACGTACCATACCTCCGTTATCCTAAGGTTTCTAACGTTTTCACATTAGCTAAGGTTCTGGCATTTTTCAATGCCACTTACGATTGGGTAGACCCGGGATGGGCATAAATCCCCGTTTATCTTAATGGCCTAGTCGCCAGGGCCTTGTCGTTAATTATTAGGCCTAGTCGCCAGGGCCTAATCTCTAGTATATTTATCTGAATTAAAGGATATATTCACAGGTTTAAACCAGCGATCAGAGATTCAAATATCTATAAGGATCCTAGATCGTAAGTTCATGAATGACGTATTTTTATCTATTTCGTGCAAGTATCCCAAAAGACATAATC
Organism: Tagetes erecta; assembly: GCA_030867185.1. Classification (NCBI taxonomy): domain Eukaryota; kingdom Viridiplantae; phylum Streptophyta; class Magnoliopsida; order Asterales; family Asteraceae; genus Tagetes; species Tagetes erecta. Next base: position 10,790,165 of record CM061496.1, on the reverse strand, counting down.
CTAACTAGGATTCTCTGGTATGATTTCTATTTCTTTAAAATTCTATTTTGAAAAAGGTTTTTAATTATTATAAATGCCTAACAGCATGACAAACATAATTTTATACAGCAGAAACCCAAAAAGTTAGACTATCTAACATAATAAAGCCTAACCCAGCTTCAGAAGCAAAAGGGTAGCCATCTACCTGGGTTAGACATTGTTTGTTACTTGTTCATATTTGCAAGAAATATAAAGCTAAAGATGCCAAAGGCTTCATCCCCCAAACAGAGGATCCATCCACCTTTGCCATCCAAAATATGTCCTAAGGATCCATGATCCCAAATCCTAAGATTACTTGTTCACATTAAAACCAAATCGAGCTGAATTCACAAAAGCTTCACATTAAAAAAGTGGGCTCAGGCTTTCATTATGCCTTTATCGTCCACACAACCCTGTTCTTCCTCTTCTTGACTTTGCCCCTCTGATCCTGGTATGCTGCAACCTCCTCCATTGTCTCTTCCACACCCAGATTGGCCAAGGTCTACTCCCACTTCTACAGGTTCCACTCAGACATTTCAAAACCTGCTGATGCAATTTGCTTCACCATCTTTATCCTAGCTAGGATAACCAACTTGGCAGCCCATTCTTTAGCTTCATCAACAACAGTTTGAACCTCTTTGAGCACCTTAGCCTCGGCAACCTGCAGATCCCCCACCAGAGCCTTGTTATCCCTCTCTAGCCTAACTATACCCTTATCTCTTGCTGCTACAATCGACCTCATGTCAGTTAGGTTGGCCTCTAGCTCCTTGATGCTCTTCTCGTAGGAGGCTTTCAACATAGCAACGCCCTGAAAGCAAAGCAAAGGTAAACATATAAGATTCATTTATCCTGAACTAATGCAATCTCAAAGTAAATCGCAGGCAATAAAAAGCTTACATCAGAGATGTACTCGTGAAAACCCTTCTCCACATCAGCAAAGTCATCCGTGGGCTCATTAGTCCTCTTCTTTTTATAAGCAATCGATTTGAATAGAGTGTTGATTGGAATGGGAGCAGGGGTACTAGTGTTTTTCTCCTTTTTTTACTGACTTGGAGAGTAACAACTCATCGAGATCGTTGAGCTTGAACATAAGAGACTTTGAGGGAGATTTATGAGCGCCTGTAATGCAAACAAACAGATAAGTTATTTCATTCCACTATAATATCTATACAAATATTCTTCGTATACTTACTCGACATGGTGTATGAAGAGGACTGTGAGTCAGTTTGTGTAGGGATTTTAGGCTTCAACTTGAAGGATCGAACACTTGTATCCATACTTAAAAATTCCTTAGCCCTTTCTTCGACATCTAAAGCCCTTGACAGATCGGCAAAATCAGCCACTTTAAATACATCACAGTCATTAAGCAACAGAAATTCATCAAATCCTTCATAAAGCTCAAGATCCTATATCCTACCCTTGGAAACCCAAACGATAGGAAGATCTCTGCCTCCAAGAATAAAATCTCTACGGACAAAGAAGAATTGGTTTCTCCATAGAGGGTCGTTTTGATTCGTTTTCAAAATGGGGACTGGTTGATGAGGTTTAGACTTCAATACAAAGCGACTAGATCCATGTGTGACCAAGTTATACAAAAACGCTAAATCAGAAACGCCAAAAGATAAGTCGTGATCGACGATGGTACGTTCTATTGTTAACAGTGTTCGCCAGACCATCGGCATTGACTGGATGTATGACAAGCCGGTAACATCAAAAAACCCTTGTGTGAGATCGGGGAATGGAAAAGAGAAACCGAGTTGGAATGGTAGCGCTGGAAAACAAACCCATTTGTATGATTCAGCGTCGCTTTGGGGCTTTGGGATCGAACGAGTGAAACGTGGTGTTCGGAGGAAAAGAAGAAACAATGGCGTGAACCTCAAGATCAGTATATTTGCAGATCTATTTCATCGGTTCTTTCAAAAGATTTTGGGAATGAAGGTTACTGTTGCTACTCTTCGAAAGAGAGCTTAAAGATGATGTATCATAACTCTCAGACATGATCAGAAACGTTGGAAATTGCAGAAAATCAAAGGATTAAGGAAAGGATTCGTACCTGAGATGAAATCGCCTGAATCATGAAGGACGATTTGAAAATATGATTGTTGAAGAAATGGATGATTATCTGTAAAACGCTAGGAGATGGAATGGTTGAATCGTGATGATTATGCACGTCCTTTCAGCAATTAAATATATTTCAAACATCGAGATCAAATATGCCAGCTGTTTCACTTAACCGCCATATTTAGGGCAATTGTTGGGGCTTAGATTTTAACTATCATGGTACAATATCCTTGGCGTTCTGAGGATTGAGGATCCTTAATGCTAAATACTGACACTTTACTAACAGTTGTTCTCTGCGTATTTTTTTTTATATAAGTCAATACAGGTAATGGCCAAGTGCCTTGATCCACATCAAATCTCGGTCATGATGGTTGCGAACTAAGCTAAAATCATGGTCAACTAAGCTCAACGGCTATTGCTTGGATTTAGAAAATAGTAAGTTATTATTTTCGATTATTTAATGAGGCTATGGCTTAGCCCACTACACGTAATATTTACACACTTTCTTCTACATCTCTCTCAATTGAATAGTCTCGCACACAAATACTTTGTACTAGCGGTCATAGTTCTCGGGTTGTACTTGTCTTTATCATTAATAGAGTGGTGTAGACGATTGTCATCACCCGAGGTTTTTATGTCGGCGATCATCCATTAATTGATCAAGGGCTTTTCCTCGTATAAATCCTTGTGTTCATCTCATATTTAAGTTGATTATTCATCATTTCCATTAAAACACACAACCTCACTTAACTAATTTGGTTTATTCATTTTTGACCAAAACAGTTCATGTTAGGCTCGGGTTTTAGCCATCGTGGATATAGTATCTTGAACACGCTGGATCAAGTATCCTTAGCATTAGAAGGATTGAGGATCCTTGATGGTTATTCTCCGCGTGTTTTATGAGTATTAATGCAGGCAACAGCTAGAAGACCAAGTCTACTGGATATCTCAGTCAAGGGGGTTACGAATTCAGCTGGAATCGTGGTCAAAGCCATTTAACGGCTAGTGGCATAAAATTAGGAGATAAATTAGGATCATTAACTTCTATATTGTTATATAAATGAGGCTAGATGGCTCACAACACATTCACTCGACACATTCGGATTTATCTTTCTTTTCTCTCGATTTTCTCTGCTCACACACATACAATTGTAACAGCCATCATAGTTCTCGAGTTGTAATTCATTTTTATCATTAATAAATTGGTCATAGACGATTGTCGTCACCCGAGGTTTTTATGCCGGCGATCCTTAATTGATCAAGGGCTTTTCCTCATATATATCTTTGTGTTCGTCTCATACTTCAGTTGATTATTCATCATTTACATTAAAACGCACTACCTCACTTTACTAATTTGGTTTTATCGATTTTAGACAAAAACAATTTGGTGCCCACCATGGGGCAAGTTCTGTTTTAATCATCATTCTTTTCATCTCATTCATCTCAATTTTCCATGCAATTTGTCTTTATTCATTTTTTGCATTTCAATGACTTCTCAATCAAAAGCTGTTTCGTTAAGCATGCCTTCATCATCATCTTCTGTTCCTATGTCTAGTTCATCTTTAGGGCCAGTGAAGATAAAGGATGTTACTAATAAGAAGCCAACCACTGTCTTCCAAGGATCAGAACCTCCTAGTGCGACCTCTATGGTAGCTTCTAACAATGATTTTTGTTGTGCTTGCAGATGAAAGCCTATATGGAGCAGCAGAACATGACTAATCAAAGGATCCTTCAGGAAATCGAGGATATCAAGAATACCAAGAATCATATGGAGGAGATCAGCCCCTATGTGCCAAAAGCACTTGATTTTAACATTCTAGGGTCCTTAGCGCAACAAACTATGGGATCCATAGTTCATCCTTCGTCTACACCATTTCATAAAGGATCCTAAATCCAAAATCATCAAGGATCCTTTAGTCAACTAGGATGCTCAAGGATCCTTAATGCGGTATCCTCTTGGTCCTCCCCTAATCAGAATCAAGGATCCTCCTTCCAGAATCATGGATCCTTAAGCATGAAGTGGCCAAGAGTTATTAAAGTCCATGAGGGAGATATTATACCTATGCAAACCAGCTCTACTACTGCACCATCTGTCACTACTGAGATACCTCGTTCAGAATACTATAATGGAACAGAGTATTCTCAACCAATAGGTAACACTTTTAATAACCAATCTTTAAACACTATCTTTGGCTCGATGCAAGATACAAGCATCAATGCAGCAATGGCCAGGGAATTGTAAAAACTTAAGGATATGATATCTAGCGTTCCAGGAGTAGAATCATCTGTGATGTTGAGATCCTAAAATGGTTTCAAACTCCAAACATTAAACTATATGATGGATCATCTGATCCTGAAGAATATGTAGTTTAGTACAGGGAAAGGATGGAGATCAACCCCATTCCAAAGAAATTAAAGGAAGCCTGTTTGTGCAAGGTTTTTGGATCCACACTCACTGGTTCTGCTTTAAAATGGATGCTAAGTCTTCCTCCTTATTATATTACTTCATTTTCTCACCTAGTTAATCTTTTTAACAATCAATTTTCTTGTAGTAGAACCTTTAAAAGATTAAGTAGTTATTTATATATAGTTCCTCAATCTAATGATGAACCAGTTAGAGATTATGTAACTAAATTTGACAAGGAAGTCTTGGAAATCCTTAATCTTGATGTAGCTACGGCTGTTGAAACATTTAACAAGTGATTGAAAAAAGACTCTTTTTTCTATGATGATCTTGTCATGACCCCTTGCAAGAATCTAGATGAAGTGAGAACCAGAGTTTTAAGATTCATAAGGCTAGAGGATGACAAAAAGATACAAGACAGAACTGGCTCGAAGGTAAAACAAAAACATCAAGATAAGAAACAAGGATCCTTATTCAAAAATAATAGGTGCAAACCATATTCTAGGCAGGACAATCAGAATGTTCATGTTGTAGACTAGGATGAGGACGAAGAAGAATATCCTAAGATTTCTGAATGTTTTTTTCTGTTGATATTGGTGGTGCATTGCTTGCTATGCAGAATTTAGGTGAAGAGGCAAGGTGGCCACGAAAAACTGATAAAGCGGTCAGCTACAAAGACAAATCCAAATGGTGTGCCTATCACGAAGATTTTGGTCATATTACTGATGAATGCATAACCTTGAGGAGAGAAATAGGTTATATTCTTAGCAAAGCCCACTTTAAAGATCTATTCGGCAAAAAAAAAAAGCAAAGCATCCAGGATCTTGAAAAAGCTGCCCAACCACCTCCTGACACTCGAGTGATCAATTTCATTTCTGGAGGATCTGATATTTATGGCACTTCATATTCTGCTGCGAAAAGAAATACTAAAGAGAGTAAATTGGAAAATGGTGAAAGACCAATCGTGACATCTACCACAACCAATCAGAAGTTCATCTCATTTGATAAAGAGGATCGAGTTCACATCCAAGACCCCCACCATGATAGCTTGGTTATTACCTTATTTTCACTAACCATTATGTTTGTAGGATTGGAGTTTTGTAAACATCATGCGCTTAAGGATTACTTGTCCTCAGCATCAGCTCTAATGAAACCAATCAAGGGAGAATCCTTGATCCTATATCAAGCCGTATCAGGAAAAGAAAATTTAGTATTACCAAATGGTATAAGACTTTTAACAGAGAATGCTTTATTTTCCCCATGATCAATGAGAAATTTGTTGAGTTTTAAAAAACATGTATCATAATGGATATGATACTCAGTCAAGGAGTGTTGACATTAAAAAATATTTGCACATCATTAGCAAAAGTCACATATTGGAAAAACTACCAATGCTCCATTCTGGTTTGCATTATTCTTACATTGATATGCCTCGAGCATATATGGTAGTTAAAAAAAATCATGTGATCCCGAGATATTCAAATTATGGCATGATGGATTAGGCCATCCAGGATCTACAATGATGAAAATGATAACTGAAAATACACATGGACACCCATTGAAAGATTAAAGGATCCCACAAACAGATAAAATACCTTTGTGTACATCTTGCTCACATAGAAAAGTAATTAAAAGACCTTCGCTACTAAAAGTGTAAAGGAATCACATGTGTTTCCTGAAACAATTCAAGGTGATATATGTGGACCACTCATCCACCATGTTAACCATTTTGATACTTCATGGTCCTGATACACACATCAAGCAGATGGTTCCATATCTCTTTGTTATCAACTTGTAATGTAGAGCATTTGCCAAGTTTCTTGCTTAATTATTATATTACAAACACATTTCCCTGATTATACTGTTAAACGAGTGAGACACTGAGACTTGAAAATGCAGGTTAGTTTACATCACATGATTTTAATGATTATTGCATGTCTATTGGAATTGTTTTTGAACACCTAGTTGCTCAACATGCATCAAATAGTTTAGCTGAATCGTTGCTCAAATGCTTAAAGTTAATAGCTAGACCATTGATAATGAGAATAAAACTCCCCGTGTCTATTTAGGCATGTAACTTACATATTGGATCACTAATCCGTATAAGGCAGTCATTGCTAATCCCCTCTACAAATTACTTTGAAAAAGGATCATCCAAGGGGGACAGTTATAACTAATTATCATACAAGTAAATGATCTCTTTGTCAAACTTTAGATAAAATGTACTATACTAAATAGTTAGCTTTGTCTAATAGTGATTTAGCTTTGTAATATAAATACCCCATTAAAGTGAATGAGTAAATACACTTCTTGTATACACTTGTATAAGTATATATTTCTCTTCTCATTCTTTTTGCAATTCTCTCTAAAGTTCTTAAATTGAGTCACTAATCTTGTATAAATTTATAGTTATATAATAACAGATAAAACAATTTTAAAAGCATTAGTGGAGAGTACAAGGCCAGCAACCACCGATTATGCTTCTTAAGGGTATATATATAATAAGATATTTCCATATAACTTTTTCTTATTTAGAAAATAACAAAAAGAGTAAATTAAATTTTTAGGCCATTATAATAGGTTATATTTTGGTTTTTGATATTTTCTTTAAATTTTTGCTCCGGATGTCCTTTGGTTAAATTAAAGGGTCGTTCCTTTAACTTACAGGCAGTTAAGTTTTCAGTTAAGTTTCCTCATGTGCAATGCACATGAGGACATTTTAGTCATTTTACCTTTTAAAGACCAATATAATAATAATAATAATAATAATAAAAATAATAATTATAATAATAATAATAAAAATAATAATAATAATAATAATAATAATATTAATAATAATAATAATTATTATTATAATAATAATAATAATTATTATTATAATAATAATAAAAATAATAATAATAATAATAATATTAATATTAATAATAATAATAATAATAATATTAATATTAATAATAATAATAATAATAAAAATAATAATAATAATAAAAATAATAATAATAATAATAATTATAATAATAATAATTATTATTATAATAATAATAATTATTATTATTATTATTATAATTATAATAATAATAATAATAACAATAATATAATAATAATAATAATAATAATATAATAATAATAATAATAATAACAATAATAATAATAACAATAATAATAATAATAACAATAATAATAATAATAATAATAATAATAATAATAATAATAATAATAATAATAATAATAATAATAATAATACAAGATTAGGCCTTTAAGGATAAAATGACTAAAATGCGCTCATGTGTATTGCACATAAAAGAACTTAACTGTCATTAAGTTAAAGACCCAAAAACGACCTTTTAATTTAATCAAAGGTCATCCAACGCAAAAAAAATTAAAAAGAAAAAATATAATATGACAATATAAAAATTAGAAAATATAATCCTTATATAATATAGGAAAACGTAAAAAGTTTATGGCACAATTTTAAAGCTTCTGGCTTATGTAGCATAATATGAGAGTTTATCTCACAATAATGATTTTTATTTAAAATATGTATATAAAATATATTATAATAAAACTAATTACGTTTTTGGTCCCCTAATATTTTGAAGAATTGTGAAAAATTTAAGAGTATTTATATTTTTAACCATCTACTACAAGGGGTGTATATGAGTCAGTTTATATTTGATAGGGTCTAAAAATGAAACTTATAGATAAAGTTAATAATAATATACAATTAAAGACCTCGGTGTTTTATAAATATACATAACATTTTTATACGATTTAAAAAAAACTACACTATAAAACTGAGCATTTTATGGTGTAGTAAATTTGAGTATAATATTACTATACTAAAAGTCTATCATGTGTTCCGGTTACCACGGTTTTGTCTCAAAACTGATTCGAACATTCATGAATATCTTTAAAAGCATAACTTGAATGTTGTGTTCCCGAGCGTAACGCGGGCACTAAACTAGTTTACTTTAACATAAAAAAATATAGTTAGTATGATGATAACATTGTCAAAAATGAACCTAAACACCCTTCGTAACAAAACAGAAGCATAGATCTATTATTTATAACCTTCCTATTTAGGAAGGTCGGTTATGTGGTAGACAATTAGGTGGTGACACGTGGTCCAACCACGTATTGCCACGTGTCGTTTAATTTTTTTTACGTATTTACAGTTTTAGTCCTCGACTTTTAATAATTGACATTTTAGCCCCTGATGAGTTTTTGACTTTTTCCTCTTACTCTACTTTGACATAATACTACTTCAATATTCTGAATTTGACTGGGTTATCGTTTTAACTTCTAATTTTCAATTTTTTTTGCTTTTTAATGTGTTGCATATTACGGCATGGTGTCGTGACATACGTGACCTGATATTTTTCTTATCAACGCAGTGATAAAGTCATATACACAAGACCCGAACACCTGACCCGGCCGCTGCAACGCGCGGCCCGATCTAATATCTAGTTATTACTATTTAAAAAAATTAAACTTATGGGTAATTAATAAGACCTAAAAATAATGAACCTTAGCACCCTTGAATTCGATATTTTCCAAACCTACCAATCTAATCCACACCTATAATGAAATAATAACAAATGATTTGACAGAAATTTAATTTACAACCCTACAAGTTTCTCTCACCATTACAACTAAACACTGACTAATGGATATTTAGATGTTAATCTCGTCAGAGCTCATTAATAATTTGTGTTTGAAGTACTAGATTTTAAACGTAAAGAAATTATTACAACTTTCTTACTCTAATACTACTACTACTACTAATGTTATATTGGTTTTCATTAGTCCCAACTATCACTTGTGTATCGGTTCCAACTATTAAATTTTCTGTCATCGGTTCCAACTTTTATCACCTTAGTAACCACTGGTCCCGTCATTAAATTTTTTTAACGCCGTTAAGTTTTTTCCAAATTCAATACCGATATAAGCCTTTTGATCGGAACGATAATATAAGTCGATTGATGTAAAAGTTACATCAAAACGGCGCTCCGAACAACGAAATAGTGCTTCAATTAGGTGTTTAAACCTAACGGTGCTTCAATCGGATGTAAAAATTTTATCGTTCAGAGAGTCTTTTCGATAAAACTTTTACATCAATCGACATGTATTATCCTTCTGATCAAAAGGTCTAAAACATCGGTCTTGAATTTGGAAAAAACGTAACGGCGTTAAAAAAATTAACGATGGGACCAGTGGTTACCAAAGTGATAAAAGTTGGGACCGTTGACAACCAATTTAATAGTTGGGACCGGTAGAAGACAAAAGGTGATAGTTGGTACCAGTGAAAACCAATATACCTTTATAGAATAAATCATAGTTTCTATTATTTGATTTTGTAGTTTAACTACTAGCTTAATAATTTAAGTTCTTAGAATTTTTAATTTGTTATAGTTTCAGTCACTTTGTCCATTAATCGTTCAAGTTGCCGTTAATTACCCCCACGTGTCTTTCACGTGAGGAGTAAAATCGTCTTTTCTTCTCTTTTTTTACCACCAAATGATGTCAATCGATGAAAACCCACGTGATTGATACACCTGGTGAAGTCATATGTTAGGGTTTCTGGCATAAAACACGACCACAATTAAATATGTGTACATTTTACACTAAACACAAATTCATCTCATGTTTAAATAGTAGAGTGATTAAATGACAAAAATCATACCAACAAGTCAAAATATGAAAATCATTGACATTCATTCATATTCTAGTACTAGTATAGTTAGTTAGATTTGGGTGGTTGTTCCTCGACTAGTCCGAAAGAAAAATTGTTGAAGAAGAAAACTTTTGCAACACCTTTTGCATGCCTACAACACAAACCCATCAAACCTTCTCATCAACCAAAACCAATCCCCCTAAAAACAAACCAAACAATTTCACTTCTCATAATGGCAAATGCATCTTGTATGTTCACTCCTACACTTCCCCAATTCAATAAACTAAAATCATCTGCCATTGTTCCATCTCCTCATCCAATCTTTAAAAGGGTTGTTTCATGCCCCAGTGCTGTTGAAGATGCTGCTGATAACCTCTCACCTTCTGAATTTAAACCCAACAGGTGAATCAGTTTTAGGTTTTTGATTCAATTGTTTGTATTGGTTTATGATCTTGTATGTGATACTTTAGGTTGGTTGGGAAAGGTTGCAAGCTAATTGGATGTGGCTCTGCTGTACCTAAATTTGAAGTTTCTAATGATGATCTTTCTAAGATAGTTGATACAAATGATGAGTGGATATCGGTTCGAACCGGTATCCGAAAACGAAGACTTATTACAGGTTGGTTTGACTTTGTTAACAAGTCAAAAAGTTGTTAATCAAGAACATATCTTTTTGGTTCATTACAGGGAAAGAGAGGATGACAGGTTTGGCTGTTGAGGCAGCACAAAAAGCACTTGAGATGGCACAAGTTGATCCTGATGATGTTGATTTACTTCTTTTATGCACATCAACCCCAGATGATCTATTTGGCAGTGCCCCACAGGTATTTTGCTTCTTACACAACAATAACTGTTTTTAAGTTTGCTAAAAAAGGATGTTTTTTTTAACTGTAATGAAATGTTCTAATGGGATGTTCTGAAAGAGAAACTATTGCAGTGTTTATAGGATTAAATGACTATTTGTGTTGTTTGAAGAAACTTTCAACTGCATATAATCTTTTTGTTAAGTAGCTGCAACAGCTTTAAAGTTTTTTCTTTTGTAATAATCTTGATGTGTTTTTAAGTTTGCTAAAAAGGATCTTTTTTTGTTTATAAAAAATTGTAATGGGATGTTCTGAAAAAGAAATTATTGCAGTGTTTATAGGATTAAATGAGTATTTGTGTTGTATGAAGAACTTTTCAACTGCATATGATCTTTTTGTAAATAACTGCAACAGTTTTAAAGTTGTTTCTTTTGTAATAATCTTGATGTGTTTTTTAATGTTCAGATACAAGCAGCACTCGGGTGTAAGGGAAATCCGTTGGCTTTTGATATAACAGCTGCTTGTAGCGGATTTGTTTTGGGTCTAGTCTCAGCTTCTTGTTATATCCGAGGTAACGTTTCTTTTGCAAAGTGATTGAATCTTGTTCTGTTTCCTGAAAGTTTATATAAAAAACTGAGCTTTTTTACGCAGGCGGTGGATTCAAAAATGCCCTAGTGGTTGGAGCAGATGCACTGTCTCGTTACGTTGATTGGACTGATAGAGGGACTTGTATTTTATTCGGTGATGCTGCTGGTGCAGTATTAGTTCAGGTTTATATTTTCATGATTTGTTTTTTCTTGTTTCTTGTGGAAATTTGCAGCCTTTTTATGTTCTTGGGTTGTGAATTTGTGATAACTTTTGCAGGCTTGTGAAAGTGAAGAAGATGGTTTATTTGGTTTCGATTTGCATAGTGATGGTGAAGGCTACAGGTCTTAGCCCTTGTTCTTTACTTTGTCCGTGTTAATAAAAACTGAATCGTCTCCATTTTGGAGTTATAAGTACCTATTGGTTTATTTTTTTTCAGGCATTTACATACGGGCATCAAAGAAAATGAAGCGTTGGGTACAAATGGTTCGGTTATTGGGTTTCCTCCAAAAGGTGGTTCTTATTCGTTTATCCAGATGAATGGTAAAGAAGTTTTTCGGTTTGCTTGTCGTGTCGTCCCACAATCAATTCAGACTGCATTAGAAAATGCTGGGATGCCCGGTTCTAGCATCGATTGGTTACTGCTCCATCAGGTATGAGAATAAAACAGGATATAAAAGATGGTATTTGGGTGCACTTTTACTTAATAAAGTTTCATCAGTTAAAAGTTTAACAGTTTGTAAAAAGTCTTGATTGTTTAAAGGGTAAATATGCAGGCCAACCAGAGGATCCTTGATGCAGTTGCAACGCGTTTAGAAATCCCAGCAGATCGAGTCATATCAAATTTAGCGAATTACGGTAACACAAGTGCGGCTTCTATTCCATTGGCGTTAGATGAAGCCGTGCGTAGTGGGAAAGTCAAACCGGGTCAAACAATTGCTACATCAGGATTCGGGGCGGGTCTTACATGGGGTTCTGCTATTATTAGATGGAATTAAAAGAGTTGAAACTGAAACTGTTTGGTGTAGAAGTGGTGACAATACAAACTGGTTCAATAACTTCATACATAATGAAGTTAAGATGTTGGTGGTTTGTTGTCTATCATGTTTCTTGTGTTGGTTTCAGATTAATGAGTTTTTAGAGGGTATAAGTATTTATCTGAGTTTGACAAACATCTTATTTGAATATTTTGGAGACATGTGGTTAGATGTAAAATTTAGTTATTTTATGAGATAATGAATAATATTTAGTTATACATGTGTTTGTGTCCGAAGTAGTGTAGTTAATGAAGCCGGTATCGTCATGCTCTTTAGCGTTTGGCTTTGATGTATGTATTTTTGTTGGTCACACTTAGGCAATTTCACCATGTTCAGCACATGTTTCTGTAAGAACTATATACAACATTTTCGCATAAAATGCTCACACGCGTTTACAATCGGCTATAGTCCATGACCTAAATCAATGGACTTTAGGTGTTCACGATGACAGTCGTTATCCCTCGCATTTTATAATCGGCTATAGCCCACGACCTCCATTTTAACATTCAAGATGCAAACTTGCAAACTTTTTCCACTTCTAAGTCTTCAGTCGTGAGTTTGTGGCGACATACATTTATTCACAACACTATTAAAGGTTTTTGAATGGTTGAGAATTGAGAGTTAGAAATGTGGTAAATAGGGGCTGAGTGTCCATTTGAAAGGTATAAACAACCTAGGATCTTGCAATAGTTAAGTCCATGATATGGAAGTGTAATAGTAAGTTTAACTATCCTTCAACACTTGACAAAGTCCATACCGGAGGCAAGATGATAGGCCATCATACATGTCCTAAAGATGATTAAAAGAAGTATCTATTATAGTGTCCCATGAATATCCGATCATATACTTGAAATGAACCTCAGCTTCTCCAATTAACCATAAATATCATTTTAGATCTCAACTCTTGCACAAAAACAGATAATAGCCTCAATGCCTTCGACCTTTTACTTCACTTTTTGAAACCATGACTTCAGAAATCTTCTTCACCTCGTATAATATCACAGCCGAGAACAAGAAACTGTACAAAAACAAAACACATCAATTATTTCTACTTAACTATTACTAGAGGTGGCAATTTCAACCCATGTATCGATTAGGCTACATTTTTTCTCTAACTGGTCACGAGTAACAAAAAAAACTAGCTTATAAGAAATGGGTCAAATGGGTTGAACACATCTAAAGTCAACCAAAGTCTATTTTAATGCATAAAACATCTTAAATAATTTGTATATAAAAAAAGGTTAAAGTTGATATAATTTAAGTTTTAACACACTAAATATTTGATCCATAACCGTTTGACCATTACCCAACCCTCATGCCAATGTCTATTTTTCTGTCTCTATAATTTAGCACTGTGCCAACCTTTTCTGCCTATTACTCTTTTAGACCTCATGCCTATGTCCATTTTTCTGAGTCTATAATTTGGCATTGTGCCAACTTTTTGCGCCTATTAGTCTTTACATACAATGAAAAAAACGACCTGACTAGCCTGCTCTAAGCTTTTGTAAAATAAACTTAAGATAGTATCCATAAACTAATAAAGGCAAACTCAAAAGTCAACTTTTCGGCAAAAGAGTAGAAGTAGGATCAAAACTCTCGTGGGTGCTCCAAAGGTATATGCTTTACCAGTGGGCCAACAACCCCAGTGGGAGATGGTATACTCACATAGAGACCAGAAATTTCATAAGGGTGACATTAATTAAACATTAAGTAGATTAATTATGAGAAGCTAAGGTACCATACCAAGTTGTTATGCAAACTCGATGCACAGTGCCGGCAGCAACGAGAGCAACAGCCTCTGCTAGAATAACTGTAGATGAAAAAATATAAAATAACTAAGAGTTACTAATGCTTTATCAAGTATTGATTCAAGAACAATTTGTCAACATGCTTCAAATGAGAATTACATTGTTCAACTGCAAGTCTGAAATAGCTTTGACATGGTGCTAATTACTACATTAAACTACTGCGAGACAAAAACGTGGCAAAATGGAAGATTGGGTGGGCTGTATAGTGAGTCTAGGGCTGGCATATCGTGTCAGACACGACACGATAAGACACGAACACGATAAGACACGAACACGATAAGGTCAAACACGAACACGACACGATAACTTATCGTGTCATTTTTTCCAAACACGAACACGAACACGATAAAAAGCAGGTTACACGATAAGACACGATATGACACGATAAAAACCCAATTTTAAAAAAATTAAAATTTTCAAAAAAAATTATAAGTCTTAAATAATAAATATGACTTAATATGATAATTCTTAAGACACTAAACAACAAAATTACATAAAAATAGTATTTATCCATAATAATACTTGATAAACGAATATGAAAAAAAGATTAAACGTCTATTAAAGTCCATCTCCACCTCCATTCTCCACTAACATTTCATATAAATAAATATTAACAGGTGACCTATCGTGTTAACAGATCTTTAACCTGTTAAGACACGATAATTAACGTGTCTTTATCGTGTTAACCTGTTAATGACACGGCACCTGTTAAGGTCAAACACGAAACCTGTTAATTCCGTGTCGTTTCGTGTCGTGTTATCGTGTCCGTGTCAGAAATTGCCAGCCCTAAGTGAGTCAAACTGGGTAAGTTTTAGAACATGCCAAAACAGGTCAGATTGGGCGTATCCGAAACATACTTTGCAAAACTTTCAATTTTGGAAATACAAAAAATGTGTATCAAATATGTGTAAACAGTGCTATTTCAATAATGAACTAATCTTTAATAAAACATTGAGAATTTTATACACCCAAAATACACTCCACCCATTTCCATATGAGCTATTCTATTATTTTACCTGTTTGGTCTGTTAGAGATAAAATTATAAAATGTAATACCTTTCAACCCACTCATAGCAAATGGGTTGAAATCACCATTCACCACCCCTAAAGAAGCCAAAAGCCTAATATCAACTCACCAGCACCCCATCCAGTCTTAACCCCAGAAGTTTCCTGGTAATTTCCAATGAACTGCAGAAGGGAGAAGAGCCAAGTAAGTACTTGAACATAAGCAGTGATCATATATTATGTTTATACCACAAATTTGCAAGTAAAATCCAACAAAATACCATGTAAGGCAATGCAGTGTTTATACAAACAGCATTCATACTCATGTCTAGTTTTGCATTTATGTGATGTAAAATATATAGATAGATCATATAAAGTACGCTGCCACCCTCGTTACGCAATGTTATGGCTTTTCTTTTAATTTTTGGGTCCTGATTGAAAATGTGAGGGGATCTCAAGGATATTAAAAAACTGTAAACCAAACTACATCGGAAACCATTTATGTTTTTACAAAACCAAAATCTGCTTTGTCAAGCGCGAATGCTGGATTGCTGGCTATAGACTAAAACCTTGAATTTGATGTTTCATTTGTTTAGAAAACTGGATAATGAAGAAAAGCAGGCATTTTACCATTTGCCCCTGTTGAGACCAATATAAGACAGCACATTTTCTATCTTCTTTCTAATTTCCCTTCTATTTTCTTAAACAAAATCAACATACATCTTATTACTTGGCTTAGAAAAAAAAAATCCCCTCGACATGTTTTTCTCATCTGCATGTATTCATTAGTATTTCAGACTTTCATCCTTGTTAGTTTTTCAGTTATTTACTTATTTTTAATGTTACACTCCCACTCACTTGTTCATATGCGAATTAACTCAATAGTTTCCAGCTCTCCTGACATATCTATCTCACTAGCTACAACCACACCATATATGCCCATATCCCAAATAAGCATGAGGTTTAATGTTTGGTGCAAGTACGGACCGTTGTTGCACAAAGAGAATAATCAAAGGTAATGTTGACCACTAAAAGCCGTTTGAAGCCAATAAAAATTAATAAAAATCCCAATTTCAGTGAACGAATAACTAATTCATTACCAAAGAGCTTATCACATGTAGAATCACATAAATCAATGCAAGTTACAAAAAAACTCACCGTTAGTAAGAAAAGAAACACCAAAGAACTTGTGAAACCTCCAAGTATGGTAAATAGTTCAGATGATGCTAACTTCCCTCTATACATTTCTTGAAGTGACAGAGTAACAACAAACAGGAGAAGAGAATATATCATCGAATTCCCAGACTCCGCCATCGGCTTCAACGGTTAACACACAAAATAACATCATTAGCACTTAATCATCAAAACTCAAGGTGATTATATAATAATTACTAGCTACAAAAAAAAACTTGCAGTGCCAGTACTCAGTAGATCAAGAAGACAGTGAGACAATCATAATACAGTGAAGGTTCAAAGGCACAAAACACTTGTTTAGCACTTGATAGATCAGCTTTTAAATACCTAATTAAACAGGTTTTAACCTAATTCTCAAACATAAGTAATGAGTTTATGCTAAAACTCACATAATCTTTTACTGTTACAAATTCGGCTAAGAGTCACAAGCTCAAAGTATATCCATAATTACAATACGATAACTAAGCTGAAACTGTAATCGACCTAATTTCGAAGTTGAAAAATAGACAACTTTGAAGATGATACTTGATGCTCGCTTGTAGAATTAAAACATCAAAAATAGATGAAAATATAGTGAATCAAAGAGAAGAAGAAGGTAATGATGTAGACAAACCTTATGAAAATGGTAGATCTTGATGATGATGTTGATGAACAACAATGGAGATCGAAGGTCTTAGACTGACTGGGTAGACTTTGTTAATCTAAAATGAACTGACAACATCTGAAATTTAATGGGCTGAAGGTTGAGTAGCTACTGTATAAGCCCAGCCCAAACAATAGTACTGTGGGTTAGAGCCCAGAGGTGGAAAAAAACCAGTTACGGACTCGTCACTACCTGGCGGTTCCAACCCGGACCGGTTCCTACCCAATATGTCCCGTGCCTGCCGAACACAGTTCCCTACCCGGTGGTTCTGCATCGGTTCCTCCTTCCTGAACAAGAAGCGGTTCCTACCCACTTTGGACCCGACCCAATTGAACCCGATTCCTACCCGGTTTTGACTTTTTTTTGTGCTGTTGGATAACGACTATATTATCGTTTTGGCATTTTGACTGTTTTATCCACCTTTAACACTCATAATGTACTCCATGCATAATCTACCTAATAAATCAAGGTTTTAGGGGGCAATTATTGGAAGGAAAATATTTGGTTTATAATAAGAAGTTTGGGTGGGAAATTAAGTGAAATTTTTCACCATGCATAAGTTGATGGAGTAAAATTCTTAAGTATTTTATATTTACAAATGGTTAAACATAATAGTTATAATTTCTTTATAAATATCATTATTTAACCCATGTGTAACACAGGTATTAAACCTGGTCTACCTAATAAATCGAGGTTTTAAAGGCCAGTAAAACCTCTTTTGGGAGGGAAAATGTGGGGGAAATTAGGGGAAAGAATAAAAGAAATTTAGGAGGGAAAAATTAAGGGAAAAGTTGATGAAGAAAAAAATTGTGATGATATTTTTATAAAATATTTACAAATCCTTAAATATTAAATATTTATAAATTTTTAAAATTAATAGTTGTATTTTTAAAAAATGTTGTTATTTAACCGGTGTGTATCACACGGGAATTAAACCTAGTCTAGTATAAATACATGTTTAATGGTTGGGTTGATTACCCCACTTGACAATGCAAAACCGAAAGCAAAAAAAGACGTAAAAATAGGATAAAAAGATCTCGCGCTTTCATATTTCCTATATGGCGTCACATTCATCCGTTGATGAAGGTTTTTCCCAAGCCCCAACCATTGTTATTTTGCATAATCGAAGCCAAAGAGTTTGGCAACATTGGTATTAGTAGAGAAGAGTGACATGTCTCATAAGGCTTGTTGCAAGTATAGTTGGGGTGTTAGTTCCCGACACGAAAGTAATCAGGTTTTAGGTTGGAAAATATAACATGTTTAAAATAAGGGTCATGTTCGGGTTAACCCGTATAAAAACTGGTCGTTTTCATGTTGAACCATTTAAAAATGAGTTGACGCGCCAACCTAACCTTTATAGGTTTCAAACTTAATTCTTCTATTTTTTATTTTCTAGAAATAAGTGTTAGATTACTTTTATTTTTAAGGGGTAACTTTGTAAAAATATAGTCAAGTTTGTAAAATGTTTCAATTAAATACCTGAAACTTTTTTTGTCTCTCTAAAATACCTGAAGTTTGGTTTGGTGTTCTAATACTATGTACTCATCAGGTTACCATGATAATGTGTTAGGTTTTTTTATTATTTTTTAAAAATTTGATATGATGTGGAAAATAGACATAATGTAATGCGCATTTTAATTTAAAAAATAAAGTTTTTCTTATAAATTTCTTAAAATAACCTGTTTATATTCATAAATTCAATGCCATGAGAATGGATGTTTGCATACCACATGATCACGAACGGTAATAAACACATAATCTATAACTAATATACCAACATATATAGACATTAAAGCGCAAGATCATGCATTATATATCTCCAGAAACTAAAATATATACTATTTCATTAGATACTTAACAATAACACGTTTTTCATTTAAAAATGCTAACAATTTACATCTAGAAACATCGATTGATCATGAATGATGAAGACTAAGATTACTCGGAAAAACAACGTTTTGATTATCAATGTTAATAATTTTAAGGTTTAAAATATATTTTGATTATATAAAGTAAAAATAATATCCAGATATAAAATAAACAAAATTAAAAAGTTCAAAAAGGAAGTTTACAAAATGACTTGGTAATTACACACACTATTAGAACATATAACTAAAGTTTAGTTACTTTGTAGAGACCATAAAAATTTAAGGTATTTAATTGAAACATTGCTGTGCTTACACACTAGGCTACCATTTTCCGAAAGCTCCGCGGGACCACCTACCACTAGTCTTCGGCCGGAGGGGTTTATTGCGCAAAAACGCCGGGACGCAGGCTCCCGAAGAGGGAAGCCCAACGAATGTCAGATGCAAAGCCCCGCACCTCATTAAGATCATATTGGCATACTCTCCCAAAAAAGAAAGAGCAGACCCCATTGAAGACGAGAGTGAGGTACAACAAGGCCATTTCTGTCCACCGCCCTTCTCACGGAGCCGTACGTGGACGTTACCGCTCATACAGCTCCCAGCCAGCAAGCAGTTAGCCTCCCTCTACAAGGAATGGAAGTGTGGGTGAATCGACATCAAATAGAGGAATTCGCTTTTTCTTTTCAGCAATAACATGAGAAGAGCATCCCTTTCACAAAAACCTACAGACCCCCTATCCTGCCACTTCAGCACCTTGTGATCTTCTCAAAGATCATTACGAGCCCTCTCCTATCATTTTTATTTCGAAAAATTTTCATGGTGGATCAGGACGAGAATGAATCCGGTAATCCAGGGCATACTCATCCTGGAGCTTATGCTCTCCTCTGGGGAGGGGGTTTTTATAGAGAGAGGTAAGTCGAGGGTAGCCTCCCGCTTGACCGATTTATCGGAGTCGGAGGAAGATCTCTCATCCGATCATCCTGAACACGAAGGGGCTGCTCTCGATGTGAGATCAGCAGCAAAAGAAAGAAGAAAAGGGCCATGATCCTATGTTCGTTTTCGCCCTGCTCTGATGATGCGCTCCTTGCTCGCGGAGCTACATACCGGAAAAAGAAAGGGATCTCTCTATTACTTTGAGAGGAGAATCGTTGGTTTTTTCGACGGACTACGTGGGAAATACGAGATCTAGGCAAGCCGCTGCATGTTCTCCCCTTGCCCTTGAACGATAGAAGAACTACTTATCTTCTCTTAGGTAGCGGTCGATCGGTTCGCATCTATGGTCAATCAATAGGTCCGCGGATCCATTCTTCTATACGATAAATTGCCATCTCGTAGCACCACCACGACACCGATTCCCCGACAAAACCCCCGATTTCCCGAGAGTTAGATAGCCGATAGTAGTAGAAGAACTTGGTTATATTTGTGTGACATTTTCTCTATTTTTAATAATGGTACTCAAAATAAATAAATTCGTCTACCACTTAAATCTTTTACCTTTACATTTTTAAAGCTAAGTATTTAATTATTTTTTGGTTTGCTATAAATGAATTTGATTTGAATAATGTGCTCTATGAATTTATTTTAAGTAATTATATGGTTAAATTATAATAACTTTTTTAATTAAAAACAATGTACGTAGTTATTATACACAAACTCACATATTAAACATGTCATCATTCACTGGCTTACACAACAACCCACTTATAAGCCGTAAATTTATTTGGCTCATTTTGATAATAGGGTTAAACGGGTCTTATTCGGGTTGACCCAAATATATTTTATTCGGGTTGTGGTTGAAATTTTTAACACGAATATGAATATTACAGGTTAGGGTTGCATAATTCAACCTACCAAGCCTTGGCCCTTCAACCCGCAAACCTGTCAACCCGACACGATTGACATCCCAAAAGTATAGTGGAGCTTTGTTGGGAGAGTCTTCAAACTCCACTTTGGACAAGCGTATCACAAGGAAGTATTGCCCGGTGTTGAAACAAGTCCTGAAATCTGAGCAATCCGACATGGGGGTGAAATAAATCATCGTAATGTCGACTTGGTCCAAGATCGTACGGCGAAGTTTGTGATTCAACAAACTTTACCTTTCAACCACTTCAACAATCCAATGTTCACCGCTTAGATTCGTGAAACGCTTTAACCTCGTTACGCTCACGTGAGTTGTTTTACTCTTAGTTGTTATTGTTTAAAATTCCGGAAGTGTAAAAAAAGATATAATTGTATTTTTTTCCAAATTTAAATATCAGTGTTAATATAACTAGTGACGTTTGATCGCTCATTGAATCGTATCTTTATGTGACCGCTCATTGGATAGATCCTGATTCATAGCAAATGATAGAACGTACGATTACATTTGATCTTTTTCCATATCCACACAAAGGAAATGATATGTTTGTAATATTAGATAACGTAATAAAAACTTTCCATTTACAAAACCAAATATCTCCAATGGAGTTCGATAACGTTTCAAATAATCTCGTTGCGATTGGAAAACTAAAAGTAAAATATAAATCGATTTGCAACTGTGATTTTTTTTCTTTCTCGAAGTATTACACGTATTATTAATTTAGTAGTGTAAGACGTTTTTAAAAATAAATTAAGTATAAGTTAATGTTGCATGACGTTTTTAACAAACGTAGAAAAATAAATCAAGATTATAAAAAGATATTGTAAGGATAAGAAATCAAGATATTTATGTGTGAATTGGGATGTACCTACCCGTTGCAACTTGACATGTTCCATGTTTAAGAGCGCCAATATGATACTTTAAAACATTTTCATAATAATCTTTCATCGGTCGGGATAATAGATGAGCTTTTGGAACAAAGTGTTGGATGATGTATGTCTAATCCTTAATTATATTTAATGTTGCCAATAAGGTACGGTCCAAGAGTTAAAAAAATAATATTTAATAGGTTAAATAAACTTGTAACCCCTATGCAGGGCCGGCCCATAGGGTGTGCGGGGTAGTCGACCGCACAGGGCACTCGTTTGAACGGGGGCACCAAATAAAAAAAAAAGACGAGTCTAAAAACCCCCTCACACGGACCCGGGTTTTTGGAGTTGCATTCGTGTCCGCAGGTGTCGCATTTTGGGAAGGAAATCGAACCAGATTGCACCCCCCTGCGCGGGTAGGTGCTAGAGTAAAACATGACAAAGGAACTTAACATGCCATGAATGCTTGAATATATAAACTAAGAATTTTTGTTTCTCCACTCCAATGTGGGACAAAGTGAATAACACAAAACTTTTAGAAATCTCATTCAGATGTCCAAACAAACAGAACATCTTAACCATTCAGCACTTAACCATTCAGACATCTTAACCATTCAGCACTTAATCATTCAGCATTGCCAAACAGCCCCTTTGATTTTCTTATGTTTAATTATCAAACGTTTGTTTTTTGGTTAAAAATTTAGTTTATATAATTTAGTGCGTTGATGTTTCGGGTTAGGGGGCCTTTTTTTCTTGTCTCGCACAGGGCACTCGATTCCTCGAGACCGGCCCTGCCCCTATGAGTTTAAAACCGATACTAAATACTTTGTGAAAAATAGGCCCAGACAGTTTTTTTCTAACCACATAATAAAGAAGACTATCCCCAAACTATATTAACCACATAGACCGGTTAAGTAAGATATTTGTAAAAATACACCCATTTATAAAATTTTGCCATGACCCGTTTATAGCACGGCTAACCCTTACGAAAACAAGCATGCTTAAGAACCAAGGTTTTTATAAAACAAACCTAACCCGTACCATATTGACAAGCTAACATTTCCCTAAAACAGACATTCATTGAAGTTAAATATTAATCACCAATTGTAATTCATTATGAGATAATATAACTATAAGGCCAGTTTTATGATAACGACTAGTCATTATAAATGGAGTCCGGTTAAACACTTTAAAGGAGAAAAGTTGCAATATGTTGGACCAATTATTACATTTGTTAATAGTTAATAATTGTATTAGTTATGTGAGATAATTAATTGAATGAGGTTTATTTCTAGGGGACAAAGTCAAATGTTGAAGGGTGATTACGTAACATCTTTTATTATTAATAGGGGGTTACCGGGTTACCCACTTACCCATAAACTCTAATGAAAAACACTAAACACATTAATTTGAGAGAGTTTAGAGTTAGAGAGAACCTTGAACCCTACTCCAATCGGTCGCCCCCTCTCCATCATTGCTCCGCCGCTGAGCTCCGCCGTTGCAAAGTTGATTCCGGGAACTCACAGGATCGGGTTTGAGGTGTTGGTTTTGACTTAAAGGTTGAACGCGTGCTCGGGTTCAAGAGTTGGACATGTGATCGGGATTACTAGCAGATCCGTTTGTCGCATCCTTCGTGCAATCTTTCAGGATTCGTCAAAGTCGATTTCTAAACACCATATGGTTGTGTTTATATACTTGTTTCTATCACTTGTAATTGTGTTGCTGGTAGGATAATTATCATGTTTAATAATAAAGTTTTGAGCTTTAATGCTTCCGTTTTAATGATAATGTATTATTAGATTTTAGATATTGATATAAAAGAGTTTTATATATATTTAATTAAAAACAAATGAGACCACTGATTCCTAACAATGGTATCAGAGCCGCTTATACAGTGATATAAATAATATTATTTGTTTGATCTTATGTGTTATTTTGTCAAAAGATTAAGTTTGACGAAAGGTTTTTGACAAAAGGATCAAAAGCTTTCGTTTATTGGGATTGGATGAATCGAGTCTATTGGCCTTGTGATTTGTTTAGTTTGTTTGGTTGTTTTGGTTCGATTGTAAGGTTTTTATTTTGCGTTATTTGGAACCCTTCTTATAATAGTTAGGTTTTAATTTTGTAAAATTAGTTTTATAAAGTTTGTAAATCTTGTAGACCAAAAGAAAGAAGCAAGAGGCTACTTGAAGATGGAGATCGAGAAGTAGGTGAGAGCTATGTAAGACTTGTGGTTGTTTGTCCATTTTAGACCTAGTTCAGTTTCATTTGATAACTCAAATGAAATTAAACAAATAATACATATGGCTTGATTCTATTTATTTGTTTTGTGCCGTTGATTGTTTGTCCAGAATAAATGGCTTAACCAACAAAACTAGATTTTCACAATTTAAACAATTACAATTAAAAAGGAATTTTAATTTATATAATAAAAAGGGTTTTATTATACATTTGATTTTAAATTTAAATGATTAATTAGTTAAAACCATAAATTAATAAAGAGTTTGTTAATTAAATTCACTATTAATGACCAACATAGTTTTAAATAGGGTATCCTTATATAATATAGGAAAACGTAAAAAGCTTATGTGGCATAATTTTAAAACTTCTGGCTTATGTGGCATAATATGAGATTTTATCTCACAATAATAATTTTTATTTAAAATATGTATATAAAATATATTATAATAAAACTAATTACATTTTTGGTCCCCTAATATTTTGGAGAATTCTGAAAAATTTAAGAGTATTTATATTTTTAACCCTCTACTACAAGGAGTGTATATGAGTCTGTTTATATTTGATAGGGTCTAAAAATGAAACTTATGGATAAAGTTAATAATAACATACAGTTAAAGACCTCGGTGTTTTATAAATATACATAACATTTCTATACGATTTAAAAAAAATAAACTACACCATAAAACTGAACACTTTATGGTGTAGTAAATTTGAGTATAATATTACTCTACTAAAAGTCTAATTTTAAAAGTATATCATGTGTTTTGTTTTACCACGGTTTTGTCTCAAAACTGATTATAACATTCATGAATATCCTTAAAAGCATCACTTGAATGTTGTGTTCCCAAGCGTAGCGCGGGCACTAAACTAGTTTGAAATATAATCAAGTCGAGAGTTGAAATGAGTTTAAATTCTGTCATAACCGGACTTAAGTAAAATTGATTTTTACTATAAAAATGCACGACTAATTTCATGCAAATATGTCCTCCTATATGTTATAAAACCTATTTGGTAATTAAAATATAAAAGCAAATCCTAATATAAAACTGATATTGCGTTGTCACCCTAATTTGAAACACTCTAACCAATCTATCCAAATCCATTTGTTAATGAATAGTGACTATCCTACATTGGGCCTACAGTTTTGGTAAGAGGTAGAATCGTGATTTCTATGTAACATGAGTTGAATCTGCATGTTTCTTATAAAGGACAACTGGACAATATCACTTGAAGTGTCTCGAGTGGGCATAGTTGAGGCTAAACATACCATGTCTTGACACATCATGTCATGCGACCCTAAACTCGAGAGTTGTGTCTTAAGACACAACTGGTTATTGTCACCTACCTATGTAACAAATGATAAATGAATAGTGCCTAGCCAATTATTTTGTATTTATAAAACAAGATCTCTAACCAAAATTAGAAATATTTTGAAATTTGGTCATTATATTTAATTAGGTTATACAAAACATAAAAATCTAAAATTTAATATGTTTTATTCTTGTAAATGTCGCTCAACTACTTTGTTGTTTACCCTCACTGTTCGATTATGTATATAAAAAAACTCAACGATAGTATAATGTAAATAGCCCCGAACTTGCTTACTTTGAATTTTTAGGACAACCAAGCCAAAGAATGACAAAACAAAGAAAAACACCTAATAAATAAAGTTTCTATAAAAAAAAGTAGCTAAGGCATATGCCGTGTCTCTTTGACACGATATGTGCCTCATGTAGAAAAGACAAAAAAAGTAGTCGATGCGTGGTAATTATAAATGAATGTTGCTACATGTATGGACATGTCCTTTTATGGATGCCTGTGAATTTATGGCGAGGACCTAACGTGTAAATGCATTACAATAAGACAAGTTTTACTAAAATAAAACTAGAACTTACTTAGTAACACCAACTTTTGTATGCATATTAGTTTGACAGGTAAGCTGCTAGATTAAAGATGATATAATGACTTGCAAGCTACATGACATTTGAATACTGGCATCCTAATCTAAGATGCTATTAAGAAGATCTTAAAGAATTTATTATTATTATTATTATTATTATTATTATTATTATTTCAAAAGACAATTTTGATATTCTATAATTATGAAGTTATATATGTATTTTTAATTTCTAAGTCTTTCTGCTACAATTACTTTTAATCAAATTAACGTAATGATAATGAATGTAATACAAAATGACCAAAACACAATGATGTGCAGAAAGATAAAATGATGAATAAAAGACAATGACGAACAAAAGACACATTAATGACGAGCCGTCGAAAAATGTAACCTTTTTTTATATAACAATAATGTTACTCATTTTAAAAATAAAAAGAGCTAGTTTTTATTGTGTAATTTTTAAAAAATAAATATAATATGAAAATTATGAACATTTATAGAAAGTTAACAAAAGTTGTTAAGACTAAAATTCAATTAATATTCTATGGTTTGAAATTCCAACTAATTACAATTATATCACCGAATGTTAGTAGCTCTCGGAACCAAGATCTAATGACAAATTATTTTTTACACTTATTAAAGTAATGAAGTTTTTAGAATAACCTAACTCTCCACCTAGGTGGCATTTTATTCAAGTGAATGTGATTCACGGTTTCTACATAGGAGACATTATTTTATTTAGAAAATCGTGAAGGTGATTCTGTTGTTTAGATCCGCTAGGGCATAAAGAAAAAAACATGACTAAAGTTATGCATACCTGGTAATCCGGTCATGATAGTTGGAGACTTAGACGCTGACATGATCGGTTCCCGTTGGGATGCTCGTTAGGATGGTGTATTCGGTGTAAGGGGCAACCGAATAGATTAGGGGAGGACAGGTTGGTACGTAAGTGATGTTAGGTAAAAGTGAGCCACCTGTATTAGCCTCCCTAGGTTTATATTTATAGCAAATCCCATGGGAAACCCTATTAACAATAATTACATATTACTCCCATCAAGTAATTGTATGTTAACATTTATGGATTTATTATTCTTTGATCAATTAGTTAGTTAGTTAAATGATAATGAGGGCCACATTTGTAAATTTATTCCAACATTCTCCCACTTGGCCAAGTTATCATTTAATATGAATATTAGCTTAGCCTGATCAGGGGTTAATATTCATTTTAGCCTTTAGATCAGAAAAGTAGCAGAGAAATACAGTCATTGAACCGATAGTCAAATTCAAGACCCCCATTAATCATACTACAATCCCAATTTAAGACCTAATTAAACATTAGGATCAAAGAGGCAAATTAGCCCTTGATGTCGATTTGCACAGTTATTTGTCTATACGTCCTTTAGGCATGCATGGCCGTATTTAGAGACAAGCAAATCTTAAACGAATGAGGAAAGTTAGAAATTAATAGTTAATCATTCATAGTACGATATGCGGTTGTACATGGTCATTAGTTAACCCGTCTTTATTATGGGCCCTTAGAAAAGACTTATGGGTGAGAGACCTTTAGTTATTGGATCCATAAGCATATCATGAATGTATTCGATACAAAGATTTAGTTTCCTCTACTTGTTCATCAATGAACAATAATAATTTTGTATCGAACATTGATGCAGCTCCTCTCAAACTGTTATTGATCGAGAAACAAGGTGCTGGCTTTATCACAATAAGTCTTCAATATGATGTTCAAACGGAACTAGAATTGTGAGTCTACTAGTAAATTTTTCAACAACATTTAGTGACATTGCATTGTAGTCAGCAACATATTATGTCATCATAACTTAGGTTGCTGTTAACAATATCTTATGACTCTTCCATGATATAAATTTGTCTGCTGCCATAAAGATATACCCTATAGTTGACCTTTTGTTTTCTTTGAGTGCAACAAAGTTAGAATAAGATAGTCAACTACTTCTTTCACTTCTTCTACCGTTTAAATTATAACCTTTCAATTCTTATAGATATTGCAATAATTTCTCAGGCGCTTTATGATGATCTAGACTGGAATTACGTTTACCAGTCTAGTTGTTTAGCATTGTAGGCAATATCTGAACGATCACAAACTTAAACGTGTGTAAGGCTTCTAATTTATGAAGCATAAGGTACCAATCTTATTTAGTTAGTTTAACCTCTGTTATTAATCTCCTTTAATTACTGGAGTTATTGACTGAGAGCAATGTTGCATGTTATAACGTGTGAACACATAGTTAATGTAAGCCTTATGAAATAATTTAATGTTTCATTAGGTCAATCTTGGTGTACTTTGATGCTTATGGTGTAAGAAGCATCTCCAATATTCTTTATGTCAAATTACGCGAGAGTAACCGCTTTGACACATGCAACGGAAAGAAATTATTACTTGTCTAAAAGAATGTTATTTGTATAACGACAAGTATTGTATTAGTTGCTCCCACTCTTCTTGAGGTAGATTAATTAATCCACTTAATTCTTTAGTTCACTGATATGCTTGCTTGTTTTGAACCCTTTATATGGATTTGCTCATCTTATAGACTGAGTGTTCTTGTTCATCAGGCTTAAAACCTTCAGATTGATTTATGAACATGTCTTATGTAGATTAGCATTAAGGGAAAGAGATTTTAATGTCCACAATTTACAGCTCAAAATCATAAATGAGTAATTAGGACATAATGATCCTTTAGTGAGACAAAAATTCTTTAGGAAAAGAACTCTTGATCCTCTTATTTGATTATAGTTTGTAAGAATCAATCATGCTTTTGTAACGTTTAACTAGTTGTTAAGACCCATTGGATAATACAACTAAATTACAAATATTATTCTGACTTAGGGAATTTGAGCTTAATAGCTTTATTCCATTCAAAAGATTGATCGTTGATAATGGCTTTTTCATAAGAGGTCGGATCAGTAAGCTTTCCAATACCTATATTTGCTTTATTGAGGTAGATTGTATATTCATCAAAAAAATAATAGGCAAGTAATGCCATGATGACCTACTAAGCTGGATTTTAGGGTTTTGTAGATGCATTAATAATTTCATATATTTCTTCTTGTTCATTAAGTCAGGTGTATTAGGAGTTGTATATTTTCTAAATAAGGTGGAAGTGGTGTAGTGTCATTAAGTGCAGTTTGGTGTGCAAGAAGTGTAACCGGAGTTAAATACGGAGTGAAATTTAACTTGTCTCTCCCCCCGCTTCTTGTACATCATGCAAGTCATAATAAGGACTTTTACTACTCCCACTGATCTTATAATTCTCATAGAAACTTAGCATGCTTAGAGGGAAAGTTAGTAAAATCTTAGAACTTAAGATTGCCAAGTCAAGTTTCTTACGTTCAGGATTTTGAGGTTCAATATTCGGCTAACAACTAAGGTTATCGTTTGATTTATACTTAGTTTCCTTCATGTCCAGATTTTCGAAATGAAATTTAGGGACTTATTTATAGGAACCTTGTTCAGTATACGAATTGTTGTCATTGTAAAGCCTTGGTCCACGGAAATAACAATAAAACTTGATGACTAACATACTTCTTATCATGTCGTTAAGGATACTTTTATCCTCCCAACTAAATGATTATGTTGAGCGGTACCAGACATGGTTTATTGGTTAACAAACTTATAATCCTTATAGATTTCATGAGGTAGACTGGAGTGTTACCAATGTTTGTGTGTTAATCTGAATACCTACTATTGTCTCACAACTTTTAATTTATGATCGAGTTGATCTTAAAAGTTTCAGGTGATTAACAGTTTCCTTATGTTGAATGCAAGAATATATAAGGAGGATAATCGTTTATGTAAGTGATAAATTGCTTGAGCCCAAATATTCCACTTTGGGATAAGATCCACTAACATTAGAGTGTATAAAAGTTTAGAACTCTTAGTGATATCTTGTTTATTCCCTTAACACAATGTTAGATGTATCATCTAGTTTTAAGTAATTGAAGTTTTCATTACAACTAAATAGTTATAACCGACAACTTTGAGAGGTATAAGTAAGAGTGATTATGTTATGGCGCAAGTCCCCATAGCTGTAAATGTCTAACTTTAGTACTGATACTAAGTTCCGAGTGATTTTGGAACGTGCTAGGTATCATAAAGTTTTGATACAAGAACAGTCTTCATGGTGTTTACCACCTTAAGCTTGTCACTAACTCTCATTATAGTTGTAGTTTGGTTTGTTTCTAGAGAATGAATTTTAAGCAATTTTTAAAACTAAATCCAACTTGTAATGTGTTATTTGGAATACTAATGGATTCAAGTATCATTACTGTTTTTTTTTTCTTCGAGGACAAAGAGATGGAAACCTTTTCTTGCATTTTGTTATTTGACCTTAGAGCTATCCATCATGTTATGATTTTTCCTTCGTGTTTATCAAGGATAGTGTATTAAGGTGAACAAATCTAGTTTTCTAGTTTTAGGCATCCTACTAGCTTCCTTTACTCGTAATGTTATCAGTCGACTCATTTTTCACTAGTGAATAAGAGTGTGGTGACTGATTTTGAAGAGCATTAGATTGTGTTAATTTAGGAATTATTATGAGATGCACTAGAAGTCTTTCAATGTGTAACATGTTAAGCCTTGAGGACAAGGACAATGTATTTCATTGTTATGATTTGTGCACTATTATCATTATCCTTTTCTTTTACATGCATATAAGAAGTTTATTTGATTTTTATCCAACTCCCCGAACAATAATAATGGAGTCTTGATTATCATAAGAGACATGTTACTAAAATTCAATCACTTATAATGCTCTAGCTATACACGTATCAGGAAGAGCAGTGATAATGTCTTAAGAGATAATCAAGATTAATAAATGGAAATTTTATACAAAATTTATCTAAAGCAAAGTTCATAGTACTCAGTGATATTATGTTTAAATTTAGAGTGGATAATTTATTGAGATGAGTTAATTAGAAGAACTTAGAGTGATTAATTTTAAGGGGTAATCAAGTTAGGTATTTTAATTAAAGATGTGATATCGTCTGTTATAACACCAAAATAACAGACTAAGTAAGTCCTACTTAAATGGTTGGTTTCGCGTTGGTTACTAGCAATCATTTAAGCATTATGGAAATTAGTTTTTAGTATGTGATCTTAAGTGTAACATCAGCGTTGGCCAGAAGTATGACACTCAAAATCACATGTTTAGTTTCGCAACACATGATCATTTCACATCAGCTTTGGCCAGAAGTGAGATGTTCATCCATTTTAAGCGAGTGTCATGAGAATGTCATATTAGCTAAGAGACATTTATTGACAATGCTTAGTTAGACTTAAACAACTTTGACTTGAGTAACACATCAGCGTTGGCCAGAAGTGTTATTTATCGTCTTGTTCAAGTTAAGCAAATAGTTAGGTTTTTAGAAACATAATTGTTAGGGTTATTTCCTAGTTAAGATTTACTTTGTATTTGTTTATATGTTTGTAAATAGTTTAGGGTCTATTTTGTTATATTCCTTAAACTTGTAATTGTTGCTTAAAGCATGTAGTGAGAGAGTGTGAGGAGAGAGGCTAGATCACAATTTCACGTAAGAGAGAGAACTTGTGTGTGTGATTTATTTCTCCTGCACTTGTATTGCAAATACTGCTTTGATCATCAATATACAAAGAGAATTATTAGTATGAACTGTGTTATGATTGAACTGTGTTTTGTGTACATGTTATTCTGATCATTTGAGTGATATTAACGATCCAATTGAACCTATCAATTGGTATCAGAGCTTTCGGTATTGTGTTCTTCGCTGTTCTTAAGCAAAACACATCAATATTGCTCAAAATATCATGATCTGAATGAATTGTTAGTGTTTTTAGTGGTGATTCATCAGCATAATCACTTCTAATTCACAACAATTGTGCAGATTCCATCAGATTATCATCAGATCTGAGGAATTAAGAAGATTGAAAAAGTTACTGTTCGATCGAATTTTGCTCAAATTCATCGAAGAATGATGATGTTTTGGATTGATTGATATAAGGGATTGTTAATCGGATCATTTCACAGCTTGTGTGTGAATTTTAGACAAATTGGACAAGTTTTAGACAAAACCCTGAAAAATTTTCATGAAGATGATGAACAGTAAGAATTTGGTTGAAGATTAACTTGCCGGGTGATTAATTTGACTTAGACAATTTCCTTGGACTTAGATTGGAGAACAAATTAGGTCCTGTATTGCCGTATAAAGGATTTTGTGCTTGTCGGGTGAAGAAATTGACTTGGAAAAGTGTTACTGTTCAGCCGGATCAAACACTGTAGTGCCGGGTGATACACTGTTACGCCGGGTGATTAACAAAATTCAGCCGGGTAATCATCAACTGTGTAGCCGGGTGATTAATAACTGCCGTGTGATCGAGTACTGTTCAGCCGGACAAAGCCTTTTGCCGTGTCAAGATTCTGCCGGGTCAAAGATTATTGCCGTTTCATATGTTTGGTAAAGAGAATAATCTTCTCCTTTGAGAATAATCAAAAACGGAAGTCAAAGTTTTTCTTGTTGCCGGGTAACTGTTCATCCGGGTGAAGAACAAAATTATTACAACTGTTGAGCCGGGTAACTGTTTGGCTGTGTAAAGACTTTTTCCTGCCGGGTGATGAACAAAGACACTGTTTAGCCGGTTGAAGAAGTATTTTCACTGTTTTGCCGTGTGACTCACTTTAGTTGTTTTTAATACTTGTTTCTTATCTTGTCTTTAATTACTTGTCTTAATTTTAGTATTTTAATCATTTCTTTTCAAAAATTAACAAAAATCAAAAACATTTTCCTTAAAAAATTGTTAAAATGGCTCCTTCTGATGATTCTGATAACCGTGTGCCTAGACTTGTGAATCGTGCAGATTTCAAGAACTGGACCATCAGGTTGAGACATCACTTGTGTTCTATTGACAATGACTTATGGAAGTCCATTGAAAAGGGTCCTCACATTCCAACTCAGACAGCACCAGATAGTGCAAGTACCTATACTAAAGATTCTACTACACCTTATCCAGAGGATAATTTGTCAGCTGAAGATCTGAGGAAGGTAAAGAATGATAGCAAGGCCTATTCTTTAATGTGCAAGGGGTTGCCACTCCAAGTTCTGTCTAGATTGGATGCATATCAGACTGGTTATACATGCTTCAAAGCATTAAAGTCAATATGTGAAGGAGGAGAGCAATTGAGAAGTTTGAAGAAATCAAAGCTGAAAAGACAACTGGAATTGTTTGAACACATTAATGGAGAAACAGTACACCAGATGATGAACAGGTTTGTTCACTTAACTACTGAGATGTCAAACCTCGGAGTTAAGACTGAACTTCAAGACTTGAATGATCGATTGTTATGTGCTTTGCCATCATCATGGAAGCAGATTGTTACTCTGTTAAAGCATACTGAGAAATTTCCAATGGAACTAGATTTGCTTATTGGAAAAATTGAAGAAGTTGAGATTGATGAAGGATCGAGAAATACTGATAGATCAAGCTCACAAACTCAATACAAGTATGTGGTAAATCCTGCCAATACTGTGGATAATGCCTTTCTTGCACAAGATGCAACGAAGTTTGAAGACGAGGGTGACTTATTTGTTGGTGCAAGTTTCTATACTGATTCAGCATACTTTCCAAATTCACCAACTTATTCTCAACCTCAATCTCCGCCAAGAGCTCAAGTTCCAAGTCAGAATCTGAAGAATCAATCAGAAAATCAAAGTTCAAATGTTCAAGCCAAGGTGAAAGATGTTATGAACATTCTATTGCAAGATGACGAAACTAAAACTGCCTTTACTGCTTTTATGGCAAGTTTTCAAGCATACCAAGGAAGTCATTTAAGTCAAATGGACGTTGTCCTTCAAGATTTATTTGAGATGGATCCAGTTGATGTTGAGGAAATGGATCTTAATTGGCAAATGGTTATGGTTGCATATCGAACACAAAAGCATGCATATGTTAATCGAAGTTACAAGCCTCATGCTAACAAGACAGTTGGATTTGACAAATCAAAGGCCAGATGTTTTAATTGTAACCAGTATGGTCATTTTTCAAGAGAATGCAAAGCTCCCAAGAATTTCAATGATCAAGCTAGTTCAAGCAATCAAGGTCAAGGTCAAAGTTCTCAACAGTCTTCGAGTTATCAAGGCAGAAATCAACGTTTCTTTCAGAAACCATATCAAAGTCTTCCCATGCCTGAATTGAAAGATGAAGGAAAGAAACCAGAAGACCAAACAAAGGCGCTGGTGGTAAGTGTAAAAGACGGTTATGATTGGAGCGCATATGCAGAACAATTTACGTCTGATCTTACATCGAGTTTGGCACTGGTATGTGAAATAGAAGAAGATTGGTCAGAAGAAGGGGATGGTAAGATGATTGAAGATGTGAGTGAAGATTCTGAAGATTATGACTGGAGTGCAAAGTCTGATCCAGTTGAAGAATCAAAATCTGAGGTTGCGCTAATGGCTACAGCCAGTGAGTCTTCTTCATCTACCGAACAACCAAAGGTTAGTACTGACTTACCCCCTAACTATGTTCCATTACCTGCTGATGTTAAGGAAAGGTTGTGTTCTGATCAATGCATTCAACAAGTAGAACATTATCGAACTCATTCATTTAAAATCGGTGACAAATTAAGCAAACATGAAAAGATTCATGAACAACTTAAAATTGATCACAAAATTTCTGATGAGAAGATTTTGTCACTAACTGAATCATGGAACAAAACTTTAAAAGAACTGGAACTTGTGACCAAACAACTTGAAGAAATGACAAAGAACTTTGAACAAGAAAAAGTTGAACATGCTGTCACACAAGTTTAATTAAAGAAAGTTAAAAGTTGTAAAACAATGGTTGAACAACTTGTTAATGAAAGAGGTAACAAAAACAAAACCGGGTTGGGTTTTACTCATGAACCGATGCCAAATTCAATCACTCAAACCTTACCGGATAACTTTAATGAATTTGATCATTCACCTGAAAATGAACGTAAATTCAAAGAAATTCAAAGAAGTAAATCCGAGTCCGAAGGATCTGAGGTGTTGATTGAAAGTTTGATGGAAGAAGATGGTATGACAACTGAAGCTGATGATGAAGCAAGCAACAAATCTGAAAACAAACTGGAGCCTGTTCTAATTCAACTCGTTGATTATCCAAAACTTAATCCCGAACCAGAAACAACGGTGAAGGAAGAAGGTGAATATTCAGGATTCAATGATCCTGAATACATCAGATGGAAGAAAGAACAAAAGGCACAAGTTGCTGCTCAGTTGATCAAGAAGCAAGAAGTGAAAAAGACTGAAGTTTCAACTGCAAAGAAGCAGAAATCGAAAATAATGAACAATCAATCTGAAACGAAACAGTCAAAAGGCAAAAGTGTCTTGAAAACAAATGATAACACCAAAGTTCAAAGTGTTAAAACTGACAAAGTTAAACCTGTCAAGAAAGTGTCAAAAGGTAAGACAATCAAGTTTGTGTCTGCAGGTACTTTCGACATGAACGGTTCTTATGGTAACCAAATCAATGCTCAAATCAAATCTAACTCTGGTCTGAAAACAGGTTCAGGTACTAAGTCTTCCGCTGTCAATGATAAGAGAATTGAAAACAAAAAGGTAACCAAACAGAACAGTTTAAAATCGAACCAAAGTCCCATGCAATCAAAATCACAAACAATATCTCCACAAAAGAGTGTTAATCTAAAACCGAACAACCACGATAATGAATCACGATTTGGTTCAACATCAAAAGTTAACAATCGGCTCTTTAGGATTAGCAAGCGACACTGTGAGATATGTGATCGTTATAACCATACTACTGCTGAATGTTTCTTTAACAGGTACTGCAGTTTCTGTAACAAAAGAAATCATTCTTCAGAAGAATGTTTTTATAACAAGTTTTGTGATATCTGTGAAAGAAGAAACCATGACACAAAGGATTGTTTCTTTCGATCAAACTCAACAAGAGAAATGACTCCATATTCAAATTTTTAAAGAAATAACTCTTTTGGTTTTCAAAATATGAATCAAAGTCATTCTCCAGTTTTGAGAAATTTCAATCGAAACAATTCTGTTTCTAACTTTTCAAGAAATGTGCAGGTTAACAGTTTTAAACCAAGAGCTTTAATGGTAAGACACCAAAAGTTTGAAAATAACCTTGATCCTAAGCTAGAGGAAAGGTTTAGTGCTTTGAGGAGAAAGCAATCAATGAACGCCAATGGGAGAAACAACAGTTATCAGCATCAAAATCTCTTAAATGAAACAAATTTTCAAAATGTTCAATATCAACAAGTTACTATTGCAGATAGATTCGGAAAACCCAAGACCGTGTGGGCCTGGGTTGACCAAACTAACTAAGTAATTGTTGAAATGCAGGTACGCCCAAGAAGACCTATCAACTCATGGTTCGTTGATAGTGGGTGTAGCCGGCATATGACAGGCAACCATGCCTTGCTTCAGGATTTCAAGCTGAAAAATGGTACACACGTTGCATTTGGAGGTGATGCGGGTGGAAAGATAACAGGAGAAGGAACCGTATCCAATTGGGTCATTAGTTTTGATAAAGTCAACTACTGTGCACAGTTGAACTTTAACTTACTAAGTGTATCTCAAATTTGTGATAAATCTTATTCAACTTTATTTGATGATTCTTTCTGTTATATACTCAAACCAAGTTTCAAGATTGACAATGAATGGGTAGTGGTGAAAGCTCCAAGAGATCGTGATGTATACAAGCTTGATATGTCGCAGATTGATGCCGAAACCGAAACTACTTGTCTCATTGCTCATGCTTCAAATGATGAGAGTCAGCTTTGGCATAGACGGCTGGGCCATTCAAACTTCAGAAACATGAATCGTTTAGTGACTGGAAATCATGCTGTAGGAATACCGTCAAAGAAGTTCTCTACAACTGATCTCTGTCCAGCATGTTTGAAAGGAAAACAGCACCGAATGTCTTTTAAGTCCAAGCTAGAAAACTCCATTTCAAAACCCTTGCAGATGCTACATATGGATCTTTTCGGACCAACAAATGTGCAAAGCATCGGAAAGAAGTCTTATTGTTTTGTCATTATTGACGATTTCACTAGATTTTCTTGGGTTTATTTCTTGCATGCTAAATCTGAAACTGCTGAGTTGTTAAAAGAATTTATTGTCAAAGTTGAAAATCAGTTGGATTGTAAAGTGAAAGTTTTAAGAAGCGATAATGGTACAGAATTCACAAACGCTAATGTTGATTTGTTTTGTGCAGAAAAAGGAATTGCTAGACAATTTAGTGCTCCAAGAACGCCTCAACAGAATGGGGTTGCGGAACGGAAAAACCGGACACTGATTGAAGCAGCAAGATCCATGCTCGCAGATGCCAAAATCCCTATCACATTCTGGGACGAAGCTATTGCTACTGCGTGTTTTGTACAAAACAGGACATTATTAGTGCAAGACAAACAGAAAACATCTTATGAGTTGTTATTTGGAAGAAAGCCAAATATTTCTTATTTGAAAGCATTTGGTTGTCCTGTAACGATTTTAAATTTAAGTGATCATATCGGGAAATTTGAGTCAAAATCTGACGATGGATTTTTCCTAGGTTATTCGTCTGTTTCTAAAGCTTATCGGGTTTTTAATAGCAAAACAAATACTGTTATTGAGACTATTAACGTAAAGTTTTTAGAAAATTCGTTTCCGTCAGTGGCGCATGGTCCCGAATGGTTATTTGATTTAGATTCGTTATCAAAATCTTTCAATTCTAACTTGTTTGATTTTTCAGGAAAATCAAGAAAAGAATCAGGTGACTTAGGATGCTTTAGTGACGATTCTGATAATGACGAGGATGGAAATTTCAACTCTGAATATCCGTTCATGTCATTTCATAATCCTGATCATGTCAAATCCAGTCAAGCTCCGGGTCCTTCTGGTTTGATAGGTTCAATTGGATCGTTAATATCACTCAAATGATCAGAATAACATGTACACAAAACGCAATTCAATCATAACACAGTTTATACTCATAATTCTCTTTGTATATTGATGATCAAAGCAATTCGTAGTACAAGTGCAGGAGAAACAAGGTCACACACAGTTAATTCTCTCTCTAACAGTGTAAAAGTGATCTAGCCTCTCTCCTAACACACACACACTACATGCTTATAGCAACAAAATACAAGTTTAAGGAATATACACAATAAACCCTAAACTATTTACAAACATGTAAACAATAACAAAATACAAAGTAAATCTTAACAAGGAAATAACCCTAACAGTACTCCCCCTAAGATTTATCTTTGGATCTTCAAAAACTTCAATATTTTTCTTCTTTTATCAGCATCATCTTTTTCTACCAATCTTCTGGTTCATCTTTCACGTTCAGCAACTCTCGTCCTTTATACTCTTCTTTTTCTTTCAAAGCTTCTTCAATACATGATTTAAACTTTTCGGCAATCTTGGCTTGTCTAGGT
This sequence comes from Tagetes erecta, assembly GCA_030867185.1. Taxonomy (NCBI): domain Eukaryota; kingdom Viridiplantae; phylum Streptophyta; class Magnoliopsida; order Asterales; family Asteraceae; genus Tagetes; species Tagetes erecta. The sequence continues at coordinate 10,751,757 of CM061496.1, read as the reverse complement.
TTGGATTCATTCGTCAGAATTGGTAATGCATTCATGCGTCTAAGCGAGTCCAGATTCAATCCTGCAAAATCAATATTAGCATAAAATTCAAACGGCAACTCCTGGCCTTGAACTTTCACCTCCAAAGTACCCTTCCTACTGATCCGCATATATTCTATCTCTGGTATATCAACCATCACGAGATTAGAATTGAGTAATGCCTTCCTCACACGGATTTTCTCTGAAGCAGCAACGATTACTTCTATCATCACCGTAAACAACTTTCTATCCGCTTCAGCAAGTTCATCTTTACATTTTTCAATCTTGTAACTTCGCAGAAACTCAATATATGAAGGATGCAGCAATTTCAACTCAAAGGTACTGAAAAGTGTGATCATATCCTTATCCCAATCCTCCAAGTTCCGAACAAGCTTCAATTCAAAAGTTTCTTGATTATAAAACACTCTGAGTATAGGCTTTGTCATCTGACTTCCATCAATCACTCTTAATCCAGGATCTGTGATCTTGTCAAAGTACTCATCCGAGAACTCTTCCAAGTACATATCTTCAGTTACAACTAACCGCTTCTTCTTTCTTTGTTTCTTAGCTTGCACATATGCAGTATCTTCCTGTTGGCCTCTAAAGTCAAGAAACTTTGCTGTTCTACTCATTCCAGTATCAAGAAGCATCACGCATTTATCACCACGCTCAGCATGCGTGTGATTAATTAGCCTCAGTTTGTGCAGCTCTTTCAAATCCTGAACCTCTAGTTTAAAGATGCTTGAGTAGTAATGATATACGTCACATAAACCATTTACCCTCTTAATCATAAACGCATCAAAAACTTCATCATATTTCCAAGCTATTATCTTCACCTTCTTATTCTTTTCAGGCACAATCATCGAGTTCAGTAATTCAGCAATCGACTGCCCTTTACTCAGCAGCGACCTAACAATATCACCTGCTGTTGCTGATTTATGCCAAGTCTCACGCACCTCCATTGGTATGTTGTAAGATTTGACTTCACTTGGAAACATATCCATCAACTCGTGCCTTTTCTTATGTGCATCTTCAGGTAATGCCATTACTGGAATCTCCTTAGGTCCAAGCACTTTGAATCTTTTCGTCAACTCGTAATACTGAGGATTGTTGTAGTCCAAGTAAAACATTCTGTTGTACATCTTCTCCGTCTTCATAAAACTGACTACAATCTTCCTCAGTGACTCAGATTTCAACTTTTTCAAAGTCTTGTATGGGTAGTTTCTCGAACTCAACCAACTACGCATATCTGATGCAGTCATATCTTCTGGATTTTGATGATAAAGCTCAGTCGGAGGTAAATCTTCTATATTTAAGCTTTCTTGCATCGGAGTCCATTCACCCATCTCAATCACGAACTCTTTCTGATCAGCTTCGGCTTTATCTTGGGCAGCAATGCACTTCTCATACTCTTCATTTATCTGACTCACCGTCAAACCATTCAAGAACACAGAGTTGTACTTCATTCTTTCAAGATAAGCAAACCTCTGATCCAAATCATCTGGTAACTCTTCAGCAGTATTCTGTACAGGCTCAGCTTCATTTTCAGACTCAGTCCAATCTATCTCATCTAAATCATCCAACGCTTCAATCATAGGTGCATCGTCAGTTTGAACCGGCTCAAACTGACTAGCCACTTCAGCTTCGGTTTCAGGCACATCAACAGCTTCAGATTGAATCGGCTCAATCTGAACTGTATCTCCAGAGCCAACTTCTTTTTCACTATCTGTCGCTATAAATACTTCGGTTTCAGCTTCAGATACGATCTCAGTTTCAGCCTCAGCTACAGATTGAATCGGCTCAATCTGCACTGGTTTATCAATCTTCGCCTTTTTTGAACTTTCTTCATCACCAAATATCTCCGGTATAGCATCTATCTTCCTCTTTCCCTCAGCTTTGTCAGAGATGACAATTTCAGCATCAGCTTCATCGGGAATGATAATTGGTGACTCCACTCTAATGCCAACATTTGAAGTACTTCTTGCTCTAGTCAAGTAAACCTTAGGAACTTGCGATTCAGTCACTTCAACTATTTCATCAGAAAAATCTTTGTCAGATGATGAGCCAGCCTTCTTCGGTTTCATTTCCTCCAACTCCTTTTCCAACATTTCTTTTTCAGCCTCCAATGTATTGCATTCAGCTTTAACCTCAACATAATCAAACTTTAGGTTCTCATACTCCTCTTTCAGTTTTTCAAAATCATTCTTCAGCTTCACATGTTCATCAACTAACTTCAGATGATCCTCATCTAATTTCTTGAAAGTAATCTGATTTTGATTATGAACTTTCCAGAACTCATCCAATCTTTCCTTCTTCCTTCTATTTGAAGCTTTCATCATATCATTTGCTTCAATCAGCTTAGCAACCATCTCTTCCAATTCTGCAATACGTTTCTCTTTCTCATCATTCTTTGACACAACGTTTGGTGAAGACTCCAAACTTTGTTCAATCCGTTCAGCAGTTTGTGGTAATGTGGTGGGAATGTCAACAGTGATAGGATCAGTAGTGCCAGCATCAGCTTCCTCAACTATCTGTGCCACAGTTTCAGCTTCGGCCACTACCTCCTGAGCAATCTGAAGTACATTAATCTCTTCAGGCTCAACAATCATAGTCTCACTAACAGGTTTTGACTTCTTTCTTCGAACATAATGAACAGAAATATCTCTTGGAATCTCAGCAACTACTTCTTCAACCACAGAAGCAACCTCAGCAGGTTCTTCTATCTCAGCAGTCTCCATAACCTCAACATTCTCAATTCCCTCTGCCTCAGTCTCCATTGGTTCAACCTCCTCTGAATTAGATTCAGATTCAGCATCATCACCACCATCATTATCACCATCATCATTACCATTATCATCATCTTCTTCATCTTCTGGATGACGAGCAAAGTACTCATCATCATCCAACAGGTTATCCGGCACCTCATCGACTAGGTCCTGTGGATTTACTATTTCCCCATGTGAAATGTGATAATAAACACCATCTATATCTTCTTCATTGTTGACTATATCTCTCATATAGTCAAACAAATCAATATCAGGCACATTCCCGATACTCATCTTTCGGTAAGATAGATCGTTCATGTCCTCAGTATATTACATGCCTCCAGCATAACCTTCACTTCTGATGATAGGATAGGCAATATTTATCATCAGCTGTAAGAATCTCGGGTACATGAGAAACTTAAATCTTTTGCCTTTCACCAAGTTAAATACAAAGCCATTCATAATCCATCTCGACATGTTGAATGGCTTGTTCTCTGCTATTGCCACAATTGGTGAAGCAATATCAGATGGGAAGTTATCAAACCCTGCACTCCTCCTGGACATGCATTGCTGTACAACATAACACAGCAATTTGTACTTCTTCCCCAACTTAGCCCTATAAAACTGAGACTTTGGAAATACAGGTGGATGACCCATATTAACAAAACACGCTTTACATTCCTCCATAGTCAACTCATCCATCATCCCAACCTCATCTTCATCAATCCTCAGTGCAGCTCTAATGGCTTCTTCGGACACATTCAGTACCCAATCTCTAGTAATATGCCCTCTGACCACAGCCACACCGTTCTCATCTCTGACAACCTCTGCTGTCCTCCAAAAACTCTTGATCAACCTAGCATATATGACCGGTTTGGCACATATAGCATAAACATATTTAGTCCTCTTGATGAACTTAATCATATCCCTGTAACCATCTGTTTCAGGAATTGATTCATCTAAACATGCCACTAGATTATGTTTAGGCTCAAACTTGAGATTCTCCATCTGTTAAAAACACAAACAAACACAAAAAAGACAAATGTGTTAGATTCTTCATTAAAACAAATCAAAATTTCATAAGTGTTTGAATAACAATTAGAAAGCAAAAACATTCATATAATCATTTTAACTCTAAATTGATCTAACAAACTGATTTTCATCACTTTGATTAACACAACTTTGAATTTTTAATGATTTATACAACATTTTTCATTTTAACAATTAATCACTTAAGCAAAATTTTGACATTTTTATGATGAAGTTGTTTAACATGTTTTAGTTCATTTTTATCATGCATTTGTTGTTTTTAACACACATTTCAGTTTTTTTGAAGTGAAACATTTAAGAACTTTCAAGGTTCATCAATGGCGATTTTCACTGTAGTCAAAATTTTAACTGATTCGGTTGATTTTAAGGTATTTTGATGCAAATGAATGATTGAATGTTGATGATCGACAGATTTTAAGCTTAAAACAACATTCGATTTAGGTTTTAACACACAAAATCAAAGTGTCGATTCAAGTCCAAAACACTGTTCATCATCGTTTTTCCTTTTAACAGTTGATTTGCAGGTCTATTTAGGTCAAAAACACTTAATCACTACCTTATTCAATCGATTAATCTTGTTATAGAGCAAAAGATTGAATATGATAACACGGCGATTTTATGTTCAGAGAGTATTTGTGTGAAAGTGAATGTGTGAAATGATAAGTGTTTGTGAAGAGACGGTATTTGTATCGTCAAAAATTAGGTCAAACATTAAGTGCCGGGTCAACAAAAGGGACGGGTAAAGAGAATAAGCCCAATAAGCCTTGCCGGGTCAAGTACTGTAGTGACGGGTCATGTACTGTAGTGACGGGTCAAGTACATAAATCAAGTCACAAACATGTAGAAACACACTTGACGGGTCAAGCACTGTAGAGACGGGTAAGTCACTGTAGTGACGGGTAAAGGTTAGGAACAACTACACCTGATGGGTTTTATTCATCACCCGGCAGCATAGTTATCTTCAAAACATCACCCGACAACTTTTCTTCATCACCCGGCAACACAGTTGCTTTCCTTCATCCGGCTTGCTTTCTTCTTTACACGGCAACTTTCTTCTTTACACGGCAACCTTCTTCACATAACAACCTTCTTCTTCACACGGCATGCATTTGTTCATTACACGGCAACATAGTTGTCTTCTACATCACCCGGCATGCTTTCTTCTTCATTACCCGGCAACATAGTGTCATTCCTTTACACGGCAAGAGATTTCTCTTTCACCCGGCTGTATAGTAACACTTGTCACCCGGCAAGATATCTATGACCTTCACCCGGCTGTATTTGACATGATCATTGCCCGGCTGTACAGTGGTCATAATATCTTCACCATTTTCCTCAATCACCCGGCATGTATCAAACCTACAACATTACCCGGCTGAACAGTGTGTTCTTTACCCGGCTGAACAGTTGTATCTGATATCTTTGCCCGGCTATAACACTTGAGCAATTTCTTCATTTTTCTCGACTGTTCACTTTTTCAACGGCATTTATTGCACCTGCAAACATTCTCCGACATATTAATTAGACAAGATATCCTTAAAAAGAATGTTTGTCATATTAATTATCAAACAACATTAAATCAAGGCAATAACATTAATTTCAATTAAATTCATTTTTCTTTTTCTTTTTCAAAAATGTTTTTGCATAACCAATTTTTCTATATCCCGAAGCAATTTCATAAAAACAATTTACAAGACCTTGGGTTCGTTTTTAACACATCCAATACCTTTGCTTTTTCATACCACATAATCTTGTTCATTCAAAACACACTTATTCAAAAACAATATTTTTGGATTTTTGTAGATATTTTTCTTCAAATTTATTCTCCCCCTAAACTTGAAATTTCTTGAAATTTTTAAGTTTAACAAGGATGTCAATGTGTCAATAATGATTCCATATGCCTGCACACACAAATCACACACATTAAAATAAAGACATATGCAATGCAATGAATCAAAATATCGCAGTGAGATCATACCACACATTATCTGAACATGTTTTGCAAGTTTTGAATAGACATTTGACTTATGCTTGATTGAGTGATGATATGAACACATACCAATTAGCTCGAGTTGACACACTTACTTTTTCAGTATCATGATGATATTTAAGGTTCGATTAGAATGACTTATGTGACCCACAAGTATACATATGTCAACATATTTCCTCATCAACCACTACCTGAATGCATGTTGCACAAAATCTGGTCACTTACAGTCATACACAGTGTGGAATATGGGTTCTATTCGAATTTGGTCCACTTTGGGACTTCTTTTTAACTCCATCTTTGGGAATTTTTCATTTCCTATCGTTCCCCTTGGGAATCTTCTGAATTCCTTTTTGGAATTTTTGTTTGGTGTTGGTCCACATTTGGGACTCTTTTTGTTCCATTTTGGAATCTTTTGCTGCACCTTGAAGCTCAAAAGAGACTTCGTGTGAGACTTCAGGTCTGTGGGTACCACAACAAAGAAGCTCACGATGCGGTTCATCACACTGAATACACTGCATCGTTACCCGATCATGCACAACTATCATCACAAGCAAGGCATTAAAAGACATATATCTAGACATGTATAACAATGGAACTTAACGCAAAGATCATTAAGTTTATGTTTGTCAACAATGAAACTTACTTTTTCAGTCTAATTGCCTGAGCTGTCTCGCACATCAATTAACATTCATCAGTCTTTATTAAAAAATGATGTAACAAATAATGTCTAGTGTAACTATCATTTCTCACTATTTGCAATATAGATTCTTATGACATGATGTTTTGTTTTTCTTTTTGCTTTTATATTTTGTTTTTGCTTTTCTATTTTCTTTTTCATGCACACACACAATGCAAAACATAAAATCAAAGACAAAGGAATCAATACTTAACATCAACTTATTATATTTTTGGCTTTTATAATTTTCTGATTTTTCTTTTGTGTTTTTTTTTGAAAAATAGAATCAATCATGATTAATTAATCCTATGGATTGAATTAAAAATTCAAACCGGCCTGACAAAAATGATTTTGTGAAAAGATCTGCCAGTTGTTTGTCGGTATGAACTTTAATCAAAATTATTAAACCTTTTTCAGAGTTGTCTCTTAAAAAGTGATATCGAATTTCGATATGTTTGGTTTTTGAGTGTTGAACAGGATTAGCAGTAATAAACATAGCAGCAGTATTGTCTATGTAAATAGGAGTTTTCAGAAAGTTAAACCCGTAGTCAAGTAATTGGTTTTGTAACCACAAAACTTGAGAACATCCTGCAGATGCAGCGATATACTCTGCTTCAGCAGTGGATACAGAAACGTTGGTCTGCTTCTTGCATTGCCAAGACACAAGTCTAGGACCCAGAAATTGACAACCACCAGTAGTCGATTTCCTGTCAAGAGCACAACCACCAAAATCACTGTCAGAATAGCTATATAATTCAAAATTTCCTTCATAAGGATACCATAACCCAAGATTTGGTTTCCCTTTGAGATATCTGAATATACGCTTCACAGCAATCAGGTGCGACTCCTTTGGATCAGACTGATATCTTGCGCACACACATACAACATACATGATGTCTGGCCTTGATGCAGTAAGATACATCAGCGAACCGATCATTGATCTGTATAGTGTTTGATCCACGGATTTGCCTTTCGGATCCGGTTGTATCTTGCAGTTCACATCAGATGGAGTTCGAATAGTCTGACAATCTTGCATCTTGAATTTCTTCAACAACTTCTCAACAAATTTTGATTGATTGATGAAAATTCCGCCAGCTGATTGTTTCACTTGTAATCCAAGAAAGAAATTAATCTCCCCCATAGAACTCATCTGGAATCTGCACTTCATGATTTCCTCAAATTCTTTGCACATTGACTCACTAGTTGATCCGAAGATAATATCGTCCACATAAACTTGAACACATAAGAGATCGTCATTCTCCCTCTTCATAAATAAAGTTGGATCAATCTGTCCTCTTGTGAATCCATTTTCTAGTAAATGCTTAGATAATGTCTCATACCAAATTCTAGGAGCTTGATGTAGACCGTAAAGTGCTTTACTCAACTTGTATACCCGATGAGGATAGTCAGGATCTTCGAAACCCGGAGGTTGTCTGACATATACATCATCTGTAATCGGTCCATACAGAAAAGCGCCTTTAACGTCCATTTGGAATACTTTAAACTTCATGAAGGAAGCATATGCAAGAAAGACGCGTATGGCTTCAAGTCTTGCGACCGGAGCGAACACTTCTTCGTAATCAATGCCTTCTTCTTGAGTGTATCCCTGTGCAATGAGTCTTGCTTTGTTTCTCACAACAATGCCACGTTCATCTGGCTTGTTTTTGTACAACCATCTTGTACCAATCGCATTTTCTCCTTCAGGTAAGTCCACTAATTTCCAAACTTCTTGTTTGCGAAATTGAAGTAACTCCTCTTGCATGGCTTCAATCCAACTATTATCTTGTAACGCTTCTGAAATGTTCTTCGGCACCACTTGAGAAAGAAAACATGAATAAAGACAAACATTTGCTTGTTCAGTCTGACTTCTTGTAGTTCTCTGATTCAATGGCCCAATAATCTGAGAGACAGGATGTTTCTTGTGAATTCGATGAATAGGAATATCACCTCCTTGCACTTGAGTCTCTAGATTTGATTGATTCAGATTCGGTAGATCTTGTAGAATGGACGAAGTATGCGGAGTGAAATTCGGGACTTGATCCGGTGAATTGATGAAGAATCAAATGATTCAGGAATAACTTCAACATTCGGATCCGATGATGGTTGATTTTGAACGGATCCACCATCATTAGGAGACATTTGCGTATTCACTTCTTCTTCAAGATTGTTTGATTCTTGATCTTCTTGCGAACCAGAAGGACCCGGAGCTTGACTGGATTTGACATGATCAGGATTATGAAATGACATGAATGGATACTCAGAATTAATATTGCCATCCTCGTCATTATCAGAATCGTCACTAAAGCATCCTAAGTCGCCTGATTCTTTCCTTGATTTTCCTGAAAAATCAAACAAGTTAGAATCGAAAGATTTTGATAATGCATCTAAATAAAATAACCATTCGGGACCATGCGCCACTGACGGAAACGAATTTTCTAAAAACTTTACGTTAATAGTTTCAATAACAGTACTTGTTTTGCTATTAAAAACCCGATAAGCTTTAGAAACAGACGAATATCCTAGGAAAAATCCATCGTCAGATTTTGACTCAAATTTCCCGAGATGATCATTTAAATTTAGAACCGTTACGGGACAACCAAATGCTTTCAAATAAGAAATATTCGGCTTTCTTCCAAATAACAATTCATATGATGTTTTCTGTTTATCCTGTACTAATAGTGTCCTGTTTTGTACAAAACACGCAGTAGCAATAGCTTCGTCCCAGAATGTGATAGGGATTTTGGCATCTGCGAGCATGGATCTTGCGGCTTCAATTAGTGTCCGGTTTTTCCGTTCCGCAACCCCATTCTGTTGAGGCGTTCTTGGAGCACTAAACTGACGCGCAATTCCTTTTTCTGCACAAAACAAATCCACATTAGTGTTTTTAAATTCAGTTCCATTATCACTTCTTAAAACTTTCACTTTGCAATCCAACTGATTTTCAACTTTGACAATAAATTCTTTTAACAACTCAGCAGTTTCAGATTTAGCATGCAAGAAATAAACCCAAGAAAATCTAGTGAAATCGTCAATAATGACAAAACAATAAGACTTCTTTCCGATGCTTTGCACATTTGTTGGTCCAAAAAGATCCATATGTAGCATCTGCAAGGGTTTTGAAATGGAGTTTTCTAGCTTGGACTTAAAAGACATTCGGTGCTGTTTTCCTTTCAAACATGCTGGACAGAGATCAGTTGTAGAGAATTTCTTCGATGGGATTCCCACAGCATGATTTCCAGTCACTAAACGATTCATGTTTCTGAAGTTTGAATGGCCCAGCCGTCTATGCCAAAGCTGACTCTCATCATTTGAAGCATGAGCAATGAGACAAGTAGTTTCGGTTCCGGCATCAATCTGCGACATATCAAGCTTGTATACATCACGATCTCTTGGAGCTTTAACCACTACCCATTCATTGTCAATCTTGAAACCTGGTTTGAGAATGTAACAGAAAGAATCATCAAATAGAGTTGAATAAGATTTATCACAAATTTGAGATACACTTAGTAAGTTAAAGTTCAACTGTGCACAGTAGTTGACTTTATCAAAACTAATGACCCCATTGGATACGGTTCCTTCTCCTGTTATCTTTCCACCCGCATCACCTCCAAACGCAACATGTGTACCATTTTTCAGCTTGAAATCCTGAAGCAAGGCATGGTTGCCTGTCATATGCTGGCTACACCCACTATCAACGAACCATGAGTTGATAGGTCTTCTTGGGCGTACCTGCATTTCAACAATTACTCAGTTAGTTTGGTCAACCCAGGCCCACACGGTCTTGGGTTTTCCGAATCTATCAGCAATAGTAACTTGTTGGTATTGAACATTTTGAAAATTTGTTTCATTCAAAAGATTTTGATGCTGATAACTGTTGTTTCGCCCATTGGCGTTCAATGATTGCTTTCTCCTCAAAGCACTAAACCTTTCCTCTAGCTTAGGATCAAGGTTATTTTCAAACTTTTGATTTCTTACCATTAAAGCTCTTGGTTTAAAACTGTTAACCTGCACATTTCTTGAAAAGTTAGAAACAGAATTGTTTCGATTAAAATTTCTCAAGACAGGAGAATGACTTTGACTCATATTTTGAAAACCAAATGAATTATTTCTTTGAAAATTAGAATATGGAGTCATTTCTCTAGTTGAGTTTGATCGAAAGAAACAATCCTTTGTGTCATGGTTTCTTCTCTCACAAATATCACACAATTTGTTAAAATAACATTCTTCTGAAGAATGATTTTTTTTGTTACAGAAACTGCAGTACCTGTTAAAGAAACATTCAGCAGTTGCATGATTATATCTATCACAAATTTCACAATGTTTCTTGCTAATCCTAAAGAGCCGATTGTTAACTTTTGATGTTGAACCAAAACGTGATTCGTTATCATGGTTATTCGGTTTTAGATTAACGTCTTTCTGTGGAGACTTTGTTTGTGAATTTGATTGCATGGGACTTTGGTTCGATTTTAAACTGTTCTGTTTGGTCACCTTTTTGTTTTCAATTCTCTTTTCATTGACAGCGGAAGACTTAGGACCTGAACCTGTTTTCAGACCAGAGTTAGATTTGATTGGAGAATTGATTGGTTTACCATAAGATCCGTTCAAATCAAACGTTCCTGCAGACACAAACTTGATTTTCTTGTCTTTTGACACTTTCTTGACAGGTTTAACTTTGTCAGTTTTAACACTTTGAACTTTTGTGTTATCATTCGATTTTAAGACACTTTTGCCTTTTGACTGTTTCGTTTCAGATTGATTGTTAATCATTTTCGATTTTTGTTTCTTTGCATTCGAAACTTCAGTCTTTTTCACTTCTGACTTCTTGATCAACTGAGCAGCAACTTGCGCCTTTTGTTCCTTCTTCCACTTGATGTATTCAGGATCATTGAAACCTGAATATTCACCTTCTTCCTTCACCGGTTTTTCTGGTTCGGGATTAAGCTTTGGATAATCAACAAGTTGGATCAGAACAGACTCCAGTTTGTTTTCAGACTTGTTGCTTGCTTCATCATCAGCCTCAGTTGTCATACCATCTTCTTCTCTCAAACTTTCAATCAACACCTTAGATCCTTCGGACTCGGATTTACTTCTTTGAATTTCTTTGAATTTACGTTCATTTTCAGGTGAATGATCTAATTCATTAAAGTTTTCCGGTAAGGTTTGAGTGATTGAATTTGGCATCGGTTCATGAGTAAAACCCAACCCGGTTTTGTTTTTGTTACCTCTTTCACTTACGAGTTGTTTTACCATGTTTTTGCAACTTTTCACTTTGGTCAATTCAACTTGGGTGACAGCATGAGCAACTTTTTCTTGTTCAAAGTTCTTTGTCATTTCTTCAAGTTGTTTTGTTATCAGTTCCAGTTCTTTTAAGGTTTTGTTCCATGATTCTTTAAGTGACAAAATCTTCTCATCAGCAATTTTGTGATCAATTTTAAGTTGTTCATGAATCTTTTCATGTTTGCTTAATTTGTCACCGATTTTAAATGAATGAGTTCGATAATGTTCTACTTGTTGAATGCACTGATCAGAACACAACCTTTCTTTCACATCTAAGGGCAATGGAACATAGTTAGGGGGTAAATCAGTACTAACCTTGGGTTGTTCAGTAGATGATGAAGACTCACTGGATGTAGCCATTAACGCAATTTCAGATTTTGATTCTTCAATTGGATCAGACTTTGCACTCCAGTCATAATTTTCAGAATCTTCACTGACATCTTCAACCATTTTACCATCCCCTTCTTCTGACCAATCCTCTTCAATTTCACATACCAGTGCCAAACTTGATGTAAGGTCAGACGTAAATTGTTCTGCATATGCGCTCCAGTCATAACCGTCTTTCACACTTACAACCAATGCCTTTGTTTGGTCTTCTGGCTTCTTTCCTTCATCTTTCAATTCAGGCATAGGAAGACTTTGGTATGGTTTCTGAAAGAAACGTTGATTTCTGCCTTGATAACTCGTTGATTGTTGATAATTTTGACCTTGACCTTGATTGCTTGAACTAGCTTGGTCATTGAAATTCTTTGGAGCTTTACATTCTCTTGAGAAATGACCATACTGGTTACAGTTAAAACCTCTGGCCTTTGATTTGTCAAATCCAACAGTTTTGTTTGCATGAGGTTTGTAGCTACGGTTAACATATGCATGCTTTTGTGTACGATAAGCTACCATAACCATCTGCCAGTTAAGATCCATTTCCTCAACATCTACTGGATCCATCTCAAATAAGTCTTGAAGGACCACGTCCATTTGACTTAAATGACTTCCTTGATACGCTTGAAAACTTGCCATAAAAGCAGTGAAGGCAGTTTTAGTTTCGTCATCTTGCAACAGAATATTCATAACGTCTTTCACCTTTGCTTGAACATTCACATTTTGACTTTCTGTTTGATTTGATGATTGATTCTTCTGATTTTGACTTGGAACTTGAGCTCTAGGCGGAGATTGAGGTTGTGAATAAGTTGGTGAATTTGGAAAATATGCTGAGTCAGTATAGAAACTTGCACCAACGAATAAATATCCCTCATCTTCAAACTTTGTTGCATCTTGTGCAAGAAATGCATTATCCACAGTATTGGCAGGATTTACCACATACTTGTATTGAGTTTGTGAGCTTGTTCTATCTGTATTTCTCGATCCTTCATCAATCTCAACTTCTTCAACCAATAAGCAAATCCAGTTCCATTGGAAATTTCTCAGTATGCTTTAACAAAGTAACAGTCTGCTTCCAGGATGATGGTAAAGCACATAACAATCGATCATTCAAGTCTTGAAGTTCAGTCTTAACTCCGAGGTTTGACATCTCAGTGATTAAGTGAACAAACCTGTTCATCATCTGGTGAACTGTTTCTCCATTAATATGTTCAAACAATTCCAGTTGTCTTTTGAGCTTTGATTTCTTCAAACTTCTCAACTGCTCTCCTCCTTCACATATAGACTTCAATGCCTTGAAGCATGTATAACCAGTCTGATATGCATCCAATCTAGACAAAACTTGGAGTGGTAACCCCTTGCACATTAAAGAATAGGCCTTGCTATCATTCTTTACCTTCCTCAAATCTTCAGCTGACAGATTGTCCTCTGGATAAGGTGTAGTAGAATCTTTAGTATAGGTACTGGCACTATCTGGTGCTGTCTGGGTTGGAATGTGAGGACCCTTCTCAATGGATTTCCATAAGTCATTGTCAATAGAACACAAGTGATGTCTCAGCCTGATGGTCCAGTTTTTGAAATCTGCACGATTCAAAAGTCTAGGCACACGGTTATCAGAATCATCAGAAGGAGCCATTTTAACAATTTTTTAAGGAAAATATTTTTGGTTTTTGTTAATTTTGAAAAGAAGTGATTAAAAAAAAACTAAAATTAAGACAAGAAATTAAAGACAAGATAAGAAACAAGTATTAAAAACAACTAAAATGAGTCAGACGGCAACACAGTAAAAATCCTTCTTCAACCGGCTAAACAGTGTATTTGTTCTTCACCCGGCAGGAAAAAGTCTTCACACGGCTGAATAGTTACCCGGCTCAACAGTTGAAATAATTTTGTTCTTCACCCGGATGAACAGTTACCCGGCAACAAGAAAAACTTCACACGACAATAATCTTGACCCGGCAGAATCTTGACACGGCAAAGTCTTTGTCTGGCTGAACAGTACTTGATCACACGGCAGAGTTGTTTGTTACCCGGCTACACAGTTTGACTTTACCCGACTGTATTTTCTCTATCACCCGGCGTAACAGTGTATTACCCGGCACAACAGTGTCTGATCCGGCTGAACAGTGACTTTTTCAAGTCAAATTCTTCACACGGCAAGCACAAATTCCTTTATACGGCAATACAGGACCTAATTTGTTCTCCAATCTAAGTCCAAGGAAATTGTCTAAGTCAAGTATATCACCCGGCAAGTTAATCTTCAAGCAAGACTTAACTGTTCATCATCTTCTTCAGAAATTTTTCTGGGTTTTGTCTAAAACTTGTCCAATTTGTCCAAAATTCACACACAAGCTGTGAATCAATGCGATTAACAATCCCTTATATCAATCAATCTGAAACATGTCCAATTTTTGATGAATTTGTGAAAAATTCTATCGAACAGTGGTTTCACAATTCTTCAGATCTGATGATGATCTGATAGAATCTGCACAATCGTTGTGTATAGGAGTGATTATGATGATGAATCACAACTAAAAACACCAACAATTCATTCAGATCATGATATTTTGAGCAATATTGATGTGTTTTGCTTAGAAACAGCGAAGAACACGATACCGAAAGCTCTGATACCAATTGATAGGTTCAATTGGATCGTTAATATCACTCAAATGATCAGAATAACATGTACACAAAACGCAATTCAATCATAACACAGTTTATACTCATAATTCTCTTTGTATATTGATGATCAAAGCAATTCGTAGTACAAGTGCAGGAGAAACAAGGTCACACACAGTTAATTCTCTCTCTAACAGTGTAAAAGTGATCTAGCCTCTCTCCTAACACACACACACTACATGCTTATAGAAACAAAATACAAGTTTAAGGAATATACACAATAAACCCTAAACTATTTACAAACATGTAAACAATAACAAAATACAAAGTAAATCTTAACAAGGAAATAACCCTAACATGGTTCGCAAGAAGATCAAGAATCAAACAATCTTGAAGATGATGTGAATCCGCAAATGTCTCCTAATGATGGTGGATCCGTTCAAAATCAACCATCATCAGATCCGAATGTTGAAGTTGTTCCAGAATATTTTGATTACTTCATCAATTCACCGGATCAAGTCCCGAATTTCACTCCGCATACTTATTCCATTCTACAAGATCTACCGAATCTGAATCAGTCTAATCTGGAGACTCAAGTGCAAGGAGATGATATTCCTACTCATCGAATTCACAAGAAACATCCTGTCTCTCAGATTATTGGGCCGTTGAATCAGAGAACTACAAGAAGTCAAACTGAGCAAGCAAACGTTTGGCTTTATTCATGTTTTCTTTCTCAAGTGGTGCCAAAGAACATTTCAGAAGCGTTACAAGATAATAGTTGGATTGAAGCCATGCAAGAGGAGTTACTTCAATTTCGCAAACAAGAGGTTTGGAAATTAGTGGACTTACCTGAAGGAGAGAATGCGATTGGTACAAGATGGTTGTACAAAAACAAGCCAGACGAACGTGGCATTGTTGTGAGAAACAAAGCAAGACTCATTGCACAGGGATATACTCAGGAAGAAGGCATTGATTACGAAGAGGTGTTCGCTCCGGTCGCAAGACTTGAAGCCATACGCGTTTTTCTTGCATATGCTTCCTTCATGAAGTTTAAAGTATTCCAAATGGACGTTAAAGGCGCTTTTCTGTATGGACCGATTACAGATAACGTATATGTCAGACAACCTCCGGGTTTTGAAGATCCTGACTATCCTCATCGGGTATACAAGTTGAGTAAAGCACTTTACGGTCTACATCAAGCTCCTAGAATCTGGTATGAGACACTATCTAAGCATTTACTAGAACATGGATTCACAAGAGGACAGATTGATCCAACTTTGTTTATGAAGAGGGAGAATGACGATCTCTTATGTGTTCAAGTTTATGTGGACGATATTATCTTCGGATCAACCAGTGAGTCAATGTGCAAAGAATTTGAGGAAATCATGAAGTGCAGATTCCAGATGAGTTCTATGGGGGAGATTAACTTCTTTCTTGGATTACAAGTGAAACAATCAGCTGACGGAATTTTCATCAATCAATCAAAATTTGTTGAGAAGTTGTTGAAGAAGTTCAAGATGCAAGATTGCCAGACTATTCGAACTCCATCTGATGTGAACTGCAAGATACAACCGGATCCGAAAGGCAAATCCGTGGATCAAACACTATACAGATCAATGATCGGTTCACTGATGTATCTTACTGCATCAAGACCAGACATCATGTATGCTGTATGTGTGTGCGCAAGATATCAGTCTGATCCAAAGGAGTCGCACCTTATTGCTGTGAAACGTATTTTCAGATACCTTAAGGGAAAACCGAATCTTGGATTATGGTATCCTTATGAAGGAAATTTTGAATTATATAGTTATTCTGACAGTGATTTTGGTGGTTGTGCTCTTGACAGGAAATCGACTACTGGTGGTTGTCATTTTCTGGGTCCTAGACTTGTCTCTTGGCAATGCAAGAAGCAGACCAACGTTTCTGTATCCACAGCTGAAGCAGAGTATATCGCTGCATCTGCAGGATGTTCTCAAGTTTTGTGGTTACAAAACCAATTGCTTGACTACGGGTTTAATTTTCTGAAAACTCCTATTTACATAGACAATACTGCTGCTATGTTCATTACTGCTAATCCTGTTCAACACTCAAAAACCAAACATATCGAAATTCGATATCACTTTTTAAGAGACAACTCTGAAAAAGGTTTAATAATTTTGATTAAAGTTCATACCGACAAACAACTGGCAGATCTTTTCACAAATCATTTTTGTCAGGACGGTTTGAATTTTTAATTCAATCCATAGGATTAATCAATCATGATTGATTCTATTTTTCGAAAAACAAACAAAAATCAGAAAAATATAAAAGCCAAAAATATAATAAGTTGAAGTCAAGTATTGATTCCTTTGTCTTTTATTCTATGTTTTGCATTGTGTGCTTGCATGAAAAAGAAAAAGAAAAACAAAAACAAAATATAAAAGCAAAAAGAAAAGAAAATATCATGTCATAAGAATCTATATTGCACAAAGTGAGAAATGATAGTCACACTAGACATTATTTGTTACATTTTTTTTAAATAAAGACTGATGAATGTTAATTGATGTGCTAGACGGCTCAGGCAATTAGACTGAAAAAGTAAGTTTCATTGTTGACAAACATAAACTTAATGATCTTTGTGTTAAGTTCCATTGCTATACATGTCTAGATATATGTCTTTTGATGCCTTACTTGTGATGATAGTTGTGCATGATCGGGTAACGATGCAGTGTATTCAGTGTGATGAACCGCATCGTGAGCTTCTTTGTTGTGGTATCCACAGACCTGAAGTCTCACACGAAGTCTCTTTTGAGCTTCAAGGTGCAGCAAAAGATTCCAAAATGGAACAAAAGAGTCCCAAATGTGGACCAACACCAAACAAAATTCCAAAAAGGAATTCAGAAGATTCCCAAGGGGAACGATAGGAAATGAAAAATTCCAAAATGGAATTAAAAAGAAGTCCCAAAGTGGACCAAATCCGAATAGAACCCATATTCCACACTGTGTATGACTGTAAGTGACCAGATTTTGTGCAATATGCATTAGGTAGTGGTTGATAAGGAAATATGTTGACATATGTATACATGTGGGTCACATAAGTCATTCTAATCTAACTTTAAATATCATCATGATACTGAAAAAGTAAGTGTGTCAACTCGAGCTAATTGGTATGTTTTCATATCATCACTCAATCAAACATAAGTCAAATGTCTATTCAAAACTTGCAAAACATGTTCAGATAATGTGTGGTATGATCTCACTGCGATATTTTGATTCATTGCATTGCATATGTCTTTATTTAATGTGTGTGCTTTGTGTGTGCAGGCATATGGAATCTTTATTGACACATCGACATCCTTGTTAAACTTAAAATTTCAAGAAATTTCAAGTTTAGGGGGAGAATAAAATTGAAGAAAAATATCTACAAAAATCCAAAAATATTTTGTTTTGAATAAGTGTGTTTTGAATGAACAAGATTATGTGGTATGAAAAACAAAGGTATTGGATGTGTTAAAAACAAACCCAAGGTCTTGTAATATGTTTTTCAGAAATTGCTTCGGGATATAGAAAAATTGGTTGTGCAAAAACATTTTTGAAAAAGAAAAAGAAAAATGATTTTAATTGGAATTAATAATTATTGACTTGTTTTAATATTGTTGATAATTAATGTGACAAATTCTTTTTAAGGATATCTTGTCTAATTAATGTGTCGAGAATGTTTGCAGGTGCAATAAATGATGTTGAAAAAGTCAACAGACGAGAAAAAGTGAAGAAAATCTCAAAGTGTTATAGCCGGGCAAAGATATCAGATACAACTGTTTTGCCGGGTAATGAACATACTGTTCAGCCGGGTAATGTTGTGTGTTTGATAACATGCCGGGTGATTGAGGAAAAGGTGAAGATATTATGACCACTGTACAGCCGGGCAAAGATCATGTCAAATACAGCCGGGTAAAGAAGTCATAGATATCTGCGGGGTGACAAGTGTTTACTATACAGCCGGGTAAAAGAGAAATCTTATTGCCGTGTAAAGGTATGACACTGCGTTGCCGGGTAATGAAGAAGAGTGCATGCCGGGTGATATAGAAGATAACTATGTTGCCGTGTGAAGAAGAAAGCATGCCGGGTGATTATGAAAGCAACTATGTTGCCGGGTGATGAAGAAAGCAAGCCGGATGAAGAAGGAAAGCAACTGTGTTGCCGGGTGATGAAGAAAAATTGCCGGGTGATGATTTGAAGACAACTATTCTGCCGGGTGATGAATAAAACCCATCAGGTGTAGTTGTTCCTAACCTTTACCCGTCACTACAGTGACTTACCCGTCTCTACAGTGTTTGACCCGTCAAGTGATTTTCACATGTTTGTGACTTGTTTTATGTACTTGACCCGTCACTACAGTACATGACCCGTCACTACAGTACTTGACCCGGCAAAGCTTATTGGGCCTTTTATGTTTACCCGTCCCTTTTGTTGACCCGGCACCTTAAGTTTGACCTAAAAATTTTAACGATATAAATACCCGCCTCTTCACAAACACTTATCATTTCACACATTCACTTTCAAGCAAACACTCTGTACTTAAATCGTCTGTTATCATATTCAATCGTTTTTCTCTGTAACAAGGTTGATCGATTGGATAAGGTAGTGATTAAGTGTTTTTGACCTTGATAGACCTGCAAATCCACCGTTAAAAAGAAAAACGATGATGAACAGTGTTTTGGGCATTGAATCGACACTTTGATTTTGTGTGTTAAAACCAAAATCGAATGTTGTTTTAAGTACAAAATCTGTCGATCATCAACATTCAATCACTCATTTGCACCAAAACAACTTAAAACCAACTGAATCAGTCAAAATTATTCACAACCGATAAAATCGCCATTGATGAACTTTGAAGCTTTTAAAAGTTAAACATCAAAATGATGAAATATCTGTTTAAAAGTGATTAATACTTGTTAAAACTGAACCAAAACATGATAAACAATTTCATCATAAAAATGTCAAAATTCTGTCTTAAGTGATTAACTGTTAAAATTGAAACATGAAGTATAATCGTTAAAATTCAAAGTTGTTTGATTAAAATGATGAAAATCAGGTTATTAGAACAATTTAGAATTTAAAATGATTATGTGAATGTTTTGCTTTCTAACTTTTATTCAAACACTTATGAAAATTTTGATATGTTTTAATGAAGAATCTAACACATTTGTCTTGTTTTGTGTTTGTTTGTGTTTTAACAGATGGAGAATCTCAAGTTTGAGCCTAAACACAATTTGGTAGCAGTTCTAGATGAATCTATTCCTGAAACAGAAGGTTACAGAGATATGATCAAGTTTATCAAAAGGACCAAATATGTGTATGCTATGTGTGCCAAACCGGTCATATATGCAAGGTTGATTAAAAGTTTCTGGAGGACAGCAGAGGTGATTAGAGAAGAGAATGGTATTACTGTTGTTCGAGGCAACATAACTAGAGATATGGTACTGACAGTTTCTGAAGAAGCTATCAGAAATGCCCTGAGAATAGATGAAGATGAAGTGGGGATGAATGATGAGTTGACAATGGAGGAGTGCAATTCATGTTTTGTTAATATGGGTCATCCACCTATATTTCCAAAATCACAGTTTTATAGGGCAAAATTGGGAAAGAAGTATAAGCTGTTATGCTATGTTGTGCAACAGTGCATGTCCAGGAGGAGTGCAGGGTTTGATAATTTTCCATCAGACATTGCATCACCAATTGTTGCCATAGCGGAGAATAAGCCATTTAATATGTCGAGATGGATCATGAATGGCTTTGTTTTTAACTTAGTGAAGGGCAAGAGGTTTAAGTTTCTTATGTACCCAAGATTCTTACAACTGATGATCAACATTGCCTATCATATCATCAGATCCGAAGGTTATGCTGGAGGTATGTTATACACTGAGGACATGAACGATCTATCTTACAGAAAGATGAGTATCGGGAATGTGCCTAATGTGGAATTGTTTGACTATATGAGAGATATAGCCAACAATGAAGAAGATGTAGAAGGTGTTTATCATCATATATCTCATGGTGAGATAGTTAATCCACAGGACCTAGTGGATGAGGTGCCTGATAATTTATTAGATGATGATGAGTACTTTGCTCGTCATCCAGAGGATGAGAATGAACCTGAGGATGATGATCATGATGATAGTGAAGATGATGGTGGAAATGATGGTGCTGAATCTGAATCTAATTCAGAGGAGGCAGAGATTGTTGAAACAATTGAACCGATGGAAGTAGAGACTGAGAATGTTGAAGTGATTGAGCCTATGGTGATAGAAGAACCTGTTGAGGTTGCTTCTGTTGTTGAAGAAGAAGAAGTTGCTGAAATTTCAAAGGATATCTCTATTTAGTATGTTAGAAGAAAGATGTCGAAACTAGTAAAAGAGCCTGTGATTGTAGAGCCTGAAGAAATAGATGTTATTCAGATTGCTCAGGAGGCAATGGCCGAAGCTGAAACTATTGCACAGATAGTTGAAGAAGCTGATGCTGGCGTTGCTGATCCTACTACTGTTGATATTCCCAACACATCATCCCAAATTGCTGAAAACATTGAACAAGGTTTGGAGTCTTCACCAAATTTTGTGTCAAGTGTTGAAGAAAATGAGAAGGAGAAAAGAATTGTTGAGTTAGAGGATATGGTGACAAAGTTGATAGAAGCAAATGACTTGTTGAAAGCTTCTAATGAAAGGAAAAAGAAAAGACTTGATGAGTTCTGGGGTATTCATAATCAGAATTTGAAAACCTTCAAAGAGTTGGATGCAGATCATCTCAAACTGAAGACTGAGCATGATGAATTGAAGGAGAAATATGATAAACTGAAGGAGGAATATGATAACCTGAAGTATGATTATACTGAACTGAAGGCTGAGTGCAACACATTGAATCATGAGAAGGAAATGTTGGAAAAATGGCTGGAGGAATCTAAACCGAAGAAATCTGATACAACTTCGGATAAAGATTTTTCAGATGAAGTAGTCGAAGTGACTGAATCTCAAGTACCTAAAGTTTATTTGACTAGAGGACGAGGTACTACGAATGTTGGCATAAGGGTGGAATCACCAATCATCATTCCCGATGAAGCTGTTGCTGAAACTGTCAATATGGACAAAGCTGAGGGAAAAAGGAAGTTAGATGCTATACCTGAGATTTTTGGAGATGAAAGCAGTTCGAAAAGGGCAAAAATTGATGAGACAGTGCAGACTGAGCCGATTCAATCTGTAGCTGTAGTTGAGACTGAGAAAACTGATGAGAATGTGACTGAAGCTGAAATTGCTAAATCAGTTCAGATTGAGCCGATTCAATCTGAATCTGTAGCTGAAACTGAAGTATTTGTTGCCACAGATAGTGAGAAAGAAGTTGGTTCTGAAGAAACAGTTCAGATTGAGCCGATTCAATCTGAAGCTGTTGATATGCCTGAAATTGTATCTGAAGTTGCAAGTCAGTTTGAGCCGGTTCAAACTGACAATGCACATATGATTGAAGCGTTGGATGATTTGGATGACATAGACTTCACTGAATCTGAAGATGAAGCTGGGCCAGAAACTAATGTTGTTGAAGAGATTCCGGATGATTTGGATCAAAGATTTGCTTATCTCGAAAGGATGAAGTACAATTCTGTGTATTTGAATGGGCTGACTGTGAGCCAGATAAATGAAGAGTATGAGAAATGTATGATTGCTCAAGACAAAGCTGATGCAGATAAGAAAGAGTTTGTTATTGAGATGGGCGAATGGACACCAATGCAAGAAAGTCTAAATATAGAAGAATTGCCTCCGACTGAACTGTATCACCAAAATCCAGAAGAAATGTCTGCTTCAGATATGCGCAGTTGGCTGAGTTCAAGAAATTATCCATATAAGACTTTGAAGAGGTTGAAATCTGAGTCTTTGAGGAAAATTGTTGTTAGCTTTATGAAGACCGAAAAAATGTACAATCGTATGTTTTACTTGGACTACAACAATCCTCAGTACTTCGAGCTGACAAAAAGATTCAAAGTTCTTGGACCGAAGGAGATTCCGGTGATGGCTCTACCTGAAAATGCTCACAAGAAACGACATGAATTAATGGATATGTTTCCAAGCGAAGTTAAAGCTTATAACATACCAATGGATGTTCGGGAATCATGGCATAAGTCAGCTACAGCAGGTGACGTGGTGAGGTCACTGTTGAGTAAAGGTCAGTCAATTGCTGAATTACTTGATTCGATGATTGTGCCAGAGAAGAACAAGAAAGTGAAGATTATAGCATGGAAATACGATGAAGTGTTTGATGCTTTTATGATTAAGAGAGTTAATGGTTTATGTGATGTATACCATTACTTCTCGAGCATTTTTAAGTTGGAAGTTCAGGATTTGAAAGAGCTGCACAAACTAAGGTTGATAAATCACATGCATGCTGAGCGTGGTGATAAATGTGTAATGCTGCTTGATGCCGGAATAGCCAGACCACCGAAGTATCTTGATTTTAGAGGCCAACAAGAAGATACAGCATATGTGCAAGCAAAGAAAGAAAGGAAGAAAAAGAGACTTGTTGTTAGTGAAGATATGTACTTAGAAGAATTTTCGGATGAATACTTTGACAAGGTGACAAATCCTGGACTGAAAGTGATTGATGGAACTCAAATGACGAAGCCAATACTTAGAGTGTTTTACAATCAAGAAACATTTGAGTTGAAGCTGGTTAGAAATTTGGAAGATTGGGACAAGGACATGATTACTCTGTTTAGTACCTTTAAGTTGAAACTGCTGCATCCTTCATATATCGAGTTTTTGCGAAGTTACAAGATGGAAAAATGTAAAGATAAACTTGCTGAAGCTGATAGAAAGTTGTTTGTAGTGATGATAGAAGTGATTGCTGCTGCTTCAGAGAAGATTCGTGTGAGAAAAGCACTGCTCAATTCTAATCTCGTGAGGGTTGATATACCAGAGATAGAATATATGAGGATTAGTAGGAAGGGTACTTTGGAAGTGAAAGTCAAAGGACAAGAGATGCCGTTTGAATTTTATGCTAATATTGACTTTGCAGGTTTAAATCTGGATTCACTTAGACGCATGAATGCCTGCCCAATTCTGACAAATGAGTCCAAGCCAAGACAAGCCAAAATTGCTGAAAAGTTCAAGTCCTGTATAGAAGAAGCTCTGAAGGAACAAGAAGAGTACAAAGGAAAAGAGCTGCTGAATGTCAAAGATGAACCGGAAGATTGGTAGAAAGAGATTGATGCTGATCAAAGAAGAAAAAAGATTGAAGATTTTGCTGAAGATTCAAAGATAAATCTTAGGGGGAGTACTGTTAGGGTTATTTCCTAGTTAAGATTTACTTTGTATTTGTTTATATGCTTGTAAATAGTTTAGGGTCTATTTTGTTATATTCCTTAAACTTGTAATTGTTGCTTAAAGCATGTAGTGAGAGAGTGTGAGGAGAGAGGCTAGATCACAATTTCACGTAAGAGAGAGAACTTGTGTGTGTGATTTATTTCTCCTGCACTTGTATTGCAAATACTGCTTTGATCATCAATATACAAAGAGAATTATTAGTATGAACTGTGTTATGATTGAACTGTGTTTTGTGTACATGTTATTCTGATCATTTGAGTGATATTAACGATCCAATTGAACCTATCAATAATATTTAAGGTTTATCAAAACCAATTTTTTAAGGTAACATTAAGGTCTATGCGTGTGAGCACTCACATAAGATCGAGTATTCTCATTTTATGTGCTTAGTTTTGGTACTCGTTATCAAGTACTCGTAAGAGAGTTACTTGTATTTAGGTACTTACAATAAATATTGAATACTTGAGTATTTGTATAAACTAATAACCCACAATTTAATAATACTCGTAGTTTTAAGGGATATGTTTTGATTTTGGATTTTAAGGTGTTTATATGTATCCAATATTTAGTTTGCTATTAAAATTAACTGTTATGCAAAACTATAGGATAAAGATACATAAGAATAAATAAATAAATAAATAAATAAATAGAATTCTTATGTCTCTACAAATTAGGAGATTGATATAGAAGACATAATAAAATTCCTAATTCAATTACTGTAAACCGCATCCAAAGCAAATAATGATATTAGTGAACCATAAAAGTTGTTAAAATCACGTCTAGATTGAATGCTGATTTATAACATTACTAAACTCATGGCATAAATTATGATTCATATTAAAATCGTTGCCGATGATTAGATAATTATGGCTTCAATATAATAATTATTGTAATATACCCATAATTCTTTAGCCATTTGCATGGTACTTTCTATCAGCTAAAAGAAATTCAAAACTTATTTGATTTATTTTGTTAATCATTATCCTTAAGGCATGGTATATATGCACAAAAGTAACTGAATAGTAATTTGTTTCTACACATACATTAAAGTTATATAATAACCAAAATCAGAAAAGTAAAAATCATTATATATTCATTATCGATCGAAAATATTACGATCCAATTTACGAAAAAAAAAATTATCAAGTCAAACCAATACGGTTTTGTAACTCAAAGATTCAGTTTTTCAAGTTTTTAGTTACAAATCTTAGGGAAACTAACAGATCTAATTGAGCAACATCGCTCTGATACCACATGTTGATTAGATCCGCTAGGGCATAAAGAAAAAAACATGACTAAAGTTATGCATACCTGGTAATCCGGTCATGATAGTTGGAGACTTAGACGATGACATGATCGGTTCCCGTTGGGATGCTCGTTAGGATGGTGTATTCGGTGTAAGAGGCAACCGAATAGATTAGGGGAGGACAGGTTGGTACGTAAGTGATGTTAGGTAAAAGTGAGCCACCTGTATTAGCCTCCCTAGGTTTATATTTATAGCAAATCCCATGGGAAACCCTATTAACAATAATTACATATTACTCCCATCAAGTAATTGTATGTTAACATTTATGGATTTATTATTCTTTGATCAATTAGTTAGTTAGTTAAATGATAATGAGGGCCACATTTGTAAATTTATTCCAACAGATTCACGATTTCAACTAACAAAGTTAACTCTAGCTAAGTAGAACCCGCGAATCCCATTCACGGATTTTAAATATAACTACGCAAATCAATGACAACCAATGGTTAAGTAGTGACGCCTAGGTAGAAACCATGAATCTCATTCACATAACTACCATAAACCTTTTAGTTTTTATGACATGATCATAGTCTATTTTCATTTCATAAATTATAATAGTTTAGAAAAACAGTTTTTTGTTGAGTTCCACTAGTGGAAATATTCAAGATCAACAAATGGTGTTAACTGGGCATTCGCCGGAGGGGTTATCATTTGTTGGATAATTCCAAGTAACAGTCAATAAGAAAAGTCAACATTGTTTAAATTCTGCTGATAATAGAAAGATTGTAAAAGTGCAGGGATTAATGTTGTAAATCTTGAAAAATAGTTTGTTAGATAGCTGTTATAAAAGGTAGTTAGTGGGTGAAGTAGTTTGTTAATCACTTTCAAATTGTAATCGTTCTCTGTAACATTTCAATCAATATTGTTGACTTTGAGTTTTGTTCTTGTTCTATTCGATTCAATTCTTCACTTGGTATCAGAGCCAAGGTTGAAGAAGAACAAACACGGTTGATTGATTCATCGAGTTGAATCTCTCTGTCACATCGATCCGACGGACTGGATCGAGACCCTAAGTTTGGTACGCCGTACAGTAGAAGGAAGAAGCAGTCAGCAATGGTGACTACCGATCAACCGGGAGGTTCCGGTGGCCAGGTCGTCACAATCAAAGAAAGTGTATCGATCCCCTTGCAATGTCCAACACTCACTGCAACGAACTATTCAATTTGGGCAATCAAATTGATGGCGATTTTCAACGTTCACGGATTATGGGATGCGATTGAACCACCAGAAGGAACTGTTGTGGATCAAAAGAAGAATAATCAAGCCATTGCCTACCTATATCAAGCAATGCCTGAGGAGTTAATCCTTCAAGTCTCAAATCTTACAACGACAAAGGATGTGTGGGATGCCATGAAGACGCGATATGTGGGTATCGATCGCGTCAAGAAGGCGAGATTGGCATCCCTTCGAAATGAATTTGAGAGACTCTCAATGAAGGAATGTGACACAATTGATGAGTTTTCAGGTAAATTGAGCTCTATAGCTACAAAGGCAGCACAACTAGGAGATGCCTTTGAAGAAGCAGTGTTGGTGAGAAAATTGATGAGTGCAGCACCAAACAGATTCATACAAATAGTTGCCTCGATTGAGCAGCTATTAGATCTAGACACAATGCTCCTATCTGAAGCGATTGGGAGACTAAAGGCATTCGAGGAGAGAACCAATGGAAAATTGAAACCAACAGCACATGACAGGGATGAAAACCTGTTGTTGACTTACTCAGAGTGGCAGTCAAGATCTAAAGAAAATGAATCAAGAAACAAGTCTAAGTACTCAAGAGATAGAGGGGGATGCAGATCCAACAGAGGAAGAGGCTGGTCTAATTCGAGATCCAAGATGAATGATGAGCAGTCAAATGGGACTAAGAGAACTGAAAGAAAGGTAAAAGATAAGTCAAAGGTTAAATGCTTCAAATGTGATGAATTGGGGCATTATGCATCTGAATGTCCACTTAAAACAAAGGATGTTGAAGCCAATCTTTCACAAGCCTTTGATGATGAACCTGCACTTCAAATGGCTGAGGTCAAAATACCATATAAGGAGGTGGTATACTTGAATGAATCAAAGGTAATTCCATCTCTCTATTCCAAAGAACCTTGTGATAGTGAAATTTGGTACTTGGATAATGGGGCCTCAAACCACATGACAGGAAATGAACTTGCATTTGCTGTCATAGATAAGAAAGTAGGGGGCAGGGTCAAATTTGGGGATGGCTCTTCAATTCAGATTAACGGTAGAGGATCAGTGGTTTTAGACTGCAAGAATGGGGAACAAAGGGTGCTAAATGATGTCTATTATATCCCCATGCTAAAAAGCAACATTCTAAGTCTTGGGCAAGCCACTGAAAGTGGTTGTGAGATTAGAATGAAAAATGAATATCTTTGGATGTATGAAAGGAGTGGAAAACTCCTAATGAAAGTACCAAGATCTCCTAACAGACTGTACAAGATCAGCTTGAAAATTGGTACACCACTATGCTTCTATGCAAATCTTGAAACTGAAGCATGGAAGTGGCATGGTAGGCTTGGACACTTGAATTTTGAATCAATGAGAAAGATGGTGTCTAAGAATTGGGTTAGAGGTATGCCCTTAGTTGAAAAACCACTGCAGATGTGTGAAGCCTGTCTTGCAGGAAAACATTCAAGGGCAATAGCTCCTGCAAAGGCTCAATTCAAGTCTAAGAGGCCACTGGAGTTAATTAGCATGGACCTGTGTGGGCCAATTACTCCAGAAACTCAAGCAGGTAACAAGTACTTCATACTGTTTGGTGATGATTGTACAAGGCATATGTGGGTTAGCTTGCTAAAATCCAAAGATCAGGCATTGGATGCGTTTAAAGTGTTTAAAACCAGAGTTGAGAATGAACTTGACTTAAAAATCAAAACTATCAGATCTGATAGGGGAGGTGAATTTACCTCAAGTCACTTCAAGTCATTTTGTGAAGAAAATGGAATTAAAAGACAGCTGACCACCCCCTATACTCCACATCAAAATGGCATGGTGGAAAGAAGAAATAGGACTGTGTTGAACATGACCAGAAGCTTACTCAAGGCGATGAAAATGCCTCAAGATTTCTGGGCTGAAGCAGTAAGACACTCGGTCTATGTCTTGAATAGAACTCCTACCAGAGGACTGGAGTCTGGTACACCCTATGAAGCATTGAAAGGAAGGCCACCTAATGTTGAGCATCTAAGAGTATTTGGCTGTGTGGCTCATGCAAAGGCTGCTAAACCAAATCAAACAAAACTAGAAGACAGAAGTACACCAATGATTTACTTGGGAATGGAAGAAGGGACCAAAGGATGCAGACTGTATAATCCTCTATCAAACAAACTGGTTATTAGCAAAGATGTTCACTTTGAAGAAGAGAAACAAGGAGATTGGTCTAAGTATAAGCCTGAGGGTGAAGGGTCTGATTCAGTATGGACAGAGTTTGATGTGTCAAGCACAGAATATGATGTCAGTACTATCAATGTTGATGATGATACGGCTGGATCTGAATCAGGGAATAGCAATGGTCAACATACAAGTGAAAATGATGCTCATACTACCCAAATACCACAGGGTGAACTAAGGAGGTCTGGTAGATCTCACATATTGCCTACCAGGCTAAATGATTATGTGATTGAAGAATGGATGAAATCAAGGAATGATTCACATGATGAAGAGTTAAACTTAGACCTATTGCTTACTCAAGAAGGTGAAAGTCTGATTGTGACTTTCAATGATGCTGTAAGACATCCTACTTGGAAGGCTGCAATGGATGCAGAAATAGCAGCAATTGAAAGAAATAAAGCATGGTCAGTAGTTGATCCTCCACCTAATGTAAGACCAATTGGTTTGAAATGGTTATATAAGGTAGAGAAAGATGCTTCTGGTACTAGACACAAGGAAAGGGTTGTAGCTAAAGGGTATGTCCAGAAATATGGGATTGATTTTGATGAGGTGTTTGCACCAGTTGCCAGAATGGAAACAATCAGGTTGATCTTAGCAATTGCAGCCAAGTCAAACTGGAGTGTGTACCATCTAGATGTTAAAGCAGCATTCTTGAATGGAGTGTTGAAAGAAGATGTGTATGTGGTACAGCCACAAGGGTATGAGGTAAAGGGTGATGAGCACAAAGTGTATAAACTACACAAAGCTTTGTATGGGCTTAAACAAGCACCCAGAACCTGGAATAAGACTCTTGATGAAGCTCTAAAGGAAATGGGATTTGTCAGGTGTGAAAGAGAGGCAGTTGTTTACTTGAGAATACAATCAACATCTAAACTCATTGTTGGTGTTTATGTTGATGATATGATAGTGACTGGGAGTGATATGAATGATGTAAATAGATTCAAAGAAGAAATGAAGGCCAAGTTTGAAATGACAGACATGGGTTTGCTGAGTTACTATCTGGGTATAGAGGTGAAACAAGAAAAAGAAGGAATTTTTGTACAGCAATCAGGTTATACCAAGAAGATATTGAAACTTGCAGGATTGGAAGAGTGCAATGAAACAAAAGTACCAATGGAACCTGGGTTAAAATTGGGTAAAGTTGAAGGAACTGAAGTCAGTCAGACAGAATATAGAAAGCTGATTGGTTCATTGAGATATCTGACTCATACAAGACCAGACATTTTGTATGTAGTTGGATATTTGAGCAGATTTATGCAAAGTCGAAAAGCAGAACATTGGCAAGCCATTAAACATCTGACAAGATATGTAAAAGGGACTATACAATATGGTGTTAGATACTGCAGAGATGTGAAGGATGATCTGGTTGGATATAGCGATTCGAACTATGCTTGTGGTGATGGTGATGGTAAGTGTACATCAGGTAGTGTGTTTTACTATAATGGGTGTCCAATCACTTGGAGTTCTCAGAAACAGCAAACAGTGGCTTTGTCAAGCTGTGAAGCTGAGTTCATGGCTGCAACAAGTGCAGCTTGTCAAGCCCTTTGGTTACAAGATCTGTTGAATGAGTTATTGGGAAAGAAACAGAGATTGATTGTGCTGAAGGTTGACAACAAATCTGCAATAGCATTGATGAAAGATCCTGTGTTTCATGGAAGGTCGAAGCATATTGAAACTAAATACTACTTCATAAGAGATTGCATTGAAAAGGAGAAAATTCAGGTTGAATTTGTCAGCAGTAGTATGCAAAAGGCAGATATATTGACTAAGGCATTGCCAAGGATGAAATTCAGTGAGATGAGGTGCATGCTGGGAGTTGAAGATTTGGATGACAAAGCTTGGAACTAAGGGGGAGAATGTTGGATAATTCCACGTAACAGTCAACAAGAAAAGTCAACATTGTTTAAATTCTGTTGATAATCGAAAGATTGTAAAAGTGCAGGGATTAATGTTGTAAATCTTGAAAAATAGTTTGTTAGATAGCTGTTATAAAAGGTAGTTAGTGGGTGAAGTAGTTTGTTAATCACTTTCAAATTGTAATCGTTCTCTGTAACATTTCAATCAATATTGTTGACTTTGAGTTTTGTTCTTGTTCTATTCGATTCAATTCTTCATCATTTCTGGCAAACAACCATCATTTGAAATCACAACATTTGCTACTTTAAACACCTAAACGGCTGAGGTAGTACGTTCCAAGTCAATATGTCACACCCCGGGTTTGGCATGCCCGGACGTGTGACCCGATTGGTACGTGCTTTGATTAATTTATTCTGAAAACACAGAGTTCAAATGCAGCGGAATATTTTTCTCAAAACTTGGTCCCATTTCATAATATTTCATAATGATTGCAAACATTGTTTTCATATAACTGGGCTTAACTACCCGTCATTTTACATTGTTTTCATATAACTGGGCTTAACTACCCGTTATTTTACAAAACATAGTAATTTCATATTACTATAATATTTGAAGCCACAAGATTTCTTCATCGAATGTGTCCATTCTTCTGTGATGTATCTTGTGCTTAATTAGCTAACATGCACATGTAAAACATCATATGTACAACATGGCATTTAGCAATTCCATTTTTTTTTCATTACCTGTAAAAGGTTTTAAAAATAAAACATCAGCGATAATGCTGGTGAATATCATTTGTAGACCCAAATCATTTATAAGCATGAAAGCATTAATTTAGATTAACCATACTAGGAACATGGATAAAATACACACCATCTTGCACACTGATAACAGTTTGTTGGCTGTGAGTTATTTCATTATAACTCTGGTGCCTAGGGAATCTCACTCCTTTGGGCACACAAACTGTACCAGCCACGCTTAGTTACAGAACTCACCGTATGAGTTTTGCCTAAACACGTGTATACCATTTCTGATCAGACCGTACGTGCCAAGTGTCCGTCTCGTATTTTACCAGCATGCATTAATAAATTAACTACTTTTCATGCTGGTTTCGAAATAACAAAGATTTCGTAAAAGCATTTAAAATACAAATGTATTCACCTTAATCAGAATAACTGTCATTGGTCGTCTTCTAACTCTCTAACCCTTTGAGATTTCTGAGCAAGATCCTTGTGCACTTTGAATCTATACATGTGGCTTAACTGGCGCCACTATAACAACTATGAAGTTTGGTTCCTATTTATAATTAGGGCAAATCTTAGCTATTAATTAAGTAAGGAGTGGGTACTGGCTTGTCATCGTCGTGGTCAACTATGGATAACTCTATCTAGTTTAGACATGGTTGATCAGTCCATGTCTAGACCAGGGTCAAATTACCCAATGTCTACCCCGACCCTGACCCTAAGCCCCACAAAATATATACTAATAAATATAATTATTAACTAGATATAAACTTAAACAAGAATATACCTCTTAAACTATCTACGGCAATTTGATGTAGAGTCTCCCTACTCGTGCTCCAAAACAACTACTAACAACACCCATCAGGATACTGTATACTCGGGATTCTCTAAACTAGAGCGTTCCCGTTAAA
Source organism: Tagetes erecta (assembly GCA_030867185.1). Classification (NCBI taxonomy): domain Eukaryota; kingdom Viridiplantae; phylum Streptophyta; class Magnoliopsida; order Asterales; family Asteraceae; genus Tagetes; species Tagetes erecta. Next base: position 10,719,427 of record CM061496.1, on the reverse strand, counting down.
AGAAATTGACATATAAATATTAACCCAAGCCAGCTTAAATACTTTCAGCATCGATGTGGGATTTAAAATTGACATGCTAGCTAGCCTGGTTACTTTTATTATTAAAATTAATTAATTCAGCTGTTTCGTTCGTTTTTCTCGTATAACTTTTAAAATATAGCGTTTTATAAAATTATAAATATACGGTTAGGACGAGCTCATCAATCTCTATGCATCGACCTAAGTTTCGTTAAAAATGGAAAAAGTTCAAATATAATATAATATTATTATACGAAGGTCTCCTATAATAATAATTGCTCGCCTAAACATCTCATGTGCTAATTCGTTTCTTAATCGTTTGGCAATATTTGAAATACGATTGTCGTATATATACCAACTACTTAATTATGACCACAAGGTTGATTATCCTAACTAATAATTCGGATACGAAATTTTTATAGGTCTTACACAATAGGTAAACCCACCAACCCCTGCTACCCATTGTCGTGTAACACACTTATGCTATTCCGACTAGTGGACTACTCGAAAACTAAATGATTTCAAATTCACAAAGAAAACACCACAATTTGCGATTTCACACACCAATTCATAAAAAAAGGAAAATCCCTAGAATTACCACATTGACCCAAAAATGTTACTTATTTTCCCATGTGACTTTTTATGTCAAAAATGACAATTTCTAGCTAGTCGTTCGACTAGATAATCAAAATGAACATTTTTTAGAATAGTCGTTCAACTAGCCTTTTTTATTCGTTCTACTAGCATTTCTTGTAGGAGTGACCGACTAGCTAAAAATAGTCATTTTTGAAATAGAAAAATCAAATGTACAAAATGTAACATTTTTTCGTCAAAATGGTATTTTAAAATTTTTCATTGAAAAAATCTTATAAAAACAATTGATTTAGTCATTTATGTTAAGATCGAGTTCACTAATTACATGTATCAAGTTCTCTGATCAAAGACCAGATTGTCAAGAAATATCTTAAGACAGAACAAATAACAAAAATCCAATAATATTTTTGGAGAGTACGTTACACATTACATATTTAATTTAAAAGCCACAAACCGGCCAAGAGATACAAGCACCACAATACTAGTAACGTTTTATCCTTGTAAACACTTTCGGAACAAATTTGCTAAAAAATAGCATATGTAAAGATTATGATCATTTCCTCCTTAATTTCGAAAACAAAATTAAGCCACCCAAAGAGTGAACTATCTCCTTCCACTTACAACCATAGTTGGTGCCATTTCCATTATCACCGGATCATCACAAAGCTTCACAACCTCCTCCTCAGGCAATGTCACCGTAACCGTCCTCGCCAACCCCCCGTCAGGCGAGGGCGCAACAATTATCAACCCTGCGCCCTCCGCTTTCCCGACATGGTAACTCACATGGATTGGTTTCTCATTGTTCCTAAACCTAGCCTCATAAACTAATGACCCAACTTCATCTTTAGGGTTGATCAAATGCTCCAAGTTTACACTAGTTAGTTCTGGCCCATACATTTGAGCCGCTTTCGGATACACACCATTTAAACCATCTCGCGCACTCTCTACCCAATCGATCATCGAAAATATATCATCTTTTGTTATCCCATTCACATGATGGTGTACACATTTCACAGCTTCCGCAAGCCCATTATCGCCCATTAACATCTCGTTTTGTATACACAATTGCGAAAAGTGTGACGCGTTTCCAAAGAACTTCTTAGGTAATGGTACATCAAGAACTTTTCGGGCATCAACACATAAAGATATGGAATGTGTAGACAAATGTGCATTTAGTGTTTTGAGTTTGATGATTTGCAACCAAAATAATGCTGTTAGGTACTCAAATGGGGTTGCATTTGGGCATTTATTAACAACTTTTGAAAGTCCTTGCTTGATCATTGTGTTGGAGAATTTAAACGAGCACGTCGCCATTTTTGTAGAACAAACTGATGTTAGTTTTGAGTTTTTTTGTAAGTATTTGATGGTGGTGGATGAGTTTTCGGAGGTGGTGTTTGGTGGACGGTTGTCGAGTTGTGGTAAACTGAGGATCGGAGGGTGGTGACCAGCAGGATCACCACGCTCCGCGTCCGTCCATGATTTGTAGAAAAGGAATGCACTAGTTGGGTCTGCTAGCATATGAGAGAAGCTTATTCCAATTGCTAAGCCTCCACCTTCAAACTCAGTGACCTGCAAAAACAAGAAAAATAGATTAAAGTTACATGTGGAGTTAGCTAGGTTTAAAATAGTGAAACCATTTAGTTTGGAGGGTGTTTTTTTATTTAAGTCTTGGTGGGCGTATTTAAATTTTTTTTAATTTTATCGGACCACAAGAGTTATGACTTATGACATTTCTCCTTTTGGTTAATATATTTCGTGACTTATTTTATATTACTTGCACAAAGATCCTATAAGCCTGTACCGCAAAATCAATAGTTTAAGGCAAGAAATCGGCACCATACCAAAATCGGTAACAAAATTATTGATATCAAAACATGAAAAAATGATACCGGTACCAAATCTATAGATATAGTCTAGGTGTACGCCTGTACTAATACAATATCGATACAAAACAAGTACATTTTGGGAAATATTAGGTGACGGTACCGAACCGGTATCAGTACCGATACAATATCGGTACAAAACGAGTACATTTAGGGAAATATTAGGTGGCGGTATCGAACCGGTACATTTAGATATAATGAATATTACTATATATATTTATTTGTATATAACAAAAACGTTGTAGCAGTTAATTTAACTTACATCACAATCATTTCAAAAGTTTTTCCTTCAAAACTATCAAGACATTATACAACCACGGTCAGCCCAAGCTATTTGAAGGCCTACGCGCTACGAAAATGAAACAAAAGACATTTTTTACTTTATCGTTGTTTGGTTCTTCATTTCATGTATTTTATCATTATTTGTTTTTTTAATGCTTTAACGTTGACTTCTTTTGAGATTTAGTTCACGTTTCATGTTCACTTTATTTATTTATCTTTCGTCCAGATCACTTCTTATTTTCTAAATCATTTCATAGTCTGATAAAATTTAAATGTTTGTGTTCTATTAGGATTTGATGGCCTAAGGCAAATGTTTGTTTTTCTTACAACTCCCCGTGTACAACACGATACAAACGGTACATTTAAAACAATGAAAATTAATAGCAAAATACTAAATACCCTAAATAGTTAAAAACACCAAACCTACGTTAAATAATATACCTGCATTTGGAAAGGTGACCATGAAGTTGGATCACCATCAGGCATATCTTCCCACACCGTCAGATCCCTCTCATCAAACTCACCACCAAATCTTAGCCATTCATCAACACTAATCTCCACATTAGCCTTAAACATCCTAACCCCAGCATCGTTATACTTCACCTCCCATTTACCATGTTCGTCTCGAACCAACCTACCGGTCATCCGAGGATACTTGGATAACAGTTCCGAAAGCGACACTCGGACATTATCCAAGTCCATAGCGTACCGGCCTTGTTTAGACCACGGGCTGGTACGATAATAATATATAACATGAACGGTATGTGCGCTCATGATGTGGTCGATTGGGGTCAGGGTGCATATACGACCTATGGGTTCGGTCGGGGTGCTTGACACCACGGTAAGCCGTGAGTGCACGTTGACCTTGTTTTGGATCGACTTCGACATTACTTTAAAAAAATAGATAATTTGTGTACAAATCAAAATATGTGACTTGTTGTTGGTTTATATGGGGTAAAGTAATATGGGATAATATATATATGGTTTATAGTTGGGAAAAATTTGATGTTCAAAAAAAGAAGTTGGGAAAGTTAGGTTAAGGGTGTTAGTTGAAGTCATTAAATTGGTGTTTCTTGTTGGACTATGTATACGCACTTTCACCAAGAAATGGATCATAAATGGTAGTTATGATTTTTAAGGCAATGCTCAACAACTCCTTGTATTCTTAATAGATTGTGCTTTTAGCCTTCCTTTTTTGAACTTATTATCCAATTGGATATGTATTTCATTATTGGGTTGGTTTTCCAATACATATTTCATTATTCGTTGGTTTTGTTTTAATTAATGGCAAGTTGGAATTTAATAACTTGCTCCAGCAAGGGCGCCCCATGTATAAAAAACACGTGTATAAAATAAATGAGGGCGAAAATCAAAAAGAGTATAATTATTAGAAGTTAAAAGGCATATCGTTTTTCTCAATTGATGAACGTTGTGGCATTTGGATCTATTATAATCATAAAAATAAAATAGCTTCGATACATTTCACTGTGGCGATGACAGAACCTTCAAAGATTAGCTATTTTCTATGTGTCAATACACATCATAAAGTTGAGTAGAGAATAGATTAAATCATCATCTTCTTTGATTTATCTTTTAATACATACCCAAACAAAGATAATGTCATTTATGTAACTACACAAAGTGAAAACATGATCCTTTGATTCGATTGGTTCACTGTAGGTTTGACATAAAGGGTTTTGGATAGGGACCTCTATGCTTGATAATGAAACACAAGGGTTCGATAATATGGCTCTCAAAATAGAATTAATAATGAAACCATAGGAAACCCTGACTCAAATGCTGAGATATTTTGAGTAAGATAATTAAATATACCAAAGACTAAAGTCATTACTTAAGTTACATGGTGTGACTAAGATGATGCATATCGGTAGAGAAATACCGATTGGATTACTCCAAGGAGGAATAAATCCTGATAGTATTAATTGATTACATGGTTACCTTGATTAGCCGTTAGATCGTGATACTCATACTTAGACTACACCAAAGGAGACTTAACCGACCCACTTATACATGATTTTGTTTTCAGGGCTGTATCCGAGCTATATGAAAGAAATGATTTGATTGCACATGGTGATTCAACACACCACAAATTCTAGGTTTATCCGGTTGTGGTGTGAGTTTGTCCACAGTAATAAGCTTCTCGACGAATCATTCTGATACCCGGGAAGGTGCCTACATGCCACATGGCAAGTCATTAAGGCAGGACTTCCTGCTAAGAGGTATTTCTAGAGAGGGACTACCGGCTCCGCCCCGGGATGTATATGCGTCTAGTTGGATCCATCTAGGTAGATTGATAACTCGTAACAGGTAAGGCACCCCTTACATGGGTGATATGCTTAATATGACATAGATTAGCCATGTAGGTGCCTTAGCTCATCCTGTAAGCGCCATATACGTTAGCAAGCATTACGTCAACTAACGTCTCGAGACGTATTGAAGAGTTGATTTGTATAGTATCTTATCACCACACATATGAAATTTGATGAATGATTCTTTGATGTTTTACGTCAATGGTTATGACTCACCAACACATAGTTTTTGATGTCTTTTAGGTAGTGACACAAATACAAGGAATGTCCGTGGATAATAGCTAGAAAGACTTAGCTAGAGACGAGCGAATAAAGTTCTCCACGTGGGAGATGGACCTAAGTTGATGATACTTGGGAGTAGTGTCTTTAGTTTTAGTTTTGTTGTAACGCACTCACAGCGAGTGTTACACATCCGTTAACCTATAGTAATTAAGATACTATGAAAAGTTTTAATTTGTGTCTATTAATGTGGTGTGACATCTGCCCCAAAACCCGAACCCGAATGCTCGAATCAAACCCGAATCCATTGGTTTGTAGCTATTTATTCGTACTTAATCTCTTAAAGTTGCACGTTTCGTTATTAATATAAATGAACATTTCTAATTCTATGTTTCTCACTCATTGACGAAACGATCGAAATTACTGCGAGTTAATATCTAAAGTATATCTATTTAGTTACTAGTTATAATGATTAATTCTAAAATATATAAATTTGTAATCTATAAAAGTGATTATTATAAACATGATCAAATCTATTACTATTAAGTCTAAAAACAATCATCTAAACAACAATTAATCAAAAAATTGTTAGTCTAAGTTGATTCCAAAACCGTTAACAAAAACCCTAAACATCAAAAACGAACCTGAGAAGTTATTACATCAAATTAATGTATGCACATCATTACTACAATGGATTTCATCCTTAAAGAACTTTCAATTCCAACTTAATTATTGTCAATACCTCTAACTGATCCAAGCTTCATCGAAACCAATCTCAAAACCTGTTCTGATTATTTTCGCACATTTGGCGGTCATTTCTGCTAGGCAAAAACATCCCATCACCTTATTATTGCCCGTTCTTCAATCAATTCTAATCAAACTTCACAAGGACTCTTTTGACCACATGTAGGGTGGCACTTCATCTTGTTGTTAGTTGTATTTTGTTTATCTTGTATTAGTTTAGTCGTATTGTGTTTCCGCTGTAATAGTTAGTTTAGTCTATGTTTTTGTGTCTTTGTTGCCTGTTTATGCGACACTGCATGCGACACTATAGTGTCGCATGCAGCTTGTCTATGTTTAGCGATCAGGCAGTGTCGGGTTTGCGACACTGCCTGCGACACTATGATCTGTATATATAGTTGTGTTAGGGCATTTTATACACAACTCTTGATACTGAGTTCGAACCTTATTGATTGTTTGCAAGGAATTGAATCTGTTATATCATTGTTGCATTAATCTGATCCATCTTCTTCTATTAATCTTCTTAATTATACTATTCTTAATGGGTTATAATGGTTTGTGTGAGTTTTGGTCACAAATCACAATCAATTGTTGCTAGATCTAGTGGTATCAATTGATTGTGATCAGATCTAAATCATATATAGCACGAATTACTGATTTCATGGACCAACAATATGGTATCAGAGCCATTGTGCTCATGATTTGTGGTTTTTGAGGGTTTTTAGACAATATTCATATTTCATTAATTCTGGATCTGATCTGGTATGAATTGCTATGGACTTGGATTGAGATTTGCTTCCTTTTGGTGTTAGAATCAATCGAAATCAACAGATCTATCATCATCATATAGATCTGTGATCTAGGTGTGATTTAGAGATATTATTCATAGGTTTTGGACAAAAGACCTTTTCAATCAAATTGGATCTTACTTGTTGTTATTATGGACTGAATTTAGATTGGGATTGGTTTATTTTGTATTGTGAATCAATCGGAATCATCAGATCATCAATTGGATCTGATTGGAGTTTTCTGTGGTGATTTGTGTGTATTTTGCTTGAAGAAGAAGGTGTTTCTGTTCATCTTGCGACACTACTGATTTTGTGTTGATCGTTGTTTGGCTGGCTTGCATCCTGATTAAACGAAAGTTCACGACATTATGCCTGACACTGTGCTCGACATTGTGCCCGACATTGCCTCCGACATTACACCTGACATTGTACCCGACATTACCCTGAACGAAAGTTCAAAGTGTGTGCCTGTCTGCGACACTGACTTGTCTGCGACACTAGCTTGTTTGCACACTACTCTTCTGCGACACTATAGTTCTTGCGACACTGTTGTCTGTTCAAAATGTCAATGTCATTTACTCTTGCGGATTTGGAGAGTGGTGCACCGAATAAACCACCGAAACTTATTAACGGAGATAATTTTGAAGATTGGAAACGGAGACTTAAGGCATTTTTCTTATATACTGATCATACTCAGTGGGAATCAATCGATAAAGGTCCTCACGTTCCAGTTACAACTGTAGGAGAGGCAACAGTTAAAAACATAAATCCAGAAACATTCAATGAACGTGACAGGAAACTTGTTGATCGGGACAACAAAGCATTCGGTGCACTGATTTTGTGTTTTAGCTCTGAGATTCATAATCGCTTTGGGGAACAGAAGAATGCAAAGGAGTTGTATGACGCTTTATGCGAATTTTATGACGGAAATGCCGATTTATAAAAGGACAAGGGTGTTCAAGCTCAGAAGGAATTTAACTCGTTCATGGGTCTTCGGAAGGAGAAAATCTCAGATTTGACAAATCGATTTTTGACTGTGACTAGTAATCTGAAGAAATACGATGAAGAGTTAACAACTGTGGAACAAGTGACAAAACTTCTGGATTCATTGCCACCAGAATGGGGCTTGCAGGTTAGGATGTTGAAACAAGAAAGAAGATTTTCAGAATATAAACTGATAGATGTCATAAACAAGTTAAAGTCTTTTGAACTGGACATCAAGAGGAGAGAATACAATCAGGCTGTGTATCCACCGATGCATACTCACAATGCTGCTCTGCTGTCATCAACTTCTGAAGCAGCTTTACTCAACCAAGGATTCCCATACACTGCTGGATGTGCTACCCCTGAAGTAAAAAGTGCTGGTAAAGATCAAGTTCAGTCTCAAATTCCTACCGATATGATGGCACTCTTTGGGATGTTTGTGAATAGTTATGAAGCGTTAGTTGCTGGAGAAATCAAGGGTAAAGGGATAACCATGGAGGACATGTTGTAAGTTGATCCTAATGATTTGAAGGAAGCTGACATACAATGGCAGATGGCTATGTTAACTGTGTGAGCAAGGAGATTTATGGAAAGGAATGGTAAGAGAAACTTCGGAAACCAAAATTCAAAGGTTGGTTTCGACAAGTCAAAGCTGCGATGTTTCAATTGCAAACAACTGGGTCACTTCAAGAGGGATGTCAATACAAGTCAAAGTCCCAATCCAAGGAATGTCACTGTGTATGAAAGGGAGAATACAAGCAATACAAGAGAAACTACTTTAATAACAAACTTTGATTGGAGCGCTGAGATCGCTGAGGTTTAAGAAGAAATCAATCATGCCCTTGTTGCTGAAACATTAAAGATGGCTGGAAATGACTCGGAAAAGGTCAACTGGGAGATTGAAGGAAGTAAGAAGGAAGAACATGGGGTTGATGAGAAGAGTGAATCTATGAAGAATCTGAAAGCGGAAAAGGAGGTTGAAGAGGAGAAAGAGGAAGAAAGGAAGAAAAACACACCCGCTTGCAACTGTGACAGAGCCCTTGCAACTGAAAAGATCATCATGGGTCTTCCTTATGAGGAACGTCCAAGGAAGACAAACAGCTTATGGCATGTAGATAGTGGATGTTCCCGACACATGACCGGTTTAAAAGACCTTCTTACTAATCTTCGCATAATAAATGGTGGGTATGTGGCATTCGCGGGAGACAAGAAGGGTGGTAAAATAGTCGGGCAAGGAGAGGTATCAAATGGTTCGCTCACTCTGGAGAAGGTCAACTATGTCCCTGAGCTACATTTCAATTTGCTAAGCGTATCTCAAATTTGTGACAAGAATATTTCGGTTCTTTTCAAGTCTGATGAATGCTTATTTTTGAAATCGGATTTCTCAATTCCAGAAGATTTGATCATGATGCGAGCTCCTAGAAAGAATGACACTTATCTACTCGACATGAACTCAAGGGAGTCTTCTTCTACTGTCACTTGCTTATTGTCTAAGGTGTCATCCTCAGATACTTTCTTATGGCATCGAAAACTGGGTCATGTTAATTTTAACAATATTAACAAATTGGTTAAACATAACCTTGTTTGGGGCAAATCTGTCAAAGATTTTTCTGTAATTGAAAAATGTATGGCTTGTGCTAAAGAAAAACAACATAAAAAGTCACATAAGTCTAAAATGATAAATTCAATTTCTTATCCCCTTGAGTTGCTTCACGCAGATCTGTTTGGACCAATCATCGTTAAAAGCATTGCAAAAAAATCTTATTGTTTGGTTGTGACAGATGATTTTTCCAGGTACTCATGGGTGAGTTTTCTAGCAAACAAAGGGGAGACCGCAGGAGCATTCAGGAGCTTAATACTCAAGATTGAAACCATCAGCGGGAAGAAAGTGAAGGCTATCAGGAGCGATAATGGAACTGAGTTCAGAAACCACATTTTTGACTCATTTTGTGAAGAGAAAGGGATCTTGAGACAATACAGTGCTGCACGAACACCTCAGCATAATGGAGTGGCAGAGCGCAAGAACCGAACTTTAATTGAAGCTGCAAGGACTATGTTGATAGAATCAAAACTTCCAATCATCTTCTGGGCCGAAGCTGTCAACTGTGCATCTTATGTGTTGAATAGGGTGTTAATCGTAATAGACAAAATGAAGACATCTTATGAACTGTTTCACAAGAGGAAACCATTGATCGATTTCTTTCGACCTTTTGGCTGCTCCTGCATTCTGTTGAACACCCAAGCTCAAACATCAAAATTTGGAGCTGTTTCTGATGAATGTTTCTTCGTTGGATATTCTTCTTCTCAGAAACCTTATCGAGTTTACAATAGGCGCACCAAGATTGTTCAGGAATCATTCTATGTTGACTGACAAGAATCGAATGTGTGTGATACCGGTTCTGAACCTTCCTGGTTTTATGATGCCACAACTGTGTTTAATTCATTCAATTTACCATTGTTTCTTGAAGAAGATGAGATCATTCTCATACACCCTGATCCCATACCTGATCCCGTCATTTTCCCATCTTCTCCAATATCCCCGCAACAACCGTCACCATTACCAGATGTTGTTATTACTGCCGACCCTATGCCATCATCACCATCCCCGCCATCACCTATCATTCATCCTCTGGTCTCTTCTGTTACAAATATACCTCATGAGTCATCAACTTCATCACCCTCAAATGTCATTACTTCAAATTCCTTCTATAAGGAGCTAAAAAATCATTCTCATGACTTAGTCATAGGATCTATTTCAGATGGAGTTTGCACGCGTCATCAATTGGGTTTGATCAATGAGTGTCTGTTCTCCTGCTTTCTGTCCTAGACAGTTCCCAAGAATATTAATATGGCATTGCAAGATCCGACCTGGGTGGACTCAATGCAATTAGAACTTCAACAATTTCGAAAGCTCAAAGTCTGGGAACTGGACGACCTCCCACCAAACAAATATCCAATCGGGACGAAGTGGGTATATAAAAACAAACCTGATGATAGAGGGGTGGTTGTTCATAATAAATCTCGACTGGTGGTTCAAGGTTTCGCACAAGAGGAAGGCATTGATTACACTGATGTTTTTTCTCCTGTTGCCAGAATTGAAGCCATCCGAATCTTCCTTGCACATGTCGCACACAAAAACTTCAAAGTTTATCAAATGGATGTAAAGTGCGCATTCTTATATGGAGATATCGACGAAGAGATATATGTTTGCCAACCACCAGGTTTTGAGGATCCGGATTTCCCTGACAAAGTCTACAAGTTGGACAAATCACTTTACGGATTACATCAAGCTCCTCGGATCTGGTATGAAATGCTAACACAATACCTGTTGAGCAAAGGCTTTACAAGAGGGTCGATTGATATGACACTGTTCAAGAAAGTGATTGTTGACTATATTCTTTTAGTACAAGTGTATGTAGATGATATCATCTTCGGTTTGTCAAATGAAGATTTGTGCAGAGAATTTGAGGAGGTGATGAAAGAGAGATTTGAGATGAGCATGATGGGCGAGATGTGCTTCTTTCTCGGTTTACAGGTAGTACAAAAACCCGATGGCATTCTTATTCACCAGGAGAAATATATTCAGGAGATTTTGGTAAAATACAAGATGGACGACAGTTCTTCTGAACTATCTCCATTCATTGCACAGACGTGTCTCACCCCTGACGAATCCGGGAAGTCCGTTGATGCTCACCGCTACTGATCGATGATTGGATCATTAATGTACTTAACTGCAAGTCGTCCAAACATAGCTTTTGCTGTTGGTTATTGTTAGAGGTATCAATCGAATCCAAAGAAGTCACATGAAAAATCTGTGAAGCGTATCTTTCGTTATCTAAAGGGAAGTCCGCGTCTCGGCTTGCGGTATCCAAAAGGGGGAGCTTTGATCTTCATGCATATACTGATAGCGAATATGGCGGTTGCAAACTCGATCGGAAATCGGTTTCTGGTGGATGTCAGTATCTGGGGGAGTGTTTAGTTTCGTGGCAGAGCAAGAAACAGACCACCGTTTCTTTATCTACTGGCGAAGCTGAATACACTGCTGCCTCCAGCTGTTGCTGTCATATATTGTGGATACAACATCAGATGATTGATTATGGAATCAATTTCTTGCATTCTTCGATTTTCTGCGACAATGAGGCGGCCATTGGCATTACCAAGAATCCTGTTCACCACACCAGAACAAAGCACATTGAAACTCGCATTCATGCCATCCGGGATGCACAAGAAAAAGGGTTTAACAATATCATATCAATCGACACAAAAAAACAAAAAGCTGATTTGTTCACTAAAACATTTGATAAACCTCGGTTTTATGAATTAATCAACATGCTTGGTCTAATTTCTTTTTAACCCTTCTTTTTGATAAAAAAAAAAGGGGGAAGAAACTTAAAAGAAAAATCTGTTTTTCTTACTTATATTTTCCAATAGTGTCAGCCATCCTTTGCGTATGATTTTAAAAGTTCTTATAATTGTGAAAAATTTCAGCTCGAATACTATTAGACATGAACTCTGTGATCAAACTAAAACTTACAAAGAACTCGGTGATGATGAGCATTTTCACAGACATTTGGCTTGCACAAAGTGATAAGTTTTGACAAAAATGGACTGAGAGTATTTGTTTCGTGCTTGATTTTTCCCAAATCACCCTTAGCCGCAGCCCTGAATGACGCTTCTCGTTAGCTCTTCAGAATTTTTTGTCCTCGTGTTACTCTCCTCTGCTATGCGGAAGCATTGACCTGGAGTGATGATCTTCTCTGTTATATGTAAATATAGACCTGAAGCTCTCATCAGCACGTACAGATAATTATCTCCTCTGTTATACGTCAGTATAGACCTAGAGCTCTAATCATCTGTAAAAACCCATATAAAGCAATTGCTCAAAATGTTCATACATCATGTTAATTGCTTGATGAGTCTTTTTTTTAACCTAAAACTCCACCTCACCCCCGAAATACATTTACCTTGATCACTTGATCTGGGTCTATGTTCCTTACAATTACAAAAATCTTGCTGAATCATCTAAACTCAATATGTCCTAAGGTCAAACAAGTTACTTTGCTGAATGTCTGTGGAAACCAAGCTGCCAGAGCTTCTTCAAATCGAACCAAAACATGATAAGATCGTCATAGGTTGTTTGTTGAAAGGAACAAGGCATGGGTTTAAATGGAAAAACATACTGACAATTTCTGCAAGTCTCTGTTCCTCTAGATGATTGCCAGAAACTCGTTTCGGTTTTCCTCGTGATTCATTCTGTTATACTGATTTGATTCTTTCTGAAGTTTTGTTGTTAAAATGGGTCGATACCTTGGATCTATCTCATTTGTTTGGCTTGACACTATTTTAAAATATTTGTAATTTCAACTAGATTTGACTTCTATTTTCTTTTCAAATTTATTTTTCTACGACACTATAGTGTCGGATCTGCGACACTATGACATTTGCGACACTATAGTGTCGGGTTGGCGACACTACGTCGTGCTTAATAATCATCTGATGTGGGTCAAACTGTTCATATCTCTGATTTTTCAAAACCCGACACTACACGACTCTAAACCCTAAAACACACACTTAACTTCAATCCATCATTTTTTAGTGTTTTTTGCTGATTCCAACCGGTAAGTATTGTTCATTCACGTGTTTCGAAGCTTCGATTGTTTTGTATTGGATTATGGTTTCGATCTGATATGGTTTTGATTCATCTATCTTTTGGGTTTTTTTATCATTTATGCGACACTAGTTCTTGTTGTGACATTGAACAAAAGTTCAAATTTTATCTTGCGACACTACCAAGGTTATGCTGACCATGCCTTGTTGGTAGTATCGGAAGCTTGGGATGATGCGACATTGTTGTGTCGATGCACATGTCTTGTTGTTGCGATACTACAATGTCGTTGATCAGGCGACACTGCCGCGACATTTCTATGTCGCGTCTATGCGACACTATGCATTTTTTTATTTTATTCTATTTTATTTTATTTTGCTTTATTTTTTTATCTTTATTTTTCCTAATAACTAACAAATTTCTGATTTGTGTTTCAGTTTTAAATATGGAACCAGAGCCTCCGCAGCCGATGAAGTTCGACAAGGGGTCGAACGTGGTCGTTTATCTCAACGATAAGGACCCGAAGTCAGTTGGATTTCGTGACGCAATATCCTGGTTGAAGGCGTCCCCTATCTCTTATGCAGTCACGAAGGACTTGATCATTGATCAGCAGCATGTCAGAGATTTCTGGGAATCGGAAACATATAATCTCAATGCAAAACCAACGGAGATTAGGGCGAATGTGATGGGGGAGGACATCGTTATTACTGTTAATTCCATTGCTAGAATGCTGAGAATGGAACGTGACGTTGGCTCTCCAATGTTACTGAGTCTGGAGGACGTGCACGAAGGCTTTTTGGAGATGGGTTATGAGGGAACCGATTTCTTATCTGGCCGAGAGATCAAGAAATCGTTCCTAACGAAGGAATGGAGATTTATTGCGCATGTGGTGATAGTTTGTCTGGATCACCGAAAGGGGGGTACTGATGGATTGAATTTTGAGTGGTCCCGCGCCATGCTGAATCTTTGCAGAGGAGATAAAGCAAATTCCCACAGATGATATTTGAGTATATGATTGAGAATATCTCCGCTGAAAGGAAAGACAAATGGCTGTTATATCCATGATTTATTCAGATATTTATTGATGAGTTAAAGCCAGGTTTACAGAAGTTGGGTGATCCTTTGAAGCTAACGAAGATGAATGTCAGGATATTCGCTGATTGCTCCGCACCCCGACACGATATTACGGGAAAGATAACATATCTTTTTCGAAATATGTATACGACGAAAGGTGGGAGTACATTGAAAAACTGAAGATATCTGAAGACAAACGGTTTGATGTGTTGCGGGAGAAAATCAAAGAAGATATTAAGAAGAGGAAGAAGTTCGTGGGAAAGAGGACCGTACCGTTTGAAGAACAATTGGACGATGTTAGGGCTTAGTTCTGTTTAAGATTTACTTTGTACTTTGTTTATACATTTTGTATAGTTTAGGGTTAATTTTGTATTTTCCCTAATGTGTTGATGCATAAAGCATGTAGTAAGAGAATGTTAGAGAGAGTCTAGATCACAGATTTACACGCTAGAGAGAGAGTTGTGTGTGTGATTGTATTCTCCTGCGCATTTTGTACTGCAATATTGCTTTGATCATCAATACAAGTGAATTATTAGTAATGAATTGTGTTGCTGATTGAACTGTTTGTTTTGTGTACTTGAATCATTCTGATCATAGAGCGATATCGATCCAATTGAACCTATCAATTGGTATCAGACCTGTTGGTATTGTGTTCTTCGCTATTCATCAAGCAAAAACACATCAATATTGCTCAAAATCATGATCTGAATGAATTGTTGCTGTTTTTAGTTGTGATTCATCATCGGAATCATATCTAATTCACAACGATTGTGCAAATTCCATCAGATTATCATCAGATCTGAGGAATTAAGAAGGAAGAGAAGTTTACTGTTCGATCAAAATTTTGCTCAAATTCATCAAAATTTGATCATGTTTTGGATTGATTGAGATTGGAGATTGATAATCGGTATATTTCACTGATTGTGTGTGATTTTTGAAGAAATTGGACAAGTTTTTGTTAAAACCCAGAAAATTCGATTGAAGAACATGACGAACAGGATGAACAGGTTGAAGATGAACTAGCCGGGTTAAGAGATTTGGTTTAGACGGGTGAAGAATTTGCAAGAAAAAGGTTGTACTGTTCAGCCGGATAAAGAACTGTTGAGCCGGGTGAGAAACTGTTCAGCCGGGTGATTAACATTCTAGCCGGGTGACTCACTACTGTTCAGCCGGGTATCCACATTTCTGCCGTGTGATTCACAACTGTTCAGCCGGGTCATTATATATCAGCCGTGTCAAGCCAGCCGGGTGATATTATTGACTGTTCAGCCGGGTGAAGTCTTTTCTGCCGTGTCAAAATCTTGCCGTGTCAAGTTCAAGTGTTCAAGCTGTGTGACTATTCAGCCGGGTGATATCTATCAGCCGTGTGAAGAATTTAGTGTTTACAACTGTTGAGCCGTGTGATACCAAGTTTTCACTGTTGAGCCGTGTGAAGTTATTTTCAGCCGGGTGAAGTAGAAAATTACACTGTTTAGCCGGGTGAAGAACAAAAATCACTGTTCAGCCGTGTGACGATTTTCACTGTTCAGCCGTGTGACCTAATTTAGTCATTTCAAACTTGATTATCTTACTTGTTACTGTTTAGTCGTATCATTTTCATTTCGTTTCTTAAGTAACTAGTTTTTATTGCAAAAAATTGTGTCTTCAAAAATCAAAAATAAAAAAAAATATTTTCTTTTCTTATTTTACATTTGTTTATTTACAATGGCTCCTTCTGATGATTCTGATAACCGTGTTCCTAGGTTGATCAATCGAGCTGACTTCAAGAACTGGACTATTAGACTAAAGCATCACTTGTGTTCAATAGATAATGATCTATGAAAATCTATTGACAATGGTCCTCATATCCCAACACAAACTGCTCCAGATAGTGCCAACAATTATACAAAGGATTCGACAGAGCCATATCCTGAAGACAATTTGCAAGGTGAAGATTTGCAGAAGGTCAAGAATGATAGTAAAGCATATTCTTTGATGTGCAAAGGATTGTCACTGCAAGTGTTATAAAGACTAGATTCTTATCAAACTGGCTATACTCTTTTTAAAGCTTTGAAAGCTATCTGTGAAGGAGGAGAGCAGATAAGAAGTCTGAAGAAACAAAAGTTAAAGAGGCAATTGGAATTATTTGAGCACATCAATGGAGAAACAGTACATCAAATGGTGAACAGGTTTGTTCACTTAACTACTGAGATGTCAAACATCAGAGTTAAAACTGAACTTCAAGACTTGAATGATCGATTGTTATGTGCTTTGCCATCATCATGGAAACAGACTGTCACTCTTTTAAAGCATACTGAGAAATTTCCCATGGATTTAGATTTGCTCATTGCAAAGATAGAGGAAGTGGAAATTGATGAAAGTTCAAGGAACTCTGACAGATCTGCTTCTCATGCTCAATATAAGTTTGTTGTGAATCCTGCAAATACAGTGGAGAATGCATTTCTTGTTCAAGATAATGTTAAGACTGAAGATGAGGGTGATTTACTCGTTGGTGCTAGTTTTTACACTGATTCTTCGTATCAATCAAACTCACCGGTTTACTCTCAACCTCTATCTCCACCAAGAGTTCAAGTTCAAAGTCAGAATGTGAAAACGCAATCAGAAAATCAAAGTTCTACTGTTCAAGCCAAAGTAAAAGATGTAATGAACATCTTGCTACAAGATGACGAGACCAAGACTGCATTTACTGCTTTCATGGCAAGCTTTCAAGCATATCAAGGAAGTCATCTGACTCAAATGGATGTTGTGCTTCAAGACTTATTTGAAATGGATCCTGATGACGTTGAGGAAATGGATCTAAATTGGCAAACGGTGATGGTTGCATATCGAACTCAGAAACATGCATATGTAAACCGAAGCTTCAAGCCACATGCAAACAAGACAGTTGGTTTTGACAAATCAAAGGCCAGATGTTTCAACTGTAACTGCTATGGTCATTTTTCTAGAGAATGCAAGGCTCCTAAGAATCAGAACTACAATGATCAAGCTGGTTCAAGTGGACAGAATCATGGTCAAGGTCAAAGCTCGCAACAGTCTTCAAGCTATCAGAACATGAATCAACGTTTCATGCAGAAACCATATCAAAGTCTTCCCATGCCAGAATTGAAAGATGAAGGCAAGAAGCCAGAAGATCAGACTAAAGCACTGGTGGTTAGTGTGAAAGACGGATATGACTGGAGTGTTTATGCGGAACAGTTTACATCTGATCTCACTTCGAGTTTGGCATTAGTATGTGAAATTGAAGAAGATTGGTCTGAAGAAGGGGATGCTCAATTGATTAAAGCTGTGAGTGAAGATTCTGAAGAGTATGATTGGT
This sequence comes from Tagetes erecta, assembly GCA_030867185.1. Classification (NCBI taxonomy): domain Eukaryota; kingdom Viridiplantae; phylum Streptophyta; class Magnoliopsida; order Asterales; family Asteraceae; genus Tagetes; species Tagetes erecta. The sequence goes on along the minus strand of CM061496.1, from coordinate 10,701,593 downwards.
GTGACAACCTGAATTTTTTTATTATTTATTATCTTCTCTTCGTTGATTCCGCTTAGTTACAAGCAACCAATTACATGGCGTAATTTTCGGGACGAAAATTCATTTAACAAGGGGATGATGTGACACCCCGCAATTTCAGGTTAACACCGTTACCTATTTTCTATCTATTCCGTTACGTTTCTATAAAAGTTTAGGGTTCGGTTTGCAATTAATTAAACTGGTTACTAACGTTAAAACCTAAACTAAATAAGTTTGCAAATTATAGGGACCAAATATGTAATACTAATAACTTTTAAACAATTGGCCCAACCCTAATCGAAACCCACCCCACCCCCTTATATCATCATCATCGTTTTATTGTTCTTACGGGTGTTCTATTGCCGCCGGCCAAGAAAGCAAAGGCAACATCACCAAAAATCGAACCCCACCCCATTAAGTAAACCCGTCTCCTTCACCCACACGACAACCCGAGCCCTGTTGCATCACTGCACCAGCCGTAGCCTTACCGGAAAACCAGCAGCATCATCGTCGAACCCGTCTCTTCAACTCTCGTTTCCCTGCCTTTACGGCTATCCGGAGATCGCTCAGCAACAGCAGCCTCCCCCTGTTTCAACCATCTCCTTTGTGGGTTCCATTCGTCATCCAATAATCCCGGTGAGCTTCGAGACCCGCAAATCTTATGCGCGTGTGTTGTATGTACGATGTTGTATGTATATATCTCCGTGTGTATGCATGTACGAATTGTATGTAGCTGTTTTCGGTATGAATATCTATATATAATCTGTTGTATGTATGTATTATGATGGTGATGTATGTATGAGACGGTATTGTACGTATGCGCGACTCGGGAGTAGATGGTTGTAATGTATTGTATGTAAACTGCTAGGTGTGCGTGTGTGTCTTTTATATATGCATGCGATGTGCAGTAGATATATATAGGCATGCTGCTGATGTACGTATGTATTCTGTTGTATGTATATATGTGATTTTGCTGTATGTATGTGCTGTATGAAAGGTATGTATTAGGCTGAAACACATATGTATACTGTTTGTAGGTATATAGGAATGTATAAAGGTATGCAGGTTGTGATATATATGATGTACTGCATGAAAACCTTGAATATATATATGGTGGGTCAAAATGAATATAAGGTATGTATATATAAAGAAGAACATAGCAGCAGCGTGAGGGCTCGTATAGATATACAAGTATGTGGAACTATGGGTATGTATGTGTACGTAGCTATAGATTTAACAGACACGGATTTGTTTGTAATCATATATACGTGTGCGTGCGATTGTATGTATATTATGTGTGTGATGTTTATGGATATATAGTATGTAGATATTATAAGTACGTGTATAACATGATGAATTATGTGTATTGTGTGCTATGAATGTGTATGATGGATGTATGTGTGACAGTATAAGTACGTCTACATGCTTAGCGGATTTGCAATGCAAACATATATATGTTGTACCATTAATGTTTGTCTCGTGTATGCTTATGATCGTAGGTGAGTAATGTTGACGAAAGTAAGTTATATGATCATGTTATGCATATGTGGATCTTGTGTGTATGTATATGCGCATGAATTAATAAAAGAATAGCAAAATGGGTATGTAGATGGGTGTGTGTGTTTATATGCAGGTGCAATGTATGTAATGCGGTATGTTTTTGTATGTAACATCAGATTTTTGCATAGAGATGTATAGATATATAGGTATGTGTATACGTGTACATGAATCAGAACTCGCAACAAAGTATTGTAGGAAGGTTAAGTATGTTAGCATGTTTATATGAGAATATATGGCGCATGATTTCATGAATATATATATATATATATAGAGGAGAGTTATCCTACATAGTGTTGAAAATCTAAGAAGGCTAAGAAGGATTTATGACCTTTAGATCTCTCTTTTAATGGTTGAGATCAATTAGTAGGAAAAAAATTTGGTGGAAGGGTACATTAGTCATAGTCACTTTTGTTGACTTTCTCTCTCCACATGCATGACACATGTCAATTCCCCAACTTTTTTTAAAATGTTCATAACTTTTGGATACGATATTATTTTTTTTTTAAAATTACACCAAAAAAACAAGCGTTTTGTTATCTTTAAAACGCGTATAATATTGATATATAAAAAATAAAAATAAAATTTCGGCACTTGTCTAGTCCTTGTGTAATATCATGTGATTGTGTTATATTATAACTAGTGAAATATCACTTTTATCGGTTCATTCTTAAGTCATTATATAATATCATCTTATTTTAAATATTTGTTGTGTCATAGTATGTGTTTAGAAATTATCACTGTGTCACAAATTTTTAATATGTGTTTGAGAAATGTTCAAAGACAACGTCATTTTTTGTTACAAAGTGTGAGAATGACACAATGGTAAACAAAGACACAATGACACTTTAAAAAAAAATTATAACTCATAATATAAATCAAATTTGAAAAAAGTGGTTCGGAGACCTTGTTCCCCATGTATTTCTCTTTCAGAAAATAAATAAACGGAAAATTAAAAAAAATTAAAAAAATTACCGTTTTTTTATTTTTTAAATTAGACACAATGAGAAAATAGTAGTTTTTTTAAGTTTTGTTTATTTATTTTTTAAGGAGGATGATGTGAGAGCAAGATCTTTGAAATACTTTTTGTGTTATTGTGTAATTATTATTAGATCATTGTGTAATACTTGTCAAATAAGATTACACAATGACCCGATGAAAGATACAACAACCTTAGGGATGACACAATCACACAATGACCTGACGAAAGACACAATGACCTGACAAAAGATACAATGACCTGACGTTAGACACAACAAGCTGAAAAAATGTGAAAAAATGTTCGTTTTTCATATATCAATATTATACGCGTTTTAAAGAGAAAAAAATGCTCGTTTTTATGGTGTAATTTGTTTAAAAAAATAATGTCGTATGTAAAAGTTATAAACGTTTTAAAAAAGTGGGGGAATTGACATGTGACTTGCATGTGAAGAGAGAATATTTAAAAAAGTGGGCAAGACTAAAATACCCCCTCTCCTAATTTTCCTAGATGCCACATGTCAATCTCTTATTGCTTCTTAGCCTTCTTAGATTTATAATACTTTGTAGGTGAACCTCACTCTATATATATATATATTGATTTATATTACTTCGGGCAGGGCCTTCGGGCAACTGTTTTGATAAACTAATTTCTATTGTCTAATGACTTATTTTACTTGAGCATAAACGTTCCAACAAAAGTCATTTCCTTTAGTTGAGATTATTAATATACAGTGGGTATAACGGGGAAATTTGAGTAGTACTACCGGGTTCGGCAGACCCCACCATGCTGGATTGGTTTCCAGGTGGTGCAGATTGTCATTGGAACTTTTGGTCATCTGGTTTGATGGCAGTAAGGCAGACAACACAACGGGCTTGTTTATTTAAACAAGTTTATTTGAGCAATGGGAAATTTGAGCATTCGTTTTTGTTGGTTTTGTGCTAAGCTGTTGAGCACAAGTTTATTTAAACAATGGGCTTGTTTGTTAGCTTCCGCTGAATTTTGAAAACTTACATTTTTAATACCTTGAGTCTTGAAACATTATCAAAGTTAAACTTTTGTTAAAACGTTGAGTCAGTGTTTGCTGTAACTAATGGCTTGAGATCCTGGTATGTCACACGCCTAACGGGTACCCCGTTTGTGGAAAATTGAGGGTGTGACAATTGGAGTGCAAAGGCAGATCCTGTTGAAGAATCTGAACCAGAAGTTGCGCTCATGGCTACATCTAATGAGTCTTCATCATCTGTTGAACAACCAAAGGTTAGTACCGAACTACCCCCTAACTATGTTCCTTTGCCTGATGATGTTAAAGATAGGTTATGTTCTGAACAATGCATTAAACAAGTGGAACATTATCGAACTCATTCTTTTAAAATTGGTGACAAATTAAGCAAACATGAAAAAATTCATGAACAACTTAAAATTGATCACAAAATTGCTGATGAGAAGATTTTGTCATTTAAAGAATCATGGAACAAAACCTTAAAGGAATTGGAACTAGTAACCAAACAACTTGAAGAAATGACAAAGAATGGTGAAACAACTTGTGAGTGAAAGAGGTAACAAAAGCAAACTAGGATTGGGTTTTACTCATGAACCAATGCCTAAATCCATCACACAAACTTTAACTGAAAACTTCAATGAATTTGATCATTCACCTGAAAATGAACGAAAATTCAAAGAAATTCAAAGAAGTAAATCCGAATCCGAAGGATCTGAAGTGTTGATTGAAAGTTTGAAAGAAGATGATGCTGTGACAATTGAAGCTGATGATGAAGCTAGCAACAAATCTGAGCCTGTTCTAATACAACTTGTTAAATATCCTGAACTGAATCCCAAGCCAAAAGAAGAGGTAAAGGATGAAGCTGAATTTTCAGGATACAATGATCCTGAATACATCAGGTGGAAGAATGAACAGAAGGCGAAAGTTGCTGAGCAACTGATCAAGAAGAAAGAAGTGAAACAGGCTGAAGTTTCAAAAGGGAAGGTGCAGAAATCGAAATTAACAGTCAATCAATCTGAAACAAAACAGTCAAAAGGTAAAAGTGTCATAAAATCAAATGACAACACCAAAGTTCAAACTGTTAAAACTGACAATGTCAAACCTGTCAAGAAGAAAGTGTCAAAAGGTAAAACAATCAAGTTTGTGTCTGCATGAACCTTCGATATGAACGAATCTTATGGTAACCAAATAAATTCTTCAATCAAATCTAACTCTGGTCTGAAAACAGGTTCAGGTCCTAAGTCTTCCGCTTTCAATGATAAAAGAATTGAACCAAAGAAGGTAACCAAACAAGATGGTTTAAAATCGAACAAAGTTCACAACCAATCAAAACTTGATAACAAGCAATCAAAATCACAAACAAAATCTCCACAAAAGAATCAAGTTAATCTAAAACCGAACAAAACTGATAATGAATCACGAGTGGGTTCAACATCAAAAGTTAACATCCGGCTTTTTAGGATTAGCAAGAAACATTGTGAGATTTGTGATCGTTATAATCATGTCACTGCTGAAAGAAGAAACCATGACACAAAGGATTGTTTCTTTCGGAAAAACTCATCAAGAGAAATGACTCCGTTTCCAAATTTTCAAAGAAATCAATCTTTTGGTTTTCAAAAGTTTAACCAAAGTCATTCTCCTGTTTTGAGGAAATTCAATCGAAACAATTCTGGTTTTAATGATTTTTCATCAAGAAATGTGCAGGTTAACAGTTTTAAGCCGAGAGCTTTGATGGTGAGAAATCAGAAATTTGAAAATAACCTTGATCCTAAGTTAGAGGAAAGGTTCATTGCTTTGAGAAGAAAGCAAACAAATCAAGCCGTTGGGCGAAACAGTTTTCAACCAAATCTCTCAAATGAAACAAATTTTCAAAATCTTCATTATCAACAAGTTGCTGTTACAGATAGATTCGGAAAACCCAAGACCATGTGGGCCTGGGTTGACCAAACTAACTAGGTAATTGTTGAAATGCAAGTACGCCCTAGAAGACCTATCAATTCATGGTTTGTTGATAGTGGATGTAGCCGGCACATGATAGGCAACCATGCCTTGCTTCAAGATTTCAAGCTAAAGAATGATACACATGTTGCATTTGGAGGAGATGCTGGTGGTAAAATTACTGAAGAAGGAACCGTGTCAAATGGGGTCATTAGCTTTGACAAAGTCAACTACTGTGCACAATTGAACTTTAATTTGCTAAGTGTATCTCAAATTTGTGACAAATCTTAGTCAACATTATTTGATGATTCTTTTTGTTACATACTCAAACCAGGTTTCAAGATTGACAATGAGTGGGTGGTGGTTAAAGCTCCAAGAGATCGTGATGTATACAAGCTTGATATGTCGCAGATTGATGCTGAAACCAAAACCACATGTCTCATTGCACATGCTTCAAATGATGAGAGTCAGCTTTGGCATAGACGGCTGGGCCATTCAAACTTCAGAAACATGAACCGACTGGTGACTGGAAATCATGCTGTGGAATACCGTCAAAGAAATTCTCAACAACTGATCTCTGTCCAGCATGTTTGAAAGGAAAACAACACAGAATGTCTTTTAAGTCCAAGCCAAAAAACTCCATTTCAAAACCCTTGCAGATGCTACACATGGATCTATTCGGACCAACAAATGTTCAAAGCATCGGAAAGAAGTCTTATTTCTTGCATGTTAAATCTGAAACTGCTGAGTTGTTAAAAGAATTTATCATCAAAGTTGAAAATCAGTTGGATTGTAAAGTAAAAATCTTGAGAAGTGACAATGGAACCGAGTTTAAAAACTCTAATTTCGACTTGTTTTGTGCAGAAAAAGGAATTGCTCGTCAATTTAGTGCTCCAAGAACACCTTAACAAAACGGGGTTGCGGAACGGAAAAATAGAACACTGATTGAAGCAGCAAGATCCATGCTCGAAGATGCCAAAATCCCTATCACATTCTGGGACGAAGCTATTGCTACTGTGTGTTTTGTACAAAACAGGACATTATTGGTTCAGGATAAAAATAAAACATCTTATGAGTTATTGTTTGGAAGAAAACCGAATATTTCATACTTGAAAGCATTTGGTTGTCCTGTATCGATTCTAAATTTAAGTGATCATCTCGGTAAATTTGAATCAAAATCTGACGATGGATTTTTCCTTGGTTACTCGTCTGTTTCTAAAGCTTATCGGGTTTTTAATAGCAAAACAAACACTGTTATTGAAACTATCAACGTAAAGTTTTTAGAAAATTCGTTTCCGTCAGTGGCTCATGGTCCCGAATGGTTGTTTGATTTAGATTCGTTATCAAAATCTTTCAATTCTAACTTATTTGATTTTTCAGGAAAATCGAGAAAAGAATCAGGAGACTTGGGATGTTTCAGTGATGATTCTGATAATGACAATGATGGCAATCTCAATTCTGAGTATCCGTTCATGTCTTTTCATAATCCTGATAATGGCGTATCCAATCAAGCTCCGGGTCCATCTGGTTCTCAAGAAGATCAAGAATCAAACATTCTTGGTGATGATGTGAATCCGCAAAATTCTTCTAATGATGGTGGATCTGTTCAAAATCAACCATCATCAGATCCGAATGTTGAAGTTGTTCCAGAATCATTTGACTACTTCATCAATTCACCAGAACAAGTTCCTAATTTCACTCCGCATACGTCTACAATTCTACAAGATCTACCGAATCTGAATCAGTCTAATCTGGAGAGTGACGTACAAGGTGACGCTATACCAACTCACCGAGTTCACAGGAATCATCCTCTCTCTCAGATTATAGGTCCTTTGAATCAGAGAACTATGAGAAGTCAGACTGAACATGCAAACGTTTGTCTTTATTCATGTTTTCTTTCTCAAGTGGTGCCGAAGAAACATTTCAGAAGCGTTACAAGATAACAGTTGGATTGAAGCCATGCAAGAGGAGTTACTTCAATTTCGCAAACAAGAGGTTTGGAAATTAGTGGACTTACCTGAAGGAGAAAATGCGATTGGTACAAGATGGTTGTACAAGAACAAGCCAGACGAACGTGGCATTGCGGTCAGAAATAAAGCCAGACTTATTGCACAAGGTTACACTCAAGAAGAAGGTATTGACTATGAAGAAGTGTTTGCTCTGGTCGCTCGACTTGAAGCTATTCGCGTTTTTCTAGCGTATGCCTCTTTCATGAAGTTCAAAGTGTTTCAAATGGACGTCAAATGCGCTTTTCTGTATGGACCAATTACCGATGATGTGTACGTCAGACAACCTCCAGGTTTTGAGGATCCTGAGTATCCACATCATGTATACAAATTGAGCAAAGCTTTATATGGTCTACATCAAGCTCCAAGGATTTGGTACGAGATGTTATCTAAACATTTGCTAGAACATGGTTTTACAAGAGGTCAGATTGATCCTACTTTATTCATGAAGCGGGAAAATGAAGATCTTTTATGTGTTCAAGTGTATGTGGACGATATCATCTTTGGATCAACAAGTTCGTCCATGCGCAAAGAGTTTGAAGAAATCATGAAATCAAGATTTCAGATGAGTTCGATGGGGGAGATTAATTTCTTTCTTGGATTGCAAGTTAAACAGTCAGCTGAAGGAATTTTTATCAACCAATCAAAGTTTGTTGAGAAGTTGCTGAAAAAGTTCAAGAGGCAAGATTGTCATACTATTCGAACGCCATTTGATGTGAATTGCAAGATACAGCCGGATCCAAAAGGGAAATCCGTTGATCAAACACTGTACAGATCGATGATTGGTTCACTGATGTATCTTACTGCATCAAGGCCAGACATTATGTATGCTGTATGTGTGTGTGCAAGATATCAGTCTGATCCAAAAGAGTCACACCTGGTTGCTGTTAAACGTATATTCAGATACCTTAAAGGGAAACCGAATCTCGGGTTATGGTATCCTTATGAAGGCAATTTTGAATTATATAGTTATTCTGATAGTGACTTTGGTGGGTATGCTCTTGATAGGAAATCGACTACGGGTGGATGTCAATTTCTGGGTCCTAGACTTGTTTCTTGGCAATGCAAAAAGCAGACCAACGTTTCTGTATCTACAGCTGAAGCATAGTATATCGCTGCATCTGCAGGATGTTCTCAAGTTTTGTGGTTACAAAACCAATTGCTTGACTACGGGTTTAACTTTCTCAAAACTCCTATTTACATAGACAATACTGCTGCTATGTTCATTACTGCTAATCCTGTTCAACACTCAAAAACCAAACATATCAAAATTCGATATCACTTTCTCAGAGACAACTCTAAAAAAGGTTTAATAATTTTGATTAAAGTTCATACCGACAAACAACTGGCAGATCTTTTCACAAAATCTTTTTTGTCAGGACGGTTTGAATTCTTAATTCAATCCATAGGATTAATCAATCATGATTGATTCTATTTTTCAAAAACTCAATACAAAATCAGAAAATATAAAAGTCAAAAATATAATAAGTCGATGTCAAGTATTAATTCCTTGTCTTTTATTTTATTGTTTTGCATTGTGAGTGTGCATGAAAAAGAAAAGCAAACAAAAAGAATAGAAAAAGCAAAAAGAAAAGAAAATATCATGTCATAAGAATTTATATTGCAAAACGTGAGAAATGATAGTACACTAGACATTATTTGTTTCATCATTTTTAATAAAGACTGATGAATGTTAATTGATGTGCGAGACGGCTCAGGCAATTAGATTGAAAAAGTAAGTTCATTGTTGACAAATCTAAACTCAATGATCTTTGTGTTAAGTTCCTTTGTTATACATGTCTAGATATATATCTTTTGATGCATTGCTTGTGATGATAGTTGTTCATGATCGGGTAACGATGCAGTCTATTCAGTGTGATGAACCGCATCGTGAGCTTCTTTGTTGTGGTATCCACAGACCTGAAGTTTCACACGAAGTCTCTTTTGAGCTTCAAGGTGCAGCAAAAGATTCCCAAAGTTGGAACAAAAAGAGTCCCAAATGTGGACCATCACCAAACAAAAATTCCAAAAAGAAATTCAGAAGATTCCCAAGGGGAACGATAGGAAATGAAAAATTCCAAAATGGAATTCAAAAGAAGTCCCTAAGTGGACCAAATCCAAATATAACCCAGATTCCACACTGCTTATGATTGTAAGTGACCAGATTTTTGTGCAATATGCATTCAGGTAGTGATTGATAAGGAAATATGTTGACATATGTATTCATGAGGGTCACATAAGTCATGTTAATCGAACCTTAATCTCATCATGATACTGAAAAAGTAAGTGTGTCAACTAGAGCTAATTGGTATGTTTTCATATCATCACTCAATCAAACATAAGTCAAATGTCTATTCAAAATTTGCAAAACATGTTCAGATAATGTGTGGTATGATCTCACTGCGATATTTTGATTCATTGCATTGCATATGTCTTTATTTTAATGTGAGTGCTTTGTGTGTGCAGGCATATGGAATCTTTATTGACACATCGACATCCTTGTTAAACTTAAAAATTTCAAGAAATTTCAAGTTTAGGGGGAGAATAATGGAAGAAAAATATTTCCAAAAAGCCAAAAATATTTTGAAATAAGTGTGTTGAAGTTAGGATCTTGTGGATTAATGAAAGCAAGTGGTGTATTGAATGTGTTAAAAACAAACCCAAGGTCTTGTGATTTGTTTTTAGAAAATTGCTTCGGGATATAGAAATTTTGGTTGTGCAAAAACATTTTTGAAAGAAAAATCAAACAAATGAAAAAGGGATTTTAATTGAATTAATTTGTTGCCTAGTTAATATTTTTGAGTATTAATGTGACAAAACCCTAATAAGGATGTCTTGTCTAATTAATATGTCGAGAATGTTTGCAGGTGCAATAAATGCCGTTGAAAAGTCAACAGACGGAGAAAAAGGAGAAAAATCGTCAAGTGTTATTGCCGGGTAAAGATATCAGAAGACACTATTTAGCCGGGTAATGAAGTCACTATTTAGCCGGGTAAAGAAGTTGTTGTTTGATATCAGCCGGGTAATTGAATGAGAAGGTAGCCGAGTGAAAAGAAGAATTGAAGCCGGGTGAAGATATTAGACTTCACTGTGCTGCCGGGTAATGAAGTGATATGTTACCAGCCGGGTAATGAACAAGTCACTACTTTGCCGGGTAAAGAAGTCATATTGATATCTGCCGGGTGACAGTTGTATGTTACTATACAGCCGGGTGAAGAAGTGTTGACACTGTACAACCGGGTAATAGAATGAAGATTCTATGCAGCCGTGTAAGTGAATAACACTATGCAGCCGGGGAAGTAAGACAACTGTGTTGCTGGGTGATGAAGAGAAGTTTTTTCTATACAGCCGGGTGATGAAGAATATCACTATGCAGCCGGGTAATGAACAAGAAGTCATTGTGCAAACCGAGTGATATTAGAAGTCCACTATACAGTCGGGCGATGGGTAAAACCAAAACAGGTGTAGTTGTTCCTAACTCTTACCCGTCTCTACAGTGCTTTACCCGTCTCTATAGTGATTGACCCGTCCAAGTGTTTTTCATGTTTTATGTTGACCCGTCCCAATGTTGTGACCCGTCCCAACAGTACCTGACGCGGCTCAACAGTACATGACCCGTCCAGGCTTATTGGGCTTAAATGTTTACCCGCCCCAAAATTGTTGACCAGTCCCAATAAGTTTGACCTAATTTTTCAATCATATAAATACCCGCTTCTTCACAACACTTATCATTTTTCACCAAAGTTTTCAAGCAAAATCCCCTGTACCTCAAATCGTTATTATCATATTCAATCGATTGTTCTGTAACAAGTTATATTGATTGAATAAGGTATACTTAACATGATTCGACCTTGATAAACCTGCTACTTGATCGTAAAAATGAAAAGTGATGATGAACAGTACTTAGACCAATGAATCGACACTTTGATTTTGTGTTAAAACTGAAATCGAATGTTCTACTAGGTGTAAAAACTGTCGATCATCAATAATCATTCACTGGTTTGCATCAAATTGATTAAAATCAACTGAATCAACTGAAATTTCTTCATAACTGTCGAACCGCCATTGATGACATTTTGAATGTTCTTAAGTTTTAACATCAAACTGATGAAATATGTGTTATTAAGTGACAAATCGATGTTAAAACTGAGCTAAAACATGTTATTCAATTAATCATACAAAATTTCAGATTTGTGTTAATAAGTGATTAAACTGTTAAGTGTAAAATATTGTGTGATCATTGATTCACAAAGTTTTTATTAAACAAAATGATGAAAATCAGATTGTTAGATCAACTTAGGTGTTAAAATGATTATGTGATTGTTATACATTGTAACTTTTTGTTTAAACACTTATGCAAATTTGTTATTTATGAATGAAAAATCTAACTCATATGCCTTGTCTTTGTCAAAACAGATGGAGAATCTTAAGTTTGAGCCTAAGCACAATCTGGTTGCATGTTTGGATTAATCTATGCCAGAAACAGAGGGGTATAGAGATATGATCAAATTTATCAGAAGAACCAAGTATGTTTATGCAATGTGTGCAAAGCCAGTTATATATGCAAGACTCATCAAGAGCTTCTGGAGAACGGCTGAGGTTGTTACTAATGAAGATGGTGTGACAGTGGTTAGAGGAAATATCACCAGACAATTGCAATTGACTGTTTCTGAAGAATCTATCAGAACAGCCTTGAGGATAGATGATGATGAGGTTGGTGCAAATGATGAATTAACAACTGTTGAGTGCCAGGCATGTTTCATTAATATGGGTCATCCTCCCATATTTCCCAAACAGCAGTTTGTTAGAGCTCGATTAGGGAAGAAGTGGAAGTTGCTATGTTATGTGATACAGCAATGCATGTCCAGAAGAAGTGCTGGGTTTGATAACTTCCCTTCTGACATTGCATCCCCTATCGTTGCCATTGCTGAAAACAAACCTTTTAACATGTCGAAGTGGATAATGAAAGGCTTTGTGTTCAATCTTGTGAAAGGGAAGAGGTTCAAGTTTCTCATGTATCCGAGATTCTTGCAACTTATGATCAATGTTGCCTATCCAATCATTCGAGAAGAAGGTTTTGAAGGAGGTATTTTATATACAGAAGATATGAAAGACCTATCATATAGAAAGATGAGTATAGGAGGTTTTGAAAGTGTTGAAATGTTTGACTATATGAGAGATATAGCAAACAAAGATGAGGATATTGACGTGGTATATCATCACATATCACATGGTGAGATGGTAAATCCATTGGATTTAGTTGATGAGGTGCCTGACAATCTACTAGACGATGATGAGTACTTTGCTCGTCATCCAGAAGATGAAAATGAGTCTGAGAATGAAGAAGAAAATGATGATGAGGATGAAGGAGAAGATGATGAATGTGATGAGAGTGATGATGATGGTGGTAATGATGGAAATGATGATATTGCTGAATCAGTTTCTGAGGAGGCAATACAAGAAGATGAAGAAATAAATGTTGAAGTTGTAGAACCGATGGTGACTGATGAACCTGTTGAGGTTGTTAAAGCAGTAGAAGATGTTGTTGTGGATGCTCCTAGGGATATCACAGTTCAATATTCTAGATCTCGAAGATCTAAAACTGTGATTATGCCTATGTTAGTTGAGGAGCCGGTTGCTTTTGAAAATCTTAGTGTGCATGAACCTGTGAATGTTGTTCAGATTGCACAGGAGGTAATGGCCGAAGTGGAGACTGTTGCACAGGCAGTTGATGATACCGATGTTGGCATTACTGTCTCTGTTCTAGTTGATATTACCACCACTTCATCTCCAGCAACCATACAAATTGTACAACCTTTGGAGTCTTCACCAAAAGTTGATTCAAGTGATAATCTAAATGAAGCAAAAGCTAAAGTTGTTGAACTGGAAAAGATGGTAGCCAAACTCTTAGATGCTAATGAGTTGTTGAAAGCATCTAATGAAAGGAAGAAAAAGAGGCTGGAAGAGTTTTGGGCTATTCATCAGAAGAATTTGGAAACGTTCAAAGAATTAGATGCGGATTATGAAAAGTTGAAGGCTGATCATGAAAAGTTGAAAGAAGATTACAAAGAGTTATATGCGGAATGCAATACTTTGAATGCTGAAAAGAAAATGCTTGAAAAGTGGTTGGAAGAAGCCAAACCAAAGAAGTCAAGTTCTTCGTCTGATAAAGATTTTTCATATGATGTGATGGAAGTTGCCGAGCCTTCACAAGATGTGAAAGTTTATTATACTAGAGCTCGAGGAACGAAGAATGTGGGTGAAAGGATTGATACACCAATTCCAATTACCGATGAAGCTGCTGATCCTGTCAATCTTGACAAAGCTGAGGGAAAACGTAAACTGGATGCTGTGCCTGAAATTGTCAGAGAAGATGAAACTGTTAAGAAAGCCAGAACTATAGAAACAGCTCAGATTGAGCCGATTCAATCTGAGTCTGTAATTGAAACTGAAGTGTCTGACGTGGCTAAGGTGGATGAGATTGTGAAGGAAACTGAAACTAAAGAAACAGTTCAGATTGAGCCGATTCAATCTGAATCTGTAATGGCAGCTAAAGTGCCTGAAGTAGTCAAAGTGGCTGAGAATGTGAAAGAAGTTGAAAAAGAAGCATTTCAGTTTGAGCCGGTTCAAACTAAAACTGCACCGATGATAGAAGCACTTGATGATTTAGATGATGTTGACTTTACTGATTCTGAACCTGAGGCTAATCCTGACGATGAGATACCTGTTGATCTTCCTGAACGATTTGCATATTTAGAGAAGATGAAGTATAATCCAGTTTATTTGAATGGACTTACACTTATTCAAATAAATGAGGAATATGAGAAGTGTTTGAATGCTCAAGACAAAGTGACGGCTGATGAAAAAGAATTTGTGGTAGAAATGGGTGAGTGGACGCCTCTGCAAGAAAGCTTAAATATTGATGATCTTCCTCCTGAAGAACTTTATCATCAAGATCCAGAGGAGATGTCAACCAGAAGTATGCGTGAATGGCTGAGTTCGAGGAACTATCCATACAAAACGTTGAAGAGGCTGAAACGAGAATCTCTGAAAAAGATTGTGGTGAGTTTTATGAAGACTTAGAAAATGCATAATCGTATGTTTTTCCTGGATTACCACAATCCGCAGTATTATGAGTTAACCAAGAGATTCAGAGTGCTTGAACCCAAAGAGATACCTTTAATGGCGTTACCAGTTGATGCACATAAGAAAAGAAAAGAGCTGATAGACATGTTTCCTAGCGAGATGAAATCTTACAACATTCCGATGGATGTACGAGAATCATGGCACAAGTCTGCCACAACAGGTGATGTCGTCAGATCACTGCTAAGTAAAGGCCAATCTGTTGCTGAGTTGCTGGACTCGATGATCGTGCCGGAAAAGTCCAAAAATGTGAAGATTATCGCTTGGAAATATGATGAAGTTTTTGACGCATTTCTGATCAAGAGGGTTAATGGTTTGTGCGATGTCTATCATTACTATTCGAGCATTTTCAAGCTGCAAGTGCAAGATTTGAAAGAATTGCACAGATTGAGATTGATTAATCACACGCATGCAGAGCGTGGTGATAAATGTGCTATGTTACTGGATGCCGGGATGAGCCGATTACCAAAGTTTTTAGAGTTTCGAGGACAACAAGAAGATAGTGAGTATGTACAGATGAAGAAGCAGAGAAAAGTGAAAAAGTTGGTAGTGCGAGATATGTACTTAGAAGAATTTTCGGATGAATATTTTGATAAAGTCACAGATCCGGGATTGAAGGTGATTGAAGGTTCTCAAGCTACAAAGCCCATTCTGAAGGTATTTTACAATCAAGAAACATATGAGCTGAAGTTGGTGCGTAATTTGGAAGATTGGGATCAGGATATGATCACATTATTTAGTATGTTTGAGCTCAAACTACTACATCCATCTTACATTGACTATCTTCGAAACATCAAAATGGAAAAGTTGAAAGATGCTGTTGCTGAAGAAGATAGAAGATTGTTTGTGATTATGATTGAGGTGATTGGGGCTTTAGCAACGAAACATACATCGAATCCAAGAACCTTGAAACTCCATAGGGTAACTTTAGCAACAAGTCATGAGAACCACTCATGTTACAAATATTGATAAATATCGTTTAACCGTCATTTAACCGTCTCGATATACAAGTTATCAATAATTGTTTAAGCATCGAAGGGTCATAGCAACGTAGCAGCAAGTATCACAGTATAGTAACAGCAACTATCCTAACGAATCAACCAAAGAATCACCGGGTCAAATCACCTATTTTGAAATACATGTAGGTGGGTTTGTCAATCCATTAGCGTTAATATCGTACCGGCGGAAATTACAAATAATACAACAACATTGACTATCACATAATTTTGCATCAAGCGGCCGACAAGATTAACACATTTTATGATCTCATTTTGAAATAGAAACAACGAAACGAAAACCGTAGTATAATATTGAAACGCATATTTCAGCCCCAAAAGCAAAACAGTAAAAAGGGGAAGTGAGTTTACTCACCTTGTAAAGCAAAAGTAATCGAAAAAGTAACGCAGCTACAACGAACCGAGAGTTTCCCAAATATTGGTACCACCTAATTAATAGGGTAAAACTCTAACTTAGAATAAATAGTAACAAGAATAAAAATTCCAGATCTAGGGTTCTTAGGGTTTTGGATATATGAGTTGGGATTTTGGTACGAACCGAAGAAGCATTTCGTATTTGATTACATATATATTTTATAGAAATTCATTTTACTTTTTCTCAAAATAATGTTTGTAATATATACTTATAACTATAAGGGTGTTATTATTTGTTTAAAGGTATATATATATATATATATATATATATATATAAAGAACTACATGTTTTGAATCTTTAGAAATATATTTAACTTAATATAAAATATTTAGGTTATTAGGAAATGATAGGTTATGATTTTAAGTGTTAAAACACTAAAAATTAAGGGAATGGGGGATGTGGATTTCGAACCCGCGGCCTATCACGTCAATAACAACAACACTTATCCACTGGACCAGCCGCATTTTATTGTTATTGAACTGGATTTTAAATCTTTTATATTCTTATAACCACCACTACCCATTCATACATAAACCCTAGAATACAAACCCGTTCAATTCGTTTGATCTGTTAACCAATTCCAACAAAAACAGAGGGCTTTTGATCTATGCTTGATCATGAGTATTTTGGTATAAAGAACTTACTTGTTGGTGAAGGATTGATACCGATTCGAATAGAATAAAAGGTCGACTGTTCTTGGGGATTTTTGAGGATCAGAAACTGAAATGAGACAGAATTGATATGTTAGATAGATTCAGATGATCAAGGGATTGAAACGAGACCAATATTTACCTGATAATGTGCCCGGAAGTTGAAAATGATTGAAGTCGCCGGAGTTTAGTGTTGGTGTTTAGATTTGGTTGTTGCAGAAAGAAAATGAAGATGTTTTGACGATTAATGAGTGTTAGGCGAGTGAAAAAGAATGATTTGGAAAGGTTTAATTGCCGATTGCCGAGTTAATTACGGAATTGGTCGATTTCATTTTGAATGTCACAATCAATTCTACGATTGATTAGCTGTAATCGCGTTTTAGTGCATTAAAGGGGGTCGAAACTAGATTAGGAAGTTGTGGGATTGATTTGCGGTGATTTGGAAATGTTAAAACTCGTCCATGTGCTCGCCGGAGGCTGGGTTTGGCCGGAAACGGCCTGCCAGAGACGGCAGTCGGATTCACGGGTGTAAGGGGAAAAAGGTTTGGGTTATATAAATGTTACACAAACAGTCCATGTGGTATTGTGGTGGTTTATTGTTGGTTTATTACTTTTATTTTAAGTTTCAAAACTTACAGTTTTGGCCCAAAGTTAGCTCATAAATTATACTAACTAATTAACTTAACCAAGTTGAGACATAACGTTTATATAAGTCACGTTTTATTATTTTTAACTCGTTTTTGACATCGACTATTCCAAGACTCGGAAAAAATTTCGTCTAGCAACTTTTTATAAAATCTCTTTTATAGACTATATATATATTTTGAGATTTAATATTACAAATAATATTTATTTGGTGCACGTAGATACTTGCGACCATAAAACGATCGATTAAATAAGATAAGAATAACGCAAGGCCCAACATAATTATTCATGATAATAATGACGAACGTTACATTTTAAAGATTAAATACGAATACGAAATAAAAGAGGATGAACTCGGGTTCGGGTCGGGCATTCGGATTCGGGTTCGGGGCAGATGTCACACCTAGCACGTCGAGACTGCATGAGTTTGATAAATGGTTTTATGATAATCAGACAGGGGAGGCTGTGATTCGTGCGAAAGATGGGTCAGAGTGGAGATTATTCGATCCGATGGAGGTTTTTGGATTCTCCGACGATGACTTAAAGATTTTATGCGAAAACCCAATCAGAACAGGAGCCGGAGCTGAGACAAGGAAGGAGGCCGCTTAGTTTGAACGAGTGGCTAATAGGGCTTGTGGGATTAGAGCAGAAGTGAAGGAGCTAGCTGAGAAAGTACAAAAGCATGCGGAGCTGAATGAAGATGTCAGAGAATTGACAGAGATGTTCGAAGCAGCAAAGGCAGGAGCTGAAGATGGAGACCCAACAGGTGAAGTACCTCCTTAGGGGGAGTATTGTTGACCACATGTAGGGTGGTACTTCACCATGTTGTTAGTTGTATTTTGTTTATCTTGTATTAGTTTAGTCGTATTGTGTTTCCGCTGTAATAGTTAGTTTAGTCTCTGTTTTTGTGTCTTTGTTGCCTGTTTATGCGACACTGCATGCGACACACTATAGTGTCACATGCAGCTTGTCTATGTTTAGCGATCAGGCAGTGTCGGGTTTACGACACTGCCTGCGACACTATGATCTGTATATATAGTTTTGTTAGGGCATTTTGTACACAACTCTTTGGAACTTATTGAATACAATTCACCTTTTGATACCGAGTTCGAACCTTATTAATTGTTTGCAAGGAATTGAATCTGTTATATCATTGTTGCATTAATCTGATCCATCTTCTTCTATTAATCTTCTTAATTATACTATTCTTAATGGGTTATAATGGTTTGTGTGAGTTTTGATCACAAATCACAATCAATTGTTGCTAGATCTAGTGGTATCAATTGATTGTGATCAGATCTAAATCATATATAGCACGAATTACTGATTTCATGGACCAACGGACTCGCAGATTAATCTATTTTATATTTAAACCTGCAAATGCCATTATCATCACCAATTCGTATTGTTCATCTGAAATTGACAAAGGGCTATCATTCATCTTGCCATCAAGAAGGTTTCTCGAGCTTTAATTTGATTATAACAACCTCAATCCTTCGATATGATTCTCAAGCTGTTGTTTTTCTTCTTCGTCTTCTTTGATTCAATTCGTCTTCAATCTGATATGTTTAATACGTTAAAATGCTTCTTTTTGCTCAATGATCAAAAGCCCTAAACTTATTTAATCTCATTTGGATTCAAGGTTGTGAATTTTAGGATTTAGGGTTTATATATTTGAAGGTGATATGGGGGAAAGATGAACAAGTGGTTAAAATTAATTGCAAACGAATTGTTATCAAAATATCATCTGGTTCTGTGGTTGTGTGTTTTAGCTGCAGGCGTAGAGACCCGGGTACCCGGCTTTGCCCATTTACGTATGTATATTTTTAAAAAAACATTTCTAGTATATTTCAACTATATAATATCAAATATAATGCATTTAGCAATAGAAAATCAATCTTACCAACTATATAAATTATATAAAACCATTATTTTGTATAATTCAAATTTTTTAAAACTTAATTTTAACGAATAGTTTTAAATACCTTAGAAATACTACAAAATGCATTTTAATACTTCTAAAATATATAAAGCTTTGATATAATAATAATAGATTAAAAATATAGACTTTTGTGTTAACATTTAAATACTTTAAAAATGTTGTTGAATATTTTAGAGTATTTTTAGTGGATATATATGTTCTCGACGTCAAATAATTAATTG
This sequence comes from Tagetes erecta, assembly GCA_030867185.1. NCBI lineage: Eukaryota > Viridiplantae > Streptophyta > Magnoliopsida > Asterales > Asteraceae > Tagetes > Tagetes erecta. The sequence goes on along the minus strand of CM061496.1, from coordinate 10,682,060 downwards.
GAAAAATATATTATTTGAGTTACTTATCGTTTACAAAACAATATTATTATTACGATTGTTATTAATCTTTATTGTTATTACTATTACTATTTTTCTTTTTCGACGTTAAGTTTAGATCAATTTATGTATTTTTAATCATTCACCGAAAACCCCGAAATCCCAATTGAAACCTTAAAATTTCAAATTACCTTACATTCATATTGCTCATATTCTAGTTTTCTATACTATATGTTTTACAAAGTTAGGATTTTTATTTATTTAGATGATTCTAATATTTGGATAATCCTCGGTTCTCTCTAGTCGGTTTTCTATTAATTTGGTGCTCGTAATTCAACGTGAGTAAACTCACTCCCCTTTTTTACTTTTACGTTTTGGGGCCGAAATATGTGTATAATTACTAAACCATGTTTTCTATTTTTTTTTATTTTCCAAAAGAGATCATACAAATATGTTAATCTAGTTCGTGGCTTGATGCAACCTCATGTGGTAGTTTAAAGTAGTTTTATTGCTTGGTAATCCTACCGGTACAATGTTAGCGCTAATGCTTTGACAAACTCACCTACTTATACAACATCGATAGGTGATTTAAAACCAACCTTTCTAATTCCATGTTTACTATGTTATGATGCTATGATGCTATGTTGCCATACTATAAAGCTTGATGCTATGCGATGTCCCTTAGTTGCTAAATGATTATTGATAACTTAAATATCGAGACGCTAAATGACGGTTGGTTAAAAAGTTATCTTTAATAAGAACATGAGTGGCTCTCATGATATATGGCTAAACGAATGATGGTGGGTTCTATTGTGATTAGTGAACTATTCTATTCTAGGGGTCCTAGTAGAGTAATAATACGAATGACTATACATGTAAGATTGCGCAACATATTTATGATGATCTCAGATTTGCCATACTATTATTTATCAATTGTGTTTTTACTCACTAGCTATTTTTAGCTAACTTCATTTTACACATATTTCAGGTGGTGCGTGATGAGTTATTTATTGCCATTTCCAAGACACAGGAAACGTCTCGGACCTATAATTAGTAAACAATGAAGTACTGTAGTTATTATGTTGCTATTTATGACATTGACGGCTTTTCTTTTAGACTTATGTTCCAAACTTATTATACGATTATTATTATACTTTAAAAAATTGGTGTGCCATGTGCTTTGTACTAACGAGATCCATATCAATGACAATACCCGATGATTCCGTCATCGGGTGGGGTGTCATAGTTTGGTATCAGAGCCATGGTTATAAGGAATTTGGATAGGGTATTAGAAACACACCCACCTAGACTATAACCTAAAAGTCCTTAGTTCAAATAGCTTGTCCTTAGAAAAACTCTTCTAAAACCTATTTTTTGTTCTTTCTATGAACTTTTCTATACATTTTCTTAATCTTATTTCCAAATTAGTTTCGTGATCTGGAAGTTTGAAACGTGATTAGGATATTTTCTCTTTGTGGGATCTCGTCATAATCTTAAGTAAGTTTGAAACGTGTGCAATCTGGAAGTGGAAACACCTGTATCACGGATAGGGGTGTTTATCGGTTCGGTTAACGATTTATTCGATTTATTCGGATTTGAAATTTTCATGCACATATCCGTATCCGAACCGATCCGAATTAATCAATTTGCTAACCGAACCGAATCTTATCCGAATTCATTTCTGATCGGATTCGGATATAACCGAAACTATCCGAATAAACCGAATCTATCCGAAAAGTTTTTTTTTGCCACTTTTAACCTCTTGTTTATCTTATGAATGCAAATAAAAATTAAACTTGCAACATAATTTCTTAAACACTATCTAAAACCAAAATGGAGCGTACATATATGACAAATACAACATAAGTAGAAAACTAGTCTAGAACACAAATACAAATACAAAAATACAAAGCCACTTGATAGAAAATAGTCTAAACAAGATCTATGTGTTTCTATAGTGGGCAAATGGGCTAATTTTTAGTGGGATGAAAACATATAGGTATGTGCATAAGAGATTAATTGTATGGTAGGCTAACTCTTATTCGATTTAAATGGATATCCGAATAAACCGAATTTATAAAATTTTGACATCCAAATCCGAACCGAAAATCCGAATAAGGAATTTGAATACGGTTATATCCGAACCGAATATCCGAATAAGAATTCGGATCGGTTATTTTCGGTTATAGATACGATTCGGGTTTCGGTTTTATTCGGATTACGGTTTTTGAACACCCCTAATCACGGATATCTTGTCTAAGGCAAAGCATTTCGTATAAATGCCTTAAAGGGACATGTATGCTTACCTGGGAATGGACGAGATGAGTGTGACTTATAGGCTAAAGTATGCATCCTCGGTACGTTAAAACGAACTTAACACTTTGATGTCATAAGTGTCCAAAATCAAGACACAATCCTAAGCCTTCAAATTCTAACTATCTTTCTCCAATGATTTTATGTTTATCATTTTTCTAAGATTTCTAAATATTTCCATGTGTTTTCTATATTACTTTAAATGTTTACTATAATTTCATTTGATTTATTCATACTTTCTATTATTTCTAAGAAATTTCTATGATTTCCAAATGATTACTATGCTATATTTTCTAAAAATTCCATGACATTCTAAGTAGAACAAAGTGCTATTATTTTTCATACCGGATATTCCATTCGATCAAAGAGTTGCTACAAATAGTGTTATCATACATTACATTATTTCATATGTTTCTATGCTACACTAATAAGTATGCGATATACTCGTTTGTTTATTCATTTAACACAATTACACTAGTGTAATCTAAATGTTCCAAATCATTACTAAGACATATGGACTAACCTCAATCAAAATTATCAAAAACTTCGAATCAAATATCAAATACCAAATTTAAGTCATACTTCTAATCTCAATTCCATTATCGAATCTCAAATCAAAGGTTTTTTCATGATTTCTGAATTCTAGTCAAAGCCTAAGTTCAATAACTAAACACGTGCCATACCGGAAGGGTGGATACATGTACTTTTTAGGTATTCTCTCTAAGGCAAGTATTCGTATAAATCTAGACCTACTGTTGGATCAGTTACTTACTTGGGAACCCTCGAAAGTGAGTGTCCACTTATAGGTAGCCACGTCTGCATAAAATTTAACGAGTTTACTATTTTGATAAGCCAACGTATTCGTTTGGTTTGCGAATCGAATTTGCACTTGCACCCTCATAGTATCTTAACATGGTATCAATACTCAAATGGTTTCGAAACTACTAATCCAATCATAAGATTCTCATCAAATTTTTAATTCGTACTTAAAATATAATTTCATCATCAAAGTATAAACTTATCACCAAAACATGTATCTATTAACTTAAATCAAATGGATTAGTCACGTCTTCTGATCCGGCCTCATCATCTTCACTTAAATCCAAACATGATTCAACAATTTTTGCTTCGATGACTTCAGTATCAGACAAAATAGTAGCAGTAGTCTCCGTCTGAATATCTTCAGTCTGCTCCCCACCGATCACACTCACTTCAGCCTCTGCCGGCTTCTCAAACCTTTTCTCAATAGATTTATCTAACTGTTTGGATAGATCATCCATATCCATTCTCTGCTCATCAGTCATTCTCAGCCTCTCATTCGCCTTTCTCAACTCAGCACGTACCCCTCGGGCTTTATTCGCAACTTTCACAAACAAGTTTGCTTCAATTCTTGTATCATCCCCTGCCACGTGCTTGATATCGTTCTCACATAGAATCTTCAAATCTTCGTCACAAAAGGAGAAGATCTCCATAGGGTCAAACACTCGGATCTCAGGACGATCTTCCCCTTTCAGTCTGATAACAGCTTCACCAGTAGTGTTATCGTAAAACCATTTCAGAAAGTCTTGTAATCTGGGCGGCTGTGTATCAGGAACTCTCACTCTATTCATTATATTTGGAGCACTCAGCTTTAGAACAGCCTTACCCTTCCACGAAACCCAATGTTTGTCTTTCTTCTGCCTCATTCTTTTCGGTTTTTGGTACCCAAAATCAGCAAAATTATTCTCAGCGGCCCTTCTGATTGAAACTTCAAACGCACATGCTCTCCCACTATTGTCCTTGCCCAGCAGAGGGAGTTCAGCCAACCTACGCAAATCCCACCTCGGCAAAGTGGCGAAGTGCTTTCGATTCTTGATGTAACATATGTTCCCCCCCCCTCTGTTTAATCATATATGCATCAACCTCGGTGTTATATTTCCACGCAATCACCTGCCTATCCATCTGCGATGTATTTGGCTCATCAAGGTGTTGAAAGATAGGGACTTCGGGAGTAACATCTTCATCCTTTTTGAACCACTCAGATTTATCCAAATCGATGTGCTCAAACAGATAAGTCACATCTTTTTCTTCAACATTATACTTTTCCGATTCATCATCCAAATCCTCTTCGCTTTCTATATCCACATCTACATCCGGTTCGTCAATCAAACTGAAATTCACATTAGAACCTCCAGCAACCTTAGCTCCTGTGAAAGCATCCAGATCAATACCAATATCTTCGTCAAAAACCTCTTCGGAAACCTTCTTTTCTGTCTCAGTTCTAACACCATAATCCTTTAACGGATGCGTTGCAGTATTCGTTAAGTTCATCAGTTCTTGTTCAGACATTGCAGGAAACGACCCATCCTTTTCTTTTGAGTTATTCAGCTCCTTGAATACCCGAACCAATAAACATTGTTGATCCTTTACCATTCTGGCTATCCCCTTAATCACATCTCCCTTTTCTTTATCTCTCTTCTCCAAATCATCATATTTGACTTTCAAATCTTCTAACTCAAATCTCTACCCAGTAACAGATTCAGCAGATGTAACAGGAATCTCATGTTTGTGCTTCGTTCTCCTTTCCGATTCAGCAGATGCAACAACTTTTCTCTTTGACCCCTTTTTCTTACCAGCATCTATCTCAGCCTGCACCTCATCGATTTCCCGATCCAAAGAATAATCCTTATCTTTTGCATACTGTTTTCTTTTCCTAAGTTTCTTTTCAACTACCTCCACATTCTCACCTCCTCTTTTCCTTTCAATTTCCGTCAATCTTTGTATATGCACCAATCTGTCAGTTGGGTTCATATTTTCCCATAGATATGAAATTATCCCTACGCAATCAGATCGAACCGACTTGCAATCCCTAAATATCCTGGAATGCATCGTCCAGATGTTCAGAGTATCACCCATAATAGGCAGATCAGGCTGTTTGTCATTGATAATCATCTGCACAAACCTCGAATACAATAACCACTTATCCCTTTTAGCAGCATGAATATTTTCTAGCATATAGTTGAAGATCAACTTTGCTAGATTAGCCTTTTGCCCACGACAAAATAAAACCATAGCTCTAGCCCAATCCAGATTTAACCCATCTGTTCCTCCCTTCCTATGATCCAAGCACATAATGAAAACGTGTGCAATATATCTCCACTCCTTGATCAAATAGGATTTAATGAACTCCATCTTCTTCTCCCCCGGCATTGGACCCTCATAACCAGCGGTCCGAAAAGCACCTTATACCTCCTCTGCCGTCAACTTTACTTCATCTCCAACATCTCCCTCTAACCTTAAAATCCTAGCCAGATCGGCTTCAGTGAAGGCAATGTCGTGACCATTTACCTTAGAGCATATTCGTGATGGCTGTACAGAAACATTCATCACGGCTGTCCTCCAAAATTCTCGGATGTGTAACTCGTATATGGTCGGAGAATGAGATATAGCATAATGAATGTGAGAAGACTTTAACCATCTGATACAATCCTTGTATCCAGTGGCCTTCTCATGATTTTCATCAAGTAACGCGCACATGTTATGCTTCTTTTCGAAGAATAACGTAGACATTGTGCCTGAAACACAAACGAAAATTGATCATAAACGTAAATTTTGAGACAGTGTATAGATTCGCTGATATGCCAGGTTCGCTGACCAAGCGAACCTGTGATTAGACCCCAGAACCTATAGATTCGCTGACATGAAAATCAGATATAAGGTCGGGCAAATGTATAGGTTCGCTGGAAACAATCGGGCGAATCTATGCTAATGCACGGGCGGCGTAACAGCATATGTTCGCTCGGAAGTTTTGAACTTTCGTTCAGGTTCGCCAGACGAACACTAGGTTCGCCAGACGAACACTAGGTTCGCTGGAACCCTAGTTTTTGAAAAACGGCCCGAATCACTGACGAATCACCATTAAGCATACAATCAAAGCACCAATCAAGCCATACAATCATAAGACGAGCACATTAATATTGTTAACATTTAACAATAACACAGTTCAAACATCAATCATCGATTTAAACGGGTTGAGTGGATATGTTGTGATTAAAGCACAATTAACACACAAAATATAGATTATGATGAAGTCGTTTACATACCGGAATGATTTAAAACGGTTCAATGATAGTGAAATGCGGTGAGTGAGAATCGAACTTGAAACTTTTTGAAAAATGACAGGTAACAGTAACAGCGAACTTTGGTAATTAGGACCCTAGACTTAGACTAAAACATTACAAATGGAAGTTAATACAAATAAACCCCCAATGTTTAGTCTAATATATATTTTGTCATAAAGACAAAATATATATATTACATAAAATACTAAAAAGACGAAAACGATTAAATATATTTTGTTGACACAAAATATATTTATTAACTATTAAACTCCGTCGCCTTCAACGTCTTGTCTCTAATCTTCGTCCCGAACGCGTCATCTTGACTTTTGCGTTGACTTTCACCGTTGATGTTGACTTTTGTTGACTTTGACTGTGTTGATAATATTAGACTACAATTCAGGTCCAACAATACTACCCCATAGTCTATTATTATCAACGTCTTGCATCGTGTTCAGCACCGATAAGTCAATACAGTTGAATCTTCAATTTGGTGAGCATCAGTCTTAATTTCAGATCCAACAGTTATGTTATTCATTAACTCGTTATCCAAAACTCAATGTGAACTCATTACACAACTATTCCTAAACTCGTTGAACTAAAATTTTTCACATATGCATATGGTCACTAATGGAATTCTATACATCTAGATTCATGAACTCATCCAAACCCCACGTATTTTATTAATAAACTCTGTACTCAAACACAATGTTTTACCAACGGTTTTTTGTAAATCTACTAACCAATAGTTTATTCCATTAAAATAAAATGAGTTCCTTATTTTCTCAAATAAAAAATATATATATAACCAAATACTTGAAACTTAGACTGTATTTTCAAATCAATCTCTTTTAACTAAGGTAATGATAAAGTTATTACTTAATTAGTTATTTCTTCCTTTTTTTAAAGCAAATCGCATAAAAAACAAATAACATCACTTCTTATAACGTCGTTTACCTCCATCATCAATACACCTGTTTTACCTAAATTTGTTTGTCATATGGACTCAAATGTCTTAAAAATCAAATCCACTAGGATCGGAACTGAATGATCTATACATTGGAACTATAAAATGGAATAATCACATTACAAAATACTCATAAAACTAACTTTTCTGTAATCCTAATAAAGTAGATTGTTGCATGCACACCATCAATTAATGCTTATGAACTTAATATCATGAACATTTGATACCCATCTTATGTACATGAATAGTTAATGCTTATTAACTTTAAAAAACTCGAGTTCGTATGTAGTGCCGACTGACACGAAGTGAACACCCAGCTCACAAACACCACTATATATATGTGCTCTTATGCTCATTTTCTCCGAACACGAGTCTTAGATCAAGAAGAACAAAGACAGAGACAAAAGACATGATGAACAAGTCTACCCAGGCGACAGCCGATGACATCGGCTGTTACAGAACACTTAAAATAGTTTTTTTGTAAATTGTGTACAATTAAATTATTCTCTATAAAGGGTAAAATAATTAGTTTATGTCAGGAATGTAAACCTAGAAGAATGCCTATAATTAGAAAGATCATGCTCTCATTATTGTAACCCTAATTAGAAAGCATGCCTATAAAGTAGATTGTTGCATGCACACCATCAAAAATGAAAAATTAGCACATAGTGTTTGAACGCGTTCAAACACCATGTGCTAATTTTTCGCGATAGGCTCTTGTTAGGAGGAACGTTACCATCCCTTCCGTTCTATGTCCTCTTTGTTTGGAAGTCCCGGAAACTACTAACCATATCTTCATTGGCTGTTACTTTGCTAACATGTTATGAAGCTTTGTTAGCACATGGTGTAATCTTCCACCAATCTTTACATTCTTCTATCAAAGATCTGTTGAAGATTGGCAACTGGGTTAGTTGTGCAATTAGAAGGAATATGATTTATGCTATCATTCTAACTGGATTGTGGTGCCTATGGAAATGAGAGGATTTTTGCTGGCAAGAAGAAAACATCTGACGATATTGTCGGTGATATAAAAGTGTTATCTTTTTTATGGATTTCGAACAGAGATAGGATATGTAAGTTCCAATGGTCAGCCTGGTGTTAAGGAGGCTTTTGTTGTAATTCTAGCTTCTTGCTAGTTTGTTTTATGGTTTTAATGAATGGCTGTTCAAAAAAAAAAAAAAAAAAAAAAAAAAAAAAAAAAAAAAAACTATTGTTTGAAGATATTAGAAGTTACGGTTTCATATGGGTTCGCCACAAAAGCCCAGGTGGTAATCTGGAATGGGATGATTGGGTTAAATTCAAAGTCTAATAGTACTTATTTGTTTGTTTAAGTTTCATTTTTATGCTGTTTTTGTGCTGTTGTATTGATGTTTCTTTTGCCCCTCTATTTTAAAAGTTTTTTTAATATAAATCTGCCATTCAAAAAAAAAAGAAAAGGTATTGTGGTAATGATTGCGAATGATATATTCCAAAAAAAGCAAAATGTATTGGTAGAATGATGAGCCAAGAAAAGTGCATTTATCAAGTACAACTTGCATTTCAAATCTCATACTAACAATACAAAAGAAAATTCTAGTATACATATATAAATATACAATCGTATGATCAGTAACATCATCCTGATATGTTAATTTATGTATTCAAATATCCCAACTATAATTTCTCATTCATCAATATCTTACCTAATAATTTAATAAATGCTCAAGCTCCATAAAAAAAGAGACAACGTTAAGCTGGCAATGAGTCTAATAATTTATTAATAAATTAAAATTTTAATTTAGATTTTTTTAAAAGGAAAATATTTGTTTTATAATACGAATTTTATAGAGAAAATTAAGTGGAATTTTTCATTAGGTCTAGTTGATGCAACCAAATCTTTAAATATTAAATATTCACAAAACCTTAAACATAATTATTATAATTTATTTATAATACTGTTATTTAACTCATGTGTAACACACGAGTATTAAAGTTAGTATATTTAATAAATTAAGATTTTAGAGGGAGGATAGAATACTCACTTATTATCTCACCTCAATTGAATCTTAATCTATTATTTTTTTCTTATATATATGTGACATTTGATAAACGATTATATGTTAAGTTTACTTTATTATAAACTTTTAAAATCTAAAAAAGGGTTTCTACAATATTAATGTTTTCATAGTTTGCTCGATTAACTAATTTTTTTTACAAGTTGTAATACGATACGATACGATGCGATGTGATGCGATACGATACAATGTAATATAATATAATACTTTCAACCATAAACTATTTGACTTTTTCATCTAGAAAGTTGCAATCTTAGTTTGTTTGCTTTTTAAATTTGAACTAGATTTTAGGCCGGGGCCGCGCGTTGCGGCGGCCAGGTCAATTGGTGTTTGTGTAGATGCATGTGTAAGCTTTGTTGATAGTTTTAGGTGTCTTTATAGTAGTCTTGCCGTCATTTTCCACCTCCTTAAGACATATCCATTGAGTTTGTAGCATTTCTAGAGTTCAGCTTTTGTATTGATAGTAGTCCTCATCTTTTGCTGCACAGGTGGCTTCGATTGCATCTCCTTGTTTGCAAGAAACATGAATGTTGTTACTTATACAAAATGTAAGATAGTAGGTACCTGTTGTAAAAGAGTGGAGAGACTTTAAATGCATTACGGCTTACCCGAGGGTCAATGAAGAGAAACGCAAGTCAGGATTCTTTCCACTCGTTGTTGGCATATGGCTTCCACTTCTTTATAAGCCTTATCTCAAGTGTTTTGGCAGTCTTCTGGTTTGACACACACTTGATTGACATATTTAGATTTTTGGTTAATGGCTACAAAGCATAGGAGATGGAAAATGTTAGTTTTCAGCTTGTAGTAGCCATTCATGTGGCGACAATAACATTAGAAAAATAGATACGTAAACAGAAAGCAATAAGCAAGTTTGCAGCAACATACATATAAAGATGTTGATAATATGTAGCAAAGTAACGTTAATACAAGGTTAATATTTGTAAGTATAAAGGATTAAGTCTATATGTAGGTACTGCTATATATATATATGTACTTAAAACATGACAATATGGCAACATATGTGATAACCAAGTGTGCACTGTGCAGTAGCATAATGATAAGCATGTAGATAAAATATAACAAAGCTACTATTATGTAGCTTATGAAAAAAAGAAAATGATGTATACATGAAGATAAAGTGCTTTTTGTCTATTTACATGTACTCGTTGTCTTAGTCATTATCACTTTTATTCTTTTTGCTATCACTAAAGAGAGTATGTGAAAAGGATAAATATGTATGTACGCAAACTTAATTCCTAAATATGTGTAATTGTATGTAATGTTGATGTTATTCAAGTATTATGAGTATAGGACGTTTTTTGTTGTATCATTATTCGGTGGACATCGAGACAATGGAAGAGTAACATGCACGACCTCCTTTATATCAGTGATTATAAGCAGAACTTCTAGTACTTTTACTTACTACAGGCTCAACATACAAGAACATTACCCACAGAAATGACAAACACAACAACTGTCACCATGTACATAGAACCTGTTGAAGCAAAGTGGAAGCCACAAAAGTAGATCGACATGTTTTCTCACTGTAGACATATCAGCAATTCAAAAATAAACAACAACCACGTACAAGCTAAAGTAGATTTTTTTTAACAAAGTCTAAAAGCCAATACCTACACAACAGAACCTGTACGCAACAACACAAAAGTATAGAAGCCAAAAGTAGACAAAAGTCAAGCATCCAATTAAGCAACTACAAGATCTAAACGCAATAACAATAGTAAACAACAGAGACGGGATAAGCATAAGACATCACAATACGATCAAAATTGAAGACAATCACCGGTAGAATCAACAACTAACATCCAAACCAGACATAAACACTAAAGAACAAAAACAAATGCAAAAAATAGAAAACCAAAACAATAGGAAACAACATATCGACTAACCTTGCAAACATAGAGCATCACAAGAACTCCAATTTGACAATCCACTTTGCAAAACGAACGACAATCACCAATTACAAAATCCAATCATTGCATGTAGAAAGAAACTAACCAAACACCCATAGAAGCACCAACAATAGCCATAGAAACCACAAATACTTCGTCGATGATCTGATGAGATGTCACAACAACCGAAACGCACTGGAAGACAAATCCACTAATAGCATCTATATGCGAGTACCACCAACAAAAGAAGAAAATGCCACGGAATCAGAAATAACAACATGATCCAAGAACACCACCGGAGAAACCAACAACAATCGCCGAAGAAAAGAGGCCGGAATAGTTAAAAAAACAGATCGATGAAGAAAGGTGTATAACAAAGTGAAACCCACGTGACTTAAGCGTGCCAATACAACCGACCTTACCAAATAGAAGGTTTATAAATAAATATGAGGAAATTGCTATTTTGGTCTTTGAGTTTGTACCGATTAGACCACCTTGGTCTTTATGTTTTTTTCTTGTCATTTTGGTTTTGTAAAATATTGTCATTTTGGTCCTCCCGTCAACGTTTGTTAGATTTAACCGTTAAATTCAAGGGTGATATAGTTATTTTACATTTGAGGGACAAAAATAATAATTTTTTACAAAACCAAACACTAAATGACAATTATTTTATATTTTAGGGACAAAATGACAATTTGATTGTTATTATTATTATTATTATTATTATAAAACACACTATCATTGAGCAACTCTTCTTCATAACACCACCGATGCCACATTCGTTGACCATTCCCTTCGACTTCTCCGTCGCTACACACCCCATCCAAATAAAATCTTATTGAATATCTCTTCCCTGCATCCACCTCTCAACCGACCACCAGCACCACGCAACCCATTTTATTCCCCTATTTGGGGAGCAGAGATTGCTCAATCGTTTTAGAGGCCTTAGAGAAAGTAAAATTTTGAGGCCCTTTTTAGCTTTTTCAAATGTCAATATTATATATTTTTTATTCTCTTCTATCCGATGTTGAGACCGATGTTAATAAACAAAAATGTTTAGAGTTGGAGTTATAAATATCTTTTGTGATTATTACATATTTTAAAATTTTCAATCACTTTTTTTAATTGAGTCATCAACATTTTTTTGTAGTCGTTTTGCATAACCGGATTCGTATTGTGAGTTTGACGTGGAATAAAATAATTAAACTGATAAGAGATTAATAATTAATTTCAATATGTTTTTTTAGCATTTTTTTTATGTTTTATATAATTTTTTACAGTGAAAGAGAGTGTCATGGTGGGGCGGTTGTCGTGACAGTGTTTGAGGTGAAGATGATTTCAAATATGAAAGTTGAGAAAATGACTAAAATGACCGATGTTAGGAAATGACCAAATTGACAGAAGTTAGGAAAATGACCAAAATGGCAAAAAACAATTTGGAAAAAGACCAAAATGTCAATTTAATAAATAAGAGAGTTTTCGTCATCTAACAGAAAACGTTGACAGAAGGACCAAACGGACAATTTTTTACAAAACCAAACACCAAAATGGCAAGAAAAAAAAGTAAGAATCAAAATGGTCGAATCGGTACAAACCCAGATACTAAAATGACAGTTTACTCTTTAAAATTTAACTACATACGCATACATAAGAAGAATGTGTAATGCAACGAAATATTTAATCTAATGATTAATTTTATTGAACTCGCCTCGTATATCATACGAGTATAAAATCTAGTAGTTAACATGCTCTTAAAAAGAAAAGAACTAAAGAGTTGAACTCCTTATTTGTTAGAGTGTCATACCTCCACCAAAAAAATACAATACAAGTAGTCGTTACAGCACTTTCTTTTTCCTAATTCCAAACCTCACCAAATGATAAAAAGTTTTGACCAAAGGCTTTAAGGGCCGCAAATTTTATCTTATAATGAGATTTAACTTCCAGAAAATACAGAATAAAAAAACTCAATATAAAAGCATAAGATTAGAAAATCTTGTAGTAACTCACTAGTTTTGACAATGATAAAAGTCAACATTATATGTTTTACATTTCCGTACTAAAATCATACAGTTCTTTTGCTTAAGTTGGTGGCAAACTATTCTGTAAATTCATGTCTGGTTTAATACTCTTTCAAAATGTAAAATGCTAATAAAGAAAGATAGTCATTAAATTTTGAAGGAAAGGCACAGATCTGCCTTTTTTTACAAGGTACATTACAAGTATATTACAAGTTATTTATAGTTACATAATCCCAAGAAATAAAAAAACTGCAAATACAATTTAAAAGTAACACAAAGCAAACATGAACATGTCATGAGTTACATGGTATGAAAATAAACAAACATTAAGTACATCAAATACATTTAAACTGTTTACACATTCTGCATAACTAGCAGCAGAAGGACAAACCCATGGTAGCACTTTTTGCCACTTGGAGAAAAGCGTATAAACGATTATCACTCGTAAACCATAAACCTAAACCCGGCCAGTAGACGTTATCAGGTTATCAGGTTGTTAGTTAGTTGATCAATTTACAGCCTTGACAGCTTGGAACCTCGGTTCTTTCGGGAGGAACTTCTGTTCGGTATACACTGACATGTAGTCACCAAACACGAACTTCGGGTAACCAGTTTCGTCAACTTTTTTGTTTTCCTTTTGGATCAGTTCAAATGCCGGTTCGATGGTGGCATTGTAAGATGGGTTGTAAAACGAAGCTATCGATCTCCTCGTCCCATTAGGCATAGCCTGAACACGATGCCAAGCGCTTTTGTATCTTCCATTACTCAACACTTCTATTTGATCACCAGTGTTGATACAAATTGCATTAGGAATTGGTTGCACATCAGTCCATTTTCCGTCTTTGAGAACCTCAAGACCTCCAACCTCATCGTCTTGGAAAAGAAGGATGACGCCACCAGCATCAGTGTGAGCGCGTAGACCCGTTACCTTCTCTGGATGAGGGCATGGTGGATAGTGGCTAACTTTTGTCCCAAAAAATGCATTATCTCCATCACCACCATTGAACATCTTTTTAATGTGTCCCTTTTGTATCCCCAAGTTTTCATCCATTACTTCCATTAGCTTCTCAGCAAGTTTCTTTAGTTCTATTCGGTATTCGGTCATCGTTTCCCTAGAGTTTGTTACCATTACAAGTTAGAATGAAATTCAAGACATAACAAATGAATGTGGTATGATGTATGCTTACTTGAACCCTGGGGTCTTTGGTGGCCATTCGTTATCGTCGGTAAGAAGAAATACATCCTCCCAATCAACATTTTCGACCTTTTCTTCGCTCTTTTTGTCAATCAACTCCTTCAACAGTTTTACTGGCGTCGAGTTGTTGAAAAAATCGCGTTCCCTCTCAAGCTTATAGCATTCAGTGGTCACCTTTTTAACCCTCTCAAGAAGCTCAACTGAAATCCCATGATTCACCAACTAACATATAAAACACTAGTTAGATATATCTTTACAACAAAATGCATTATATGTACATAAACAAACTAGAGTAATATGCAGCTTTGGTCCCTGTGTTTTGATATCATTAACAGTTTTAGTCCCACATTAACAGCTTTGGTCCATGTGTTTTTATTTTCTAACAGAAATGATCCCAAACACTAAATCCATCAGGACCAAAACTACAGTTTACTCAACAAACTAAGTTTTGTTTTATGAATGGTCATGCTAGATGGGTACCTGAAAGAACCCCCATTCTTCGCATCCGTTGGCAATTTCGGCCATGATCTTTTCTCGTTCAACGCCATAGAGCTTGGAGAAGTCAATAACGGGGATCGGCATATTTCAGAGGGAAAGCAAGAAGGTTAGTTAGTTGGTTAGTATTGTTGTTTTAGTTTGAGAATGAAAAACTTGTCTTGCAATGAAGGATGGTTAAGATATGAGGTATTTATAGGCAATGTTGTATATGTGAAAATGTCAACTCTTTGATATATTAAAATGTTTCTTGAACCGAAGCATGATTCAGCAGCTATTAGAGGTAGACATTTGGGTGGTGATTGATGATTGAGTGCAAAGCAAGGTCAATTCGTATGCATGTTATATAATAAATTATCAAGATGCTTCAAACCCGCATTTTCTTTAGGTTCATAATGATTAAGGATCACTTTTTGATGAGCTTTAACATATAAGATAATAATAAAAAGAACTCTTACTCAGGGTTATGCAAACAAACTAAACGATATTTTGTTTATGTTTGTTTGTTAAAGACTTAGGCCCTCTTTGTTTTTGCCTATTTTCTCTGAATAGAGGAAAACGTCTGATTTGGTCAGACGTAATCAGACGTGGAGCTGTTTGTTTTTTTTTCTGGCATTAAGAGGTTTAGCGTTTTAATAACAACTGAACCAGTAAGAGCTTTTAGTGGGTCTGAAAACCTCTTAACACAAAAAAACATATGTTTGTCTCCGGCCTCCATTAACTTCTAACCTGGAGACCAGGCTACATCTCCGATGACTAGAGGTTCGTCTCTAGCCTCCACCTCTTAATGATTCAGATTTCAAACATTTGAATCACCTCTTAACATTCAGATGTGATATTCAGATTCAGACTTAAATCTCTTAAAAAAAAACAAACGGAGCCTTAATGTGTTTATGGACTATCTAACATAATTTTTTATTTGTGTTCGTTTATTAGCTAAGAAAACGAACATGTTCATGAACTGTTCACGAACGGTACCAAACATAAACAAATGCAAACGAAGAGAAACGCATATTCATAAACACAAATAAACACAACTTTTTTTAAAAACTAAAATCAATAAAAAGAATATAACACATAAAAACCTCTGAATGAACAAACAAAAATGAACATAAACAAATGGATATAAATGAACACATTACTGTATGCTCGGGAACATAAATGAACACATTACCAAACATTTACAAGCATAAATGAATGAATGTGATCTCTGTTAATGTTTGTTAGTTTAACTAAACAGAATGAATTTTTGTTTGTGTTTGCTTTTTATTAAAGGAACAAATACAAAAGAACTTTCCGCTAAACTATTTAAACTGTTCGTTGAAAGTTTGGTTTATTTAAAGCTATAATCTTAGTAGTATCTTTGATGTACATTCCAAGCCCTTGTATTTGTAAAAGTGCCACATCTTAGACAATTAAGTAAAACGTTAGGCCGAGCATATATAATGCCAAAGTTAAGATTCCAATTAATATTTTAGAAAAGGTATATTGATTTCTATCGGTTCTAACTATCACATTTTAGTTTGTATCGGTCCTAACTATTGAATTGGCTCTTAGCGGCCCCAACTTTTATCACATTGGCAACTACAGGTTCGTCGTTAAATACTTTTTAACGACCTTAAGTTTTTTTCGAATTCAAGACTGATGTTTTAAGTCTTGTGATCGAATGGAGAACACGAGTTTATTTATGTAAACGTTACCTTGTAGCAACGCTCCCTGTATATAGGGTGATGAGGATATTATAAAAAAAATGTGAAAAGTGTAAAATTTTTAGGAATGAATCTTGACCACAAAGTTGCATGTCGAAGACAAACAAGGGAAGAGCCAAATGTGTCAATTCAACAAAAGATTTCTCACATGTAATTTCTCCCTTTTTTAAATGCTAACTATGATTAAATAGGGTTGGCCAAGTCACTTGTAAACTGTTTATTAGTGGATTAAATTGAAAAAATTTCATTATCACAACCATTAAAACCATATACGGGTTAAAATCCATGAAAAAACACATGTTCTTCAACTAAAAAACCAAACAAATAAACTGAAACATCTAAACCATTGCTATAAGTTACAATATAAGTTTTAACATTTTTTAATCTTTCCAACAACTATACTATTTGATGTATAAAATTTTTTTGGCCGAACTAGGTCATCATGAAAATGAGTTATTATTGTGTCTATGAGCTTTCTATTTTTATGAGTATTCGTGACTTGGCAATTTTATGGTATTTTGAAGTAAGAGAATCATATATATATACACACAAAAATAACTAAACTAAGTTGTATAATTACTTTATTCGTTCGTGTAAAACATCTCATCAAATATGTTTAAACATAATGTAATTTATCATCATAAAACACAAAAAAAGAGAAATATACACATTAATTCAATTGTACACACAATATACACAATCTATATACTAAAAAACACCATGTACATCGTTAAAAAAGCAACATGCATGTACAGACGTAAAATACATTATACAGACTAAAAACACTATGTACATTGTAAAAACATGTAAAGACTTAAACACAATGTACAAACTCAAAAATAGGATTTACAAACTTAAAACAACATGTACAATGTTAAAAGCTACATGTACAGACTAAAAACATCATATGTGGAGTTAAATATATCATGTAGACGCTTGAAACAAATGTGCAAGCTAAAACCACTATGTATATATAGGCTATAAACACCAAGCACAACCATAAAACGTGTAGAGAAAAAAAACCGTGTAAAGGCAAAAACATCATGTACAAACTTATAAATAATACTCAGACTTAAAGCATCATGTACAAGTTAAAAAAATATCATGTAGAGCCTTAAACCAACATGCACAAATGAAAAACACCGCGTATAAATTTTAAAACAGCACGTACACCATGTACATAAATAAAACACCAATTCAAAACATTATAAAATCGTTCGGTTTAAATACACCATAAAACCGTTTTGTTCAAATCACATACTTTAGCACTATAAAACGCTCATAAAAATACCGGTTTTTTATTTCAAAAACAAAAAACATTTATATATCAAGATAACTAGATTATACACCGCGTAGTACACATGTTGATTACTACGCCACTAGCAAAGACAAAACCTACATAAGAAAACTTAGAAGAAAAAAGGTTCATAGGCATAAATCGAGCATAATAAATAAAGAATCATATGACGAGTAAACATTACACCTTAGATCATTACTATCTAGTATACGTTCTTTAACACCAGCTAAATACAAAACCCACATAAGAATAGAAGATAAATGATTCACAAGCATAAAAATTAATTTAGCTTGTACTCTATAAAAACAATGTTTAAATAGAATCTAATATAAAAAAAATGCTTGGGAAGATTATTGATACATATTTTAGTAATTGACATTTTTACTTTTGTAACAATGCGATAAATATTTTTGTAATTGGTAGGAAAATATATTAATTGAATATGATAATTACTTTTGTAGTGGATAGGGAAATATATTATTTTAATGGTCGTATGTTGTGTAATACTATAAGGATTAAAAATGTAATATTAAAGAGCGGGAAAATGATATTAACAATGACTTTATTGAATGCCATGTGACATCAAAACTTTTTTTATTAGAAGGTATAGATAGATTTTCTTTGCAATTTATTTTTTTAAAGTAGTTTCTTTACTTATTTTTTTAGAGATAACGTATGTCAATCTCTTTTTATTTGAAATAACTTTTTTGCTGGTTTCGTTCCTATTTATGACTATGTTTTGAACGGTTTTGTTTCCTTGTAAAATATTTTGAATATTGTTAACGCTCTCATAGAAACATGCACGTTTTTTATACAAAAGGATATAAACTTTTTGGAGGAGGATGTAAGTTTTTTCTGCGGTTTAACGTGTCAAAACGTACAAACATGGGGTATGAGCACCACGCATTTATATCACCAACATAACACATGTAACGAAGTTGTAAATTTTATATATTTAGGGATCTATTTTGGTAGAAACAATAAAGAAATAATCTCACCAAGGATAAACATTGAGCAATATAAATATATTTTGTTGAAATTCAAATCAATATGTAGTGAATTTACTACGATACAAGTGTAGTCATTGGCCATCTCTCCACTAAGTGAACCCTTTTGAGTTAGATCGTGAGAAACGGTGGAGGAAGTTAGAGATCCCTACCAGATGTCGAAGCAAGATTCGAGATCAGAGGAACAAACGAACATAAGAACAATGATATGGTTGGGATTTAGATTGTTTTTTCGATAACCGGCCATAAAAGTCTAGTTCTTATGGTGACGTTTGTGACGTCCGGTAGTGATCTTTAACTTCCACCACCGTCTTACACCGTATGCCATCACACGTTTCATGAGACATCCATGATTTTCAATTGAAATTCGAGGGACGAGCCTATGGGATGTGGGTGTTCATCCATCCATCTAAATATAAATATGCAACATGCAAGTAAACCCTCTCGCAAGATATTATCTTCTTTTTAGTTATATTTCTTTTGCGAAAAATAAAAAACTAACTAACTTTTTTTGCCTCACAAGTTTGACGAGTGGAGTTATACTACAAAGTCCAACTTTCCTAAAAAGTCTAAGAAGCCATGAGATGATGACATGCGGTACTCCTTTAAAATTAGAAGAAATGGTAAAGATGATAGTGTTTCTATATTTTAAGTTATACCCCATTTTTTTAAACGTTCATAACTTTTACATATAATATTATTTTTTTAAAAAAATTGCACCATAAAAACGAGCATTTTCTTATCTTTAAAACGCGTATAATACTCATATATAAAAAACAAAAAAAATTCACGTTTTTCAGTTCATTGTGTTATTTGTCAAGTTATTGTGTTATTCGTCAAGTCATTGTGTTAGTTGTCAAGTCATTGTGTTATTTCTTCAGGTCATTGTGTTATAACACAATAACCTAATGAAATAACACAATGACCTGACGAATAACACAATAACCTGACAAATAACACAACGAGTTGAAATATGAATATAACACAATGACCTGATGAAAATATAATACAATGACCTGATGAAAATATAACACAATGACCTGATGAAAATATAACACAATAACCTGATTAAAATATAACACAATTACCTGATGAAAATATAACATAATGACCTGATGAAAATATAACACAATGACCTGATTAAAATATAACACAATGACCTGATGAAAATATAACACAATGACCTGATAAAAATATAACACAATGACCTGACGAATATAACACAATGACCATATGCATATAACATAATGACCTGATGAAAATATAATACAATGACCTGATTAAAATATAACACAATGACCTGATGAAAATATAACAATGACCTGATAAAAATATAACACAATGACCTGACGGATATAACACAATGACGGCGCAGTTCTTAAACAGAAGAATGGCGAGAAAGAGGAAATGATTCAAATTCAAGAAAAAAAGAGTCTGACAGATATAACACAATGAAAAATACAACACAATGTCTTGAATAATATAACACAATGAGCTGAGAAATATAACACAATGAGCTGAAACTTCAAAAAAAAATTCATTTTTTATATATCAATATTATATGCGTTTTGAAGATAAAAAACGCTCGTTTTTTTGTGTAATTTTTATTAAAAAGTACTGTCGTATGTACGTAAAAGTTATGGACATTTAAAAAAGAGGGTGAAATTTGAAAATGAGACAAGACTAATATACCCTTGGCCTACCATTTAAAGTTCTAACTATTTACCATTATGCCACCTTGTGTTTATGAGCCATTGATCTTTATTTAATATTAGATCTAGTGGTCCAAATTCCTTGTTAGACTTTTTAGGAAATTTAGACTATCTAGTTAAACCTAAATCCAAGTTTGACACATGTTATTCATTTTATTTAAAAGCAGTCTTTATTATATCGAATATAAGTATATTAAATTATATTTCCAATAAGAAACATGTAATATAAAATTTTGAATCCCATAAAGCTTATAATTATTATCTAACTCACCGGTTAATATGAATAAGAGAATATTTTAAAATCTAAACTACGTAGATAGATATATAAAAGAAGATAATTTAATTATTTAAAAAATTAATGATATGCGGATAGTATTTGACCCGAATAGGATTCGTATGCTAAGTTAAATGAGAATTTGCCACATAGGATTTTTCTATGTGACGTATCTAAGATCATGACAATTAAACGAGTTGTTCAATTATTAGAATAGATAGATACGCTGGAAAGGCTAATGCGGAAGGGATACATTCTAATACAAATTTTTAAACATGTAGCGTGTGACTTTTTATCGTAGCGTAAACAAATTTATTTATTTTATTCATGTAACTGGTCAAAAGCAATATAAATATAACTGAAAATTTATCTTGTGATCTATTATCTTATGTGAATGAATTATTTAATAAAAAGTCAAAAAGCAGTTATGATTTTTCTATTCAAAAGTCATAATCTTGATGATGATGTGGATGTGGATGGCTATATCAATCAAGAATTTAATAATGTTATCTTCGCCCTCGACCTACGCCTACGTATGTGTTTAGCAATTCTTTTGTTAAAAAAATTATTTAATTTTCTTAATATGTGTATACATATTATGTATGTTGTTAACAAATGAAGAAAAGTCAAAGTTGGGAAACAATGTGGTCGACATCAAGTGGTCGGCAACTACTTCAATTGGTAAATGAAAGATATTTTTTAACGGAGATTTTGCAAGTGATATATATGTTTAACCTAACAAACTTAATCATACCAATATAGTGTTTAATTTTATATAAAAACTACATGAAGCCAATGTACTAAACATGTTTATTCTTTGTTTCTAATTTTTGACTTGCAATATTAAACTAATAATACATGTTGTCATGTTTTGATTAAAATACATGAGAATGTGACACAAATGCCAAATCAAAATACTCAAAATGTTTTATATTTTGGTTTCTCCTCGACAATAATAAAACACGTCGCCGTTAAAAAAGTAATAAAACACGTAAAACTAGCCAACAAATAAAAGGAAGATTGCTGAAGAGAGGAAGATTAGGCGGCGCCGCGGCGGTGATGTAGTACTAGTTAGCATTGCAAGGAGTGAGTAATGAGTGAAGTTATATTAAAAATGATAAATTTCCTAAAAAGTTTAAAAACACATTTGAACTATTAAATGGTAAGTTAAATGTATTTTAGTCTTTGTCAAATTTAAAGTTCCACCATCTTCTTTAAACCTTCGTAACTTATTATTTTTTAATTAAAAATACATCAAAATAATGAGCGTTTTTATCTTCAATACACGTATGGTGTTGATGTTATTTTATTTAATTAGGTGATTATGTTATTTCATAAGCTAACTGTGTTATGTTATAACGTGTTCAAATACAAACTAAAACATATATAATCTATCTAAAAATTCAAAGTTTTAAGAGAGCATTTTTTGAGGGAAAAATATTTATTCTATAATAGGAAGTTTGGAAAGAAAAAGTAAGTGTAATGTTTCATTATGCATGAGTTGATGAACCAACATACTTAAATATTAAATATTTATAAATCTTTAAACATAATGCTTATAATTATTTATAAATATTATTATCTAACTCATGTGTAACACACGATTATGAAACCTAGTAAGATAATATGTCAAATCTTGTAACTTGTTTTCATTGTTGACATAACTATATGCCACACATAACATCTCAAATCTAATACTTGTTTTATTTGTGTAATTTTTATCAGGTCATTGTGTAATCCTCGATAGTTCAAAAGATAACACAAGGAATTGATGAAATAACACAATGACCTGACAAAATAACACAATGAGCGTAAAAACATGAAAAAGTTTTTTTATAAATTAACACTATACGCATTTTAAAGATAAGAAACTGTTCATTTTTATGGTGTAATTGTTTAAAAAATAACGTTGTGTGTACAAGTTATGTACGCTTAAAAAAGGTTGGACTTGAAATATGGAGACAGTACTAATATCATCATTCCTTCTAATTTTAAAAAGTGTCACTTTGTCATCATCTCATAACTTTTTAAACTTTCTACACAATTTGGATTTTCTAGTTGAATCTAATCCGAGATTTTATACCTTTTGGTTGAATATTTTAATTCTGTAACCACCCATGTGGAATAGATATGTAAAAAAAGCGGTTTCCTAACCCAACCCAAAAACTAAACCCAGACCCGAACTCAAACCGGTTACAACCTGGTATTATAGAAACCGGGTTCGGGTTTTAGAAAACCCACTGGTTTGAGACATGTTTTTATGTTCCATCTGGAAACCAGTTTGTCCCTGAGTTTTTTGTTAATCCGGTTTGCACTAGATCTAATGTAAAATCATCGTTTTTTTCACCGTTTTCACAACCCAACCCTACCCGAGTTCAAAAACCCAATTTTTATATCCCTTTAAAACCCAACCCGACCTGAACATGTTTGGTCAAAAACCTATTTTGGTTTTTGTTGACCAAAACTAGGTTGGGTTAAAACCCGGTTCGAGTTGGGCCTAAAACCTTATTTGTACACCATTGTATAATGTTAAATTCTTTTGCTTGAAGAAAGTTCCTTAGAACTAAAGAGAAAATCAGATAGCGAAAAGTGTTAAATCCAAACTACTCTTTCCTAACGACATAATGTTATATTCGTCAGTTCAGTTAAGGACTTACGATACTAAATATTAGCTCTTGGTCTATACACGTGTCACTATTGGACTAATATTCACTAGTTTAGATACCGTGTAACACACGAGTTAAATAAACATATGTATTTAGATAATCGTGGTAAAAATTTACTCATTGTTATTATATTTATTATTTTATTATTATTATATTTATAATAACTATTATTATTATTGTTACTTATGTTATTGTTATTATTATATTTATGATTATATTTATTATTATTATTATTATTATTATTATTATTATTATTATTATTATTATTATTATTATTATTATTATTATTATTATTATTATTATTATTATTATTATTATTATTATTATACGGAGATGGGTTGATTGATTCGTTCGAGTCTCTTGAATGAGTCCATCTATTTCAAAATTAATTAAGTTATATTCAAAAGCTTACAAACACTTTTAAGTACTTTGCTTTGCAAATATAGATCATTATTTTAGTAATATGGTATTTGTAATCATATTGTTTTCTTAACTATTTAAATTAATATAATATATACTAGATTAGTACCCGTGTACTACACGGATTTTAGTTTTATAGGTTTTAACTCAATTTACATATCAAATTTATTTTTAACATATCTCTTATTAAATCGATTTGGATATTTACAAATATATTCATATAAAAAATCATATGTTACAATAAAGGATATGATTTATAATAATTGGTAAATTTTTATTGGAACATATTGGGTTAGGAGATAATTCATGATAATTGTAAATTTTTTTATTTGAACATATCGAGTTATGAGATAATTAATGATAATTGGTAAAACTTTAATTTGAACATATCGGGCTAGGAGATAATTCATGATACTTGGTACATATCGGGTTAATATATAGATCATGATAATTGGTAAATTTTGTATTTGAACATATCGGGTTAGGAGATAATTGATGATAATTTGTGAATTTTTAATTTAAACATATCGGGTTATTTCGAATATGAAGCATACCATGACCCGTCTAAAAATTCTCCATCAAATTAATTAGAACATGACACCTAAGCAAAATCCTACATAGAATAGTTAAAGTGATAACATGTGGATGTGTTACTCAATTATTAGAATAGATAGATAGATTTTTTTTGAACTTGACCTTAATCTCATTTGCATTACCGGTTATATGAAATTGGTCAAACTTTCATTTGACAATTAAAATACAAAATGTAAATATATTAATCTAAATTAGTTTTTAAAAGTCAAACTTTCAGTTTACATTTATGGTTGCCTTTTGTTTATGGTAAGTTGAATTTTAAATCTTTTTTATAAAACTGATTTCTTTTTTGAATGTCATTACATAAACTACATAATTAGGCAATAATTTAAATCGTGTAATTTGAAGGAAACAAACCAGACGATGACACATCAGTCATCTAATGTGACACAAAATGTGAATGACCTTAGAGATTGACATATGACAGTTTTTAGTGATGTATTAGTATAGGTAGATTTACAATTTTACAATTCGTACTCCCCTAACCAAATTTTGCTCTAAAGAAATAAAACGCAGGAACTAGAGTTTTAACTCCAAAAACTCTCATAAAGCTTATGTCATTAGCAAGTGTTGCTAAAGATTGAGGATTTTAATAGAAGCTTTACTACCTCGTCTAACCATCTTCCGATCCATAACCTAGGCAATGTGAAAGATTGGATTAATAGGGCAATCTGCTAGCAAATCTAGTCGAAAGTAGTATTGCCAATTTGTTCAAGAACAAAAGAAGGACCACATAAACGAGGCGCTAATTTAGTTCTTTTTACATCAGCGTGTTGTTTCATTCGATTGGGAGGACCCTCTAAGTTCAGTTAAGTTTATTAATCATAGCTTCCCGACCACGATGTAAATCTTCCTCTGCTTGAATTTACCAGGTTTGAACCCATATAAAGACCTTCATAAGGTTTAAACCATTGCTTGTTGCCACTCGAGTTTCTCACTTGTTTCTTGAGATGTTTTTGGAATATTTTCTGATAAAACGCTCTTGTAGTATTAGTAACTCTTCCTCTGTCTGCATCAATTGGGTACCTTGAAGCACGTTTAACGTGCTCTAGAGAGTATCAATTTGGTGGAACACCTCTATTCTTTCTTGGAGGTAGGACATGAGTATTTGGTTCATTCCCATAACTGAATTAATTGTCAACATTATGGTCAAGTGTCCGAAGTAGACTCATTGGCTTTGTGTGCTGGTTTGTTTGCATGTTCTATGTTGGTTGTGAGGGACTTAGTGGCTTCATTTACCGGCTCTGTTGGAACAGCTTTAGAACAACTTAGAGTACCCAACCAGTCGAGTGATTCCCTAACTCTCTCCTCCTGAACGCTAAAATGGTTGTTAAAATAGAATTCAGACTCCAAGAAGTCACAATCCATAGTAACATGGATTCAACAAGAATTTGGATTATAACACCGATATCCCTTTTAATGTGTAGCATATCCTACAAACACACACTTTTCTACGCATGGGTTAAATTTGTTTCTATTGATTTTTGGAACTTTTGTTTTTATCAAAGTAGTAGTTTTGATGGTTTGTCTTGTAATTTATGTGCATAACAACACCATATTCACTTTCTTCAATTTAAAAACATATAATATCGTATACTACATATATGACGTATTGAAATTAAAAAAACGAGAAAATTTTATTTTTTTATAACGTTATTTATACTCAAATGAAAGATACTGAAATTCTTGATCCAATGGTGCGAAAACATTTTTAAAAACTTAACGTATGCAAAAGATAGAAGTGTTTAAAGATTTATATATTTAAAGTTCCAATTTTACACTTCTTTAAAATTCCATCACTTGTATTTTTGGTAGTTCTCTAGTTCTCAACTTAAAAAGAGTTCTCTCTTGAACCCTACCCTATATATATGTATATATATGTATATATATATAGGAGGGTTCATTTGAGAAGACCAAATATTGCAAGAAGAGAAAGAAATAGCTAAATTTTTCATTTTTTTCAACCAAAAACGTTTTTAACATACAAAAAAAACGCTAAAAATACATACGTAAAAAATATTTTAATGATTTTTTTAGTTTATACATTACACATTTGTATGTAGGAAGTGGATTTATTTAAAAAACTAAACTAGTTATAAGTTTTTTAATGATTTAGATTTCTTCTTTTTCTTCTTGTAATATATGAGTTTTCCCAAATGAACTTAATCATATATATATATATATATATATATATATAGAGTGAGGTTCACCTACATAGTATTAGAAATCTAAGAAGGCTAAGAAGCAATAAGAGATTGACATGTGGCATCTAAGAAAATTATGAGGAGAGGTATTTTAGTCATGCCTACTTTTTTAAATATTCTCTCTCCACATGCAAGTCACATGTCAATTCCTCCATTTTTTTTAAACGTTTATAACTTTCACATACGACATTATTTTTTTAAACAAATTACACCATAAAAACGAGCATTTTTTTCTCTTTAAAACGCGTATAATATTGATATATAAAAAACAAACTTTTTTTTTCATATTTTTTCAGCTCATTGTGTCTAACGTCAGGTCATTGTGTCTTCCGTCAGGTCATTGTGTCTTTCGTCTGGTCATTGTGTGATTGTGTCATCCGTAGAGTTGTTGTGTCATTCATCGGGTCATTGTGTAATCTTATTTGACAAGTATTACACAATGATCTAATAATAATTACACAATAACACAAAAAGTATTTCAAAGATCTTGCTCCCACAACATCCTCCTTCAAAAATAAATAAACAAAACTTTAAAAAACTAATATTTTCTCATTGTGTCTTTTTTCATTGTGTCTAATTTAAAAAATAAAAAAAACGGTAATTTTTTAAATTTTTTTTAATTTTCCGTTTATTTATTTTTTGACAGAGGAATACATGGGGAACAAGGTCTCCGAACCACATTTTTAAAATTTGATTTATATTGTGAGTTAGAATTTTTTTTAAAAGTGCCATTGTGTCTTTGTTTACCATTGTGTCATTCTCACACTTTATAACAAAAAATGACTTTGTCTTTGAACATTTCTCAAACACATATTAACAATTTGTGACACGGTGATAATTTCTAAACACATAAGATGACACAACAAATATTTAAAATAAGATGATATTACATAATGACTTAAGAATGAACGGATAAAAGTGATATTTCACTAGTTATAATATAACACAATCACATGATAATACACAAGGACTAGACAAGTGCCGAAATTTTTTTTTATTTTTTATATATCAATATTATACGCGTTTTAAAGATAACAAAACGCTTGTTTTTTTGGTGTAATTTTTTTAAAAAAATAATATCGTATCCAAAAGTTATGAACGTTTTAAAAAAAGTGGGGAAATTGACACGTGCCTTGCATGTGGAGAGAGAAAGTCAACAAAAGTTGCTATGACTAATGTACCCTTCCACCATTTTTTTTCCCTACAAATTGATCTCAACCATTAAAAGAGAGATCTAAAGGTCATAAATCCTTCTTAGCCTTCTTAGATTTTCAACCCTATGTAGGATAACTCTCCTCTATATATATATATATATATATATATATATATATATATATATATATATATATATATATATATATATATATATATATATATATATATATATATATGTGTGTGTGTGTGTGTGTGTGTGTGCGCGCGCGCGTGTGGTACGGTGAATATGAGAACTTTGATAACAAATTCCAACCACACATTTTTGCATTACGTTAAAACCCACAAATAATAAATAAATCATAAGTCTAAAAATAACAAACAACAGAAAAATTAATTCAGAGATAAATAAAATAAAATAAAATAATAAATAAATAAATAAATAAAATTCACTCTTTTTTAATGAAATGGGTTTCACACATGAGTAAAACCTACTGTACATATGTCTAAACCAAATCTGCATATGTGTTATAACTAAATTTACACATTAGCCATGTGGTGAGGATGATCTCACTATTAAAAAGGTGAAACACCTTATTGAGATAGCCATGTTTGATAAGGTGGAGTTTCATATTCCTTGGTCGAATCTTGTCATCCTAAAGGTATTTTTTTGCTTGGTGCAAGGGTTTAGATAAAATTCTATCAAAGACAAACTTGACCAAGAGGGGTGTCTCGGTGCCCACTTCATGTGATGTGTGTGGGACTAGTGATGAATTGGTAAATCATTTGCTTATTCAATGTTGGGTGGCGGATTTTTAGTTTGAAACAAAGTGCTTGGTTGATGTGAAGCTAAAGAGATATATTTTTAACGGTGCAAAATGTTCTTTTTATTCATGAATCGTGGCCTTAGAGGATGGATCGGAGATTTGAAAAGCAAGAAATGTTTTTCAGTAAAAAATTAAGTTGTATTCCTTTCTTTGAATAAAAATTGGAAGAAAAATGTTTTCTTAAATCAGCCCAATGGTGTAATTTTGAAATTTAATTTTCTTGTAATTTTTTTCTTATGACATTCTTGCTAGAGTAATTATATTCGTAGGTCATTCAAAAAAAGACCAAATTTACACATGTGTAAACTAAGCGAGAATGGATTTAAAAAAAATGACCCAATATGGGTACGGGTTGGAAAGATAAAAAAACAAATTTTAAAACAAGGTGAAAGCGGCATTGCCATGCATGTGATCTCCATATGATTTTAAAACATGTTACGAATTTTACTTTACATGATCCAAACAAACTTTTACGAATTTGGTAAAGACCGTATGATCATCAGGCGTATACTGTGTCAACTAGTGAAAGTCCTTACTATTTGGATCATTAGTTAAGGTTATCTAGCAGGTAAATTTTGAGTAGTACTATTGAGTTTACAAACCTCACCTAGGCTGGTTGTGCTAGCATGACTTAAAGTCGAACTGGTATTTAGTTGTTCTAACGATTGTCGTGTCTTGGTATAGACACGACGGAGACACAAAATAAACATAGACTTTGTTAGCTTCGATCACGAAGATTAGCCTACATTAGTGTAGCATGAACTATAGACTAGCTATCTACTATGAGATACTTTGTCTACTCTATCTGCTTTTGAAACTTGTTGATAGTTCCAATAACTAGTGAACTCACCAACTGTATGTTGACACTTGAGCATGTCTTTATTTCACTGGCTGCCAAGTTAATAGCATCTTAGAGGGTAAACAACCACTCTTATCGGCAATTCATATGGTTGTCTCCTCGCTGTAGCCATACTTATTAGGTTAAAACAAACTTTTTAGTAAATTCTAAGTAGCAGTTTCTACTATTCAACTGCGCTAATTAAAAACATATGTAATCGTTTTAACCTTTTAGCCACACTTATTTGGACAAAATGTTTGATTACATAGCCTCTTTGTCAACAGATGTTTTAATATGTGTGGCTAATACCAACATTTATATAACTTTTTATATAATTATGTTGTTTTTGAAGATGGGTGATTGTTCTTAGAATTAATAGTAATAAACTTGAGGGATAAAAATGTCATTTCTCCCCTCTTTTAACTAAGTCGTCATGTAGGTTAACATTTTTATTCAGTCGCATGTCAAAAAGAGTGGGAGAAATGACATTTTTTCTCTGTATGTGCGGGAGACTTAACGGAAAATTGGATGGAGTTAGTGTTTGGGATCATTTTCATTAGAAAATAAAAACACAAGGACTAAAACTGTTAAGATGTGACTGAAACTATTAATGATATCAAATCACAAGCCAAAGGCCAAAGCTGTAAAACTAATCCAATCCCCCTTGCGCGGATACCCGATTTTCCGTCAGCCTACTCCGGCCACCTCCGGCCAATTTCCGGCGAGATCCAAATGCATTTTTGGACATTTTAGTTCAATTAATTAACGGTAAAACATTCCAAAGCAAGATTCAAACTCAACTAAAGCTTTAAAACTAAGTTTACTGCAATATTGATACCGTATCACCCAAATCCATAACCTCCGGTATCAGGGGCGCAGCTAAGTGGAGACCCGGGAGGGTCACGGCCATCCCATTTTTTTCCGTTAGAAGTAACGATTTGTCGGTTTTTAGTGGATTTTATTATACGGGCCCTCTCATTTTTAAAATCAGGCCCTCTTACTAAAACCCAATTACTAAAACCCAAACCCATTATCAATTACTACAATCCAATTACTAAAACCCAATTCCCTTTTAATAAAATTAAACCCAAACCCAAACCCATTAACAATCAACACCAACTAAAACCCAACTAACAAAAAAACCCATTAACCCACACCCACCCTTTCTTTTCTTTTTCCAGTCGACACAACTACACAGATTCCCTGCTTCCCCGCCTACTGCCGCCCTTGCCCCTTGGCCGCGCGGCTACTGGTTGCTGCTGCGGTGCTGACCGGTTGCTGCTGCTTTGTTGAATCTGCTGCTGCTTTGTTGAATCTGCTCCTGCGGTGCTGACCCATCTAGGTTAGTTTTACACTTTTACAAATTACTATTTGTTGATTGTGAATTGCTGATTTGTTGAATTTAGGGGTTGTTAATGTTGACTTGTTGAGTGTTGTTGAATGTTGATTGTTATTGTTATTGTTGTTGAATATTGATTATTAGTTTTAGGTTTTTTAAGGGTTGCTTAATTAGAGGGGTTTAAGTTTAGTGGTTTTGATTTTTGTAGATATATCATGGTTTTGATTTTTGTAAGAGTGTTGAATGTTAGAATCTTGATTGTTAATTGTTGAATTTAGGGTTTAAGGGAATTAGGGTTTAAGTTTAGTTGTTAAATGTTGATGTATTTTAGGGGAATAAGGCCATAAGGGGTTTAATTTTAGTTGTTTTAGGGGT
Source organism: Tagetes erecta (assembly GCA_030867185.1). Lineage (NCBI taxonomy): Eukaryota > Viridiplantae > Streptophyta > Magnoliopsida > Asterales > Asteraceae > Tagetes > Tagetes erecta. The sequence goes on along the minus strand of CM061496.1, from coordinate 10,650,600 downwards.
TGTTAATGTTGATTGTTAAATGTTGATTATTGATTGTTGACTTTAGGGTTTAAAGGGATAAGGAGTTTAAGTTTAGTTGTTAAATGTTGATGAATTTTAGGTTTTTATTTTAGTTCTTGATTGTAAGAATGTTGAATGTTTGATTATTGAATTTAGGATTTAAGGGAATAAAGAGCTTAATTTTAGTTGTTGAATGTTGAATATTTGGTTTTGATTTTATAGATATAAAAAGATATTGTTGAAACGTTTGATTTGGAGGCCATAATTGATGAATTCAAAGATTTTAAAGGTCGACCGGTTGAGTTGTATTTCTTCATCCATGTACTCATGCTTCCTATCTTGTTGTATTTATGTGTAAGAACTTCTTAGAATAAATGCAATAAATTTTTTATACTTTAAAGTTTTTATTGTTTAACCCGACCTGAATCGCCGACCCGAACATATGTATCGAAACATAGCATTAGAGAAAAAAAATTATGAGCACTATAACTTTGGGCCACCCTGTTAATAAAATCCTGGCTTCGCCACTGTCCGGTATCATTCAAAACCCAATTAACTAAATCAACCAAAACACATATTTTAATCAAAAGTGATATGACCAAATCGTTCCTTCCATCGATTCAAAACAGTTTACACCATTTAATTGAGTTTATATCACCTAATTGGACATCAATTTAACCTATCTAACCTCAAATCAAAACCGAACATATTTGTCAGTTTCTAACTCAAATGGATTGCAATCAAATCATTTCAAACACTCCTAATAACACTTTCACTCTCTGGCTAACCAATTGCAATCAAAAACATCAAAAGCTCAATGTTTGATTCTCCCTTTTTTTCAAAACCCGCATCTTACCAATCGAGCATCAAAACGTTGTTATTCTCTTAAATTCTGTTGGGGCTTTCATTTTGTTGATCCAAATACAGATCACATCATGCTATTATGATTTAGATCCAATTGAAATCACTTGTTACCACTAGATTTAGCAACAAATGGTTTTGTGATTGATTCAAGTAAGATATAAAACTATATCAAAACCCATTACGAATAGATGAAGAATAGAATCAAATGGTTTGATGCTTAATAAGTAATAACAATAAGCTCGTAGCAAACAATCAGAATCAAACTCGTAATCAAAGAAAATTTCTATTCAATAAAGTTCCAAGAGTTGTTTACAAATGAACTAAAAACAACAATATATACGGACCACAATTTCTCTTGTAATTTCGCATACATGCGAAACTTTCTGGTTGTTGAGTCACTGTTGGCTACGTGCGATACTATAGTTTCGCACGTAGTTTCGCATGACTCAACTTATATACTAAACAAAAGACTAAACTAGCTACGCTATTAAAATAACAAAAATACGAACTAGTCTATTACAATAAAAGCAAATACTAAAGCTATAACGACAAGGTGAATACCACCCTACACGTGGTCATCAATACTCCCCCTAGGGTGGTATTCACCTGTCGGGTCTTCTTGATCCGCTCAGCCTTTGTAGCTTCAAATTGATGCGTTAATTTTTGAATCTCTGCTTGGTCCTCTACATGCTTCTGCACGCTCTCAATGAGCTGCTTTACTTCCGACCTTATCCCACGAGCCCTATTAGCTACCCTTTCAAAACGAGCAACTTCTTTCTTTGTCTCCGCTTTGGCTCCACATTTGATCCGATTCTCAGTCAGAACCTTCAGATCATCATCAGAAAAGAAAAACACTTTCATTAGATCAAATAATCTAATCTCTGCTCCATCCTTCACTCTAATCTGCTTGATCAAGTACTGTTGAACTAGCACCGATTTTCTCAAAATCCTCCATCTCAGCCTCTCTGTGCCTTTCTCGTTCCTCCACATTCATCAACTTTGTTTTCAACATACCCAGCTCGTTTGCAAGCGACGTATTCAAGTTTCAAATGACGTCCTAATCCAGTCCGCTTCGATCCACTTTCTTCTCTTTAGAGCCGACGTCTGTCATTTGCTCAGGTATCACTAGTTGTTTTCCCTTAGATCTTCTCTCCTTGATTGGTGAGGCAGATTCAGTCCGAGAAGGCGACCGGTCTGAAATCTTTCTCTTCTTCTTTTTCTTTAACTCTGCCTCAATCACATCAATTTGTTCTTTAAAGTCATATCCTTTACCTTGACGTACTTTTTCCTCTTCTTAATTTCATCCTCTCTTACATCTCTTTGATCATTAAACCTCTTTTCCTCCGACCCTTTCAGTTTATGAATGTAAGCCCTTCGATCGTTTGTGTACATGTTATCAAACAAGTACGTGATCTTTCCAGAGAAATCATGAGGTGAAGCTGCACAATCTGCAAAGATCCTAACATTCTTTGGGGTTTGCTTCAGTACATTCCAAAGTTTTGGCAAGTTCGGCTTTAGATAGTCTAATATGATCTCTATGAATCATGGATATAGTAATCATTTATCCTTCTTCGCGGCCCTTATGTTTTCTATCATCCATTCAAAAATAAATTGCGGAATATTGGCCTTGTGCCCTCTACAAAGGTTTACCATTTCTCTTGCCCATTCAAAGTTTAGTCTATCTGTCCCACCCTTTCAATGTTCAATACATGCAATAAGTACGTGAACTATAAAGCTCCATTCCTTCGATAAATACGAGTTCTTAATTTCTCTTCTCTTAATGAAATCAGTCCCTTCATAATCCATCTCTCTGAATCCCTTATGCACTTCATCGACGTTTAACATGGCCGGAATTCCAACATCGCCTTCCATCTTCAAAGCCTTTTCTACGACATCCGTAGTGATCGCAATATGCTCCCCTTTAACTGTCACTGTGATCTCACTTGGATCCTTGTTGAGATCATAGTCTGCTGTTAGCCAAAAATCTCGTATCAACTTCTCGTCAATGATTGGAAGATGTGTGATTGCATAATGAATGGGGGAGGCTTTTAGCCATGATATCACATCACAAAATCCTGCAGACTTTGGATCTCTATAATTAAGATATGCAATCACGTTTGCTCTAACATCATGCCTCAACAACGCCATTTATCTGAAATTCAAACGGAAGATGATCAGCGTCAAGATTATAATAAGATAAAAATTAAGAAAATGAAAAATAAGAGAGAATAAAACATTTAAGAAACGCAGTAGTTTCGCAAATGTCGAAACTGTGGTTTCGACACTTGCAATACTACACTATCACATAGATGGCTTTGTTGAAATTATGGGTGAGCGCGGGCAGCATAACAACACGGTTTCACAAAACACATTTGAACTTTCGTTTAGTTTCTGCAACATACTTAGTTTAGCAAAGTGATAAAAACCCAAAAGACACAGAATCATTGATAAGTTAGAAACTTGAAATCAAACACAACTGACTAACAACGAGGGTTTGAACATATCAATGAAGATTCTTACTAAGTCAATTGAATAGAAAAAAACACAAATATGATTTTGCTTAGATAAAGTGCGTTTTGTTTCAGAAAAGAAGAACTAGGATTTTAAAGAGAATTTCTTCGAAATTGATCTGATGTAGACGTATATATAACCTAGATTCTGCAGCTTGCGAAACTGTAGTTTCGCATGGTGTCTGATCTGAAACCGAATCATGCGACACTAGACCATGAGATCTTCATGACACACACCAGATTCAATGACTCAAAAATAAAATAAGAGAGAATAAAAGGAACAAAAAGGATATCAAGTAAGGCATTTCGAGCAATCTTCCATAGAATCCTAGGTTGGTGAGATTATCAATATGATTGTCCTCTTAAACCCATGCTTTATTCCTTTCAACTAACAACTTATGACGATTTTATCATGTTTTGGGTTCGATTAGAGAGACTCGATAACTTGGTTTCCACATGTATTCGACAAAGATACTTATCTTAATATCATGGTTTATTTAGTTTAGTTGATTCTGCTTGTTTTATTTGAGAGAGACATGGAGAATGGTCAATTTGGAACCATTGTGAATGTAATATTTGAGAGTGAGGGTAAGCATAGACAATGAACTTGATGTAGAAACTTTGGGTTGCAAATGATGAGCGCTCCAGTTCAATATTTCCATATAGAAAAGGAGATGATAATCTGAGCGTGCTGATAAGAGCTTCAGGTCTATATTTACATATAATAGAGAAGATCATCACTACAGGTCAATGCTGACGCATAACAGAGGAGATAAACACGAAGGAGGTTTTGAATAGCTAACGAGAAGCGTCATTCTGGGTTTAGGGTTTGGGGTTTGGATTTGGGGAAACAAAGCAGAAATTAAATACTCTCAACCCTTGTTTGTCAAGATTTGTTACTTTGTGCAGGCCGAAGATCTATGAAAATGATCCTTATCACCGAGCTCTTTAAAATTAAATTTGGTCACAAAGTCACGGTTTACTTTGTTTTCGAGCTGAGCCTATTGAAATATCTCCACACAATCTAAAGACCTCCTTCAGACGCTTTCCATACAAACCTGAAAAGACACAATATATTTGGCAATGTTAGAAACACATATATGATGTGAATAATGGGACACATCGTGCCAAATAATAAAATATAAAATTTTGATATACCAAGATTTTCTTTTTTTTTAAATATTATTTCTCCCATAAAATTTCTATTTTATAGCATATGTTTAGTTACTAAAATACCCCCATATCTAAAAAGCCAAAAAGACACCGTCTTCCTCATCATCCGCTGTAAACGTTGCTGTGGTCGGAAACAAAATCTGGCGAACACGATTCCATATTTCTCCTTTTATTTTCAAGCATTCTTCTCTCTATTACTCTTAGATTAACAACTTTGAGGGGGTCAAAGTATAAAAACCCACCGGATGACAGATAGGAAAACTACGACGGCCGGAGGATCATGGGATCCTCTTGACACTCCTGTAGTTCCGCCCCTAATGTTGTAATATCCAAGTCAATACCAATGGTATTTTTTTATTTTCATATAAACTTAACAAAAAAGTTAACTTTGTTAATCAAATGTACTAAAATAGAAACGAATTATAAAACTCAGGAAAATAATAAACAAAAATAAAAATTAATACTGAAATAAAAAAAATATACAAAACTTAGGTAGGAAAATAGAGATTTAATCTTTGAGTGGAGTTATACTAGAAAGTTTCATTTTCTTAGGATGTCTAAGAAGCCATGAGATGATGACATGTGGCACTTCCTTAAAATTAAAAGGGAGGGTAAAATTGGTAGTGCCTCTAAATTTAAAGTTTCACCCCATTTTTTAAACGTCCATAACTTTTACATACGATATTATTTTTTTTTTAAAATTGCACCATAAAAACGAGCATTTTCTTATATTTAAAATGCGTATTTCATTCATATATAAAAAACAAAAAAAAATTCACGTTTTTCAGCTCATTGTATTATTTGTCAAATCATTGTGTTATTTCTTCAGGTCATTGTGTTATTTGTCAGGTGATTGTGTTATAATGCAATAACCTAATGAAATAACACAATGATCTGAAATAACACAATGACCTGACGAATAACAAATTGACCTGACAAATAACACAATGAGTTGAAACATGGATATAATATAATGACCTGATGAAAATATAACACAATGATCTGACGAATATAACACAATGACCAGATAAATTGAACACAATGACCATATGCATATAACACAATGACCTGACGAATATAACATAATGACCTGGCGGATATAACACAATGACCTAACGAATATAACACAATGACCTGAGGTATATAACACAATGACCTGACGAATATAACACAATGACCTGACGAATATAACACAATGAACTGACGAATATAACACAATGACCTGACGAATATAACACAATGACCTAAGGTATATAACACAATGACATGATGAATATAACCCAATGACTTGACGAATATAACACAATGACATGACGGATATAACACAATGACCTGAGAAATATAACACAATGACCAGACGAATATAACACAATGACCTGACGGATATAACACAATGACCTGAAAAATATAACACAATGACCTGAGGAATATAACACAATGACCTGACGAATATAACACAATGACCTGACAAATATAACACAATAACCTGATGAATATAAAACAAAGACATGAAAAATATAACACAATGTCTTGACTAATATAACACAATGAGCTGAAAAATATAACAAAATTACATGACGAATATAACACAATGACATGAAAAATATAACACAATGTCTTGACTAATATAACACAATGAGCTGAAAAATATAACATAATTACTTGACAATTATAACACAATGAGTTGAAACTTCAAAAAAATTCATTTTTTATACATCAACATTATATTTCTTTTGGTGTAATTTTTATTAAAAAGTATTTTCGTGTGTAAAAGTTATGGACGTTTAAAAAAGAGAGTGAAATTTGAAAATGAGACAAGATTAATATACCCTTGGCCTACCAGTTAAAGTTCTAACTATTTATCACTAGTTTTTCGCCCGTGTGTTACACGGGTAGGAACAAGAAAAGCAGATAAAAGTAGCTAAGTTTTAATTTTGTTTTAATTATGTCACTCAAACTTTGTTTTGTTTCAAGTAGATAACTTAACTTTAAAAACATGTTTTAATTTTAGGTAATTAATATATATAAGAGGTAAACATTAATTAACTTTCCGAGTGATAACTTCAAGAACAATTGTTTCTACTTTCAATACGGATCCAAGAATTTTTGTCAGTGTGTTCACTATTTTTAGGTGCTCCAATATTAAAGAAACCGGACATAAAAAAATTTGGGTCATCTCAACAATTCGGATCGTGTTAATGGGTTAGGTTTATCACATAATAACAATGTGATACAATAAGTCAACATTTCACTTTGAAAATTGGAATGATTTGAGAAGGGTTTTATGATTTTGGAGGCCTAAAAAGTTAAAAATCCATTAAAAAAATTGGTTAAAAATTCATTAAAAAAAGAAATTTTACGAAATTTAAGTATGGAAATTTGAACCTTTGACCTGTTATACACTAACTACATTAAATTCCAACTCATCCAGGAGAACTTTGTCCCGCTCATAGTTATTTATATGAGTTCACTTTAAAATTTTCTATAGGTTCATTTTGAAATTTTCGATATAATTTATGTAAAAATTTTGAGACTCGCATAAAAAACGGGTCCCCAAAAATTTATGTAGATTTACTAACAAATCAATTCAAACCGTAATATAGTTTTGGAAAAAAAACTCATTTAATTACCTTGTTAAGCTTCAATTAATTAAAAAATTATTTACTTATGTAATGGAAATATTCATCTAATAAAAATTATATAAAAAATTTGAGCGGGAAAATTATTCTCTAAATGCTTCTATTGAATGACAAGTGTCCTTTAAAACCCTCTTTTATTAAAATGTATAGATTATGTCATATTGTACTTATGAGCCATTAATTTTTATTTAATATTAGATCTAATGAACAAATTTTTTATTAAACTTTATATGAAATTTAAAATTTCTAATTCAACCCCATTCTTTAATCTTTTCCTATTATAAATTATTCAATCATAAGTGACATGTAAATGATAACTCCTTATTCAATCAAGTTATGTGATTGTATTCATGCAAGGCAAAGTCAAAGTTGCTGCAAGATGCTTGGAATACTCATCAAAGGTCGGTAACTACTTAGAATATAAGCAAGAACGTAAAGTGAAATTACAAAACAGCCCTTCCAAGGCTGCAACTATTATTAAGAGTGTACATATGAAAACACTTTGAAATTGTAATTAGCCTCGTGATATAATAAATCTCTAACGGGATTTTTTTTAAATTTGATATTTTGTAATGTTATAGTTGATTTTAGGGTGAGAATTAAAAAATGACGTTTATTTATTGTGATTTTATTAGTTAAAATTATCGAATCCTAGAAAATTTTGATCAGTTAATTCGCTACTTGTAGTATAAAATCTTTTTTTTATCTTTTTCTCTTCAAGTAGCGAATTCACCTTATCATTCGCACTCATCATAAAAAACATGTTCGTCGTTCTCACCCTATAAACAACAAAAACATAAAAAAAATCCACTTTTTCAACAAATTCACTGCCCATTAACCTTTCATTCTTTCAAGTAACTTTAAAAAGGAGTTGAGAAAGGATAGAAGAGTAATTTGCTATCATATTTTAAGTTATCATCAACACCCCCTCCATAAAGTATTGAACATCATTTGCACTCAATCAACAGCCTACCCTTGATACCAGCTCAACCATATACTTTTTGCTAACAACTATTATAATACACCAAAAGAGTTGACATTTTTTCATGTGTGATGAGACCAACAAAGGCTATAAATACGTCCATAACATAACCAACCTTCACTAACATATCAACCTCTAAATACAACACACATATATTAACCTTACTTTTCATCAAGAAAATGCCGATTCCGGTTATTGACTTCTCGAAACTCAATGGCGAAGAGAGAGCTGCAACGATGGCGCAAATAGCCAACGGTTGCGAAGAATGGGGATTCTTTCAGGTACCCAAATTAGCATATACATATCATATGTAACATATGTGTATAATGTATGTTGTCATAACCAATTAATGTGTCTTGCTTGTTTGATACGCGAACAGTTGGTGAATCATGGAGTTCCGGTGGATCTTCTTGATAGGGTGAAAAAGGTAAGCTCCGAATGCTATAAGATGGAGAGGGAAGAAGAGTTTTTCAAGAACTCGACACCCGTCAACCGGTTGAACGAACTAGTCCACAAGAAAACTGGAGACAAACTGGAAGGCATCGATTGGGAGGACGTATTTCTTATTTCGGACGATTATGAATGGCCACAAGAGACCCCAGGTTTCAAGTAAGCCTTCATAATGCTTTCTAAATACTACTAATCAAGTTAAAAAAAACTTTTTAAAGCTAGTGTATGCGTGTTTGCTGAGCTTGGGTCTCAATGGGAGCAACGTTTGGTGGAGAAAAAGACGTTGCTCCCAATGAGATCCCTGCTCAACAAACACGTACATTGTTCATATTACTGGGTATATATGTTTGTTTTAGAATCTGACATGTGAATGATGTGAATAAAGGGAAACCATGATGGCATACCGAGCGGAATTAAAGAAACTTGTAGAGAAGGTGATGGAAGTGATGGATGAAAACTTGGGGATACCAAAGGGGTACATCAAGAAGGTTTTCAACGGAGGAGATGGGGACAAAGCGTTTTTTGGGACGAAAGTTAGTCATTATCCACCATGTCCTCATCCTGAGATGGTGACCGGTTTGCGAGCACACACTGACGCTGGAGGCATCATCCTTCTTTTCCAGGATGATGAGGTTGATGGCCTTGAGATTCTTAAAGACGGTAAATGGATTGATGTTCAACCGATCCCCAACTCGATTGTCATCAATACAGGCGATCAGATAGAAGTTTTGAGCAATGGGAGGTACAAGAGTGTTTGGCATAGGGTCAATGCTAAATCTAATGGAACAAGGAGGTCAATAGCCTCATTCTATAATCCATCTTATAATGCAACTATTGCGCCAGCAATAGAGCTCATTGAGAAAGAGAACGAAAAGGTTAACCAAATCGGATACCCGAAGTTTGTGTTTGGTGACTACATGTCAATCTACACCGAGCAAAAGTTTCTCCCAAAAGAACCTCGGTTTGAAGCTGTGAGGGCGGTTTAACGAACTTATAATTGGAAAACTTGTTTTATTAAGTAGCAAAATGATCACATTCTTTCATTTTGTGGATTAATGACTAAATTCAGAATGTTTTATTAGATGTATTGTTATAGTTTTGATTACTTTTTGTTTGTAAACTATTCATTCAAGGTTCAAATCTATTTATAAACTGTTTCTAAAGAATGCATTGTAACTATGTGTTTTGGGAAGAGGAATATTTCACAAAGTAAACATTTAGTAAAGGCAACTTCCCAAAACAAACATGATCTTCAACTCACATGCATGTCAACCTTTGTTCATAAATGTCCTATAACGTGAACACCTCAGTTGCAAGTCATGTGTATGTACTCTTGGAGCGAAAACAACTTCAGAAATCAACAAATGTCCACAAAGATTTGGTCTGCACTGAGATTACATATGTCGAGTCCCTAGTGCGTCACGTATAATGTGATTTAGCACAAAGATCTTCACGTGACCGACATTTTGGCATGTCGTTACTTTGGAAAAAAATGTCATTACAGAAAGGTTAATGTTTGAGAAAGGTTCAAATACAAAGTAATTTTTTTACAAAATATGAAAATGACACAATGAGACGTTAAAAAATTATAACTAACAACATAAATTGAATTTCAAAAAGTTGTTTCGGAGACTTTGTTCCCCACATCTTCTCCCTTAGAAAAAATAAACAAAAAATTAACAAAAATAAAAAAAATCAACGTTTTCATTATGTCTTTTTTACTTTAATTTTATCCTTTATTGGGTCAAAAATTTACAAAATACACCATGAAAGTAAAAAAAGACAATGAAAATTGAAAACTTTGATTTTTCTATTTTTCATTAATTTTTTTAAGGAGGATAACGTCGGGAACAAGTCTCGAAACAATGTTTTTTAAATTCTATTTAAATTGTGAGTTACGAGCTTTTTAACCCTCTATTGTGTTTTTTATACCACTTAATTATTTTCACACTTTATACCACTTTTAGATACACTTAATTTGATAACTTCAACCTAATGATTTTTATTCTTATTATGTTTGGATTAAAAGATTCTTGGAACCAAAAAAGCTGTAAATAACATGGACAACCAGATAATGCCCTCAAAGAATAGGTGTCATGCATGCAATCATAAACATGAGCATGCTTACATTGTTCTAATTGTGTGTGTTCTGAATTGCCTACAGAATCAATTCAATATAATATACAAGTCAATGCTGTTGTCTTTAGTGTACAATGCATGTACTTTATCTTAACCAGCTGAAATTAAAAAAAATTAAGATTTGAAATCATATTCTACGAATCTTGACTAAGTAACTTTTATTAAACAGTTACAGATTTGTGCTTTTTGAAGAGGTAAGAAAAGTCAAAACTTTTATTAAACAATTATTGATTTTATTGTGGTTAGATCTCAATATAAAGTCTTCTAAATCTTAAGCCTTGTAAGAATTTGGTAAAACGAACCACGCTTGATCTTATTCCAACACTATTGAATACGTTTGATCTTATTCCAACACTATTGAATAGTATCGTCGTCGAACTTTATGATTTTAGATTTTAACTTTTGGGTGTTTAGTTTTAGCTTTGGGTTTTAAGGTTTAGCTTTAGGGTTTATGATAATTTTAGGGTGGGGTGGGGGTTAAGGTTTTTGGGGGGTGGAGGAGGGCTTAAGTAAATCCGAATATGGTTTTTAAAAGATTCGATAAAACAGTTCCGACGCCACCGGAGTTCAATTGGCTGTCTTCTTATGACTTTGTAGATTTAGTAGACTTTTTAGTATAACTTCACCTGACTTTACTGTCTTTTCCGTGCACAATCAGAGTGATTTGATTTGCAGCTGTAAAACTTTGACTGTTGGTGTGACACAATGAATTAGCCACGGCTCACTATAAGATGCAACAAAAATTAGGAGTATTGGATATTAACAGATCCAACTATTTGTTTTTTGCCGTTACCGGTCCCAACTACCGAAATATGTGTTGGCGGTCACAACTTTTATCATTTTTACCATCAGTGGAGCGTCGTTAAAAACATTTAACGCTGTTAAGTTTTTTTCAAATTTCAGACCAACATTTTAGGGCTTTTGATCGTAAGAAGAATACGAGTCGACTGATGTAAAAGTTACCTTAAAATAGTGCTCCAAAATTTTCATGTTTGGATGTGTTTGGATGTGTGTATACTTCCATTGTAACCCACTCAAATTTGAATGTATTACTATCGTTTTATTTTCAGATTATGTTAGTGTTTCTTCACTTTAAAATCCTTTTGGTTTTGGTAGACCGCAAGACCTTCCATTCATCCTCAAGAGAGTGTTTCAAGAAATGATGAACTCTCAAATATCTCTCATTTGTCATTAAAGCATATATGTCTACATAATTTAAAGGTGTGACCTCAATCTTAAGGGGCTGTTTGGCAAAATCTGAATCATTAAGTGCTGAATGGTTAAGAGGTCTGAACCATTAAGAGGTTCCATCAATAAGAGGGATGTTGGGGTAGAACTTCAGATGAGTATAAAGTTAGTATATGCTCCATTCAGTTTCATTCAGCATCTCTCAGTCTCTTAACCATTCAGCACTTAACTGAACCATTCAGAAGCTATTTTTTTCTGAAACAAACGCTCTGAATGCTGAATGCTGAATGCTGAATGATTAAGCACTGAACTGAACCATTAAGAAGTAAACAAACAGCCCCTTAATACAATTACAATAATTCGTGCTGTGTTTCTAAGTGAAAACAACAAAAGAAAATAGTAGACTCTAAAGACTCAAGCTTATGATATTTGTACCCATTGGGTCAATTTTATGTAGTATTGTAATGGTAACATAGAAAAAGAATGTATTGGCATACTATCGGTCCATGCTTAAAGTTTTAGCGTTCGTAGGCTTCTGAAAGAGTGGTTAAAAGGTGTCATTATTATTTGCTACAATCAATCATTTTTTCCGCTAAATGATAGCAACAACCACATGCTTAAATTGTAACTATGACGTTTCTATTTTAAAATCACAATGATAATTATAAATAAGTCGTAGAAAGTCAAATAATAACTGTATCTTTTGGCACCATCTTAGCTTGAGGAGTGACTTCTTTTCGCATCATATTGAGGAGAGCTTGTGCGGCATCAATATTGTCTAGAGAATTCAACTACAAATTGTTTCGAGAAATAGGCAAAGTCAAATAACTATGTGGACAATAAAGTTAAATGAAACAATGATTTTGTTAGGTTGAGGATTTACTTCTGTCTGCACCATCTTAGATCCAAGAGTATCAAGCAAGGATGGGCTAATATTTTATACAACCTGTCTTGGTGACATTTAATTTAACTAAGATGTCCTAACATTTGTAAATGAATTCTTTATCCAGATGAGCTAAAAGTTGATAAAGTTTGTGATTTGTTTCTTGCACCTGTATAGTTCAAAGTAAAGTACAACTTGTTGTTTTGATGATCCTTTTATTTGAGGAGGATACTTTCAATACCTACCGGAAGTCACTACGTAGCCAACCCCAATTAAAAATCCACCTCTTTCCTCCCCAAACACCATTGTGATGGCATCCATGCCCAGATCAAGATTCAATGTTCCATCATTGATTTGTTTTTCACACATTAGCATAGTCAACACGTAGTGTAGTAACATAATACGAAACAAAAAAGCCTACCAATTTATCTGCTATGACGTTCACATCAACATTCTTATATATTCCATTTTTTTCTTTCCATTGCCTTCCTCCACATTAAAGATCAGGAAGAGATTTCATCAACTAAAAGTGTATTATTTCTTACCTTGTAATCATTATACATGTATAAAACAGAAAGAAGTAAACATGCACACAAGCCATACAAACAAAAATTCATAAAATACATAAAATGTAGTTGAAGTTACTAGTTTTTCTTTTAGATAAATGTCCCCTCCTCTTCAAAAAAAATGACCATAAACATACTTGGATCGCGCTTCTTAAGTTGTTTTTAACACATCCTTCTAACACATATATTTATTATTTTATTATACATAAACCAGCTAACATCTTAAATTTGACCATAAACACACACTGCAGAATATAGAAAGTAGCTAAACTCTTTAATTTGACTGTAAACACACTACACGGTATAAAAATATGTAACATCTTCAATTTAACCATAAATACACATACACACATGTTGTAAAAGCAAATATTTAATTTCATCAATTAGATCATAAACACAAAAACATTATAAAGCAGGAAAGATTAAAACCTAGAATCTTTCAGACCGTGTATATGATACAAACTTGTCCCAATCTGCTTGATGCACCAGTGTATGATACCGCTTTGAAATCCTTGCAAGTTTCGCTGGAATACCTATGTTTTCGTATGTATCCTGTATACACTTTTCTTCTAAAATTCTTGGGAAGCTTACCAAGTTGATTCAATCAAGACACGCATTTGTTCTCTTATTCAGATCCGGAGCGTATCCATATTTTTTATAAAGATTAAGAGCGGGTTTGTCAATATTGTGAGGCCCTTCCCAAGGCCCTTCTTCAGTAGTTAAGGCCCTTCTCAGGCCCCTCTTCAATAAATCAGCTATATTTGGGTTTTTTCATGAGGTTCTGGAGCCTAATTATATTTCTTCATGAGGATCTGGAGTGCATCAATCAATACTGCGAAGCCCTTCTCTGGTTACGAAGCCCTTCTTCATCAGTAAAGGCCCTTTTTGAGGCCCTTCTTCACAAATCAACTCAAATACTATAAGTGTCGAGGAGTGTTTCTTATTCTTATTATAATCTCCATATCCGGACAAGATATCCAGAAAGTCTTCTACCTCCAGAGATAGCTCCCTTTTAGAAGACTTTGCATACAAAATACGGTGCATAGCCTCTTTCGTAAATGTAGTTCGTAAGTTCAAAGCTACTAAAGTAACTTAAAAACATTGAACTGCAGGGCTATAATAAGGCAAATGCACTTGATAAGGCGCTCTTGATTTAAAGACCCTTATATTTGAAGGTTTTTCTTTTATAGGAAAGCTTGTCTCTTATAACGGCTTGCTATAGTGAGAAAAATTCATGCCGACCCTTTCAAGGTGACTTTATTATTTAAAGATATCTTTTTGGAGAAAACCTTCATTTTCTGGGAGCGGTTTTACTATAAGATTTCTCATATAAAATATGGACCTCCTCATTCAAATATCTCTAAAAAAAAGAGAGCATGCCCTCTCCAAAGAATTACCCTATTTGAAAGTCCTGTCATAAGAAAATAAGCCCCTTCGACATGCTCTCTAAAAGTAGAAGAGTGTATGGATACCATCGGATTACAACATTCATCAATTCATCCCTCCATTTTCTGTGAAAAGGGAGGTAGGGAGCGGAATATCATTCCTAAACTAACGGGGGATTTTCTTTTTTCGCATTTCTCATCAGGGGAATTATCATTACTACAACTAGTACCGGGAGAGAGACATATGTGGATAGTACAATTATTGGCATATTCAGGATTCCAAGAGAGACTGGGTCTGCCGATTGCTCTCGTTAACGACCACAAAGGCATATATAGAAGACAGATGAGAGAAAGCGCTCGATGAACGATCATTGAAGGTTTAGGGTTTAGCGTTTAGTGTGACACCCAAGAATTTCAGATTAACTCTGTTAACTAAATCACGTTATTTCCATTAATGCAACTATACTAAACATTTAATTAGTGAAGTTAAGTATGCTACTTGTTACTCAAACAGTAAAGTGTAACGGTAATTCGGAAAATTACCCGACCATGCGAATTAATACCCAGGTGTTGGTGAATTAATGAACTTAATATCTAGATCTATAAAATATCTATAAATTTAATAAATTTATATGCTACGGAACTTATGTGTTTAATTTCATGACCTTTCGTGAAGTCGCGTATTGTACCGGTTTTTACGTTTTAACATGTTCGGCAAGCTTTATGGAAAATTTTATAAATCAAGTTTTTTTATAAAATATATGAAGAAGGACTTTTCTTGTATTTTTACAAGCCTCAACTAAAAGATGGTCCATAGATCATCTAGGTGATCCATGGGTGATTCAAAACCCACCCTTTAATCAAATAAGTAGTATTAAACAAAAAAAAGTTAAAAAACTAAAACCATAGAATTGGCGGCTCCAACATCTTCACATATAATCTCTTTGATTTTCTTAACGTTTGATCAAATTGGTAGTGGTTTTGCTTGCTCTTTGGAGTCTTAGATGCATTGCAAGTAAGTTTTGATCTTAAAAAATCCCCTATATGTTGTAAAAAATGTATAATAGGAACCCTAGTTCATCCAAATTTGTCAATTGATGGTTTTAATGTGAAACTAGATATTGGTTTTGGGTGTATTTGATGTTTTGGTGAGTTAGTAATCAATAGAATCCATGTTTGTGATTTTGTGAAACTAGGGTTAACATGAAAATGTAATAACATATACCATGGCTGGAAGTTTTTAGATATGAACTTGTATGATGATTAAAATGAAACTTGGATATTAATCATATTGTTTTAATCATGTTTTTGACAAAACCGGTGATGACAGAATTTTGACAGATTCGTAACATTATTTTTCTTGGACAATAACTTGTTGAAAACCTAACCAAAATGGGTCATTATTGAGCCTAGATTGTAGTTTAAGGAGTCTAGTTCCAGAAAACTAAACCAATGAATTTTTAGAGTAGAATAAGTTAGACTTTTTGATTTTATGAAAAACATATGTCAAATCTAAAAATCTAGGCAGAAAATGGGTCAACTTCAAACATCATAACTTGATAATTACAATGTATTATTGGATTATTATTATACCAAATTAAAACTTAATGTCTTAGCTTTCTAAATTGATAAAATTTGTATTTTTATTCTACGGTATGGTTGTCCAAATTTTATAAAACTTTATAGTGTGCAATCAGGTATTTTTCTGACTTTTATGTAAAGATTTTTTTTTAATAAATATTTCATTTGGGTTTCAAGTAAAGTATATAAAATAAGAAATGAACTTAAGATAGTATTGCAACTGTAGGTAAAATTTGGGACTTATACATGTTAGTTTAAGTTGGTTTCTTTACAACATAAAAACGGTTAAAAAAAGCTGAAAAATCTGAAAATAGGCTGGCAATATGTTTCATCTATATCATGTGTGCAAATAGTAAATTTGATGTCATGACGAATTAAGAGTAATACTAACATGCTTGTGTATATGTATTGTGATGATTGTCGACTTGAATCATGATTATTAGGACTCGGTTTGGTTGGTTACTATCAATACTAACTTTGGTACATGAGAAATTGCTAGACATTGTTTTAACCATGATCATGGTTACATGAGGTTGCAAGTGTGTTATATAGTAGCTATGATAGATTCATGGTTCAAAAGTGAGATGCATGCTTGTTATAATTGATTGCTAATAATAATAAGTTTAATGATACATATATTAGTAAAATGCATACGGGTGGTTGTAGATGAATTAATGTATGTGTTCTAAACTAGTGGTTGGGTTTTAGAATGTGGATTAAAGGTTTGTATTGTTAGTGATCATATTGGTTGTATCTATTTACATAATAGGAAACTTTATCGAAGTTGTGAAATGTCACTACGAGAAAAGTGTGTTTTTTGCAACACTTTTTTGCGACAGCTTTGTTTTGTCGAAAATTCTGACACATTTGCGACAACTTTGCAACAAGTTAAAAATGCGACAAGTTTGCAACAAAGTTGTAACAAACCTTGTATTTGTTGAAAATTTGACGCAAATTACCGACTAAATTGCGACATCAGATGCTTATTTAATTGTGACAGGGAAAGAGTCTACATCTTCCATGTCGGGACTAACACAAGCTACACTCCAACAATCACAACAGGAGGTAATTTACTTCATTTTTAATTTTTATTGTTATATTTTGCCATGAATGTGTGTCTAAATATATATTTTTGTATAATGAAAATGCTAGTTTCTCATATGTTTACCAGTTTGTTAGGATGCTTTAAGTTATAAGTGTTGTTTTATCATTTGTTCATTTAATATCTATATGATTAGAAACAATGGTTTCTTAATCTTTGTTAGTTACTTATATGCATGGCATAAACAACTCTATGCATGATCATTTGATATTATATGTTGATGTATGCATGGTTCCTTTATCGTTGTTATCTTATTTATTAACTAGGTTAGAACCCGTGGGTACCCACGGGGTGAAATTATAAAATGTAAATATGTTTTTATAGTATTTAAAAAATAATTAACCTAGAATTCTTATAAATTATGTAATTTCCAAAACATTGTTCAAAATTAGGGTAAAATGAAAAACAATAAGAATCAATGAAAATAGTAACATAAAAAAACAGTTTGTTCATAACAAAAATGTAGCACTACAGATTCCCAAAGATTTCCTTGTAGATAACATTAGTTGTGTGATTCGTAACATTGCAACTTTTGTCTTGTATAAAAATTTTTAAGCTTGCTCTGCTTTTAACTCTCGACAATGCGACGTATAGTTGTCCATGTGAAAATACTGGATCTTTGAGGTATAGTCCAACCCTAAACAATGATTGACCTTGACTATTGTTTATGGTCATGGCAAAGCAAACAGCAACAGGAAATTGCCTCCTTTTGAACTTGAAAGAAATCTTCGTATCAGACGATGACAATCGAAGACATACAAATAACTACATAAAAAAACACCAAATAACTACATAAAAATATCTCATACTTAAATAGACAAAGAAGACATACAAAATATAAAGAGCGCTACGTAACTAATGACGTTTAATTAAACAATCACCTACTACACGCGATAAAAAAAACAACCGGAGTCGCACGATTTATTTTCAAACAACTCAAACCTAATATTATTCATTTATTCTAAATACTCAAAAGCTGGACATATTTAACAACAAACAAAGATCAATACAATATAGCACTAACTAATCCATGACATTAACAATGAAACGGGTTGTTTAACAACCAAAAAGCAAGACTATACTAACATAGTAACATGCATTACAGTCAACATAATTCACAGTAAACCCAAACCATGACAATAACAATAAAAGTAATTCAATTTATATGAAAATATGAAATCATAACTGTCAAATAAGATATCAAACATAAGATTATATTACAAAGCCAACTTACCATTCCAAGTCCGAGTCAACCTACCGGCCACTGTCACAACCCATGTACTGCTACGTCAAAGACAAACAACAACATTCTTGTCATCCAATACGATAAATAATAACATTAGATCATATTACAAAGTCTACTAAAGACTCAAAGAAAGTTAAGCTTCCCAAATACCAAAATATGAAATCCTAACTGTCAAATAAGATATCAAACATAAAATGTAAACATGCAAATACCAGGTGGAAAAAATGAAAAAAAAAACAACAAAAAATATAAAAATACTAACATCGGTAGACGCAACGGATGTAGAAACTCGAAAAACGAACAGAATGTGAACCACGTAGATTACTATGACGAAGAGACAAACGCTTATCGGACAACGAACCATGGCGCCGACCCGAATTTTCAACCAACTGCCTCTTAGAACCACGCATTTATAAAACAACTAACTACTAAAATGCCTACAAAACAACAACCAAACCGACACACACCAACTTGCTCGTAAGATAAACCAGCAGCAGCAAGTAAAATACCAAAACAACAGTCACAAAACCCAAACCATAAACCAAAACTGTAACATAGGTTTAGCGAGTTTGGATCTGCGAAGAAAATCGCTTGGATGTTCCCCTAACCCAAACCGGGAATGGGCCGGATGGAATAGAAGTATAACATACAACCACTTGCACAAAACTAAAGAGATGGTGAACTTTCTACTATTAAACAATACCTGATTCAAAGTTACACATTTTCTAAAACCTTACAACAAACAAAGTGGGTTGTAACCAAATTAAAACAAAAACATCATTGCAAACCGATTCAAATATGAATAATACCATATCCAAACCATCTTTAAAACATTGCAACTTAAAAGTTAAGAATTTATGCAACTTTCTACTTTTAAACAGCAACTAATTAAAAACCACACAATTTCTAAAACATAGCAGCTAACAAAGTTGGTTATATGTAAATAATATACGAACAACATGAAGACAATCCATACCAGATCCAGATAATAATAGCATATAGATCGCAAATTCTTTAAAACATTGCAATTAACAGTTAAGAATATATGCATACCTGAACCAAGAACAACAAAAAATGAACATGTTCACCCCTCCTGAAACATAAAAACGGCATTAGTATAACCCCTACATGAAGCCAATCCATACCAGACCCAAACCACATACCAAATCCGTCAAGCAGCTAAACCTGAAAGAACCTAATAGAAAAAGGTCAAATAATGGTATAAAAACTGCTGGATTATCACAACTTTCGGCTAAAGATTATAACGACACCTAAATCAACAGCGACAAAAGCGCTTTTGAAAAGTAAAAAAACATCACAGCAGTAAAATGAAAGGCCATGGAGAAAACACAATCGAACTATTACAAACTTAAACAACGCCAAAAACACAAAAAGCAATTACTACTAATTCATTAATTCGAGAACAAAATAGACAATCCAATGAATTGTTTGTGAAGATGCACAATCAATCATAAAAGAATATTAAAAAAACTCACAAAAGTTTTCGATTTGAATTAATTGACACAAACAGGATCGAAAATAATCAAATTACATAGAATGCAAATTTAACATCTCATGGAAAAACACACAATCGAACTATTGCAAACTTGAACAACACAATGAATAAAACAATCCAATAAAATAATGAAGAAAAACCAGAAGAATCAATCGCCGCAGATACGATGATGATGATATTGAATGATTTAGGGTTAATCGTTGAGGGGTGATGAAGAGTTGTAGTTGAGCGCTGTGTTAGGGTTTGGAGATATGAATGAATGTACGAATGATGGGGGTTTACAACTTCATATGTATATATTAGATCCGTGAAAATAAAATATGGGTAAATAAATGGTGCGGGTCGGATCAGAAGATCCGTTTAGATGGTGAGAGTGATTCTGGTGGCGACATGTGGCGCAATGTGGTAACATGGGTTAGCGATTTATTAGAAGAGAAGATTGTAATGCAAGTAAAGTTATCGCATACCTTTGTTGTAAGCATGATCATGATTTCTTTTCTTGTGCATGATTGATTCTTGTATTTTTAGATGTACAATTGTTGTTATTTCCTTTAGTTAGTCGCCTTATGGACTATTGTTTGATGTTGTTCACTAGTGAGTATCATTTTTGACTATTTGCTACTATTATTGATTGTTGTTGGTATTTATGTTATAATTACGGCTAAAAAAGTTTTGAACTTTTGGTTGCAGATAACTTAACACTAATTTGTGATAACTTTAATGTGAATCCTAGTTGCCTTTTTTCTAGATTATAAGTGATTAAAACGAATCATCATTCTTATGATTACCGATACTAGTCAGATTATTTAATATATATTTCTGCAGTTTCGACAACAAATGCGGGATGAGATGCAACAACAAGTTGATGACATAAAAGAAAACATGCGAGAAGAGGTGCAACAACAAATGCGGGACGAGATACGATAAGAATTATGGGGGGATGCGACAAGAAATGGCCTCTATGCTTGAACAATTGGGTATTAATCGTGCTAATCATGGACCACAGTTTAGTAGTTATTGTATTGTTGGATTATGTTTGGATTTAGATTGTAGTTATGCAATTTGATTTAGATTGTGGGTTTTTAATTGGATTTAGATTATGTTAAATGGAATGTGTTAGCTTAAATCAGGAAAGTAGATTATTTTAGTTATCATGAATATTTTTTTTATTAATAAGTGTTGTCTCTAATGTGTTAGTACAAAAAACGTCTCAACTCTGTTGCAAAAAAAAATGGTTGTCGCAACATTGTTGCAAAAAAGATTCAAAAAATAAACAATAAACTAACAGTTTGTCGCAACGTTGTCGCAAATAATGTTAGAAGGTTGTTGGAACATTGTCGTAAAGGATTTATCGCAAAACTGTCACAAACCATGTTGGAAATCTGTCGCAACATTGTTTCAAAAACGATTCTAACTTGTCTCAGCCTTGTCGCAAATTTGTCAGAATACTGTTGCAATGTTGTCATAAAATGATTGTCGCAAAACTGTCGCGTGGGCTGTTGGAAATTTGTCGCAAAATAGACAAGTGTTTTTGCGACAAAACTGGAAAAGTTGTAAACTTGTCACAAAACTCGGTTTGCGACAGTCTTGTGACAAAATGTCTGTCGCAAATTTAGCTTTTTTCTAGTAGTGTATGAATTATGTTCTACCACACTCCTTTATGTCATGGAATAATGTCGCTATGCTCTTGGTGTTGTAGTAACATGTTAGGAAAGATGTTAACTTTGAAATATCCATGTATGTTATCTTATATCAAAGTGGAACTTTATGTACCAATGTGTATCCATGCTAAGATTTAGATATGTAAGGTGTGATACTTGAGCATGAAATTTGTATAGCTGATCATGTAAACCTACTAAGGATGTTAGTATGATGAAAACATGTCTGGGAACACATAGGGCTGGCAATTTTGTACACTGACACGAATACACGACACGAACCTACACGGTCTTAAAAGGTTACAGGTAAGACCTTAACAGGTAACATGTACTAAACAGGTAGACACGAGTATACCTGTTAATTTTCGTGTATTTAACAGGTATTTACCTGTTAGTACCTGTTAATACCTGTTATGATTTTTAATAATTTAAATATATAATTTAATATAACATATTTACCTTATTTACCCTTATAGTTATCGACAATTTTTATTTCACTAAACAATTTCTTGAATACTTGTTTTTAAACAAGTCTTATCGTGTATACCTGTTATAAACAGGTACAGGTACAGGTAATGGTAACAGGTACACGATAGCTTAT
The DNA here is from genome assembly GCA_030867185.1 of Tagetes erecta. Lineage (NCBI taxonomy): Eukaryota > Viridiplantae > Streptophyta > Magnoliopsida > Asterales > Asteraceae > Tagetes > Tagetes erecta. The sequence continues at coordinate 10,628,117 of CM061496.1, read as the reverse complement.
CGTGTCGTGTACAGGTCATAGGTTTCGTGTTCGTTTCTTAACAGTTTCATGTCTTAACAGGTACAGGTATACACGATTTGCCAGCCTAGGAACACATATTTCCTATAATGGAATCTTTAATAAAAATGGAATTTCGTTTTGTTGCATACGTGCCTTGTAATGCGATCTGTGAGCTTAAGGTGAACAAGTGAACCTAACTGAACATAACTACACGTAATAAATCACCAAGTGATCGTCGGGCCAACTTGGGTCAACAAAAGTCAACTTTAGTCAATGTTGGTCAAAAGTCAAACTTTTCAAATCACAAGTAAACAATTGAATTGTTTGGATGCTTAGGGTTTTACATATCTGCACAAACATACACTTATAGACTTATCATGTAGTAGGAATGTTGTGTTTGCTTTTACCTTGCTAATGTTTGTAGTTGTGCACCCGAAGGTGAGTTCACTAAACCTTTTACTACTGCTCTTACCCTTTATGGGAAAGAAACGCGTACAACTACTTTTAAAATATTTGGAAATATTGTATGTCACATGTCTAGTTAGAGTTGCTTTTCTTGTTCATGAAAGTCCTCATGGATACCTAGTTGACCGTTAATATTTCGGGAAATAGTGGGGGAATTTTGAGTAGTACTATTGGGTTTGACAAATCCCACCCAGGCTAGTCGTGCTAGCACGACAGATGGACTTGTCGAACGGGTATTGAATTGTCCTAACATACTTATACTTGCATCCTGTTAGGATGTAGCACATGCAAACTATACACGTAATGTGTACACATGTCAGCTTCGGTAAGATACATTTGACTCTAAGGACATACACTGTAGACTAGCTACCTACACCGACATACTTTATTGATATTTCTGCTTGAAAACATAATTGCTGGCTTTATATCTATTATGTGAACTCACCAACCATCGTGTTGACACTTGCTAGTATATCTTTTTCTCAGGTTTATGTGGTACACATCACGCTAGGGCATGGCATGGCATGGTTGCATGATTTTGATATCATAACATTTCATTCTTTTTAAAATATGTCATTAACATTTGGGCGCGTGTTTGCGCATCTAGTTTCCATTTAATATTTTTGATATCACATTTCGATTACGCTTCCGCAAACTTTAAACGTTAACTATGTAATAAATTTTCTCATTTAATGGGACATGTATGTTTTAAATTCATATAGTGTCGTTTGGTGAAACTAATGACTAAGATCCTGGTTTGTCACACACTTAACGGTAAAACTCCATTAGCAGATTTTGAGGGTGTGACATTTAGGGTTTAGCAGATTTTGAGCGTGTGGACGACTTCTAGCCCGGATTCTGACTGAGAGGTGTGAGAGAAAGACAAGCAAGCCCGGATTCTGACTTCTAGCTACCTCAGCGAGGGCCTTTGCTTGACCCTCAACAGTTGGTAGAGCTGAGCATTAAGCCTAAAAGGACGAATATTGTTGTGTTCTAACAGCAGCAGTCAAACCACTGTCTTCGTTCCTCACCCTCCTTCCAATCAAATCTATTCTAAGGTGCCAGAGGCAAGGGAAACAAAGGAGGTATTGATCGACCAACTTGAACAGATCCATAACTAGGTTCCATCTGTCCTGAATGAGGGAATTAAGGCGGGTATAGTCGAACTGGTTGATTCTAAGGTGGGTGATAAGCAGTTGTAAAGCCTACCATCTCTTCTCACGAAAGTCTTTCCATCCTGTCTCCATTTTGAAATATATTTAAAAAGATAAATAAGCCATTGATAAGGGCAACCCTATTTATAAGATCTCTCAATGAATCGAAAGAAGAAAATAAGTCCATGGTTTGGGCGTTTCAGGAGAAAATAGGCTCGTTAAAGAATATCTTTATTGAGGAAGGCCTTTTTACCAGATGACATCTCTCTAAAGAAAGAAAGTGAGCCTTTAATCAGCTTCTTTGTTTGAAGATTTATCTCTCACAAAACAAAAATATGCCCCTTCCAAAGAGTTTTGACACATCAAAACTTTTTTCAAAAAAGACCTTATCATGACTAGAAGGTTACTTGATGTGAAGATGTGCCTTATAGTAAGAAAGACCGGCGCCTTCTTGAAGGCTGTGATTGTATTTAAAGGCTTCTCTATTATAAGAGATAGCTTCATTATAAGATAAATAAAGTTATGTCTTCTTAAAGTTCATATGTGTAAGGCCTTCCTAAAGAAAATAAAAGCCTCATAAATTAACTGGGAGGAAAAACGTCTTTAGGAAAGTACCTTCTCCATAAACATTGCCCCTAAAGGGTTAATGTAGTTACATGAATATATGTCTACACTCTTTCCTAAAAGTTAAAGCACATACATAATTAATATATGTCTACACTCCCTTTTAGTAAGGGGTTTAAAGTATATAATTCACCTACATACATCCTTCTTAGGGTTAAAGAGTAGATACGATGTAAAAGCCTACACTCCTTTCCAAATGATAGGAGTTAAAGTGCACATCAGATGCGTGCCCACACTCTTACGCCAGAGTTAGGGTGCATACCTGCCATGTCCCCTTTTAGGGAAGAACAGCAGAGAAGAATAAGTCCCTCGAGTGATGGCATCTTAAGCATCCGTACCACTTAGAGTGCATACCTGCCATGCCCCTCTTAGTGAAGAAGAGTAGGGAAGTATAAGTCCCTCGTGAGGGCATCTTAAGGATCAATATCACTTAAAATGCGAACGTAATTACGTGCCTACATTTCTAAGGATTTAAAGTTCATACATAAATGTCTGCCTACACCCCTTCTAAGGAGTGATAGTGCATACATTAGTGCATACCTAGACCCCTTCTAAGGAGTTAAAGTGCATACATAAACATATGCATACGCCCATTCGAATGAGTTAAAGTACATAAACATAGGCCTATACTCCCTCTTTTGAGTTAAAGAGCATATGAAATGAATAACCATCTCCCTCGTGGTAGGGGCGGTATTTTAAAAAAAAAAGCCCTTCACAAGAAGGCATTCATTCACAAAGTTTTAACCTTTAAATGTATAAGAGGATAAAACTCCTGTAAATGAAGCGTTTCATTCGAGCCTCAAGATCACGAGGCACTAATATTCTCACAGTTATTGTGGCCCTAAACACAACCCTGAGTCAAAAACCATATAATATCAGCTTACGGGCGTATATGATATAACGACTCACAGGTTGTGTGAAAAGCATAACTTATGCTTTCATTGCCAATTTTTTTTTAAAAAAAAAGAAGGCGCACAATAACCGCATTCCTTTTTAATAAAATAAATGTTTACTTGCCCTCTGGCAGAAAAAGAAGACCCTTGCCAAGGGATTTTAAATTATAAGCTTATCTTTAAAAGGTTACATCAATATATAATATATGTAACTATGCATGTATCGCAAAGTGCAGGAACGGAAACACCTTCATTCGACGAATGAAAACCCTATAGTAACTTGATTATAGTTGAGGATTCGGATTTAGATGGGCTTGATCTTATTAAAACCATTATATATTTCATTATTTAACTATTTCCATCGGATAGAGCAAAAAGCTCCTACTATGGATCTTGATTTTGTTACACATGTGAAATTACTTGAAGACTTTAAGTCTATCATCTTAACCAAAAATGAATAAATCAACGGACTTAGGGGACTTATTGAGTCGGGTTATGTCTTCAGGGCCCAACTATTCTTTTGTAAGCCCAAATTTAAAGGCTTAGCCTAATATTACTCGGGCCCATCTCAAAAGCACATGTGGACTTAGCCCTTCCGACTTTTTGAAAAAATTATGCTAAGGGTTATTTTTTTGTTTTGAAATATTATTACACATAAGTCATACTCAAGAAGATCCAAAAGACAATGATGATAAGAGTTGGGAGTATAAGCTTGAGCATATATGCACATTTAAGAAATTATTTTTATTTACACTTACTACTTTTTAATGTATGACTGGCTTGAATTTGACTTAAATGTATTGCAACTTTAAAAAATGTTCGATAATATTACCATCATGCTTTTCTAGACGCCCTTTGTTCAATATATATTCCCATAATTGGAAATTAGATGCTAGAATTTGGTGTAAGAGTTGAAATGGTGATATCTATCTAATAAATTAAGGTTTTAGGGGCAATTATTGGGGGGGGAATATTTGATTTATAATAGGAAGTTTAGGTGGGAAATTGAGTGAAAGTTTCACCATGCATGCATAAGTTGATGGACTAAAATTCTTAAGTATTTAATATTTACAAATTGTTAATCTATCTAATAAATTAAGGTTTTAGGGACAATTATTGGGGGGAAAATATTTGATTTATAATAGGAAGTTTGGGTGGGAAATTGAGTGAAAGTTTCACCATGCATGCATAAGTTGATGGACTAAAATTCTTAAGTATTTAATATTTACAAATTGTTAAACATAATGATTATATTTTTTTACAAATATTATTATCTAACCCGTGTGTAACACGGGAATTAAATCTAGTCTACCTAATAAATCAAGGTTTTAAGGGGGGCCATTAAAACCTTTTTTAGGGGGAAAAGTGAGGGGGAATTAGGGGAATGAATAAAAAGAAAGTTTGAAAGAAAAAATTAAGTGAAAAGTTAATGAAAAAAATTAATTGTGATTATCTTTTTTTATATATCTACAAATCCTAAATATTAAATATTTATAAATTCTTAAATAAAATAGTTATATTTTTTAAAAATATTGTTATTTAACCCGTGTGTATCACACGGGAATTAAACCTAGTATATTATATATAAAGATAGTTAAACAAAAAAAATCATTCAATAATATTTTAAACAGTAGATCGAGTTTATATACATAAATGATCAAAGAACATGATTAATCCGATAATTGAGCCGTATCTCGGGCTACAACTCAATTTTTCAGCGTAATATAAAATTTGATGTGTTTTCTGTTTTATGTTTAGATGTACCTGAGCAGTTAAAAGAATATATCTGAACAATCTAAACAGATTTTTAATGTCAATTTTTTTCTAAAAAAGTGTCAAAAATATGATATTGGTTAAAGCTGTACAAATATTGTTACTAGTTTTTAAAAAAATGATGATAAAACTTTATATATTGCTAATGTTATGTAAGAAATGATGTTTGTATAGATATACGTAAAAATTGTATGAGAGTAGGAAACTTTTTTTCAGGGGACACCACCTGATATTTTTTACTAGCTCAACCGCTGAATTCAATACCATTTAAACTTATATTAATTGGAGATGTTTAAAATTGATAGAAATTCAAAAACTCAAATTTATATCCATATTAATTTTTTATAAGAAATATTTTATAAGTTTTACATTTATTTTTTTGCAATAAAATACTGTGTGCATCCAGAGGTGTGACAGATGGATGATTACATATTGTCGTTGCCATTTAAGGGAGTTTGTTCGAGCCTTGGTCCTTTCTATTAAGGGTAACCTTAAAAACAATTTGTTATACGTCAACAACAATATATGGCTCCCTTTTTTTATTTTATTTCATTTCTACCACAACTTGTCATTTTGCTCTTTGCCCCCATATTACTCCATTCTTTCTCTCTTTTAACTTTTTCTAATTTATATGTAGAGATAACAAAGTTAAAGTGTTTGACTACGAGTAATTGACTTAAGATGGATGATTTTGATGTGACTGATCGAGATATTAGATATATATATATATATGTCTTTTAGATCAATTTGTATACATGCTGTTTTCTAAGATATGTTTGAAAAATTTATATTATTATAGTTAATAAGGTTTTAGATTTTTTTTTGTTAAAAGTGTTTTATATTTAAAGAGATGTTTGAACAAATTTTTAACCTAATTTTGGTTACGGCTAAACCTTTCAACTCATTTTTTTTCCACCATTACAATGTCATTATGTCAATAAAGGATTTTACATCTAATCAACCCATTTAATCTATACTAACTTTTCTTTTTCAGTTGACAAACCACAAATTTAAAAGAATGTTAATGTTAATTTCCTATTGAGTTAATTACACGGATGGCCCCTGTGATTTGATCTTATTTCATGTATTGCCCCTAACTTTCGGAAATTTGAAATTACAAGGATGGTCATTACTTTTTAGAATTTTGTTGCACTGTTGGCCCTTGGAGTGCATGGGCGTTAGAATTCTTTGTTAAGTGGGTGTAAAAAAACTATTTTATCATTAGTACAAAACATAACAAGAATTCTTTTTAATTATATTTATTAGTAGCATTGTGAACTTCTTTTGTTTCGGTCATGGAGTTAGAAATTACTATTTGGCTTCAAAACATGTCAGTCTATGTATGTAGGGAAGCTGTTTTTGTGTTTGACAAGGGGCTTCGAGATGAGATTGGGGATATTGTAGTTTGTGGGGGACCTTTTTTAGGGGATCTTCAGTGGTGGCTAGCATCTCTTACGACTCGTTTTGGGGTGCTTGGTCTATGTTCTGCTGAGAATGTATCCACTTATACGTGTGTGACCTCTAGGGCTCAATCGTGGGCTTTGCAAGACCATATTCTTCGCAGATGTTGTTTGGACGGCTTATATTCTGATTATGGGTGTGCCTTAGAACGCTTACTGACTTAATTCTCTTTCCGATTTTGATACCGATGGGTTCTCTAAAAAGGACCCCCTTAAAGCCCGACATGTTTTGGCGAGTGCTTTGTTTAGTAGGATCAATCGAAGTTCGAAAGTGAGGTTTGATCTATCACCCCGTCACAAGGTAGTGGTTGCATGTCTTTAGGTTCCTCGGGCTCAAGATTTTTTTCCGCCATCCCAATTGAAGGACTAAGGCAACATATGACTCCATTGGAATACCGAGCTATCCATAAATATCGGTTAACGATTCCTTTGTTCCCGCTTGATGAGCCTTGTCCTATCTGCCACAAGGTTTGTTTAGATGCTTATGGTGATCATGCGGTCCATTGCAAGGAGCTACCCGACTTCAAATATATGCATGATTTGGTTAGGGATGTCCTATGTTATCCTTAAGCGAGCATGAATTTTGGCTAAAAGGATGCCCCTGTGAACTTTCTATCAGATCCCCTTGAGGGTATGCCTACTTTAAGGCCTGTTGATATTCTACTGTTTGGTTGGACGCGGGGGGAGCGAGACCTTATGGGGGTTTCCCCCTTGGTTACGCTTAGGGAGAATGAATTTGTAGCAAGACATGCGTTAAAGGCAGAGTCATGCAAGATTTCTAAACATAAGAAACTTTGCCTGGATATCAACATGTTTTTATTCCATTAGCCTTTGATATGTTTGGATTCATAGCCACGGGGGCAATGAGCTTCTTGACTAGAGTTCAACGGGTCACTTATAGCAGCGTTTCAAACCCTAAGGGCCAAAGTTTTGTTTTCAATAGGCTAGGTTTTGCTCTGCAAAAGTAGGTTGCGGCGCAACTTGTTGCCCGTTTACCTCACACCTTATTGTGAATTCCTTGGTAATCTTATGGAATGGTATCGTGAAAATACCGAATGAATATCAATCTTAGGGTTCCATGCATGTTTGTTGTTATACGAGTGAATATTAAAATAGGATAAAAAAGACTGAAACATAAATATAAAATGACAGCTATACCCCTCAGTTAATAGAGAAACTTGGATGGAGTTAACTGAATGGATGAAAATAGCAAGATTTGAAAACCCTAAGGACACATAAATACGCAAGAAAAAAAACTATGGGATGAAAGTGATAGTTATCACCAAACCCATAAATGAAAATGTCAATTTACTCTTCATGAAACCTTAAGAAATGTAACAAGTATAACAGAAAAGATCTCAAAACATCAATATAATCATCAAAAAGTGTATATCTTGTGAAGAAAAACTGGTCGACCCTCTGGTTCTACAGACGACTTTCACTTGTGTATCTTTAAGCTAAAAAATAATATGTTAAACACAATATCAAAATGTCTTAAACGCCGAAGGTCATCGGATCCCCTCTGGTTCTAAAGATGGCTTCCATTTTTCTATTTTTACAATTAAAAAACTACGTTAAGTTACACGTAATATATAATATCTTAAATAATTTATAATGTGATTATTCTTATAAGGGGCATAATATATATATATATATATATATATGTCAACCAGAATAACTTTAAATTCATTCCAAGAATCCTTAGTTATGATAAAAAAAATTCTAAATCTATTAATATGTAATATTTTATTTAAGACCCCTTATGTTATTCTCAACAAGTTTTAAATCACTTGATGTCAGCCGACTAATAAAATGCGATTGTAATTGGTTTTTTGGTCCAATAATATAAAATGTTGGGTAAGAGCTTGAGATATATCCTAGAGATCTCATATTAAAAATCATGATTAAAGAAGGTTTTCATAAGTGGTAGGTTTCCTCCTTAACGATGTGACTTAATGAGTTAGATCTATAGTGTCAAAACTAATATGAATAGTTAACATCCCGACTTAGAAAGACTCACTTGAGTATTAGTTGAAATTTCTTACGCCAAACTACTTTTAAAAAGAAGCACATTAATTTCTCTTTCCTAAACGATATTTTAGTCCCTAAGTTTTTCATGTTTTTGTCATTTTCATCCATTTAAAAAAATATTGCATACACTACTCTATTGTTTTTTATTTTATGCCATTTTCATCCACTTGCTTAACTCCGTTAGTCTACACCGTTTATAACCAAGCTCATGTTCATGTTTTTAAAGGGGGTTAAGTTGGTTTTTTTAGATTTAAAACCCTTCAAAACATATTTTAAATTAGGGTAAATTACTATTTTGGTCCTGGATGTTTGATTAAAATTAAGGATTTTGTCCAATAGTTTGTTATACTATTTTAATTCATTATTTTCACACAAACATGATGTTTCAGTCAACACCACTAATGGTCATCTATATTTCCATGTAAATTTGTGTGAAAAGACAGTAGTACCTCTAGACCAAAATAGTTATTTTGACCAAAATAGTTATTTTGACCAAACCACAATGATCAAAATAGTAATTTACCCTTATTATTATTATTATTATTATTATATTGTTTTTGTTGTTGTTAATATTGAAATTATTGTTATCATTATCATAAATCATTATCGTAATCGATATTATTATTATCGTTATTATTGTCACCGCTGGCCTCTGATGACCACTCATTTTTGCCGGGCATGTGTCACTACACGACTTACCCACCAACAATTCTTTTTTACTTTACTATTAACTTTGACTTAATTATTATTTTGACCTCTAAGTAGTATGATGAAAAAGAATTAGAATATGAATATATATAGTGGTTTGTGTTGTGTGTAGTAATAGTAATAATAATACTAATAATAAAAATGCTAGTAATAATAATAATAATAATAATAATAATAATAATAATAATAATAATAATAGTAAGTTATATTAGTATAAGTACGTGGATGAAAAGTGGGTGTGTTAGAATTTTATAGTTTGATATTAAAATATGTTTTGAAGGGATTTAAAAAAACCAACTTACCCCCTTTAAAAATATGAACATGAGCTAGGTTAACGGTGTAGGCTAACGGAGTTAAGCAAGTGGATGAAAATGGCAAAAATAAAAAAACAATAGGAGTACTATAGGCAAAAAAAATTTAATTGATGAAAATGACAAAAACAAAAAAACGTTAAGGATTAAAATGACAATTAACTCTTCTTGAAATAATAAATAAACAGATTACATTATTAAATAATGTATCATATCTCCTTTTGAAAGATTTCAACCAGTATTTTTTTTTTCTTTTTTCACAAACTTATTACTCCGGTTATGAGGTATTGATCGTTGTCACTCTCAACTAACATTTTCACTATCACCACCCCAAGTTAACATCGCTTTTGTCCACGTGTCGTTATTATCCTACATTGTATGCTTATGTGGCATAAAAGCATGACATAGCAAGTGAAGTGTTAAGTTGAGAGTAGTGACGTGAAGATGTTAGTTGGAAGTGGTAGCGGTCAATACCTCATAGTTAAGAGTATTAAATCCAATAACCCTTATATTAATAATAATATTAATTGTATTTGGTAGACTTTTTTATTTTTTTTCAACAATCCTATTAATTTTACTGCTTCATGTTTACACTATTTTGGTAGAAGTCATATTGAAGATTAGGTTAGAGCCCGTGGATACCACGGGATTGATTGGTAAAAATATTTATATTGTACGTTTTATAATGAAAAAATTAGTAATAGCAAAACATCAAATAAAGTATGCTAGATATGAAAAAAAGATGAGGATGAATATGGTGGTGACAAGTGGCATTGTGTGGAGGCAAGGGTTAGCAAATTATTAGAAGAGGAGATACGTAGGGAGGTAGTAAAAACTGAAGAATAGATATTAATTGGAAGAAAAAACGGAAAGTGCGGTGCGCAGAAGTTTGGCTTCAATATACATTTCTGGTATGTCATTTATGATAGGCACACATTCCTCACGCATCACACAAGAAATAACAATATATAATTATTATTCTTTACAATATATCACTATTTATTTTTTCAAATCTTTATTATATAGGTTTTAATAAAAAAAACCCAACAATAACTTATACTATATTGAAGACCGTGCCATGGTACGATATCCAAGTCATGCGACCGGATCTTTTGTATGTGAGTTTATTAGATACATTATTAAAAAAAATAATATGTCGTATATTACGGTGTCAAGTCACATATTAAAAGACAGAGAAATATTCAAACTTAGATGTCAAAATCAGGGAGTAAAGTTGTAAACTTTTCAAAATAGAGTAATGAGTCAAAGTTCTAAATTAGTTAAGTGAACAAGAGTCAAAATGATAACAAGTCAAAGTTGGGGGATCAAACCCGTAAATATATCATAGTCAGTGGTTATAATCATAAATATTCAAACGTTTAAATAAAAATGTGTTGGAGAATAATGCGTTGACATGTGTTAGTGTCACCGATCTTCAAGTTTAGAGTTGTATCAAATTATTATATGTCAAATGAGTTTTCTATTAGTAGATAACAAAATTACACGAATTAATACATTTCTGAATTTAATAAATATTAGAAAACGAGTAAAAGTGTGTTTATTTATAAGGGGTGATCTTATTGGGACATTCTAATATTTTAATTCTAACACTCTAAAATTTGTTATATGATTCATATAGAGCTATATGCCTCATATAGCCTATAACTTTAAATAATGTGCTAGAAAATGTCAGGTTTTGTCTGGTGGGCGGACACATACAAGGCATATAGGGTGTTACGCCACCTATATGATGTTCGAAGGGTTTTATTTATAGTTGGATGTTTTTGCTACTTTGAAACGCCTATACGTGTCATATGGTAAAGTTCTCGAATGTAGTTTGACAAAAAAACCGGTAGTTTAAATTTGACTAAAGTTATACGGCGTATATAGCTCGATACACGTTATATAGTAAAGTTCTCGAGTAACAAGTCCGGACAAAAACTAGTTGTATGGATTCGACTGAAGCTGCTATATGGCGCGCATATGATTACACACGTCTTATAGTCAGCTTATATGACACATATCGACTTATATGATACATATAGCTCGACAAAAACTGACACCGATTTGATTGCCTACGATGTTGTCTTTTTGAATGAAGGTATATGTGTCCTATCACGTGATGAAAATTGAGTTCCCTATATAAATATGAAAAATGCCTATAACAATTTACCATGTAAGAATTATTTTGACTAGAAAAAATGATAATACGAGTTGGAAATTTACCACTTGTTAACATGTAAGTATAATAATTAGTACAAAGTGTAAGGAATTAAATTCATTAGATCTATTTTCTATGGTTTAAATCATGTTGTAGGAAAACTAGTTGATGGTATGGTATTTTTGTCATAGTCACTTTTGTTTACTTTCTCTGCAAAGCACATATCAATTTATTCACTTTTTTTAATTTTTAATAACTTTTACATATGACACTATTTTTTAATAAAAATTACACAAAAAACACAAGCATTTATTTATCTTTGAAACGCACATAATATTGATATATAAAAAAAGAAATTTTTTTCACGTTTTTTCTACACACTATGTAATATCATGTCATTGAGTTATATTTTAACTTGTGTATAACCATGTTTTTTCAGCTCATTGTGTAATACCGTGTTTTTTTCTAGTTCATTGTGTAATACCATGTTTTTTCAGCTCATTGTGTAATATTAGGTCATTTTCTAAATCAATGTGTCATATTATGTGTTCAAAAAGTATCAATTTGTCAAATTTTATTATGTGTTTGAATACTAGACCTAAATGCAAATTGAAAATGTGTATTTTAGTAGTTCGTCATGTTATATGTGTGTTCGGAAACTATCATAGGAGATTCTTTTGTTATATTGTGTTATTTCTAAAGTCGTTGAAAACCACTTTCATTATATAACAAAATAAATAATTTCATTGTGTTATATATGCATATTTCTGATTGTTTTACTCGTGTCTATTGTGTTTTATTTACTCATGAACCATCATTGTATAATGTTATACTTTGAGTAATTGTGTTTATTTCAGTGTGTTGTATATGTTTAAACTTTAAAGAGAGAAGTTCCAATACTTATGTACATTGTGCAATTGTGTTATATTTTACTTGTGAACCATCATTGTATTAATGTTGTATTTTGAGTCATCATTTTGGTTTCATTATGTTATATTTGTTTACTTCTGTTATATCAATTGTTTCACCCTTGTACATATATAACACAACAAACTGACACAATGACTCAAATACAACACTAATACAATGATAGTTCCAAGTAAAATATAACACAATGATATAATATACATGAGTATTGGAACCTTTCTCTTTAAATATATATATAACACAATGAAACTGGCATAATGACGTAAAGTACAACACTAATACACTAATAGTTCACGAGTAAAATATAACACAATGACACAATGTATACAAGTAAAACAAACAGAAGTATATGCATATATAACACAATAAAGTTATTCATTGTGTTATATTAATGAAAGAGTTTTTTAGGTACTTAACGAATAACACAATATAACAAAGTTATCTCCTATGATACACATTAACAGTTTGCATATTCAAACACGCATTACAAATTTTGACACAATGATTCTTAGTTAACCACAAATAAAACACAGTGATATATTAAGATACACATTAATAGTTTGCATTTCCTTCAAGTATTCAAATGCACAAACAACTTTGATACAATGTTTGTTAGTGAAACACGCAATATAACACAATGATCATCTAAGATATAAGATATATATATATATATATTCAAACATATATTCATATTTGACACAATACTAGTTTCTGAACACACAATATAACATAGCGATATTACACAATAAGCTAAAAAATGTGAAAAAAATTTAGTTTATATATATATATATATATCAATACTATATGCAATGGAAGATAAAATAACTTTTTTTGTATAATTTTTATTAAAAACTAATGTCGTATGAATAAGTTATTAACATTTAAAAACAGTGGTGGAAATTACACGTACCTTGTATGTGAAGAGGAAAAATTAACAAAAGTGTTCATCCAAAAATACAATTCCATCAACTTGTTTCATATAACTTGATCTCTACCGTTAATAATAGATCTAATTACTTGAAATCATGCATTCTTACACTTTATATTAATTTTATAATTTATAGAATAACTTTACTCTAATTAACTATGTTTGAAATTAATGAAAGTCATATTTTTAAAATACTTTTATCAATAATATTATCATACTATATTTTATTTATTAAAAAAACTAATCCTTATATAATATAGCAAAACAAAAAAAATCCTATTTGACATCTTTTTATAGCTTTTAGCTTATGTGACATTATTTGAGAAATTATCTCACAATAATGATTTTTTTTAAATAAGTATATAAAATTTATTATAATAAAACTAATTATATTTTTGGTCCCCTATTATTTTGGAGAATTTTGAAAAATTTAAGAGTATTTATATTTTTAACCCTTTACTAAAAGGGGCGTACGTGAGTCGGTTTGTATTTGATAGGTTTTAAAATGAAACTTAT